>CM038679.1:441671856-442397569 GCA_021605205.1 Aegilops longissima | reverse complement strand
CGAGCAAAGGCACCCCAATGAGCCGGACGTGACCCCGGTTCAAGATGGTCGGACGAACCGGGCGCGAGCTGATGGTCCTCATGTTGTGCCGTTAACTCGGCCTCCCTCGTGCCTCGCCGGTCCACTACCACTTGAGCGTCTTCGAAACCGCCGACCGGGTTGTTGCCTCGAGGCGGACCGCGCTGCGCGTTGCTTGACACGGCCGGTTCATCTGCGCGCCGGCTATAACTCCGGCTGGGGCGGGGGGTGGAGTGGATCCGTCCCGATCAGATGAATACGCTTCTGCCGAGCGGGGCCGCCCCGAGGAGCTCCTTGACCCGGCGTGTTTCTACCGCTGTGGTGAATCGCCTCGATCGAATCGCCTCAATCGTGCCGCAGCCGCGACAAGGTTGTCCATCGGGTTGGAGTAGTGACCCGGAGGTGTCTCAGACATGCTGGGCGCGCCGGTATGATGGCGAGGCTGGTCTATCACACGAGGCTGAACGGCGCGCCATCCCAGTGCTTCCGGCGGTTTACCACCGGTGGCGGATTATGGTCCCCGCCTCAGGGTATTGAAGAGCTCTCTTCTCTCGGCGAAGGCAAACGGGATCTGACTTCCTTTTCATGACTTCATGTGATGCACTCGATCCAAAGATGAGCCTATAAGCTCAGGCATCCAAAGCGGCCCGTTCCGCCGCCATCCTCACGTCCGCGGCTGCCAAATCCGCTTTAGCTTCAGCGATCTGTTCCTTCACCCTTGCAATCTCTGCGTTGTGCAGGTCCTGATCCGCCGGGTTAGCCTCCGCCATGAGCGCAGCCAATGCGTCAAATAACTCTGATAGAACTTGAGCGGCGGCGCGACGGGGCCTCCTTCCCGGCTGCCACCACCGCCATCGAACCCGGCGACGATGGGCGCCGCGGTCAAGAGTGAAGCGCCGCTTGTGTACCGCCATGAAAATTCCAACCCGGTGGGTAGATCAAAGGAGTCCGAATACTCTTCGCCGGAACAGCCCCGATCCGCCATCTTGCAACCGGTACAAAGACTCGGTTTCTCCGGCGGATGACTCGTCGCCAGAGTAGACAATGGTTTCGCCGCCAGATGCTGATCCGCCCTCATAGTCTCCGTGGACGACTCCCACGAAGCACGCTTGATGTACCGGTTTAGCCAGGCAGGACTCTTTTCGCCCACGAGCCGCTCCTCGACGGGTCGGTGCGGTGTCCGCCCAGCCCTGGCTCGCCGATCTTGCCGATGAAAACGTGTATGCCACCAAAGGGGACCCGGTACCAGACTCGATCGAGCCGCCTCGGGCCCCGATCCAGATCGTCGATGTAGAGTTTGCCGCGACGACTCTTAGTCATCCGCCCACAAGATAGCCTTCGAGTCCTTCGAACTTGCCCTCTAAGATCATCAAACCATCGTGCGATAGCCCCACTGTGGGCGCCAACTGTCGTGGAATTGTCACGGCAGATGTCCTCGTGGAAGGACTTAGTCGCAGGGCCATCGTACGGGTTAACCTAGAGGGGTTAAGGTGGACACAAAGACACGTGAGTTATACTAGTTCGGCCCCTTCGATGAAGGAAAGGCCTACGTCTAATTGTGATGGGATTGATGTGATTTCGGCGACTTGGGAGCAATAGCTTCGCCTAAGCCTCGAATTGTCTGTCCTTAATCCGCCGCCGGGTCGTCCCCTTATATACACGGGTTGACGCCCGGCCGGTCTACAGAGTCCCGATCCGGCTCATACAAGTGTCCGGCCCGGTCTCTTCTCTCTTATCTTACAGCACAAGTTACAACACTAAGGCGGTTTACATAAACGGACCTTAATTCGCCTCTGGGCTCTGGGCCTCCTCCGTGGGCCTGGATCATGGACGAGGGTAACCCGGCCCCTCCAGGGCGGTTCACACTCAGTAGTTGTATCCCCAACAAGGGTAGTTGTAGTCATTTTCCCGTTTTCCAAAATAACTCTAGCCCATCAGTAATCGGCCGGCCGGTCTGTTCGCCCTGATTGTATCGTCGTCTTGCTCGCCGCCCCCAACTCAACGTAGCCGACTAGCCGGCTCCGCCATCGTCGAACTGGCCGTTGCGTCCCTATTTTCCAGCGCGCTCCCGCAACCACCCTCCGCCAGCGCTTGACATAGACGCACATGGTCGGACGCCCGTCTACCTAGCCGCAGCGTCCTGGCACCTCCGCAGCGCCTCCCGCTGCGGCACGCATCGTCCTCACATGTCCAGGTCCTTGTCGTACAGTACATGCCACTTCCGGCCAAAAACCGAGAGTATAGGTCACAACCTCTCCCACCTTAACTACATACAGATGAGAAGTAAAAGAGATCAATCATACTACCTTGTTCTCCGGGTAAACTTTTTCCTTGTACCAAGCTGGCCTGTCTGCCAGATCTATGGCGACTACCTTGATCTTGTCCTGTAAACCCTGGACAAAATAATATAGAAAGAAGATTCAACTTAGCATAAGACCACTGAAGGCATAGAAAAAGAACTAGCACGAGCTAGAAAAAAGATACAAGATCGATGAGCTGAAAGTATGGGCTGCGTCTGTGAATCAAAGAACACTCGATCCCACTGGCACATTACCTTGCAGTTCCTGGCAATCCAAGCGCGCTGCGCGTATGGGCAGTGATATGCAAGATACAGCCTACACGAAGCAAATAAAACACGAATTTAGCCCTTGATGTGTGGAAAATTGAAAAGTTATAAGATGCGTCCGCAGTGCAAGTTGGCTTCTACTCCCTCCGTTCCTAAATAATTGTCTTTCTAGAAATTTCAACAAGTGATTACATACGGAGCAAAATGAGTGAATCTACACTCTAAAACATGTCTACATACATCCGTATGTTATAGTCCATTTGAGATGGTTAGAAAGACAATTATTCCCTCCTTCCTAAAATATAAGGCGCGATTGACTTTGCACGGTCTTTGATGCACGACTTTGACCACTAATATATATCAAAGTACATGAAATTGAATATGTATAAATGGCATCGTTGTATTTGTCTTACAAAACAATTTTATTCCGTATGTCCATATACTAATTTTATAGAGATGCAATACGTGAAAATCACAGTCAAAGTTGTGCAACAAAGACCAAAAAAGTCAATCCACGCCTTATATTTTAGGAAGGAGGGAGTATTTGAGAACGGAGGGAGTACTTGTGTGGTTAGATTTTTACCTGGTGGTGCCGTCGAAGAGCGGAGGGGGCTCGGAGGCGGAGGTCAGTGGAGGGGGGAGATCTTCCTTCGGGGAGCTGCGCATATGTTTATAAGTACTCCCTCCCTTTCCAAATATTTGTCTTTCTAGCCATCTCAAATGGACTACAACGTACGGATGTATGTAGACATGTTTTAAAGTGTAGATTCACTCATTTTGCTCCGTATGTAGTCACTTGTTGAAATCTCTAGAAAGACAATTATTTAGAAACGAAGGGAGTATTAAATTACTACAAGAAAGGCACACAATGTTAGGAAATCGAGTAATTTAGTCGAGATCCGGCACGGCGAGAGCGCCAGACTACATCACTGCACCAAGATACTGTGCCCTGCTGCTTAGCTCACTCACATGATCGGCGGAACGGCGGTTGCCATGGCGACGGTTCGGGAGGAATGTCCCGGCGGTGCTGGGGGACGGGAAGGTGAGAATGGGAGATGGAGGAGGAGGCAGGGGTGACGGACAGCAAGGGGAGGCGAGTGCAATTATTCACGGCAGGGCAGGCATCAGCAGAAATGTGGACTCGGGCGCTGGTTGGATGGGCCCTGCCTAGACGCGATCATGGCGTGTAGAGGAGCTCATCTCAACCTTCCGTGCAACGTGTTTCATGCGGGTGGCATCTGCATGGAAAAAAATTCTATGAGACCGGTCTACGGATTAGCGGTGAGGATTTATCTCGATGGATGACACGTGGATTATAATCACAAAGCATCTACCCCACTCCCACCTGAAATCAGGGGGGAAAGATTAGATGCTTTGTGATTTGTGAATGCCACGTGTCATCCATCAGGGCGGGTCTCACCTGCTTTATATGAAACCTGGTCTTATATAATTTTTTTCCCATCTGCACGCCGTACCGTACACTGAGGTGAGGTCCCAGGGAACCGATGCAAGCCGGTAACCGATGAAGCTGTAAAAGGGAATGGTACTCACTCCCGTGTTTTTTCCGAAAAGGGGGAGATCCAGAGCCTCTGCATCAAAACGATGCATATGGTCATATTTATTAATAAGCAAATAAGTTCAACACATGTTTTGAAGTCTCAAACAAACGAACCAAAAGATGCTCACGAAGAGCAGAAGAGTAAAAGTAAAGCCACAACCGGCTGGCAAAATAAAGATAGAAAAACTAATTGCCTATCCTGTTATATAACTGCCATCCAAACCGATTGAAAATAGCCCGTGCCACTGGCGGTGCCAGGATCAGAAGTCTGTGATGTCAAATACATGTGTTTTCACCAATTTATAAAAAATACATGATTTCTACTTGTGTACAAAGAATTTGCAAAAAAAACTGTATGGTCAATTGACCACACTCCTCTCGACGTGGCTTCGCCACTGGCCCGTGCTATCATCTCCCATCGGATAGATCCAGTAACCAAACGCTCCTTGGCCTCCGTTGGAGTGAGTAGCGACCACATACGGATCAACGCAGTGGCTTGGAAGATAACCTGCAAAAAATGAGTATTTGTTGTTCTGTTAAAAACTAAATCATTTATGCAGTTCCAGACTGCCTATAATAAAGCGCATACTCCTACACGAATATGTCTCGCTGTTACGGAATCTATCCCGTCAAGCCACGTCCCAAATAATGTGTTAATAGTATTCAGAGGAGTAATATTAAAAACTATGTGAACAGTCCGCCATAATTTTTTTGCCAACGGGCAGTCAAGAAAGAGGTGTTTGATGAATTCATCCCGGTCACGAAAACTACATCTTTTAGATTCACTCCAGTTGCGTTTTGCCAAGTTGTCCTTAGTTAAAATGACTTGTTTGTGTATAAACCACATAAACACTTTAACTCTCGAAATACTTTGACATTCCAGACATATTTCGAACTAGGAATAGAGCTAGCGTTGATAACATCCAGATACATGGATTTAACCGTGAACTCTCCATTCCTAGTTAGCTTCCAGCACAACTGATCTGGTCGTTGAGAAAGCTGCACATCCATATCGAAAAAGGGTTTCCCCCCGCTTTGTATACAAAGCGACCAACCAAGCCGTACAAGGATAGGTGCTGGGGCGGAAGCAGCACAGTCACGCCGAAAAAAAACGACAGAGAAAGAGCAAAAGAAACAAATGTTGACGGATCAACGAAAACGAAGAAGCCTCGTGATCGCTGCGTCCACCGGGATCTTCCACTGCACATCATCAGTCGTCTCACCATATGAAGCCAAGCTCCCCAACGGGATTGCTCAACCTTGTACTCCCTCCGTCCCAAAAATTTTGTGTTACATTGTCTAGATACAGATGTATCTAACACTAAAACATGACTTGATACATCCATATTTAGACAAATCTAAGACAAGAATTTTGGGACGGAGGGAGTATTTTTTACCCGGAAAAAGCAAATACACATAAATTAATATAAAAGAAAAGAACAAAAAAAGCAAAGCCATCAATCTATGCCAGTTTTTGGGAACTCTATGACAAAGTTACAAGTGTTGTCTATCCATTTCTTGATCTTGATGGCCCTTGATGGTTTAGCTCTTAGTTCAGCCATGGCCAGCCCTTCTCTTAGATAGTAGGTCTAGTTTTGCATGTGTGCGGCAGCTTAGCGAAAGATTTTGTCATTTCTCAATGACCAAATGCTCCAGCACCCAGTAAGAACAATATCGAGGCCAATGTCTTGGGGTAAGGAACGTAGAGCAAAGCATATTTCAACATATCTTGATTAGTTCTGTTTTTGGTTGGGATAATGAGATATTGAGATTCCTGTGACCAGTCTAGTGTTTACCCAAAAAGTCTTTCGCCCCGCTTGGACTTGGTTGTTCTAGTAGCGCGGTGTGGATGTGAGTCAAACTTTGTTTCTCTGCTTTGCTTCATTCTACAAAAATGGAGCAGGAGAAAACCCTTTTCTTTCAAAAAAAAAAGATATTGAGATTCCAACAATTAGCAAAGGAGCAGTCCCAAAATAGATGAAGGGATGTCTCTTCCACAATAGTAATTATGTCAGTGCAATGCACGTTGATATTAAACAGAATATTAATTGCATGCATATACTAGGTACTCCGATAATTGACATTAGGCAGTATATTAATTGCACGTACATACTCACAATATTGTACACTGTCAAACCACAATCACAGAACGCCTAAAAAGACTATAATCACAAAACAACCACTTATTTTTTCTCAAAAGGCAAGGCCTTAGTAGCATGCATCTTTTTATTCAAAGTATAGTATATAGTACTAGCAAGCAAGCACACTCCTGAGTGTCTTCATCTTCATCTTCCATGCTGCAGTAGTTCCCTGACCTCTTGGTCATCCTTGGTCACATCTTCACTCAATCTGGAAGTTGAATTTTGTAAGTGCAAAATGGTTTGAAAATGAATCAAGGCTGAAAAATCAGGGAATATGTTGTTACCCCAAGCCGCTTCTTTGTGTGTTCAAGCAGAAATTGTGGGTCCAGTTTTGTTTGCGTGTACGCTTCGATCTTGTTCACTTCCTGTAACATATCGATTAAGTTGCCTTCTCGACAGCAAAGAATTGCGAAGGAAATTGATTTGCATTAGACTATCTACAACATTTGCAGAAAAATGTGAATTTACTTTAAACACAACAGAACAATGTGGTATAGTCACATCCCGCAACATTCAGACTTACCTCGATGAATTTCTGAATGTTAGGTCTGTCCTTGGCGATATCATAGTTTTTGATACCAGAAAAGAATATCTGGAACCTTTCGATAAATGGCACATATGCAATGTCCACCTGTGCAGAAATGAACATCGCAACAAGTCAACATGTCAACACAATTCTTCTGAAATGGAATTTTAAGGATTCCCGGATTGGCGTGACATACCAAACTGAACTGGCCAAGGAAGAAAGGGCCATCACTGAACTTTCCTAGGGCAGCTTCTATTTTATCCAGTGCAGCAACTAATGGAAGATAATGCAGAAGAAGTTATAAATATGAATTACATACTCTAGCCTGTAGAGCTTATAGATGATGATTAAACAAGTTACAGGTATGGCTCTGCTCTTTTACCAGTTTCCTCTGCCAGATCTCCCTTGGAGGTTATGGATGAGTATAGTGCTTTATTGAACTCATCGGTATACACAAGCAGCTCCTCGGCAAACTGCTTCTTTGAAGAATCCTGCCAATTTTATGAATGCAAGCGTTAAAACCACTGAGAAATTGCTTTCCCTGGTTACCATGAATCATGATCATGATGGTTAAAAATATGTACATCAGGGAGCAATGCTGGGCCATCGAAATTGCTGTCAATGTACTTGACCAAATCCAAGCTTTCTCCTTTCACCTCGTTGTTATGCTCCAGTGAAGGCACCTGTCGAAAATAAGTCAGTGTGGATGTATCACAGAGATGATGAACTGAAACAGTGTTAAGATATCGTACACGTGGGGCAGAGTTGACATTCACCATACCTTGTTCTGTGGGTAAACCTTCTCCTTGTACCAAGCCGGCCTGTCTGCGAGATCGATCCCAACTATCTTGATCTTGTCTTGCAAACCCTGGAGAAGAAACACCGTTAGATTTCATTTTGGATGTAAACATGATTCAATGTTGCTTGCACAGCAGTAGCAAAAGTACGATTTCTGTCTGAATTACATAAAAAAAATTCAAAGAACAGTGGTAGCAGTACCTTGTAGTTCCTGGCGATCCAAGCGCGCTGCGCGTACGGGCAGTGATATGCAACATACAACCTTCACGAGACAAGGGAATTTTTTTTTACTCCTAGCAGGTTAACCCTTGATTTATGCAGAAGTGACAAGCCATACGATAGCATCTGCAATGCAATTTGATCTCTCATAAGTCTCGTCCAAATTCACCTGGTCGTGCCGTCGAAGAGGGGCGGGGGCTCGGAGGTGGAGGTCAGCGAAGGGGGCAGATTTTCTTTCGGGGAGCTGCGCACGTTGGAGCAGAGAAACAAACGCCAAGTTAAAAACACAGCAGAGAAACGATTCGAATAATTTAATCGAGAATGAAGCGCAGTAGATTCTGCGCCGCGACTCGGCCTGCTCACATGACCGGTGCGGCAGCGGCAGCGGCGGCGGCCATGGCGACGGTTCGGGGGGAGCTCGAACTCCTGGCGGCGATGAGGCGGCGATGGGGAGCAGCTCGTCGCGAGCGGCGGATCTTTATACACGGCGACGGGACGGGAGGGGAAATGGGGAAGGCGGGCGTCAGTGGTGACGCGCGGCAGGGGAAAGCGAGCGAAGTCATTGGTGCGAGCTTGTGCGGCGGTAATTGTGGATTCGACACGTCGATTCGGGTGATGCTCCATGGATGGATGGGAACGAGATCCTCTAACATCACGAAGGGATGTTAGAGAAGCTACAGTACCCTACATCCCTTCTTCATATCCATATGATTAAGCCTAAAATGACATGAATTAATTTGTAAATTACAAATCTATTGTATACATTTATAAAATTTACATACAAACAAAATTATGATGCAATAAAATTAATTTCGAATTTTATTTTCTATGAACAGTAATTGCGCACAGTGTCTTGCTACAGTGCATGTGACATTCCTTCTTCGTTTTGCACTAGGATTGTACTGTAGCTTTGTGACATCCCTTCATGATGTTAGAGGATCAGTTCCCGGATGGATGGGGTCTGCCGGCCGGCCTCACCTGGACGCGAACGCGGTGTAGGTGCCGTGGGGTTGCTCTTCCGGTACGTTCTGGAACGATGCTGTCATGCCGGTCGTTGGTTTGTACATAGACACATTTTGCAACAATACCTACTTTTTGCGTGGCGTGCAACTGCACACGTAGGTCCCAACTGAGCGAGTCATTCATCCGACTAGCAACAGTCTACACTCGCGAACTAATCTACGGTTAAATGGTCAGAGGGGCGGCTATTTTGTCCATTTTTTGTCTGTTTGAATAGGCCGTTCACTCGGCTTTCTTATCATTTTAGATCGGCCTGCTGATCGCCGTTTTTCAACAAATATGTTCATATTTTACATAGTTTTATAAGCAAACAAAAATATCATAGTTTTACAAGCTGAATAAAAATTAAATTGTCTCAAATACATGTGAAAAAAGATATATCTATTGGTTGTCAACATGAGCCTACGTATGCCCAATCAAATCATTTTGCAGCTGCATGTGAGTTTCCCAATCACGCATTTCATGATGAAATTGAATGAACTGTGCAAAAGGTTGCCGCTCCTCCATGCTCAGGCACAACATTCTCACCCTGAAACTGAAACCCTTGACCGTAGATACGTTCCGGACACTCATCCTCTATGATCATATTGTGCATGATCACACAAGCAGCCATCATCTCCTACAACTTCTTGGTGCTCCAAGTCCTAGCAGGATACCGAACGATGCCCCATCGAGATTGCAGAACAATAAAGGCACGCTCGACCTCCTTCCTAGCACTCTCTTGCTCTTGGGCAAATCTTTTTCTCTTCTTTCCGACAGGGTTGGGGATTGTCTTCACAATAGTGATCCACTGAGGATAGATAGCGTCACCTAGGTAGTATCATTTGTCGTAGTTGTGACCGTTGATGGTAACATTCACCGGCGGGCTGTTGCCTTTGGCAAGCCTTGCAAACACTGGCAAGCGTTGAAGCACGTTGATATCATTGTGCAATCCGGCCATGCCAAAGAAAGAGTGCCAGATCCAAAGATCTTGTGAGGCCACGACCTCAAGTATGACAATGCAAGCCCTGGCATGACCCTTATACCGCCCTTGGCAAGCAGAAGGGCAGTTCTTCCACTCCTAGTGCATGTAGTCTATGCTGCCAAGCACCATGGGAAACCCCTACTGGCATTCATCGTCAACAAGCGGGTTGTATCTTGAGCAGTCGGCTCTCTCAAGTACTCAGTGCCAAACGCAACAATCACAACCTTGCAGAACTTGTACATGGAGTCTAGGCATGTAGACTCACTCATACGGACATACTCATCAATGAGATCACTCGGCACTCCTTATGCAAGCATCTGGATGGCTGCAGTGCATTTCTGATAAGATGAGAAGCCAATCTTTCCAAGGGCATCCTCTTTGCACTCGAAATACTTATCTTATCCGACCACCCCCTCTCTAATACGGTTGAAAAGATGCCTACCCATACGGAAACACCGCCGGAATTTCTGATGTTTGAACAACGGGTTGGTTGTGTCAAAGTAGTCCTTCCAGAGAAGGAAATGGCTGCTCTCTCGGTTGTGATTCAATGCCGGAAGGTGCCATGGGATCGAGCCACGGAACAGCGGCCACTGCCTCTTAAGGTGGTCATGGACCAACACGGTAGCCAAGATCTCCTCCTCATCATCGGACGAGGAATCGTCAGAGTCGCAAAGGAAATTGTGGAAAAAGAACTCGTCGGCGGAGTCCATTTTGTACCTGGCAAACTGCCAAACAGCTTGCGTGGGGCGACGAAGAAGCTGGCCGGCGAAGAGTTGCGCGCCTCCCTTGGACCAGGTGGCTAGCCTGGCGGCGTCCGACGTCAGGACATCGGGCGTTGTCGGACGAAGGAGCTGGCCGGGGTAGGGAGGCGACTTCCTGCTCGCGGCGGCGTCGGGGGGTGGGGTGGGAAGCTTCGGTGCCCCGGCGGCGAGATGGTGGCGGTGGTGACGTGGGAGGTGGCGGTGTTAGGGACAGGTGTGTCGACACCGGCTGCTGGTAGAGGCACCGGAAAATGGGCGGATGCGGCGACAGGGCGGGGGCGGGCGAGGGTTTGCTGTCGATATGGGGTGGGAGAGGATTGCCAATGTGCCACTGACTAGCGGGCCAGGGGAGGAGTAGGCGCGCGCCACACGCGTACCCTTCGTGTCTGCACCGATGAAAATGAGGCTGAAAATTGGGTCGGGAATGGCAGCAGGCGGACGAAAAGCGGACGCGTGTCCATTTGGGTCGGCGTGTTGGTCTGGCTTTTCTATCCGAGCCGACCCAAACGGACGCGCAAGACGAAATGGGTCGGCGCGTTGGAGTTGCTGCTACTTCTTGAGCTTGCGTTGGTTTTTCCCTTGAAGAGGAAAGGTTGATGCAGCAAAGTAGAGATAAATATTTCCCTTAGTTAAGAACCAAGGTATCAATCCAGTAGGAGACACAAGCAAGTCCCCAATCTATGCACCTGCACAAACAATCAAACACTTGCACCCAACGCGATAAAAGGGTTTTCAATCCCTTCACCCCTCACTTGCAAAGGTGAGATCTGATAGAGATAGATATAAAAGATTACTAACACGTAAAACAAAATAAAAGTAATTAAATTACAGCGAGATATTTTGGTATTTTTGTTTTATAGATCTGAAAATATATAATGGAAAATAGACCTGGGGCCATAGGTTTCACTAGAGGCTTCTCTCTTGAAGGCAAATAATACGGTGGGTGAACAAATTACTGCCGAGCAATTGATAGAAAAGCACAAAGTTATGACGATATCCAAGGCAATGATTATGCATATAGGCATCACGTCCGTGTCAAGTAGACTGACTCCTGCCTGCATCTACTACTATTACTCCACACATCGATCGCTATCCAGCATGGATCTAGAGTATTAAGTTCATAAAGAACAGAGTAACATCTTAAGTAAGATAACACGGTGTAGAGGGATAAACTCAAGCAATATGATGAAAACCCCATCTTTTTACCCTTGATGGCAACAATACAATACGTGCCTCGCTACCCCTACTTTGTCACTGGGTGAGGACACCGCAAGATTGAACTCAAAACTAAGCACCTCTCCCATTGCAAGAAAAACTGCACGGACGAAGGACTCCTCAATGCTTTAAGCCGCCGCGACATAGTACGCTTCGCGGACTTGGCAACCATAGTACGGAAGTACTGTGCGATGGAGAGCGCTTGGAAGACCCAAACAGAGTTTTGGGATAGTACTGCTCTCACCAAAACCTTCGTCCGAACTAAACGGACGAACTCTCGTAAGTCGTCCGACCCAACCCCCAAGAAACCAAAGCCCACCTGTATGGGATCCAGATGGAAGAATGGCTCGACGGGCCATGTAAGCTCCATCAGACTCAGATACAACACCTACTCATAGCCTTAAGGCATGTTGGATACTCCGCAGTGGCAAAAGTGGCGAGGATCTTCTTGTGGGCGTAGAAGCGGAACAACATCCTGCCAGCGAACACAATACGGTACTAACAGTCTTCGAGACTTTTGCCTCGAACAATAGGCGCAAGCGAGCTCTGCAACGCCCCGGATTCGATGCGCCAGGTGTCTGCCAGTTATTCGCCGTCGTTGCCATGTCATGTGCTTGCGTATTGCACTTTGCCATGTCATCATCTGCATTTCATATCATGTCATCATGTGCATTTTATTTCGCATTCGTGTTCGTCTCATGCATCCGAGCATTTTCCCCGTTGTCAGTTTTGCAATCCGGCACTCCTATGTCTCCCGGCGCCCCCTTTTACCTCTTTTCGTGTGCGGGTGTTAAACGGTCTCGGAATGGACCGAGGTTTTTCAAGCGGCCTTGGTATACCACCGGTAGACCGCCTGTCAAGTTTCGTGCCATTTGGAGGTCGTTTGATACTCCAACGGTTAACCGGGTAACCGCAAAGCCCTCTTTTGTTTGCAGCCCAACACCCCTTTCAAAGTGGCCCAAAACCCAGCAAACTCCCCTCCATGCTCTCGGTCGTTCGATCACGATCGCGTGGCCGAAAACCGCACTCTATTTGGACTCTCCTAGCTCCCTCTACCTATAAATATGCCTTCCCCGTCCAAATTCGCGAATGAAATCCTACCCTAACCCTAGTCCTCTTCCTCCCGCCTCCGCCGGACGTGTCCGTCCCCGAGCGGACACCCAGCGCCGCCGCCGCCCGGTGAACCAGGGCGCGACACGTGGCACCCGGCCACCGCGCGCCGCCTCGGCCCGCCGAGCCGCCTCCGGCCCCAGGCCCATCCCGCCGCCGCCCGAGCCCGCTCCTGCCCGCTCTCGCCCGCGGCGCCGCGCCCGCCCGCCCGCCGGAGCTGCCGCCTCCGCGCCCGGCCGCTGAGCTCGCCCGAGCCCCTCCTCGGCCAGATCCGGTCGGGCGGGACCGGATCCGCCGGCCCGAGCTCCCCGGCCTCCTCCGGTGCCTCCCCTGCCCTCCGGCGGCTCGTCCCCGTCCAACTCCGGCAGCCGCGCCGCCCCGTCTCCGGCGTTCCTCGAAGTGCGTGCCCGGTCAACCCTAGATCCGGAGTGGTATTTCTGCTAAGTCCCGATTATCTGTGTAATTATCATGCCATATCTCTCTGCATATTGCTCCGTCTCGTCCGTGTAATATGTCAAATTGTTTGTCTCGACGAGTACATCATTTCATCTCATTGCATCATTTTCATTTGAGCTCACCTTGATGCCCGAAATGCTGTTAGAAGAGGGCTATGTGATGTTAGTTTCAGATTCTTATCAGAACATGCACTTTTGTCATTTTTGCCATGATTGATGTGTGCACCCTATGAACTTGAGACCTACATGTGTTTTGTAATATGCCATGCCATCTTTACAGGGTGTATGCCATGTATTTTGTGATCTCTGTGGTGACTAGCACAAGCATGCAAACAAGGCTTCATGATGTTGCTGATTTCAGCCCCTGCTCAGCGATATTTTTATGCCATGTAAACTTGATGCTACCGAGAGATCCATGCTTATTTTGAGATACTTCAGTAAGGATGTTTTGAACATATGGTTATTCTCTATCCATCCATGCCCTTGTTTGAAATTATGGAGTGCCATAGCTTGAGTCAATCGAGCTCTACTTTTGCTATAAAATGTTTCCTGGCAGGTTGTTTACATGTTATTCAATTTTGCCAAGGTTGTTGTAGTTGATCCGTGTATGCTATGATGTTGTTCTTGCCATGTATAGCTTCTATGCCATGTCTTCTTACTGTGAGTTGCCTTGCCATGCCATGTATTGCTCTGTGGTGAGTGGTTCAAGCTCACCAACATGCCTACTTATTGTTGTTCCTGCCATGTATGAATCTGTAATATAACTTGCTATGTTTACATGGGTGCCATCATATCTTCTGGTCCTTTTTCGCTCATGGTCAGTAAAGTACTTTTGTTCTATGCAATTAGTAGATTCATTCCATGCCTTTGTTTGCCATGATAAGTTCCTGTAGCATGTTGTTTGATAGCTCTAAACATTGCAACCTGATGTTATTTCCTGATAAGTCTGAAACTGTTATTATTTGCAATCTTTCCATGTGTGTTTGAGCATGTTCTAGTGTTTTCTGGAGATAGCTCAGTGTTCATGTTTTTTCATGCTTTACCTGTACTTCATGCCCATGCCTTTTGTTTTCTTGTTGAGGTCCTGTAGCATGTTGTTTTGATGCTTGCAATATGCCTAGTTGCTGTTTTGGACAGATTGTTGTCATGTCTTGTATAGTGTGTATGTGTTGAACTGTTGCTCCGTTTTGAGTGTGCTCTATATGAAACTTGCTTGATTTTGCATGTAGTTTCATATTATCATGTTGCATCCTTGTTTTGAGGTGTTTGCTTGATGTTTGGATGCATTTTGCATCAATGACATGTTTAACTTGTTTTGCTCATATCTTCTAGGCCGTAGCTCCGAATTTAATGAACTTTATATGTAACTTGACTAGAATCTCGTGTAGATCATCTTGGTGCATTTTAACTTGCTGTTTAACAACTTGAACATAAAGTTATTCAGATCTGGACCAATTTTGAAATTTGCATATGAGGACTTACCGGAATTGTTATATGTTGCTTCCGGCCTCATTTAAACTTGTCTTGTTGTGTTGCTCTTGTATGCATCATCCCTTGCCATGAGTAGATTCATGTAGTCTTGTCATGCATCATGCTTGTTTTTGCATCATGCCTTGTTCATGCGTGGTGTGTTTACCATGTTGTGTGCTTCTTCTTGTTAGTTCCTGCTTGCTGCGATCGCGAGGATTCGCTCGCTCACGCTTGGTTCGCTTCATCCGCTCGTCTTCTTCATGGACTCGTTCTTCTTCCTAGCGGGATTTCAGGCAAGATGACCGCTACCTGGATCTCACTACTATCATTGCTACGCTAGTTGTTTCGTTTCTATCGCTATGCTGCGCTACCTATCACTGTTCCTCAAGCCATCCCAAATTGCCATGTCGCCTCTAACCTTTTGCACCCTTCCTATGCAAACCATTGTTTGGCTATGTTACCGCTTTGCTCAGCCCTCTTATAGTGTTGTTAGTTGCAGGTGAAGATGAAGTTTGTTCCTTGTTGAACATGGAGATGTTGTTCCTTGTTGGAACATGTTTACTTGTTGGGATATCACAATATATCTTATTTAATTAATGCATCTATATACTTGGTAAAGGGTGGAAGGCTCGGCCTTATGCTGGTGTTTTGTTCCACTCTTGCCGCCCTAGTTTCCGTCATATCGGTATTATGTTCTGGATTTTGCGTCCCTAACGCGGTCGGGTGATTTATGGGACCCCTTGACAGTTCGCTTTGAATAAGACTCCTCCAAAGAAGGCCCAACATTGGTTTTACCATTTGCCTCACCTAGCCCTTTTTCCCTTGGGTTTCGGAGCCCGAGGGTCATCTTTATTTTACCCCGGGCGGTGCTCCTCCGAGTGTTGGTCCAAACTAGAGCACCGTCTTGGGACCATTCCTTGGCAACTTGGGTTACGTCGGTTCTCAGACGCTTCGCTCATCCGGTGTGCCCTGAGAACGAGATATGTGCAGCTCCTATCGGGATTTGTCGGCACATCCGGGCGGCTTTGCTGGTCTTGTTTTATTACTGTCGAAATGTCTTGTAGCCGGGATTCCGAGACTGATCGGGTCTTCCCGGGAGAAGGAATATCCTTCGTTGATCGCGAGAGCTTATCATGGGCTAAGTTGGGACACCCCTGCAGGGTATAAACTTTCTAGAGCCGTGCCCGCGGTTATGTGGCAGATGGGAATTTGTTAATATCCGGTTGTAGTAAACTTGACGCAAACTCTTCTAAAATACACCAACCGTGTGCGTAACCGTGAGTGTCTCTTTTCGGGGTTGATCGAGAGGAGAACACGGTTTCTGGGTTATGTTTGACGTAAGTAGGAGTTCAGGATCAGTTCTTGATCATTACTAGTTGACGACCGTTCCTTTGTTTCTCTTCTCGCTCTCATTTGCGTTGGTTAGCCACCATATATGCTTAGTCGCTGCTGCAACCTCACCACTTCATCCCTTCCTTTCCTATTTAAGCTTTGCTAGTCTTGATACCCTTGGTAATGGGATTGCTGAGTCCTCGTGGCTCACAGATTACTACACCACCAGTTGCAGGTACAGGTTTGCGATGATCATGACGTGAGAGCGATGTTTGTTTGTATTGGAGTTCTTCTTACGCTTCTTCTTCGATCGGGGATAGGTTCCGGTCGGCAGCCCTGGGCTAGCGTGGTGGATGTCGTTTGAGCTTCTGTTTATGTTTCATCCGTAGTCGGATGTTGATCATGTATATGATGTTGATGTATTCTTGTGGCACTCGTGCCTTATGTATGTATCCTCACTATTATGTAATGTTGATGTAATGGTATCCACCTTACAAAAGCGTCTTCAAGATGCGCTTCTATCCTTGGTGGGACCTTCGAGTTCCTTTAGGATAGGGTTGCATCTTGGGCGTGACAAGTTGGTATCAGAGCCTCGACCGACCTTAGGAGCCCCCTTGATTGATCGTGTAGTTTGGCCGTTGTTGAGTCTAGAAGAAAACTGTTTTCTGAGTCTAGTTATATCGGAGAGTAGGAATTCTTTTTACTCCTCTGCCCCTTCGTCGCTCTGGTGAGAAATCTTGACGTAGGTGTTTTGAATTACTTCTCTTCCCTTCAAATTTTTCTTTAGGATCACGCAGTTGGTTTTCCGATCGTTGTTCCTCAGCTCTTTTCATCCGGTGCATTTCTCGTCAAGTTGACTCGACCCTCTCCATTGTTGCAAGTTCAATTCTCAGTTGTTTTCTTTTCCCACCCGCCCTCCCTTCTTCTTCTCGGAACCGGAGTTCGTGATCGAGTATCCATTCTACTCGTGCGAAGTCTTTGCTTTCTTTCCTCAATGATTTCAACCGGTGTTTTCTCTTCAAGATATTCGTCGGTTTCCCCTTCAAAGTTGCCTTTGTTTTCCGCCCCCACCCTTTTCTTCCGGAGTGCGAGTCTGTTTCGAGCATCAATTTCATTCGTGTGGAGCCTCTTCAGTCTTCCCTCATTTATTTCTACCGGTGAATTCTCGTCTTGTTCGTCATTCTTCATCCCTTTCTTTTTCTGGTGCACTCAATTCAAGTTTTTTTCGGGTTAATCATATTCTTTTCCTTCGAAGTGTTCTCTTTGCTCGTTCGCCTCTCGCCAGTTTATCATTCCGGAGTTCCGAAGACATCTCAGGAGATTCGCATGTGTTCGAATTAATTCGAGGTTGTCACCTCAGTCAAATATTTCAGTTCTTCCGGTGCATCATCTACCTCTTCAACAATCCTTTTCAACGGTGGTATCTCTTCAATGGGCCCTAACCCACAGGTCTTTTCCCAGGATCTTACCTGACCCTTCTATTTCCCCGGAGTTATTCTCAATTCTTTTGAAGTTTGACGTAAGAATGAATTTCATCAGTCACATGCCTTTTCCAAGATCGATTTCAAATCATTTTCATTGTTGACTCAACGTCTTTGTTTTTCATTCTCCCGGAGCGTCTCAACAATTCTGCATGGTGGTTCTCGTCGTCATTCTCAACATTTGAAGACCGAAGTATAGTTTCTCTTAAATCTTGTCCGTTCTCCCAGAGTTCCGTGATTCTAGCTTCATGCCATCCTATCGAATTATTCCATTTGTCAGATATTGTTTTCTTACCCATCCGGAGTATTTCAGGAGTTGATTTCTATTTCTTTTCACCGGAGGTCATCGTTCCAGAAGAATTCTTCGTCCTCACATTTCAGCTGCCGTTATCCAATTATCCCGGTGCTTCGTCAAGTGCTCTTTAATCAGCTCGTTATCTCTTCGTTCTTGTGCATCTAAATTCCCTCTAGCATATTTGTTCCTCTAATTCAGTCCGGTGATTCATTCTCTTTCGTCAGTCATTTCCGAATTCTTACGGTGGTTCGTTCAAGATTCTTTTCCCTTGGTTATCATTCAATCCATTCCTTCTTTCAATCCTACCGGTGGTTCATGAAGACTTTCTCAAGTTTTGTGCTATGTTTCCCCTTAATCCTTTTTCAACGAGAATAAGTATTATGCCAAGTCCATATCTTGTCATCAATTTAATTTGATGAAGGATAATCATACAATAAATCTTATTCTTATTTCATCAAAGTGATTAATTTTTTTTCTTTGGAGTTTGTTCGTAATGAATAAATTCTAGTTCCAAGTGTTTTAATCTTTTCTTTTCCGGAGTTCAGAAATTTTCTCGGCCATTTCGTCGGAACCTCCATCTAAATCACCGCAAGGCTCATCTTATTCTTTCATCCTTCTTTTCTATCTCATCATCCTTTTGTCACGGGAGTTCTTCATGGTGGATCGTCATGATTTAATTATTTCTTCAAGAGTTCATCAAGATTTTGTTGGCGGAGTTCAAGTATCTTTTCTTCTCGCGTCTCGAAGTGCAATTAATTCTCCGTATTCTTTTGAAGTGGAGTTTTGCATTTCTTCGTTCTTCTCAGCTATTCAATCTTTTCCGCTTGTGGGCGGTTATCACCTTATTTGAGATGTTTTCCATAAGTCCACAACAAGCTTATTCTTTCGTTGTTGATTTTCTCAACAACTTCAGTTCAAACCTTCCTTCTAAATTCTTTTCATTCCATTCTACAATTCTTACGGAGGCCTTGCGTGTTCATCTCATCAAGTGCCATCCCATCGTGTGAAGCTCGTGTTCTATTCCTACATGTTTCAGCCGGAGTGCTGCCTAAATCCTTTCAGTCTTACTCGTGGCTTATGTCGTTCTAACCGGAATGGTTTCATAGTTTATCATGTTTCCATGAGCTTTTGATTCTCGTCATATTCGCCGATCATCTTTTCTAACCGAGTGCTCTCGACTGTGTTCATCTTTTCTCTTGAGTTTTTGTTTCACCTCATCCCTTTTCCCTTCCGTCTCGGTCCTAAGATCTCGGGACGAGATCTCTTGTTAGTGGAGGAGTGTTGTAACGCCCGGATTCGCGCGCTGTGTGTCCGCCGATTATTCGCCGTCGTTGCCATGTCATGTGCTTTGCGTGTTGCACTTTGCCATGTCATCATCTGCATTTCATATCATGTCATCATGTGCATTTCATTTCGCATTCGTGTTCGTCTCATGCATCCGAGCATTTTCCCGTTGTCCGCTTTTGCAATCCGCACTCCTATGTCTCCGGTGCCCCTTTTACCTCTTTTTCGTGCGGGTGTTAAACGGTCCCGGAATGGACTGAGGTTTTCAAGCGGCCTTGGTATACCACCGTAGACCGCTGTCAAGTTTCGTGCCATTTGGAGGTCGTTTGATACTCCAACGGTTAACCGGTAACCGCAAAGCCCTCTTTGTTTGCAGCCCAACACCCTTTCAAAGTGGCCCAAAACCCAGCAAACTCCCCTCCATGCTCTCGGTCGTTCGATCACGATCGCGTGGCCGAAAACCGCACTCTATTTGGACTCTCCTAGCTCCCTCTACCTATAAATATGCCTTCCCCGTCCAAATTCGCGGATGAAATCCTACCCTAACCCTAGTCCTCTTCCTCCCGCCTCCGCCGGACGTGTCCGTCCCGAGCCGGACACCCCGCGTCGCCGCCGCCCGGCGAACCATGGCGCGACACGTGGCACCTGCCACCGTGAGCCGCCTGCCCGCCGAGCCCGCCTCAGCCCCATGGGCCCATCCCGCCGCCGCCCGAGCCCGCTCCCGCCCGCTCTCCGCTCGCCGCCCGCAGTGCCGCCGCCGGCCGGCCGCCTCGCGGCGCCCGCGCCCGCCCGCCGCCGGGAGCTGCCGCGGCCGCCGCCGAGCTGAGCCGAGCCCGGCGGCCGGCCAGATCCGGCCAGCCGGACGGATCCGGCCGCCTGAGCTCCCGGCCTCCTCGGTGCCTCCCTGCCTCCGGCGGCTCGTCCCCGTCCAACTCCGGCAGCCGCGCCGCCCCGTCTCCGGCGTTCCTCGAAGTGCGTGCCCGGTCAACCCTAGATCCGGAGTGGTATTTCTGCTAAGTCCCGATTACCTGTGTAATTATCATGCCATATTCATCATGCCATATCTCTCTGCATATTGCTCTGTTTCGTGCCTGTAATATGTCAAATTGTTCGCCTCGGCGAGTACATCATTTCATCTCATTGCATCATTTTCATTTGAGCTCACCTTGATGCCCGAAATGCTGTTAGAAGAGGGCTATGTGATGTTAGTTTCAGATTCTTATCAGAACATGCACTTTTGTCATTTTTGCCATGATTGATGTGTGCACCCTATGAACTTGAGACCTACATGTGTTTTGTAATATGCCATGCCATCTTTACAGGTGTGTATGCCATGTATTTTTGTGATCTCTGTGGTGACTAGCACAAGCATGCAAACTAGGCTTCATGATGTTGCTGATTTCAGCCCTGCTCACTGATATTTTTATGCCATGTAAACTTGATGCTACCGAGAGATCCATGCTTATTTTGAGATACTTAAGTAAGGATGTTTTGAACATATGGTTATTCTCTATCCATCCATGCCCTTGTTTGCAATTATGGAGTGCCATAGCTTGAGTTAATAAAGCTCTACTTTTGCTATAAATTGTTTCCTGACAGGTTGTTTACATATTATTCAATTTTGCCAAGGTTGTTGTAGTTGATCCGTGTATGCTATGATGTTGTTCTTGCCATGTATAGCTTCTATGCCATGTCTTCTTACTGTGAGTTGCCTTGCCATGCCATGTATTGCTCTGTGGTGAGTGGTTCAAGCTCACCAACATGCCTACTTATTGTTGTTCCTGCCATGTATGAATCTGTAATATAACTTGCTATGTTTACATGGGTGCCATCATATCTTCTGGTCCTTTTTGGTTCATGGTCAGTAAAGGACTTTTGTTCTATGAAATTAGTATATTCATGCCATGCCTTTGTTTGCCATGATAAGTTCCTGTAGCATGTTGTTTGATAGCTCTAAACATTGCAACCTGATGTTATTTCCTGATAAGTCTGAAACTGTTATTATTTGCAATCTTTCCATGTGTGTTTGAGCATGTTCTAGTGTTTTCTGGAGATAGCTCAGTGTTCATGTTTTGTCATGCTTTACCTGTACTTCATGCCCATGCCTTTTGTTTTCTTGTTGAGGTCCTGTAGCATGTTGTTTTGATGCTTGCAATATGCCTAGTTGCTGTTTTGGACAGATTGTTGTCATGTCTTGTATAGTGTGTATGTGTTGAACCGTTGCTCCGTTTTGAGTGTGCTCTATATGAAACTTGCTTGATTTTCCATGTAGTTTCATATTATCATGTTGCATCCTTGTTATGAGGTGTTTGCTTGATGTTTGGATGCATTTTGCATCAATGACATGTTTAACTTGTTTTGCTCATATCTTCTAGGCCGTAGCTCCGAATTTAATGAACTTTATATGTAACTTGACTAGAATCTCGTGTAGATCATCTTGGTGCATTTTAACTAGCTGTTTAACAACTTGAACATAAAGTTATTCAGATCTGGACCAATTTCGAAATTTGCATATGAGGACTTACGGAATTGTTATATGTTGCTTCCGGCCTCATTTAAACTTGTCTTATTGTGTTGCTCTTGTATGCATCATCCCTTGCCATGAGTAGCTTCATGTAGTCTTGTCATGCATCATGCTTGTTTGTGCATCATGCCTTGTTCATGCGTGGTGTGTTTACCATGTTGTGTGCTTCTTCTTGTTAGTTCTGTTTGCTGCGATCGTGAGGATTCGTTCGTCACGCTTGGTTCGGCTTCATCCGCTCGTCTTCTTCATGGACTCTTTCTTCTTCCTAGCGGGATTTCAGGCAAGATGACCGCTACCCTGGATCTCACTACTATCATTGCTATGCTAGTTGTTTCGTTCTATCGCTATGTTGCGCTACCTATCACTTGTTCCTCAAGCCATCCCAAATTGCCATGTCAGCCTCTAACCTTTTGCACCCTTCCTATGCAAACCGTTGTTTGGCTATGTTACCGCTTTGCTCAGCCCTCTTATAGCGTTGTTAGTTGCGGTGAAGATGAAGTTTGTTCCTTGTTGAACATGGAGATGTTGTTCCTTGTTGGAACATGTTTACTTGTTGGGATATCACAATATATCTTATTTAATTAATGCATCTATATACTTGGTAAAGGGTGGAAGGCTCGGCCTTATGCCCGGTGTTTTGTTCCACTCTTGCCGCCTAGTTTCCGTCATATCGGTATTATGTTCCCGGATTTTGCGTCCCTAACGCGGTCGGGTGATTTATGAGACCCCTTGACAGTTCGCTTTGAATAAGACTCCTCCAAAGAAGGCCCAACATTGGTTTTACCATTTGCCTCACCTAGCCCTTTTTCCCTTGGGTTTCGGAGCCCGAGGGTCATCTTTATTTTACCCCCGGCCGGTGCTCCTCCGAGTGTTGGTCCAAACTAGAGCACCGTCTTGGGACCATTCCTTGGCAACTTGGGTTACGTCGGTTCTCAGACGCTTCGCTCATCCGGTGTGCCCCGAGAACGAGATATGTGCAGCTCCTATCGGGATTTGTCGGCACATCCGGCGGCTTTGCTGGTCTTGTTTTATTGCTGTCGAAATGTCTTGTAGCCGGATTCCGAGACTGATCGGGTCTTCCCGGGAGAAGGAATATCCTTCGTTGATCGCGAGAGCTTATCATGGGCTAAGTTGGGACACCCCGTAGGGTATAAACTTTCGAGAGCCGTGCCCGCGGTTATGTGGCGATGGGAATTTGTTAATATCCGGTTGTAGTAAACTTGAAGCAAACTCTTCTAAAATACACCAACCGTGTGCGAATCGTGAGTGTCTCTTTTCGGGTTGATCGAGAGGAGAACACGGTTTCGGGTTATGTCGACGTAAGTAGGAGTTCAGGATCACTTCTTGATCATTACTAGTTGACGACCGTTCCTTTGTTTCTCTTCTCGCTCTCATTTGCGTTGGTTAGCCACCATATATGCTTAGTCGCTGCTGCAACCTCACCACTTCATCCCTTCCTTTCCTATTTAAGCTTTGCTAGTCTTGATACCCTTGGTAATGGGATTGCTGAGTCCTCGTGGCTCACAGATTACTACACCACCAGTTGCAGGTACAGGTTTGCGATGATCATGACGTGAGAGCGATGTTTGCTTGTATTGGAGTTCTTCTTCTACTTCTTCTTCGATCAGGGGATAGGTTCCAGGTCGGCAGCCTGGGCTAGCAGGGTGGATGTCGTTTGAGCTTCTGTTTATGTTTCATCCGTAGTCGGATGTCGATCATGTATATGATGTTGATGTATTCTTGTGGCACTCGTGCCTTATGTATGTATCCCCACTATTATGTAATGATATCCACCTTGCAAAAGCGTCTTCAAGATGCGCTTCTATCCTTGGTGGGAGCTTCGAGTTCCTTTAGGATAGGGTCGCATCTTGGGCGTGACAAGCTCGTCGAAGCTCCGCTGAAATTTACCATGTGGCAAAAATAAACCCTTGGAACGACACTGCTATAACTTTTAATGCCAGTGATGAACCTCGATTTCGGGCTGTCCGGGCACCAGCCGCTCTGGTCCTTAGTCTGATCATAGATGGCTTTCGGCTTAGTAAAGTACTCATGGACGGCGGAAGCGGATTAAATCTGATTTATGAAGAAACACTCAGCAAGATGGAGATTGATAAAAGTCGCATTGAACAAAGCAGCACGACCTTCAGGGGAATTATCCCTACTCGGGAGGGACGGTGTGCGGGAAAAATCACACTCAATGTGGTAGTCGGCACCCCAGAGAATTATAGGTCCGAGGAAATCACATTCCAGGTGGCTCCTTTTAGCAGCGGATACCACGCCCTTCTAGGGCGGGACGCATTTACAAGCTTTCAAGCTGTACCCCATTATGGGTACATGAGGCTTAAAATTCCCGGACCCAATGGAATCATCACTCTAGCCAATGCCCCGGACATTGCACTTCGCGCCGAAAATAAAACCGCAGCTCTAGCCTTGGAAGCATTATCCGAAGCCCTAGCAGCCGAAGAGTTAACAACACTGCGGGCCACCGTGGACAGGGACGACGTGATACTAGACAAGCGACCCAGGTCCACCTCATTTAAGCCTGCAGACGAGATAGTCAAATTGCAGGTCCATCCAACGGACCCCACGAAGACAGCTTCCATCGGGACACGACTAAGCCCCGCGATTGACGCCACACTACGAGATTTCTTACGCGAGAATTGGGACATTTTCGCCTGGCACCCATCGGACATGCCAGGCATCCCACGCAGACTGGCCGAACACAGCCTCAATATTCTAAAAGGATACAAACCAGTCAAGCAGACCCTAAGGCGATTCTCAGAACCCAAACGACAGGCAATTGGGGAAGAGTTAGCCAAGCTACTCGAGGCCGGATTCATCAGAGATATCAAACATCCGGATTGGCTGGCAAATTTGGTGATGGTACCAAAGAAGGACAAATCCTGGCGCTTATGCGTCGACTACAAAGACCTCAACAAGGCTTGCCCCAAGGATCCCTTCCCCCTCCTCGATCGATCAAATCATCGATGCCACAATTGGACACGACTCATTTGTGTTTTCTCGACGATACTCTGGATACCATCAAATAAAGATGGCAGAGTCTGACCAAGCTGCAACAGCTTTTATAACGCCATATGGCCCTTTTTGCTTCAACACTATGCCCTTTGGGCTCAAGAATGCCGGCACAACCTATCAACGCATGATTCAAACATGCCTGGAAAAACAAATCGGCAAAACAGTGTAAGCATATGTGGACGACGTGGTCATAAAAACTAGACACGTCGAAACCCTGATAGATGACTTGAGGCTCACATTCGATAACCTCCGGACATACGACATTAAGTTGAATCCGGAAAAATGCGTCTTCGGCGTCCCATCGGGGAAACTGCTGGGCTTCATTGTTTCCAATAGAGGAATTGAAGCGAACCCGGCGAAAATCCGAGCTCTGTCTCAGTTGGCTATACCAACAGACCTCAAGCACATCGAAGCTAGCGGATGCGTGGCGCTTTGAGCCGCTTTATCTCGTGCTAGGAGAAAAGGCATTGCCTCTTTACCGCTTCTGCGGCGCACCAACACTTCAGATGGACGGATGCAGCCGCGGCCGGACTCGATGAAATAAAGACCTTACTGGCCAGTAATCCAGTCCTAACAGCGCCGAACACCAGCGAGCCTATGCTATTATACATAGTGGCAACACACCAAGTTGTAAGCGCAGTACTCGTCGTCGAATGAGAGGTTGACGGATACAAATTCCCGCTCCAAAAGCCGGTTTATTACGTATCCACAGTCCTCACCCCATGCAAATCCCGATACCCACACTATCAAAAAATAGCATACGCGGTCTTCATGGCATCCCGGAAGCTGCGACACTACTTTCAAGAGTGTTCGATCACAGTAGCCTCCGAAGTACCACTCAATGACATAATAAACAACCGCGACACTACGAGCCGGATTGCTAAATGGGCCATCGGGCTCCTTCCGTTCGACATAATGTACAAACCACGGCGGGCCATCAATTCGCAAGTACTGGCTGACTTTGTCGCCGAATGGACGGAAGCCGAACTCCCTAAAGAGTACGGCGCATACTCCAACTGGATCATGCACTTTGACGGCTCTAAAATGCTGGCCGGACTGGGAGCAGGTGTAGTCCTGACGTCTCCCACCGGAGACACGGTCCAGTACGTCCTCCAAATACTTTACACAGACTCCAACAATGCAGCCGAATATGAGGCTTTGTTGCATGGTCTTCGGATGGCGGTCTCTATGGGCATCCAACGCCTGGAAGTGCGCGGGGATTCGAACCTCGCAATATCACAAAAAAACGGAGACTTCGATGCCAAGGATCCGAAAATGGCGGCCTACTGTAACGCCCTCGATGCGGCTATATCTCCCACGTGTCGAAGCACGACTTAGAGGCATAACCGCATTGAAAGCAATGTCGCAAGTGAGGTAATCTTCACACAACCCATGTAATACATAAGGGAAAGAGATACATAGTTGGCTTACAATCGCCACTTCACACAATACATGAGTAAAGCATTACATCATACAGATACAATCAGGGTCCGACTACGGAACCAAAATAAAAGAAGACTACCCCAAATGCTACACAGATCCCCGATCGTCCCAACTGGCTCCACTATGATCAACTCAAACGAAACAACACAGTGAACAAGATCTTCATCGAGCTCCTCCTTGAGCTCGGATGCGCCACCGCACGGTTTCATCGGCACTGCAAACTGGTTTTGAAGTATCTGTGAGTCATGGGGACTCAGCAATCTCACACCCGCGAGATCAAGACTATTTAAGCTTATAGGTAGGACAGGGTAGTGAGGTGGAGCTGCAGCAAGCGACTAGCATATATGGGGGCTACATACGCAAATGAGAGCGAGAAGAGAAGGCAAAAGCACGGTCGAACAACTATGATCAAGAAGTGATCCTAGAACAACCTACGTCAAACATAACTCCAACACCGTGTTCACTTCCCGGACTCCGCCGAGAAGAGACCATCACGGTTGCACACGCGGTTGGTATATTTTAATTAAGGTCAACTTCGGGTTTTCTACAACCGGACATTAACAAATTCCCATCTGCCTCATAACGCGGGCACGACTTTCGAAAGATAATACCTGCAGGGTATCCCAACTTAGCCCATGATAAGCTCTCGCGATCAACGAAGGATATTCCTTCTCCCGGAAGACCCGATCAGTCTCGAATCCGGCTACAAGACATTTCGACAGCAATAAAACAAGACCAGCAAAGCCGCCCGATGTGCCGACAAATCCCGATAGGAGCTGCACATATCTCGTTCTCAGGGCACACCGGATAGGTCAGCCTACGAGTAAAACCAGCCCTCGAGTTGCCCCATGGTGGCCCCGAAGTCCGCCCGGTTCGGGCCAGCACTCGAAGGAGCACTGGTCCGGGGGGGGGGGGGGGTAAATAAAGATGACCCTTGAGTCTGCAGAACCCAAGGGAAAAAGGCTTAGGTGGCAAATGGTAAAACCAAGGTTGGGCCTTGCTGGAGGAGTCTTATTCAAAGCGAACTGTCAAGGGGGTCCCATAAATCACCCAACCGCGTTAGGGACGCAAAATCCGGGAACATAATACCGATATGACGGAAACTAGGGCGGCAAGAGTGGAACAAAACACCAGGCATAAGGCCGAGCCTTCCACCCTTTACCAAGTATATAGATGCATTAATTAAATAAGATATATTGTGATATCCCAACAAGTAAACATGTTCCAACAAGGAACAACATCTCCATGTTCCAACAAGGAACAAACTTCCTCTTCACCTACAACTAACAACGCTATAAGAGGGGCTGAGCAAAGCGGTAACATAGCCAAACAACGGTTTGCTAGGAAAGGATGGTTAGAGGCTTGACATGGCAATATGGGAGGCATGATAAGCAAGTGGTAGGCATCGTAGCATAGGCATAGCAAAAGAGCGAGCATCTAGCAAGCAAAGATAGAAGTGATTTCGAGGGTATGGTCATCTTGCCTGAGATCCCGCAAGGAAGAAGAACGAGTTCATGAAGAAGATAAAAGGACGTAGTCGAACGAATCCTCACAACTCCGGAACGAAACCGAAGCTAACGAGAGAAGCAACCCGGAAAGAAGCAAACAACATGGTAAACACACAAGCATAAACATGTCATGATGCACAAACAAGTATGATGCATGTCCGGTTTAATGAGGCATGGCATGGCAATATGCACAAACAATACTACAAGTTAAATGGAGCCCAATATGCAACGAGTTGCATATTGACGAAACACCACATCAATTATTTAGTTCCCTCCCGATTAGGTACTCAACAATATTAAATATTGGTTAACATGGCAAGAGGTGAAGCATAACAAAACTATACCATCTAAACAATTTAAATGGGGCCGGATATAAAAACAACAAATCCGGTAAATCCCCATATGCATTTAGCAATTTAATGCAACAACAATTTTAGACATTTTAAATGTTGTTATCATGATGCGGATGACATATGCAAGTTTTAAGCAAATTTATGAAAATGTTGACATGAGCAAGATACGAGGCATTTGGTCACCATGGCGGAACAAAACGGGTGCCACGGCAACGAATCCGAAAATGATGCCACGACAACATATCGGTTCCGGTAGCTCACGGAGATACCGGTGCAAAAGGAAGTGAGCGTGAGCGAGTCATGCAAGATGGTGGGGTGCTCCCGGTTATCGGGTTCCCACGGGTCGACGGCATGGAAACCGAGGAGGAACGCGCAAGGAACAACTCGGACACGGTTTGAACATGAGTATCTCATACAACATGCATTCATACGGTCCACGGGTGATCTTCTCGGCGTTATACCTTTCAAGCGTGCTTTTTTTCGGAGCGGGTCGAGTTCGTCGAAGGAAGTAGTGGTACGCGTTTCGTAGTTGAACTTGCCGCTCGTGGTACACGGGTCTTCGGTGATGGTAGTGGTACATCTTGTAGTGGAACTTGGGCGTAGTGGTACACGGCGACGATAGTGGTACACGTATTCGTAGATGTCCGGGGTCGTCGGTAGAGGTACTTGTCGCATCGCCGAGCGTAGTCGACCTTGGCATATCCGAAGGGGTACTTGACAAAATCCACATCGAATGCAGTCGTGCACGTCGTAGTCGGACTTGACAAAAATCACACCGGCTGTAGTGATACACAGCTCGTAGACATCCAGGGTCATCGTAGAGGTACTCGTCGTCCACTTAAACTAGCGAAGGAGCACACATGCCTCGGGTTTTGATCTTCAGGAGCAGCGGCGACTGCAGGTACATGGGGAGGCTACACCGGGGCCCAAGGCAAGCAGGCGGGCAACGGCAACGAAGCAGCAGAGATGGCAGCAGTGCCATCGGGGGTACCAGGAGGTGGAGCTCAAGCAGAGGAGGCTCGGGGTAGCGTGGTGGTGTGGCAAAACAGCAGCAGGAGGATCTGCGGGGAGGGAGAAGGCGGAGGACGGAGGTCCGGTGAGGCAGCAGAGGGATGGTTGCGCGCGAGAAGAGCAACGGTAGCAGGGCGCGGGCGAACCAAGGAGGCCGGTGGCCCTGGCTCCTGTAGGAGATGGGCGACTAGAAGGCGACGAGGAGAAGGCAGAGGGCGGCGCAGGAACATGGCAGCAGCTTGGCCAGGGGAACGACGGAGGCAGCGGCGGTTGTTGGTCGGCGCAAGGGGAGGCAAGAAGGTGCGGCGGCGGATGCATGCGACGAGGAGGAGGCAGAGGGGACGGGACGAGGGCGCGGCTGCTGCTGGAACGGGGCGCTACGGCGGCGAGGAGGCCGACGGGGCTCCGGCCTGACTCTCTTCTCCGGCGAGGGCGGAGCGCGGGAGCAAGGGGAGGTCGAGGGCTGCGCGAGGAGTGTGGGATCGAGGAGAGGGAAACGAGGGGATCGGGCGCAGGGAGCTCCTCTCCCTGGCTCGATGCGTGTATATGTGTGCGTGGCAGCAGGCAGAGGGAACGAGAGGAGATGAGATCGAGCAGAGCTGCGTGGGGGCTGGATCGGTTAGAGCTAGGGTTAGGGGGGTTAGGTGGGCTGGCTGGGCTGGCTAGGTTGGGTTAGAGCTGGTCCGAAGAGGCCGGCTAGGCACTCTTCTCCCTCTCTCTTATATTTTCTTTAGCAGAAAACAATTAAAGAGAAGAAAAAGAAAGAGAGGGTTAGGGAAAAATAAAAGCGCAAGGGGATAATTTTCCCGGACTCACAAAAATATGCTTGTTCCGAGAAAATAGAAAAACCCATGATTGAAAGATGTAAATTCAAACTCATTTGAATTTAATTCAAATGGGTTTGAACTAGGACTTGATAAAAGGAAGGTCCAAAAATGTTCGGATTTTTGGTGGAGCTCCGGAAAATGATGAAAGAATAAATGGCAAAGTTGGAGATCAAGAATTAAGACAACAAAGGCATTAGGATATTTTGTAAGTGGGTTATGGTTAATTCCAAATAAATGGAATAATTTTATTATAGCTCCCTAATAATATTGAGAGGCTTTAATATGTTATAAAGAGAAATCACAAGTGAATTCCCTCGATTTAAATGGATCGAAAATCCATACAATTTATTTAGATGAGTTTTTAAAATTAATGATATGATGGCATGATGACATGATGCAATGCAAAAATAAAAGAGCAAGCACAAAAGAAACACACGGAGGTCACAAAAATATGGAAGTCTTCTGGATCGTCGGTCTTGGGGCGTTACAACACTCCACCACTACAAGAGGATCTCGTCCCGAGATCTAAGGATGTCACCGGAGGGAAAAGAAAGAGGAAGAGAAGAGGTAAAACAAAGTTGCTTCTTTGACAAACGAGTGAAACCACGAAACTTGAGAGATTGAAAAATTGAAAGAAGAATACAATGGAGATGAACGAGATTGTGAACACTTTGTTAGCAGAGAAGAACAAAGAACATGATGAGAACCAAGAGCTTAGGGGACAAGATAGATTTTGAAGCCACTCCGGTTAAAACAAGATAGAGAAGGAGTAAGAATGATATAATTTGGACAACACTCCGACTGAAAATGAAAGGAATTGAACATGAACTTGGAAAAATGAAAGCACCTGGATGAGACTCCGGTTAAAAGAGGAACGATAGACACAACACTCCAGTTAAATCGATAAGCAAGGAAAAGGACATGATCTTGACAAAACAAGATGATGGGTCGAAGAGAGAAACATCACAATGCCTCCGGTAGAAAAATTGAAGATAGATCATTGGAATAAAGGTATGGCGAAGAAAATGACAACTTCTACCACAAATGAGTTTGGAAAGCACCCTTGAAAAGAAGGATAGAACGGGGTTGTTGGAAAACCAACAACGAAAATAATAAGCTTGTTGTGGGCTTATGGAACACATCTCAAAATTATGAGGTGACTACCCGCCACCAACGGAAACAAACGATTGGATTGATATCAACAAGGAGACGAGAAACTTATATCACCGAGAGGACAAATGAAGAACTTGGGTCATTTATAAGCACCATAATTAGCAACAATCCTTAGGGAAAGCTTTAGGTGACATATAGCCCAAGATAACTCCAATGAAGAGATTGATGGATTTAAATATCTCATTCTTGACAACAAGTAAATCATGAAACATGAATGAAACTGTCAAAATGACATAACACCATCTCAAGAGATAAGATAGAGAGAATTGCACTTTGGAATGCAAGATGAAGAATACTTGAGCTCCTCAAAACAAAACATGTGTTGAGCACCATGTTTATTTTGAGTATAGCTTGGCGGATCTTAACTTCGAGAAAAATCTTGAAGAACAATTGAAGAATGAAAAGAATCCTTGACGAACCATCATGTAGAGCCTCCATGAAGAACTCCGGTAAACAAAAGGGTGATAGAAAGAAAGAGAAGTTGAAAACACAAGGTGAAGCCTTGCAGTGATAAGATGAAGCTTTGAAATGATATAACCGAGAAAACTTGGAACTCCGGAAAGAAAGATGAACAAATGAAATCAAGAATTTATTCATCACGAACAAACTCCGAAAGAAGGAATTAATCACTTGGATGAAACAAGAACAAGAATTATGTTATGCGTATCCTTCATCAATTTAAATTGATGACAAGCAACGGATTAGGCATACTACTTATTCTCGTTGAAAAAGGATTGAAGAGAGATATTGCTCAACTTGGGAAGGTCTTCAACGACCCACTGGTAGGATTTGGAAAGAATGAATGAATCTATATGATAACAAAGGAAGCGAGCTCTTGAACGAACCACTGTAATAACTTGAAAACAATTGAAGAAAAGAGAACGAATCACCGGGAAGAATTAGAAAAAAACGAAGATGCTTGAGAGAATTTAGATATAAGAGATTGAAGAGATGACAAGCTGACTAGAGAATACTTGAACGATGCACCAATAAGATTTGGAGAACAAGAGCTGAAAGCTGGAATGAATAATTCTGAGATGATGGGCTGAGAAGAATCAAACTGAAAAGACTCCTGAATTGCTCCGGATGGGTGAAAAGAATTCTCACAATCAAAACAATTATGAGGATGGCACGAAGCTAGAACCATGAATCTTGAAGAGAATGGAGCAAGATTTAAGAGAAACTCTTCTTCAGTCTTCAAATGTTGAGAATGACGATGAGAAACACCACCATGAATTGTTGAGATACTCCGGGATGAAAATTAGAAAGGTTGAGCCAACGATGAAACAATTTGGAAGATCTTGGACAAAGGCATATGACTGATGAAATTCATACTTACGTCAAACTTTGAAAGAATTTGTGAATCGCCCCGGATAAATTAGAAGAGTCAGGTAAGATCCTGGAAAAAGACCTGTGGGTTAGGGCCCACTCAAAAGAAACACCGTTGAACGATTTAAAAGATAGATTGCGCCGGTTGAATTAAATGGCTTGAATGAGATAGCATCCTCAAAAGAACTTGAGTGAATTGAGAATGGAAACTTGAATCTTCTGAGATATCTTCAACACTCCGGAACAATTGAATAACAAGAAGTGAATGATTATGAGGTGCACCGGTATGGGAAAACATTTGAAACGGGGAAAAGGATATGATCGACAAAGCTTGAATTGAATCCACCGGGGAAAATAAGAGATCTAAGAATGATAAACTTGGAGCTTTCTTTAGCATCTTCATGAGAATCACCGGATAATAACATTGAGGAAAAGAATGAAGAGACTTCACATCCATACGATGGATATTTGATTAAGAAATCCGAGTCCTTGAAGAAAAGGATGGGAGGGCGGGGAAAACAAAGACAACTTGGGACGGATGAAGCAAGCACCGTTGCAAAGAACTGAGAATTGATCTCGCGAATGGGGAGAATGATGGGATCATCTTGAAGAGAAACACACCGGTGAGAAGAAATTGAGATGACAAACTCGATGATAAAGAAGGATTAGTATTCACATAGAAATATGAGAACACCATTTAGGAAAGGTATGGAATCAACACTTGACATTGAAGCAACTCGAATACCACAAAACGGAACAAAAACAAAGGATTGGCTTGCAGAATAAGCCGGAAACAAACATATGATAGATCCCATATCGTATCATGTGTCTGTTGGAAAGATAATCTAGGAGCTACTTGAATTCCCACTTATAAACTCCCGAAACTTTCTGGTTATGCAATCTGGTGTTGGGGATACAGGGGACACAAAATATATCACCCAAACGAACAATACCTAGATCCAGCTGTATCCATCCTTCAACACATAACCAAGAAAACTCCGGAAATCGTTTACCTCGACCTTCGAAAAGCATCCGTTATACGAGTCATGGCAATACTCTCGAGCTCGCCCCAGTACTGGGTTATCGAGGTTATCTCACCAACAACTGCATAAAAGAGATTTTCGATGTCGGCAAAGCTCAGGTATTCCAGAACTGCAACGATAAAATTGTGACGACAACACCTCGGAGCTCAACTCCCCGGGACACTGCCACAACCCCTAAATGTCAGGAGGCACCAAGAACAATGTTCTCGTCACAAAACCATCAGAACGATTCCAAGATACCCGCGTGATCCTAAATTTTTTTTAGTGAAATTTGAGGAGAGAAGAGTCAAAACTTCTACGTCAGGAGACATCACCAGAGCGACGAAGGACTGAGGAGTAAAAATAATCCTACTCCCCGATATATATAATCCTAAGACTCAAAACATTTTTTTCTAGACTCAACAAAGTCAGCGAACAATCAAGCAGGGGGCTCCTAAGTCGGGGATGGCTCTGATACCAACTTGTAACGCCCTCGATGCGGCTATATCTCCCACGTGTCGAAGCACGACTTAGAGGCATAACCGCATTGAAAGCAATGTCGCAAGTGAGGTAATCTTCACACAACCCATGTAATACATAAGGGAAAGAGATACATAGTTGGCTTACAATCGCCACTTCACACAATACATGAGTAAAGCATTACATCATACAGATACAATCAAGGTCCGACTACGGAGCCAAAACAAAAGAAGACTACCCCAAATGCTACACAGATCCCCGATCGTCCCAACTGGGCTCCACTACTGATCAACTGAAACGAAACAACACAGTGAACAAGATCTTCATCGAGCTCCTCCTTGAGCTCGGATGCGTCACCTGCACGGTTTCATCGGCACCTGCAAACTGGTTTTGGAAGTATCTGTGAGTCATGGGGACTCAGCAACCTCACACCCGCGAGATCAAGACTATTTAAGCTTATAGGTAGGACAGGGTAGTGAGGTGGAGCTGCAGCAAGCGACTAGCATATATGGGGGCTGCATACGCAAATGAGAGCGAGAAGAGAAGGCAAAAGCACGGTCGAACAACTATGATCAAGAAGTGATCCTAGAACAACCGACGTCAAACATAACTCCAACACCGTGTTCACTTCCCGGACTCCGCCGAGAAGAGACCATCACGGTTACACACGCGGTTGGTGTATTTTAATTAAGGTCAACTTCGGGTTTTCTACAACCGGACATTAACAAATTCCCATCTACCTCATAACCGTGGGCACGGCTTTCGAAAGATAATACCCTGCAGGGGTGTCCCAATTTAGCCCATGATAAGCTCTCGCGATCAACGAAGGATATTCCTTCTCCCCGGGAAGACCCGATCAGTCTCGGAATCCCGGCTACAAGACATTTCGACAGCAATAAAACAAGACCAGCAAAGCCGCCCGATGTGCCGACAAATCCCGATAGGAGCTGCACATATCTCGCTCTCGTGGCACACCAGATAGGTCAGCCTACGAGTAAAACCAGCCCTCGAGTTGCCCGTGGTGGCCCCTGATCTGCCGGTTCGTGCCAAGACTCAAGGAGCACTGTTTGGGGTAAATAAAGATGACCCTTGAGTCTGCAGAACCCAAGGGAAAAAGGCTTAGGTGGCAAATGGTAAAACCAAGGTTGGGCCTTGCTGGAGGAGTCTTATTCAAAGCGAACTGTCAAGGGGTCCCATAAATCACCCAACGCGTTAGGGACGCAAAATCCGGGAACATAATACCGATATGACGGAAACTAGGGCGGCAAGAGTGGAACAAAACACTGCATAAGGCCGAGCCTTCCACCCTTTACCAAGTATATAGATGCATTAATTAAATAAGATATATTGTGATATCCCAACAAGTAAACATGTTCCAACAAGGAACAACATCTCCATGTTCCAACAAGGAACAAACTTCCTCTTCACCTGCAACTAACAACGCTATAAGAGGGGCTGAGCAAAGCGGTAACATAGCCAAACAACGGTTTGCTAGGAAAGGATGGTTAGAGGCTTGACATGGCAATATGGGAGGCATGATAAGCAAGTTGTAGGCATCGTAGCATAGGCATAGCAAAAGAGCGAGCATCTAGCAAGCAAAGATAGAAGTGATTTCGAGGGTATGGTCATCTTGCCTGAGATCCCGCAAGGAAGAAGAATGAGTTCATGAAGAAGATAAAAGGACGTAGTCGAACGAATCCTCACAACTCCGGAACGAAACCGAAGCTAACGAGAGAAGCAACCCGGAAAGAAGCAAACAACATGGTAAACACACAAGCATAAACATGTCATGATGCACAAACAAGTATGATGCATGTCCGGTTTAATGAGGCATGGCATGGCAATATGCACAAACAATACTACAAGTTAAATGGAGCCCAATATGCAACGAGTTGCATATTGACGAAACACCACATCAATTATTTAGTTCACTCCCGATTAGGTACTCAACAATATTAAATATTGGTTAACATGGCAAGAGATGAAGCATAACAAAACTATACCATCTAAACAATTTAAATGGGGCCGGATATAAAAAACAACAAATCCGGTAAATCCCCATATGCATTTAGCAATTTAATGCAACAACAATTTTAGACATTTTAAATGTTGTTATCATGATGCGGATGACATATGCAAGTTTTAAGCAATTTTATGAAAATGTTGACATGAGCAAGATACGAGGCATTTGGTCACCATGGCGGAACAAAACGGGTGCCACGGCAACGAATCCGAAAATGATGCCACGGCAACATATCGGTTCCGGTAGCTCACGGAGATACCGGTGCAAAAGGAAGTGAGCGTGAGCGAGTCATGCAAGATGGTGGGGTGCTCCCGGTTACCGGGTTCCCACGGGTCGACGGCATGGCAACCAAGGAGGAACGCGCAAGGAACAACTCGGACACGGTTTGAACATGAGTATCTCATACAACATGCATTCATACGGTCCACGGGTGATCTTCTCGGCGTTATACCTTTGAAGCGTGCTTTTTTTCGGAGCGGGTCGAGTTCGTCGAAGGAAGTAGTCGTACGCGTTTCGTAGTTGAACTTGCTGCTCGTGGTACACGGGTCTTCGGTGATGGTAGTGGTACATCTTGTAGTGGAACTTGGGCGTAGTGGTACACGGCGACGGCAGTGGTACACATATTCGTAGATGTCCGGGGTCGTCAGTAGAGGTACTTGTCGCATCGCCGAGCGTAGTCGGCCTTGGCATATCCGAAGGGGTACTTGACGAAATCCACATCGAATGCAGCCGTGCACGTCGTAGTCGGACTTGACAAAAATCACACCGGCTGTAGTGATACACAGCTCGTAGACATCCAGGGTCATCGTAGAGGTACTCGTCGTCCACGAAACTAGCAGTGGAGCACACATGCCTCGGGTTTTGATCTTCAGGAGCAGCGGCAACTGCAGGTACATGGGGAGGTTACACCGGGGCCCAAGGCAAGCAGGCGGGCAACGGCAACGAAGCAGCAGAGATGGCAGCAGTGCCATCGGGGGTACCAGGAGGTGGAGCTCAAGCAGAGGAGGCTCGGGGTAGCGTGGTGGTGTGGCAAAACAGCAGCAGGAGGATCTGCAGGGAGGGAGAAGGCGGAGGACGGAGGTCCGGCGAGGCAGCAGAGGGATGGTTGCGCGCGAGAAGAGCAACGGTAGCAGGGCGCGGGCGAACCAAGGAGGCCGGTGGCCCTGGCTCCTGTAGGAGATGGGCGACTAGAAGGCGACGAGGAGAAGGCAGAGGGCGGCGCAGGAACATGGCAGCAGCTTGGCCAGGGGAACGACGGAGGCAGCGGCGGTCGCTGGTCGGCGCAAGGGGAGGCAAGAAGGCGCGGCGGCGGATGCATGCGACGAGGAGGAGGCAGAGGGGACGGGACGAGGGCGCGGCTGCTGCTGGAACGGGGCGCGACGGCGGCGAGGAGGCCGACGGGGCTCCGACCAGACTCTCTTCTCCGGCGAGGGCGGAGCGTGGGAGCAAGGGGAGGTCGAGGGCTGCGCGAGGAGCGTGGGATCGAGGAGAGGGAAACGAGGGGATCGGGCGCAGGGAGCTCCTCTCCCTGGCTCGATGCGGTGTATGTGTGTGCGTGGCGGCGGGCAGAGGGAACGAGAGGGAGATGAGATCGAGCAGAGCTGCGTGGGGGCTGGATCGGTTAGAGCTAGGGTTAGGGGGGTTAGGTGGGCTGGCTGGGCCGGCTAGGTTGGGTTAGAGCTGGGCCGAAGAGGCCGGCTAGGCACTCTTCTCCCTCTCTCTTATATTTTCTTTAGCAGAAAACAATTAAAGAGAAGAAAAAGAAAGAGAGGGTTAGGGAAAAATAAAAGCGCAAGGGGATAATTTTCCCGGACTCAAAAAAATATGCTTGTTCCGAGAAAATAGAAAAACCCATGATTGAAAGATGTAAATTCAAACTCATTTGAATTTAATTCAAATGGGTTTGAACTAGGACTTGATAAAGGAAGGTCCAAAATGTTCGGATTTTGGTGGAGCTCGGAAAATGATGAAAGAATAAATGGCAAAGTTGGAGATCAAGAATTAAGACAACAAAGGCATTAGGATATTTTGTAAGTGGGTTATGGTTAATTCCAAATAAATGGAATAATTTTATTATAGCTCCCTAATAATATTTAGAGGCTTTAATATGTTATAAAGAGAAATCACAAGTGAATTCCCTCGATTTAAATGGATAAAAAATCCATACAATTTATTTAGATGAGTTTTTAAAATTAATGATATGATGGCATGATGACATGATGCAATGCAAAAATAAAAGAGCAAGCACAAAAGAAACACACGGAGGTCACAAAAATATGGAAGTCTTCTGGATCGTCGGTCTTGGGGCGTTACACCTACCGTAATGCCGTCCTCAAAATATTAGCTCGGTTCGAGGGGCTCGAATTCCACCATGTGGCTCGAGAAAACAATCAAGCGGCGGACGTCCTTGCCCGCATCGGCGCCAAACGCGACCCCGTCCCACCTAACATATTCCTCGAAAGGCTGTTTAAGCCATCCGTAGTATGGGAAGGAGTCCGCAATACCAGCATGGACCCGAGCACATCCCAGATTCTGAACCATCAGACACAATCGGAGGCTCTGCCACCGAAATAACATCTTCGGCCCACGAAATCATGGCCGTAATTGCCCCGTTGACCGAGCCTTTCTTGGCCTACCTAAATAGGCAGGAGCTCCCCGAAGACCAAAACGAAGCACGCTGCATAGTCCGGCGCTCTAAAGCTTACAAGGTCCACGAAGGGGAACTCTACAAGAAAAGCGTTACCGGAGTGCTCCAAAGGTGCATCTCCGAAGAGGAAGGGCAGCAACTCTTGGCTGAAATCCATGCCGGACTGGGCGGACATCATGCCGCGGCTCGAGCGCTAGTCAGCAAGGCCTTCCGTACAGGCTTCTATTGGCCAACGGCCCGAGCAGACGCATATGACCTTGTCCAACATTGCGTCGGTTGCCAGCTCTTCGCCAATCAGAGTCACATGCCCCCTACCGCTCTCCAAACAATCCCCATAACTTGGCCCTTCGCAGTCTGGGGGCTGGATATGGTCGGACCCCTTAAAGGGGGAAGCCATAAGAAAAAATACCTACTGGTCATGGTGGACAAGTTCACCAAATGGATAGAAGCCAAACCAGTCAAAACGGCCGAATCCGGACCTGTGATAGACTTCATATCCGGGGTCGTACACCGATACGGTGTCCCCCATAGCATCATCACTGATAATGGCTCAAATTTCACGGCCGACGAAGTGAAAACTTGGTGCGGCAAAATGGGCATTAAGCTCGACTACGCTTCCGTCTACCACCCCCAAACAAACGGCCAGGTCGAATGGGCACACGGTCTCATCATGAGCGGCATCAAACCCAGACTAGTGCGATCTCTAACAGAATTGGATACGCACTAGGTAGAGGAGCTCGACTCCGTACTCTGGGGGCTGCGGACCACACCCAATCGCACCACCGGATATACACCATTTTTATGGTGTACGGTGCGGAAGCAGTACTACCCTACGAGATAATACATGATTCGCCACGCGTACGCATGTACGAAGAGAAGGAAGCCGAGTTAGATCGGCAGGATAACTTGGATGCCTTGGAGGAGGAGCGCGATGTCGCAAAAGCCCGTTCCACATTCTATCAGCAGCAGGCTCGACGATATCAAAGCAGAGAAGTGCGGGCCAAAACTTACAATATTGGCGAGCTCGTTCTACGCATACCGGAGAATTAGAAGGACAAACTCAAACCCAAATGGGAAGGTCCCTTCGTCATTGACAAAGTTCTCACCGGAGGAGCGTACCGTCTACGTAATGCATCCGATAACAGACTCGAGCCGAACCCATGGAACGCGGCCAGACTCCGGAGATTCTACGCCTAACGCCGAACTCAGTGTTCGTCTCCTTACCCCTCCCTTTTAATTATGCTCCATCCCTTTTCCCTTTCTCGACCTTTTTTCTCTTCACACAAAGTATTCAATACAGTGCGCATTCCCGGATCATCCCGACCGCACTAGGTGTGTAAGCAATCCCGGGGGCTTCCTATACGAAAGCTAAAAATAATTACTCACATGGCTTTCTGCCCATCACATATGCATTCTGTTTCCATATGTGCCTTTTCTTCACCATTATATGCATCGATATGACTTAAGATGTTGCCAAGCTGGGTTGCTGGCTCTTGTGTTTATGCCCACGTTCCCGTTAATTGGCTAGGGCATAAGGGGAGCACCTATGCGATTGTTCTTGCCGGTTCAGCCGGATGTGTACCTCGATCGGGTGAAGCCGAAAGCTAGCTTCCTTAAGAGAATATTTGGTCGATGAACAAAAGATGTATTCGTTTATTATAACATAAATCCCGAAGTCTTGTATCCTGCGCCATCATTCGCAGTCCGGACATGTGCATCGTCGCATGCGTACCCAAGGAAAGGAACCTCTAACGGAACTATTCTCCCTGGAAGATGTTTCTTACTATCCATGTAATATAACATAACTAGTTGGGTACTTGTCTGCTCAAGCACTTATGACCCCTACGCCTTATTTCCACGCATACCCGGTTTTGTATAAGCGAGTGGGTATTCGGACACCCCGGACTGTAGGATCCGGGGCTGAAGCTTAAAAGGTCCGCCATGACAAATGATTTTAATCCGGCTAGGGCTACTTAAGCCCATTAAATCACACAGATCACTTGACTGACTATATTCCTCCTCTATACCGCCCAACAGGCTATCTAGCTTACAGATTCTGTTGAGAATACTTAGCGGCTAACGCTACCTGGTCATATACCAGACTCACGGAATTTCTTCCCCATCGGGCCCCACCGGTCCTACTTGCCATATGGTTCGGGTCCAGCTTGGTGTAGCGCGTCTTCACCATAGCCCGAGCTTCTCTTGCGCCTTGCCGCAAGCGACACCTTCCACGATCGGAAGCACCGCCGTGCTCCTTGAAGCATATCCACAAGCTCCCCCATGCCATTCGGCAGAAAGCTTGATGGCCACAAAGCCTGAGCAACACCCTGCATCACTTGCCGAGCTCGCTCGTGCAGTTGTGAAAGGTCTTGCAGTAAATCACTTGCAGACGAGGGCATCTCCTCCTCAGGGCGACCCGTTAACATTCCTGCAAGCAAAATTCTTTCAATATACTTCCTCGCCGAACTATACTACAGTTCGTCTAGGCACTCACTATAAATGCCGCGTCGAAGCCTTTTGTTCTCCTTCATGGAGTCCGCCAGCTGAGCACGGAGATCTTTTAACTCCACGTCCAGCTGGACTTTGGCATCTTGAAGATTGTTCTTCTCCTGCCTAACTCACGTAAGAACGCGCTCGCCAGCCTCCAGCTGCCTTTTGAGATGCGATGCGTCCTCTCTTACGCCCTCCGGATTCACCCCGGGATTGTCTGCAGAATTTTCTGTTAGACTAACCGCACCAGCCATTTACTAAATGGTACATCTGCGTATAATGGAGACAAATATTACCAGAGGGGGCCTTCTGGGATCCCCCCAACTTGGCTACCGCATCAGTCAGCTGGGCCTTGCATGCCTCCAGCTCTCGAGCCAATTGTTCATTCTTGTCCACAAGGACCTGGGTATATATTGATCCTTCAAACAGTTGTCCCAACTATTTTAAGTCTCAGGGGCTACTGCTATACATACTTATCAAAATTTCTTACCCGTATGTCTTTGGTATACTGGTTTGTCGCTTGGGCAAGCCTGCCCCGAGCAGCTTGGACGTATGCGTCCACCGAATTGAAGGCATTAAAAGCCTCTTCGGAAAAGATGTTGTTCCGGAGCACGGCCCTCCGGCGCCGGTGATTCATGGCGCTCTCCACTTCGGAGTTCGTGGCCGAACGCATATCCGCATCCTCTGTCGGGGAACTATGCGGTGCTGGACCCGTGTCCGCCTCCACCCCCGAAGCCGGTTCTGGAAACCGGCTGGTGGAGGCATGATTAGTAGGGTCTCCGGATATAGTCCGGTTATTCCTCTTCCTGCCAGACACAAAGGGCGCTGTCATATTTTAAATTCTGTAATTACAGGACAGGTTATTGCTTTACCTCTGTAGCGGTGTGTCGACCCTCACCGCCTTCCTCTTGAGCCTGCCCAATCTGGACGCCCGTGGTTGACGAGTCCCTAGGGGCTCGGCTCCCTCCGCCGACCGCGTTTACGCAAATAGAACGACGCCTCAAGGGTAAATTATAATACCTGGGGGGAGTCCTCTTCGAAGGATAGGATTTTTTAGTTCGGCTTACACGCGATGCGGGGAGCAGTCCAGGGTAGTCGGCCGTAATGTCCACTAGGGCGCCATCCCAGCTCGCTTGATAGAATACCCCGTTGACAAGCTCCACAGTGATATCCGGATCCACTTTAAGTCCCGGATCTAGGGCCCTTCCAGGGTCCTCTGGTTGCGGGGAGGGGCTGAAGATTCCTTCTACGACCCTCCTTAGTTCCTGCTCAGGAGCATTGATGCAAGTAATCTTAGCAGAAGAACGCTAGAGTAAGTAAAGCAGGGAAAAAGAATGGCAACTTACCCACGCTGGGGGGTTGTACATGGAGAATCCGTCCCGCGTTTTTATGCGAAGGAATTCCTCCTCTTCCCCTTTGTACAAATCGGACAATATCCTTGCCAAAGCGGCAGCGGAGTCCGGAACCTTATGACCGCAGCGGGTGGTGTCGTCTTCCCCGTTGAAATGCCACATGGGCTTCCCCCGATATTGGAGCGGCTGCACTCCCCGTCTTATGCATATCGCCATAACCTCAACTATCATCAGTCCGGATTTGGCCAGTAACTTTATCCTGTTCATCAGGAGGAATATTTCCCTTGTGTCCTCTTCTTAAGGGCCCCGGAGGCGCCAACTTAGGCGTGCCCTCGGTAGTGCTGGACAGGTATCCGGTCTCGGCAATGCGCCATACTTCGGCCCCGCCCACTCGACATAGGGACTCCCCCTGGGTGCGGGGAACGAGGTAGAACAACTTCCTCCATAATCCGAAGTGTGGTTCGCAACCTAAAAACTGCTCGCAAAGGGCAACATACCCCGCTATGTGCAGAATAGAGGCAGGGGTAAGATTGTGCAACTAGAGGCCGTAGAACTCCAGGAGCCCGCGAAGAAACGGATGGATAGGGAACCCAACGCCCCTCAGCAGATGTGGGATGAGGCATATACGCTCCTCCGGAGATGGGTTAGGAGATCCCTCAGCTTGTTCTCCTCCATCATACATGGCTATTCCAGCTCGGACGGGGACCATGAACACCGGTGGGAGAAACCCTTGGGTTTGTAACTCTATTAAACGGCTATGAGGAACTGAACACTCTCCCCAATCCCCTAACTTGGAACGAGAAGGGCAAGCAGAAGAGCTGCGACGGCCGGCCATGTTGGAATGGCTTTTCATGAGCGCCTGCTGGATGCTAGCTCGGGAGGAGAGTGAGGTTTGATCTGAGAATCCCGTCCCTTCAAATAGACGGTTAGCCGGAGGATCGAGGGTGGCAAATGCAAAAATGCCTCGACTCCTCACATTCGCTCGACACGTGGAGATGGTCATTACTGAGGCACGAAGCCGAGGAGCACAACATTGATTGGAGGCCGGACACTATTCGTCATAACAAGTACTTTGGAGTATTCGAGAAGGAACCCGCCTTGCAATGCCGAAGACAACATGCGCTACGGACTCATCGTCATTGAAGCCTGGTTCAGGGCTACCGAGGAGTCTGGTCCCCAACACACCCAATACCATGGTAAATTTTATAGGTGCACTAGTTCGTCGAAGAGATGGTGATACAAGTGCAATATGGATGGTAGATATAGGTTTTTGTAATCTGAAATTATAAAAACAGAAGGTAACAAGTAATAAAAGTAAGCAAAAACAGTATTGCAATGCTTGGAAACAAGGCCTAGGGTTCATACTTTCACTAGTGTAAGTTCTCTCAACAATGATTACATAATTAGATCATATAACAATCCCTCAACATGCAACAAAGAGTCACTCCAAAGTCACTAATAGTAGAGAACAAACGAAGAGATTATTGTAGGGTACGAAACCACCTCAAAGTTATTCTTTCTGATCGATCTATTCAAGATTCCGTTGTAAAATAACATGAAACTATTCTTTCCGTTCGATCTATCCTAGAGTTCATACTAGAATAACACTTTAAAATACAAATAAACCAAAACCCTAATGTCACCTAGATACTCCAATGTCACCTCAAGTATCCACGGGTATGATTATACGATGTGCATCACAGAATCTCAGATTCATCTATTCAACCAACACAAAGAACTTCAAAGAGTGCCCCAAAGTTTCTACCGGAGAGTCAAGACGAAAATGTGTGTCAACCCCTATGCATAAGTTCACAAGGTCACTGAACCCGCAAGTTGATCACCAAAACATACATCAAGTAGATCACGTGAATATCCCATTGTCACCACAGATAAGCACATGCAAGACATACATCAAGCTTTCTCAAATCCTTAAAGACTCGATCCAATAAGATAACTTCAAAGGGAAAACTCAATCCATTACAAGAGAGTAGAGGGGTAGAAACATCATAAGATCCAACTATAACAACAAAGCTTGCGATACATCAAGATCGTGCCAAATCAAGAACACAGGAGAGAGATTCAAACATATAGCTACTGGTACATACCCTCAGCCCCGAGGGTGAAATACTCCCTCCTCGTCACGGAGAGCGCCGGGATGATGGAGATGGCCACCGGTGAGGGATTCCCCCTCCGGCAGGGTGCCGGAACAGGGTCCCGGTTGGTTTTTGGTGGCTACAGAGGCTTGCTGGCGGAACTCCCGATCTAGGTTTCTTTCTGGGGGTTTCTTTCTTTATAGAAATTTTAGGTGTCGGTCTCACGTCAGGGGGGGGGGGTCTCTGAGTCTTCCACGAGATAGGGGGACACGCCCAGGGGGTAGGACGCGCCTTCCACCCTCGTGGACGGCTCGGGACTCTTCTGGCCCAACTCTTTTACTCCGAGGGCTTCTTTTGGTCCAGAAAAAATCATCAAAAATTGGCACGTCAATTGGACTCCATTTGGTATTCCTTTTGTGTAAAACTCAAAAACAAGGAAAAAACAGAAACTAGCACTGGGCTCTAGGTTAATAGGTTAGTCCCAAAAATCATATAAAACAGAATATAAATGCATATAAAACATCCAAGATTGATAATATAATAGCATGGAACAATAAAAAAATTATAGATACATTGGAGACGTATCAAGCATCCCCAAGCTTAATTCCTGCCCGTCCTCGAGTAGGTAAATGATAAAAACATAATTTTTGATGTGGAATGCTACCTAACATAATTATCAATGTAATTTTCTTCATTGTGGCATGAATGTTCAGATCCGAAAGATTCAAGACAAAAGTTTAATATTGACATAAAAATAATAATACTTCAAGCATACTAACAAAGTAATCATGTCTTCTCAAAATAACATGGCCAAAGAAAGTTCATCCCTACAAAATCATATAGTTTGGCTATGCTCCATATTCGTCACACAAAATGTTCAAATCATGCACAACCCCGATGACAAGCCAAGCAATTGTTTCATACTTTAGTATTCTCAAACTTTTTCAACTTTCACGCAATACATGAGCGTGAGCCATGGACATAACACTATAGGTGGAATAGAATGGTGGTTGTGGAGAAGACAAAAAATAGGAAGATGGTCTCACATCAACTAGGCGTATTAATGGGCTATATAGATGTCCATCAATAGATATCAATGTGAGTGAGTAGGGATTTCCATGCAACGGATGCAGTAGAGCTATAAATGTATGAAATCTCAACAAAAGAAACTAAGTGGGTGTGCATCCAACTTGCTTGCTCACGAAGACCTAGGGCATTTTGAGGAAGCCCATTGTTGGAATATACAAGACAAGTTCTATAAGAAAAATTTCCACTAGTATATGAAAGTGACAAAATAAGAGACTCTATCATGAAGATCATGGTGCTAATTTGAAGCACAAGTGTGGAAAAAGGATAGTAGCATTGTCGCTTCTCTCTTTTTCTCTATTTTTTTGGTTTGGCTTCTTTGGCCTCTTTTTTTTCATTGGCTTCTTTGGCTCTTTTTTTCTCACACGGGACAATGCTCTAATAATGATGATCATCACACTTCTATTTATTTACAACTCAAGGATTACAACTCGATACTTAGAACAAAATATGACTCGATATGAGTGCCTCCGGCGGTGTACCGGGATGTGCAATGAATCAAGAGTGACATATATGAAAAATTATGAATGGTGGCTTTGCCATAAATACGATGTCAACTACATGATCATGCAAGGCAATATGACAATGATGAAGCGTGTCATAATAAACGGAACGGTGGAAAGTTGCATGGCAATGTATCTCGGAATGGCGATGGAAATGCCATAATAGGTAGGTATGGTGGCTGTTTTGAGGAAGGTAAATGGTGGGTTTATGTACCGGCGAAAGTTGCGCGGTACTAGAGAGGCTAGCAATGGTGGAAGGGTGAGAATGCGTATAATCCATGGACTCAACATTAGTCATAAAGAACTCACATACTTATTGCAAAAATCTACAAGTCATCAAAACCAAGCACTACGCGCATGCTCCTAGGGGGATAGATTGGTAGGAAAAGACTATCGCTCGTCCCCGACCGCCACTCATAAGGAAGACAATCAAAGAAACACCTCATGCTTCAAATTTGTTACACAACGGTTACCATACGTGAATGCTACGGGACTTGCAAACCTCAACACAAGTATTTCTCAAATTCACAATTACTCAACTAGCATGACTCTAATATCACCATCTTCATATCTCAAAACAATCTTCAAGCATCAAACTTCTCATAGTATTCAATGCACTTATATGAAAGTTTTTTTATACCCATCTTGGATGCCCATCATATTAGGTCTAATTTTATAGCCAAAGCAAATTACCATGTTGTTCTAAAATACTCTCAAAATAATATAAGTGAAGCATGAGAGATTTATAATTTCTTCAAAATAAAACCACCGTCGTGCTCTAAAAACATATAAGTGAAGCACTAGAGCAAATGACAAACTACTCCGAAAGATATAAGTGAAGATCAATGAGTAGTCGAATAATTATGTAACTATGTGAAGAATCTCTAACATTTAAGAATTTTAGATCTTGGGATATTATTCAATCAGCAAGCAAAACTAAATAAAATAAAATGACGCTCCAAGCAAAACACATTTCATGTGGTGAATAAAAATATAGCTCCAAGTAAAGTTACCGATGAGCGAAGACGAAAGAGGGGATGCCATCCGGGGCATCCCCAAGCTTAGGCTCTTGGTTGTCCTTGAATATTACCTTGGGTTCCTTGGGCATCCCAAGCTTAGGCTCTTGCCACTCCTTATTCCATAGTCCATCGAATCTTTACCCAAAACTTGAAAACTTCACAACACAAAACTTAACAGAAAACTCGTAAGCTCCATTAGTATAAGAAAATAAATCACCACTTAGGTACTGTTGTGAACTCATTCTAAATTCATATTGGTGTAATATCTCTATTCCAACTTCTCTATGGTTCATACCCTCCGATACTACTCATAGATTCATCAAAATAAGCAAACAACACATAGAAAACATAATCTGTCAAAAACAGAACAGTCTGTAGTAATCTGTATCATTCGAATACTTCTATAACTCCAAAATTATGAAATAAATTGGTGGACGTGAGGAATTTGTCTATTAATCTTCTGCAAAAATAATCAACTTAAAACCACTCTTCTGTTAAAAATGACAGCTAATCTTGTGAGCGCAAAGTTTCTGTTTTGTACAGCAAGATCATATTAACTTTCACCCAAGTCTTCCCAAAGGTTCTACTTGGCACAAACACTAATTAAAACATAAAACCACATCTAAACAGAAGCGATAAGAATTATTTATTACTAAACAGGAGCAAGAGGCAAATAACAAAAATAAAATCGGGTTGCTTCCCAACAAGCGCTAACGTTTAACGCCCCTAGCTAGGCATGATGATTTCAATGATGCTCACATAAAAGATAAGAATTGAAACATAAAGAGAGCATCATGAAGAATATGACTAGCACATTTAAGTCTAACCCACTTCCTATGCATAGGTATTTTGTGAGCAAACAATTTATGGGAACAAGAATCAACTAGCATAGGAAAGCAAAACAAGCATAACTTCAAGATTTTAAGCACATAGAGAGGAAACTTGATATTATTGCAATTCCTACAACCATATATTCCTCCCTCGTAATAAATTTCAGTAGCATCATGAATGAATTCAACAATATAACTATCACATAAAGCATTCTTTTCATGATCTACAAGCATAGAAATTTTATTACTCTCCACATAAGCAAATTTCTTCTCATTCGGAATAGTGGGAATATCATAAAAAACTCGAACACTATAAATTGTTTCCACATTAAAAGAGTAATGTTCAGAAAAAGGGTAATCATAATCATGACAAGTTTTGTAAATATATTCATCACTACTTTTTATAACATAAGTATCATCACAATAATAATCACAAGTAGCAACTTTGTTCTCATCATAATCAATTGAAACCTCTTCCAAGATAGTGGAATAATTACTAAATAAAGTCATGACCTCTCCAAATCCACCTTCATAATTGTCACAATAAGATTCGACACCCTCCAAAATAGTGGGATCATTACTTCCTAAAGTTGACACTCTTCCAAACCCACTTTCATCAATATAATAATCATAAGTAGGAGGCATGCTATCATCATAATAAATTTGCATATCAAAACTTTGGGGACTAAAAATATCATCTTCATTAAACATAGCATCCCCAAGCTTGGGACAAACATTAATTGCAGCAAATAAATTCTCAAACATGTCATTCTCATCAAACTTAGCATCCCCAAGCTTGGGCCTTTTCATATCATAAGCATAATTACTATCATCATCACAATGAGTAGTAGGAGCAACATCATTTGGGAGGGATGCCTTTTTACCTTTGCTTCTCTGTCTTTTATTTTTCTTCTCCGCATCACGTGTGGGTTTAATCCTCTTTTTGGAGCTCCTTATTAATGAGATTGGTTGAATAGAAGGCTCCTCCTCGTTACCTGATTCATCATAAGAAATAAAAGGAGGATATTGGGAAGTCTCTTCCCTTTCATTAGTATTCTCCTCATCTTTTATTTGTTTTCTTGTCTTTATGTAATTGGCAATATAAGGATTTTCAATGCAATTCACTGCATAATACATATAAATTTCCTCTAGATCAAAATCAAGAACTGTCTCAAGGGAAATTCTGGAATATCCTTAGTTATACGTTTCATTTCTTCATAACCCGGAAGCAAACTAAGTTCATTATGGTGCACAAGGGAAATCAAGTCATCACAATTTTTGGACACGATTCGATGATGAAACAATTTGCATTGGATATTTAAATAACCAAGTTCATTGCAAAGTTCACAAGGATGGCTAAGAAAATTTAAATTTTCAGCACAAACATCTAGCCTTTCTTGCAACCATTTAGTTTCTAAATACTTATGCCTCTTGCAAAATCTTTCTTCCCTATTTGGTGTGTAATTGCAAACTCTATGTACTCCACAAAAGCTGACATGCTTATAAGAGACATTTTCATCATGACTAGTGCAATCATCATTAGTCTATGGATATTCAAAGAGTTCATACTAACAACATTGCAATCATGCTCATCATTCAAAGATTTAGTGCCAAACATTTTAATGCATTCTTCTTCTAACACTTGAGCACAATTTTCATTTCCATCATTTTCATGAGAGACACTAAAAAGATGAAGCATATGAGGCAACCTCAATTCCATTTTTTGTAGTTTTCTTTTATAGACTAAACTAGTGATAAAACAAGCAAAAAAAGATTCGATTGCAAGATCTAAAGATATACCTTCAAGCACTCACCTCCCCGGCAACGGCGCCAGAAAAGGGCTTGATGTCTACTACACAATCTTCTTCTTGTAGACGTTGTTGGGCATCCAAGTGCAGAGGTTTGTAGGACAGTAGAAAATTTCCCTCAAGTGGATGACCTAAGGTTTACCAATCCGTGGGAGGCGTAGGATGAAGATGGTCTCTATCAAGCAACCCTGCAACCAAATAACAAAGAGTCTCTTGTGTCCCCAACAGACCCAATACAATGGTGAATTGTATAGGTGCACTAGTTCGGCGAAGAGATGGTGATACAAGTGCAATATGGATGGTAGATATAGGTTTTTGTAATCTGAAATTATGAAAACAGCAAGGTAACAAGTAATAAAAGTAACTGAAAACGGCATTGCAATGCTTCGAATCAAGGCCTAGGGTTCATACTTTCACTAGTGCAAGCTCTCTCAACAATGATAACATAATTAGATCATATAACAATCCCTCAACATGCAACAAAGAGTCACTCCAAAGTCACTAATAGCGGAGAACAAATGAAGATATTATTGTAGGGTACAAAACCACCTCAAAGTTATTCTTTCTGATCGATCTATTCAAGAGTCTGTAATAAAATAACACGAAGCTATTCTTTCCGTTCGATCTATCCTAGAGTTCGTACTAGAATAACACTTTAAGATACAAATCAACCAAAACCCTAATGTCACCTAGATACTCCAATGTCACCTCAAGTATCCACGGGTATGATTATATGATATGCATCACACAATCTCAGAATCATCTATTCAACCAACACAAAGAACTTCAAAGAGTGCCCCAAAGTTTCTACCGGAGAGTCAAGACGAAAACATGTGCCAACCCCTATGCATAAGTTCACAAGGTCACTGAACCCGCAAGTCGATCACCAAAACATACATCAAGTAGATCACGTGAATATCCCATTGTCACCACAGATAAGCACATGCAAGACATACATCAAGTGTTCTCAAATCCTTAAAGACTCAGTCTGATAAGGTAACTTCAAAGGGAAAACTCAACCCATTACAAGAGAGTAGAGGGGGAGAAACATCATAAGATCCAACTATAATAGAAAAGCTCGCGATACATCAAGAACGTGCCAAATCAAGAACACGAGAGAGAGAGAGAGAGATATCAAACACATAGCTATTGGTACATACCCTCAGCCCCGAGGGTGAACTACTCCCTCCTCGTCATGGAGAGTGCGGGATGATGAAGATGGCCACCGATAAGGGATTTCCCCTCCGGCAGGGTGCCGGAACAGGGTCCCAATTGATTTTTGGTGGCTACAGAGGCTTGCGACGGTGGAACTCCCGATCTAGGTTTCTTTCTCGGGGTTTCTGTATTTATAAGAATTTTTGGCGTCGGTCTCACGTCAGGGGGGTCTCCGAGTCTTCCACGAGATAGGGGGACGCGCCCGGGGGGTAGGGCGCGCCCTCCACCCTCGTGGACGGCTCGGGACTCTTCTGGCCCAACTCTTTTACTCGGAGGGCTTCTTTTGGTTCATAAAAAATCATCAAAATTCCAAGATGAATAATCAATTGGACTAAAAATTTGGTATTCCTTTTAGAAGGTGTAAAACTCAAAAACAAAGAAAAACACACTCAAACAATTGTATAGGTGCACTAGTTCGGCTCTAGGTTAATAGGTTAGTACCAAAAATCATATAAAGCATCATATAAATGCATATAAAACATCCAAGATGGATAATATAATAGCATGAAACAATCAAAAATTATAGATACATTGGAGAGTTCTAGAGTATCATGCTAGATACCCCAATGTCACCATGAGTATTCGTTAGTGAGACATGCATCAGGCACTAGTGCAGAAAACGCTAGTGCCAGCGTTCTGAAAACCACATTGTTGGCGTAAGAGGTCAACGCCACTAATATGGCGCCATTGTTAAAAAATACCGATGGCGTGCAGATCTACGCCATAGATATTTTACATACTGGTGGCATGGTACTATTCACTCACGCCATCACTATGTCAAATAGCAATGGCGTGGCATGTTTTCACACGCTACCACTATACCCAGGCTATTACTGAGGTGCACACTCACTCACATGTCAACACTATAAATTTCTTAAAACAAAAAATAGGTTCGACATGATTACAAATTTCACTAAATACATACATACGTTTCGTCCATACATCCAGTTCATACATTTAGTATATGTACATTTGTAAGATCCACGGGTCCAGAAGCGATGTCGCGCGTAGAGGTTGTGGTCGTCGCTGCTGGAGCCTCATGTTGATGTTGTCGTCATCATCATCGCTACTGTTGCAACCCCGTGTCGATGTCTCCGTCATCATCATCGCCGCAACCACGTGTTGATGTCGTCGTCGCTGTCGCAACCCCATGTCATTAATAAACTAACTACATGAAGAAAACATAATTTGGAAATAAAACATCCAGAGGATGTCACATAATAGCAAAACTAGTCATCATGGAAAGTAAAGCAAGATAAGCAAATGGCACTCTACTCATGTTCAAGCTACTAGCAACAAACTGAGCAGTAAATGCAGCATTTTTCTCATTGTTTATCTTCTTTGCTTCTAGATTCTACTCCTTCCTTTCCTAAATATAAGTCTTTTTAGATAGGGATTTTTATTTCTGTGCCCCTGGTTCCTTACTTCTACTCATTCATCCCCACACTCTTAACTTTTGCTCAGTTTTCCCCACTCCCTTGCCCGAAACTGTCACGACCGGTTTTTCAATAAAAATATTTATTGAACAACCGACCTATGAAGTCCAATATGAGGAAAATCCTCCATACCGGTAAACAAAACTTTGATACAATAAGCCAGTAGCATTAAAATATTACAGGGCCGGGCTGAAGATGCCCAACCAATTATTACAAACATGCCAATAATTATACATGATGGCGGATATGACACAATGGTGTGGGGTGAAAATACTACTGACTCGAGATAAGAGTGGTTGGTGGAATACCACAGTGGGGGTGGTTAATAAGTCTACTGCACTGGCGGCTCATCGAGCGTCGAGGTGAGGCTCGATGAATTTATTTGGGTAGCGGAAGCGGATATATCACAATGACTAATCCAGGGGTCGCACGAGACTGACTGGGATTCCTCTAGGCGTCGGACTCGCTATCGAACTCTTCATCCATGAGATCGCTTTCACAAGATCCGCCAAATCAACAAGCCGGTGAGTACTTTGAAAGTACTCGCAAGACAGTTCGGACAAAAGATATAACAAATGAATGCATGAATGCGACATGATTAATTTAGAACAATGTGCTATCAAATCAGTAACATAAGTAAGTAAAAAGGGAATCGGCGGTAGTCCACTCGAAAACCCAAAGAAGGATAAACTCAAAGCCGATCGGGTGTCTGAAGCGATGCCTCGAAGGGTGAACAAATAAGTAAAGCATGCCACCGCCGGGCATCTAAGCGACACCTCTTGAAGGGCTTATATTGAAAGAAAATACATGCGTGCCGCAGTCGGACGTCGGAGCGACATCACAGAAAGGGCTTATAATAAAAGTAAATAATAACAATGCCGCAGTCGGACGTCTGAGCGACATCACAGAAAGGGCTTATAACAAAAGTAAATAATAACAATGCCGCAGTCGGACGTCTGAGCGACATCGCAGAAAGGGCTTATAACAAAATTAAATAATAACAATGCCGCAGTCGGACGTCTGAGCGACATCGCAGAAAGGGCTTATAACAAAAGTAAATAATAACAATGCCGCAGTCGGACGTCTGAGCGACATCGCAGAAAAGGCTTATAACAAAAGTAAATAATAACAATCCCGCAGTCGGACGTCTGAGCGACATCGCAGAAAGGGCTTATAATTCATTATTGATAACTGACAAGAAATGATGCTCACGGGAAATATTCCTCACAAGACAATAAGCGGGTTAGCCCATTCACAGGGAAAGTAAACACTTAACACTCATATGGTTATCAGGAGTTTCTGTCACCGAGACTGACATTTGACAAGATAAGGTGAACACGGTACTCGGGCATGAATAAGATGAATTCAAGAATTTTGACTCTGCAAAGTTTGTACCAAAATTGTCCACAGCCAACGGATTTCCGTAGTCACGAAGGACTAGTTCCGTTTATGGTATTTCGGAGGAAACACAGCTAACTAGTACACACCCATCATACCTCACGTTGCCAGGAATCACCCTAGACAACGTTTAAGAAAAACTTTGAGACGGGGAGATCACAATCTCGAATAGCATGGGATCAAATTTATATACGCGCGCTCTAAGGGGTGCCCCCCTCTCGGTCCCAACCAGAAACACCCATGCCCCCTGACCGGATGAAAGGCTTTAATCCAGGGACATGGAACCTTCATCCCGGCCTCTCGATTTGGTGTGTACCAGGAAGTGGTTTGCAACTTACTAAGCCGTATCCCTTGCGGGAAACAAGTGGTAGTACGAAAGGGGAGATGGACGGGAATCTGACTGATTTATATTGACACAGGGTCAATGATCTGGCATAAGCCTGGCATGCTACAACACTGCCATCTTACCCATAATCATGCCAACTCATGGCCATGCAACATGTTTCCAACAACTCATGGATTTTTCTGAGCTCACTTGCCTCAACTCTTACGGGATAAACTATCATCGAAATGTTCATGAACATGCCATGATATAAAAATAATGCAAACATGCCCAAACACTCATCATATCAAAAGTTCAAACATTGCTTGCCTGGTTTGGAGTAGCCGGGGTCTAGCTCGGCGAAGTTCGCGGTTCCGTCACCTCCTTCGGTATCTACGGTACACAAAGCACACGCGCTAACGTAAATACCGTGGGGTACAGAAAGTTAATCCAAATATTTTTCAAATAAATATGATAAAAAACTAGACAAAATTTTGAAGAGGACAGAAAAAGAATCACTCAAAAATTCCTTTCTGTTAAAAAGTGATAGGAGTTTTGGTCCAAGGACCCATCTGTAATGAAATAGAAAACTCTCAGGGGCTTAAACAGAAAAGCGCAGAAAAACGGTTCAGAGTGGAAAGCGTATTTGCCAAAGTACGCTTTCAGAAAACGATTCAAAAAAACAATAGAGAGGCTGACGGTCGGGTCCCACCCGTCAGGTTTAAATTTTTAAATGAGAGAGACGGGGCTCGTCGGCACCCGAGAGCCGCGGTGGTCGCCTACGGCGATCCACGGCGAGGCAGGAAGATCGGAGGGTACCTCCATGTTCAGGGCGTCATTCCGCGTCGGTTGGTGGTGGTGGTCGCCGGCGAGCACCACGTCGACGGCGGCTCCTGCTCCGGCGGATGGCGGTTCGGGTGGTCGTGGGTCTCGTCGGAGAGTGCTGCAGAGGAGGAATTGAGGAGGGGGTTAGACTCGTGGTAGCATGAGAGGGTAGCTGACGGGATTTGGGCGCCGGGGTCGACCTCACCGGAGTGAATCGAGGTGGAGGCCGAGGCGGAACGGGGCAGCCGGAGTCGAGGAAGAAGAGCCCCTCGAGGCCCTTCTAGGGGCTTGGCGAGGACTAGAGAGGTGGTGGAGGTGTGCGGGGGCGAGAGCGCACTCGGGGGTGCTATATATAGCCGGCCCGAGGCGGTTGTCGAGAACGGGGTTCTCCAGCGAAGTTTACGGCGGCGCAGGGTGTTGATCGGGGAGGTTCAGGGTTTTAGCGCCGTCGTGGGGGTCACTGGTTCCGTTTAGGTGCTAAACGCGTTGGGGTTTGGTTGCTTAGGGCGTGCTCGACGGAACGGGGTGGCGCGGGCCCGTCGGCGGCAGGGAGCACGCTCTGTGCTTGCTGTGCCACGGCGACGGTGCCACGGGTGTGCGCTGGCAAGGCAGGGACACGCGGAGAGCCAGGGGGCGATGGGCGGCGCCGGGTGGCGTGGCGAGCGGGCTCGGGCCCTCTCGCCGCCACGGTGGCGCGCCACCGAGAAGCTTCAACGCCGGCGATGCTCGTCGCCGCCGCCGACGCCAGAATCGCCAAGCGTGCGCAAGGGTGCTGGCCAGGGGAAGAGGCCGTGTGCATCGTGCCAGAGCGCACTGTGGCCGCGTGACCGAAATTTGACGAAGAGAAGCGACACTGAATCTCTGAACTTCTCTGAATCTCTGAAAGTGCAATGAAACAGTGTAGGTCAGGTGTTCGACAGAATGATTTTGGTATGTGGGAGGCTCTGCTTGAGCTGATTTTTGGTGGAGAGGCCTCTCATTGCATCTAGAGGCTGCCTGAATTTTTGTAGAATTTTTGGAGCAGAGAAGATATGAATTTCACCAAATTTGACAAATCTGGTCCAAACTTGCAGAGACTGAAATTTGAAATTTTTGAAAAGAAGAGGAGCGGATCTTGATTGTTCTAGGTTGTGGGTACCAAGGACTATCCAGGGGAGTTGGTTTGAGGTCAAAACTCAAATGCATTTAGGTACTTGCTTTGCAAATCTCCTAGGCTCAAAATAATGGACAGAAAAGATTTGGGAGGAGAAATAAATGAAATAAAATTCAGAAAAGGGTTGAACTTGTTGAGACAGAATGTTTGGACTGCCCAAAGTGGAAGGAGAGATTTTTGGGAAGATTTTTACCATGTGGTGCATGGTAAAATCATGAGTGGATTTCAATATTTGGAGAAGATGCAAAACTCCTAGAGTTTCTTTTTGAAAGATAATAAACTCCAAAGATTTTTCTTGAAATTTTGAGAAGAGGGCAATCATAAGAAAAATTTAAAAACCAAACACCAGAGTTGAAGGAGATGCAAAAATAAAATATTTGCTAAAGGGAAAAAGCTTTTGAGAGTGATTTTTGGAAGGGTTTAGAAGACCTTCTTCAAATCCAACAATTTTTTTGAAGAAAACCAAAAGAATATATTTGGAGTGTCACAACACCTACCCCTTAGGAAAAATCTCGTCCCCGAGATTCCAGCTGATCCTCAAATAATTGTGGGTGCTCTGTCCGAAGGAAATCCTCTCTTTCCCAAGTGGCTTCACTTTCGGTGTGGTTGCTCCACTGAACTTTGAAGAACTTGATGGTTTTCTATCGGGTTCTCCTTTCAGACTCTACCAAGATTTTTATTGGATGCTCCCGATATGTATGGTTTGGCTGCACGTCAATGTTTTTATGGGGTACTTGTTTCTCTGGGTTGCTTACGCACTTCCTCAATTGGGAGACGTGGAATACGTCATGGATGTCGGATAATTCTTCGGGTAAGTCTAGCTGGTAGGCCACCATGCCTCTTCGTGCCACTATGCAGAATGGTCCGATGAATCTTGGTGCTAGCTTCCCTTTAATCTTGAATCGATGCAGGCCTCTCATAGGGGATACTCGTAGGTACACAAACTCACCGGGTTCAAAATTGACTCCACGATGCTTCTGATCGTAATAACTCTTCTGTCGACTTTGGGCTGTCCTGAGTCGGTCCTTAATCACCTTGACCTTATCTTCAGCCTCTTTGAGCAGGTCTGGGCCGAAGATATGGCTGTCTCCAGTTTCCGACCAATTTAGCGGGGTACGACATCTTCGCCCGTACAGAGCTTCAAATGGTGCCATTTGCAGGCTGGACTGATAACTGTTGTTATATGCGAATTCTGCGTATGGTAAGCTCTCTTCCCAACTGGTCCCATAGGTGAGGACACATGCTCTCATCATATCTTCTAGAATCTGGTTTACTCGTTCAGTCTTCCCATCTGTCTGGGGATGGTATGCGGTACTGAATGCTAGCTGAGTTCCCAGAGCTTGTTGTAAGTGATCCCAAAATCGGGAGACGAATTGAGTGCCTCTGTCCGAGATTATTTTCTTTGGGACTCCATGTAAGCAAACGATACAGGAAAGGTAGAGCCTAGCAAGCTTCTGAGTGGTGTGGGTTGTCTTCACGGGGATGAAGTGTGCTACTTTAGTCAGTCTATCAGTGATGACCCATATGGCATCATGTCCGTGTCGTGACCGAGGTAGTCCAACAATAAAATCCATTCCAATCTCGTCCCATTTCCACTCGGGTATCTTATTTGGTTGCAATAGCCCGGCCGGTTTCTGGTGCTCGGCCTTGATGCGTTGACAAGAGTCACAACATGCAATAAACGTGGCTATGTCTCTTTTTATACCATGCCACCAAAATGTTTCCTGAAGATCTTTGTACATTTTTGTTCCTCCAGGATGGATTGAGTACGGAGCGGTGTGGCCTTCAGCCAGGATTTGCTGTTTAAGGTCATGGATATTTGGTACGCAAAGTCTATTCCCGTACCACAATATTCCTTGCTCATCGATAACGAATTCTGAGGCCTTGCCCAAATTCATCTTCCGTTTTATGCCTTCAATGCTGGGGTGCCCACGTTGAGCCTCTTTGACCTTCTCTATCAGGGTAGGCTGTAACTCTAAGTTCGACACACTGCCTTCGGTGACCACCATCAGATTGAGCTTTGCGAATTCCTGCTGGAATTCAGGTATCAAGTTTGGCATGCTGTCGTTGTCCGGACTGGGGTTCCGACTCAGAGCATCTGCTACAACATTTGCTTTGCTTGGGTGGTTGTGGATTCCAACATCATAATCCTTTACTAATTCCAACCAGCGTCGCTGCCGTAAATTTAGTTCTGGTTGTGTGAAAATATACTTGAGGCTTTTGTGGTCCGTGTATATTTCACAACGATTTCCAAGTAAGAAGTGTCTCCATTCCTTCAGTGCATGAATAACTGCTGCTAATTCTAGGTCATGAGTAGGATAATTTTCTTCATGCTTGCGAAGTTGTCTGGAAACATATGCAACAACCTTGCCTTCTTGCATTAATACGCACCCGAGGCCCTTTCGAGATGCGTCACAAAATACCTCAAATTTTTGTGTATATCGTGCACAATTAATATGGTGTTGTCGCCGTTTCCTCTTTAGCTCTTGGAAACTTTTCTCGCAAGCTTCCGTCCATTCAAACTTCCTGTCTTTCTTGAGTAGTTGCGTCATTGGCTTTGCTATGGTGGAGAATCCTTCAATAAATCTCCGGTAGTATCCTGCCATTCCCAAGAAACTTCGTACGTCCGTCACGCTGGCTGGTGGCTTCCAGCCAAGTACGGCCTTGACTTTTTCGGGTCTACGGTGATACCTTCTTGGGTCAGTACGTGGCCCAGAAAACCTACTTGCTTTAGCCAAAATTCACACTTGCTGAATTTAGCGTACAATTGATGTTTCCTGAGTTCTCCTAGTATAATTCGGAGATGTTCAGCGTGCTCTTCTGGGGTTTTGGAGTATACCAGAATATCATCGATAAATACCACAACAAACTTGTCCATAAACTTCATGAATACTTTGTTCATGAGATGAACAAAATATCTTGGGCGTTGTTAGTCCGAATGGCATTACGGTGAACTCATACAATCCGTATCTGGAGGTGAAAGCTGTCTTGGGAATATCTTCGGTTCGTACTTTAAGTTGATGGTATCCCGACCTCAAGTCAATCTTTGAGAACACCTTGGCCTGAGCGAGCTGATCGAATAAATCGTTTATTCGTGGCATCGGATATTTGTTCTTGATTGTGACCATGTTTAGCGCTCGATAGTCTATGCACAATCTCAGTGTTCCATCCTTCTTTTTGGCAAACAAAATTGGTGAACCCCAAGGTGAGGAACTGGCTCGTATATACCCTTTTTCCAATAATTCCTTTCTTTGCTTCTTCAGTTCTACCAATTCGGATGGTGCCATTCTGTATGGTTTCTTGTAAATGGGAGCGGTTCCGGGTGCTAGCTCAATGCCGAATTCTATCTCTCGATCTGGTGGCATGCCTGGTAGCTCTTCGGGAAATACATCTGGAAATTCACACACTACTGGAACCTTGCTCAATTCAGAAATATCCACCTTGTTCAATCTTGGTTGCCGGGATATTTTTCTTTCCTTGGCTGAAACTTTTATGGTCTTCCCATGGTGATGGGTGAGAATTACGGTCCTGTTGAAGCAGTCAATAAAACCTTTGTTGGGGGTTAACCAATCCATCCCTAAGATGACATCCAGTCCTTTATTTTCCAACACGATAAGATTTGCGTGAAACTTCAACCCTTCAAACTCGATAACCACACCCGGCAATAATTCGGGTAACTTGCTTAATTCGTGGGACTTGACGATCATAGATTTTTCCAAGGAAGCATCAAAAATTATTTTACAAAGCAAAACTTTTCAAACGAATGAGTGAGAAGCTCCGAATCAAACAAAACCATGGCAGGTATTGTGTTGATGTGAAACGCATCGAGTACGATATCCGGGGCATTTGTGCTTCCTCTTTGGTCACGTGGTTCAGATGACCCTTCCTGTGGTTGTTATTTGGGTTGAAATTGTTGCGCTTTGGCGCCAATTATTGCCTCCGTTGTTCGGCTTTGGGGTCGAGTTCCTTGGCTTGGGGCACCGCTTGGCATATCGCCCTTCTTCTCCACAAGCGTAACAGTAACGCCTGGGTGGTATGTGAACTCCTTGTCCCTTGCATGGAAATTCTTGATTGGGCGTGAGACGCTTGTCGTGGGTTTGGGTGTCCAGTTTTTACGAACATCTGTCCTTGCTGCGGTGGTTGCGGGCGTGATTAGTCTGGTCCCTCTTCCGCTATGGAAATCTTCTAAGTTGCGTCTCTCATTTTCCAAGGTAATGGCCTTATCCACCAGCGCCTTAAAATCTGGAATGGTGTGTACGACCAATTGGCATTTAAGCGCCGGTGTCGGAATCGCCTAGGAATTTCTCCATCTTTTTGTTTTCCGACATACGCTCCTCGTTGGCGTAGCGAGACAACAGAGTAAACTGACTGTTGTATTCTGACACTGTCATTGTCCTTTGCTTGAGGTCATCAAATTCTCTCCTTTTGATCTTCATAAGACTCTTAGGAATATGTGCCCCACGAAAACCTTCTTTAAATTCCTCCCATGTTATGTTATTTTCGTTGGGGTGCATGTGTAGAAAATTTTCCCACCACGATGCGGCTGCTCCAGTGAGATAGTGCGGAGCATAAAGCACTTTATCAAGATCTGAACACTGGGCAATGATTAATTTTCTTTCCATGTCTCGAAGCCAGTCCTCTGCTTCAAGAGGTTTGTCAGTGTGAGAAAATGTTTGGGGACGTGTCTTCTGTAGCTCGGATAACTTTGATTGCTGCTGATACTGTCCACGGTGATTCCCCATATTGATGACTTGGTTCATTATTTCCTGATGTTGCTGCTGACTTTGTTCATAAAGACGACACATTTGGGAAAGTGCCGTTTCACCGTCCTGTTGACTTGTCTCGCCTCGTGTGAAATTGTTGCTGGGGTGTGCCATAATTTTCCTCTGTCGGAGTCGGCATGGCGCGCCCAAGGACGAGACATAGTTCACTCTGGGATATATTTTGAAACACTCATAAGAAAAGAAATTGAGCCGCAAAAATCAATAAATTCAAGAAGACGGAAAAAGGTCATAAATGCTCCAAGATTTTTTCAAGAGATTAAACGTTTATGCACGGAGAAGGACTGTCCATTACATATCTTACACGCAAGCAGTAATTATACAATACATCACTCAGGATATGCGTACATAATCCTGACATGTTATTTAGTCTAGTGCACTCCTCCAGATCCTACATGATGCGCAAACAAGATACTTCTCACAGCCTATGTACATATAAACATATCGTACAAATCGGGACATCGCATGGCGGCTAAGCGTACTTAGTTGGAGATGGTAAGGATTTCCCTTGGCCTGCCAAGGGTGAGGCGTAGTGAGGTTGGGGACTCAACCTCCTCTTCGGTGATAGGCTCCAGACGAGAGGTGCTGCGTGGAGTTGGTGGAGCAGGTGCCCTGTGCGGGACAACTCAAACATGAGCGGGCACGAGGGGTGGTGCAGAACGAACCGGAGTAGGCGCAATGATATGGTTGAACTCCTCCGTGGTAGGCAGGCGACGAGTGGTGGTGAGAGCAGTAGGAGTAAACGATGCTGATGACGAGACGAAAGTCAGTGGCGGTGCGGCGCGCAGGAGCTCCCTCCTGTTGGCGGCACAGCCATGGACTGAGTCCATGCAGGCAGCTACAAAGTCGTCCACCAGGTTGTCGAAGGCTGCCTCCAAAGCCTGGAGATACTCGATGAGCATCTCAAAAGCTTTGTCCCGTTCTCCTATGGGGAAAGAGAACGCGTAGTGGCAGGTATATGGCACGTGACATGGCAGGTAGCGGTAGCGACGAGTCTTCATCTAAGGAAGGATATCCCTGAGACGAGCTATCGCCTCACGGGCTGCCATCTGCAGTGCATGCTTCTCTGTGGGCATGGCTCTCCCCAAGAACCGGTAACGCTCAACTCGCCCTCCCTTGAATTGCACCGCGGCTTGGTGCATGGTTAGACGGTCATTGATCTTGTGTTGAGAGAGTGAGAAGACTGGGCGCACGGCTGGCCCTATCGCGACTTGGACGATGAAGGAGAGAAGCTTGACGAACCCATCGGGCATGTTGGCGAACATCTGCGACTCGCAGTCGTTGCCAGCCATCTACAAAAGTAGGCAAAAATCCTGAGTAGTCAAATCATAAATTTATGCTGACTGTCAGAAATTGACTACATTTGTAAAAATAATAAACAGCTCTATCTTGCTAATAACCGATTAGCGATCACACCTAGTGGCTTCCTACAGTTAGCCAGGCTCTGGTACCAAGCTTTTCACGACCGGTTTTTCAATAAAAATATTTATTGAACAACCGACCTATGAAGTCCAATATGAGGAAAATCCTCCATACCTGTAGACAAAACTTTGATACAATAAGCCAGTAGCATTAAAATATTACAGGGCCGGGCTGAAGATGCCCAACCAATTATTACAAACATGCCAATAATTATACATGATGGCGGATATGACACAATCGTGTGGGGTGGAAATACTACTCGACTCGAGATAAGAGTGGTTGGTGGAATAACACAGTGGGGTGGTTAATAAGTCATCAGATCTGGCGGCTCATCAAAGGCCGAGGTGAGGCTCGATGAATTTATTTGGGTAGCGAAGCGGATATATCACAATGACTAATCCATGGGTCGACGAGACCGTGGGATTCCTCTAGGCGTCGGACTCGCTATCGAACTCTTCATCCATGAGATCGCCTTCATCAAGATCCGCCAAATCAACAAGCGGTGAGTACTTTGAAAGTACTCGCAAGACAGTTCGGACAAAAGATATAACAAATGAATGCATGAATGCGACATGATTAATTTAGAACAATGTGCTATCAAATCAGTAACATAAGTAAGTAAAAAGGGAATCGGCGGTAGTCCGCTCGAAAACCCAAAGAAGGATAAACTCAAAACCGATCGGGTGTCTGAAGCGACGCCTCGAAGGGTGAACAAATAAGTAAAGCATGCCACAGCCGGGCGTCTAAGCGACACCTCATAAAGGGCTTATATTGAAAGAAAATACATGCGTGCCACAGTCGGACGTCGGAGCGACATCACAGAAAGGGCTTATAATAAAAGTAAATAATAACAATGCCGCAGTCAGACGTCTGAGCGACATCGCAGAAAGGGCTTATAACAAAAGTAAATAATAACAATGCATGATCGGACGTCTGAGCGACATCGCAGAAAGGGCTTATAACAAAAGTAAATAATAACAATGCCGCAGTCGGACGTCTGAGCGACATCGCAGAAAGGGCTTATAACAAAAGTAAATAATAACAATGCCATAGTCGGACGTCTGAGCGACATCGCAGAAAGGGCTTATAACAAAAGTAAATAATAACAATGCCGCAGTCGGACGTCTGAGCGACATCGCAGAAAGGGCTTATAATTCATTATTCTTAACTGACAAGAAATGGTGCTCACGGAAAATATTCCTCACAAGACAATAAGCGGGTTAGCCCATTCACAGGGAAAGTAAACACTTAACACTCATATGGTTATCAGGAGTTTCTGTCACCGAGACTGACATTTGACAAGATAAGGTGAACACGGTACTCGGGCATGAATAAGATGAATTCATGAATTTTGACTCTGCAAAGTTTGTACCAAAATTGTCCACAGCCAACGGATTTCCGTAGTCACGAAGGACTAGTTCCGTTTACGGTATTTCGGAGGAAACACAGCTAACTAGTACACACCCATCATACCTCACGTTGCCAGGAATCACCCTAGACAGCGTTTAAGAAAAACTTTGAGACGGGGAGATCACAATCTCGAATAGCATGGGATCAAATTTATTTACACGCGCTCTACTCTCGGTCCCAACCGGAAACACCCATGCCCCCTGACCGGATGAAAGGCTTTAATCCAGGGCCATGGAACCTTCATCTCGGCCTCTCGATTTGGTGTGTACAAGGAAGTGGTTTGCAACTTACTAAGCCGTATCCCTTGCGGGAAACAGGTGGTAGTACGAAAGGGGAGATGGACGGGAATCTGACTGATTTATATTGACACAGGGTCAACGATCTGGCATAAGCCTGGCATGCTACAACATTGCCATCTTACCCATAATCATGCCAACTCATGGCCATGCAACATGTTTCCAACAACTCATGGATTTTTCCGAGCTCACTTGCCTCAACTCTTACGGGATAAACTATCATCGAAATGTTCATGAACGTGCCATGATATAAAAATAATGCAAACATGCCCAAACACTCATCATATCAAAAGTTCAAACATTGCTTTCCTGTCTCGGAGTAGTCGGGGTCTAGCTCGGCGAAGTTCGCGGTTTCGTCACCTCCTTCGGTATCTACGGTACACAAAGCACACGCGCTAACGTAAATACCGTGGGGTACATAAAGTCAATCCATATACTTTTCAAATAAATATGATAAAAAACTAGACAAAATTTTGAAGAGGACAGAAAAAGAATCACTCAAAAATTCCTTTCTGTTAAAAAGTTATAAGTGTTTTGGTCCAAGGACCCATCTGTAATGAAACAGAAAACTCTTAGGGGCTTAAACAGAAAAGCGCAAAAAACGGTTCGGAGTGGAAAGCGTATTTGCCAAAGTACGCTTTCAGAAAACGATTCAAAAAAAAATAGAGAGGCTGACGGTCGGGTCCCACCCGTCAGGTTTAAATTTTCAAATGAGAGAGACGGGGCTCGTCGGCGCCCAAGAGCCGCGGTGGCCGCCGGCGGCGATCCACGGTGAGGCAGGAAGATCGGAGGGTACCTCCGTGTTCAGGCGCCATTCGCGCCGGTTGGTGGTGGTGGTCGCCGCAGCACCACGCCGACGGCGGCTCCTGCTCCGGCGGACGGCGGTTCGGGTGGTCGTGGGTCTCGTCGGAGAGTGCTGCGGAGGAGGAATTGAGGAGGGGGTTAGACTCGTGGTAGCATGAGAGGGTAGGTGACGGGATTTGGGCGCCGGGGTCGACCTCACCGGAGTGAATCGAGGTGGAGGCCGAGGCGTAACGGGGCGACCGGAGTCGAGGAAGAAGAGCCCCTCGAGACCCTTCCAGGGGCTTGGCGAGGACTAGAGAGGTGGTGGAGGTGTGCGGGGGCGAGAGCGCGCTTGGGGGTGCTATATATAGCCGGCCCGAGGCGGTTGCCGAGAACGGGGTTCTCCGGCGAAGTTTACGGCGGCGCAGGGTGTTGATCGGGGAGGTTCAGGGTTTTAGCGCCGTCGCGGGGGTTCATTGGTTCCATTTAGGTGCTAAACGCGTCGGGGTTTGGTTGCTTAGGGCGTGCTCGACGGAACGGGGCGGCGCGGGCCCGTCGGCGGCAGGGAGCACGCTCTGTGCTTGCCGTGCCACGGCGACGGTGCCACGGGTGTGCGCTGGCAAGGCAGGGACACGCGGAGAGCCAGGGGGCGATGGGCGGCGCCTGGTGGCGTGGCGAGCGGGCTCGGGCCCTCTCTAGCCGCCACGGGTGGCGCGGCCACCGCAAAAGCTTCCAACGCCAGCGATGCTCGTCGCCACCGACGCCAGGAATCGGTAAAGTGTGCGTGCGGGGTGCTGGCCAGGGGGAAGAGGCCGTGTGCATCGTGCCAGAGCGCACTGTGGCCGCATGACCGTAATCTGACGAAGAGAAGCGACACTGAATCTCTGAACTTCTCTGAATCTCTGAAAGTGCAATGAAACAGTGTAGGTCAGGTGTTCGACAGAATGATTTTGGTATGTGGGAGGCTCTGCTTGAGCTGATTTTTGGTGGAGGGGCCTCTCATTGCATCTAGAGGCTGCCTGAATTTTTGTGGAATTTTTGGAGCAGAGAAGATATGAATTTCACCAAATTTGACAAATCTGGTCCAAACTTGCAGAGACTGAAATTTGAAATTTTTTGAAAAGAAGAGGAGTGGATCTTGATTGTTCTAGGTTGTGGATACCAAGGACTATCCAGGGGAGTTGGTTTGAGGTCAAAACTCAAATGCATATAGGTACTTGCTTTGCAAATCTCCTAGGCTCAAAATAATGGACAGAAAAGATTTGGGAGGAGAAATAAATGAAATAAAATTCAGAAAAGGGTTGAACTTGGTGAGACAGAATGTTTGGATTGCCCAAAGTGGAAGGAGAGATTTTTGGTAAGATTTTTACCATGTGGTGCATGGTAAAATCATGAGTGGATTTCAATATTTGGAGAAGATGCAAAACTCCTAGAGTTTCTTTTTGAAAGAAAATAAACTCCAAAGATTTTTCTTGAAATTTTGAGAAGAGGGCAATCATAAGAAAAATTTAAAAACCAAACACCAGAGTTGAAGGAGATGCAAAAATAAAATATTTGCTAAAGGGAAAAAGCTTTTGAGAGAGATTTTTGGAAGGGTTTAGAAGACCTTCTTCAAATCCAACAAATTTTTTGAAGCTGTCCTGCACCGTACAAACCAACAAGCATTGTAAACATCCTAACGGCAAACCTTGGCACATTATTTTTATTTCAAAACTTTATAAAAGCACACAACAGAAATAAATGACTCTCTAAAACTTTTGGGTTGTCTCCCTGGCAGCGCTTTCTTTAAAGCCATTAAGCTAGGCATATAGTGCTCAAGTAATGGATCCACCCGGATCCCAAGGTATATCAAAGCCAATTTTAATTAGCAATGATTTGGCATTTAGTAGTGAGCACAAAGCCACATATATCAAGCAATGACAAAGTCTAAGTCTCTTCCTATGCATCGGCATGTCATAAAAGAACAATTCATGCACACATAGTAAAGGCCAATGCATAGTATAAACAGTTTCTTGCAATTTTACCATGTTGGAAACATAGAGAGGTGGAGATATAGTTCCTCTCTCATAATAATTGCAAGTAGGAGCAGCAAGCGCATGCATATTATATCTATCAAAATCATCATGTGCAACGGTAAAAGGCAACCCATCAATATAATCCTAATAAGTGCAAACTTCTCCGATATAGTATAATCGGGAGAACTCGAAAAGATAATAGGACTATCATGCGTGGGTGCAATAGCAACAATTTCATGTTTAACATAAGGAACTATAGAAAGTTCATCTCCATAAGCATAATTCATATTGGCATCTTGGCCACAAGCATCATTAAAAAGGGATATTTCAAGAAATCAACGGGATCATAACAATCATCATAGCATTCATCCTTCGGTAAGCACGAAGGGAAATTAAACAATGTATGAGTTGAAGAGTTACTCTCATTAGAAGGTGGGCACGGGTAGCTAATCCGCTCTTCCTCCTTTTGTTATTCGCTCTCCTCATCATCTTTTTCATCCAATGAGCTCACAGTTTCATCAATTTCTTCTTCCATAGACTCCTGCAAAATATTAGTCTCTTCTTGGACAGCGGAGACTTTCTCCATAAATGCATCAATATCGGAATTGAATTCATAATTCTCATAGCAATATTTAAGGATAGATAAATTTTCAGGTCTATAAACAGCATCATAAAGATTTTCAAACTCTTTGAACGTACATCCAATTTCATAAGCACCCATAAAAGCAAAAAATTCATCTATTTGTTCCACATCATAGTAATCATATATACCTCTAGCATAAGAAGACAAGGTTTCATTATCATTAAATTTGCATAAAAAGGGAAGGTGTGGAGACTTCATCCTAGAGCAACAAGTATAATCATATCTCAAGCATAGTTGCCTAGCATACCACTTCAACATATAAATTTGATCCCATAATAGTTTCCCTTTTTGAGTCAAGCGATAATCCCTAAAGTATTCACGCTGATCCAACGTGTCTCCCATTACCAGATTGAATGGGGTTTTCTCAAGATTATTGAAGTAGTACATAATATCTATCACATAACGAGCATCGAGGGTTTTAGGAGGTTCCCCATCTCCACGAGTAGAAAGTACACCTAATTTTTTGGTATTTCGTGTTCCATATCCATAACTAAAGATAAAGAACAACTAAGAACAGCAAATAAAAATTACTTAGTGATAAAGCAAACAAGCACACACGAGAATATTCACCCCACGCTATTGTTCCCCGGCAACGGCGCCAGAAAAAGGTCTTGATATCCCACAAGAATAGGGGGTCAATTGTAGCCTCTTTCAATAAGTAAGAGTGTCGAACCCAATGAGGATCTAAAGGTAGAACAAATATTCCCTCAAGTTCTATCGACCACCGATACAACTCTACGCACGCTCGACGTTCGCTTTACCTAGAACAAGTATAAAACTAGAAGTACTTTGTAGGTGTTGTTGGATAGGCTTGCAAGAATATAAAGAGCACGCAAATAAAAAGTAGGGGCTGTTAAGATAAACACACAATAAAGTTATTATAGCGAGTGTTGAGAAGTGGTGGTAGGAGTTGCGAAATTGTCCCTAAGCAATTGACTACTTTACTAGACCGATAGCAAGTTTTATGTGGGAGAGGCCACTGCTAGCATGTCATCCCTGACTTGGAATTCTATTCACTTATGGTTGGAACTATTAGCAAGCATCTGCAACTACTAATGTTCATTAAGGTAAAACCCAACCATAGCATTAAGTTATAATGGCCCCCCTTCAACCCCGTATGCATCAATTTCTATGCTAGGTTGAAGCTTCTGTCACTCTTGCCCTCCAATACATAGTCTTATCAACATACAACTAACCCTATGGTGTGATCCACGCGCGCGCTCATCATAGCAATTCATCAACCACCTATAGGACAATGAAAATCTACTCAGACATCATAGTATGGCAACACATCATTGGATAATAATATGAAGCATAAAGCACCATGTTCAAGTAGAGGGTACATCGGGTTGCGGGAGAGTGGACCACTGTAGATAGAGGGGGGGGGGAAGGTGATGGAGACGTTGGTGAAGATGGAGGAGGTGTTGGTGAAGATCACGGTGATGATGATGGCCCACGGCGGTGTTCCGGCGCCACCGGAAGCGAGGGGGAGAGAGCCCCCCTCTTTCTTCTTCTTGCTTGACCTTCTCCCTAGATGGGAGAAGGGTTTCCCCTCTGGTCCATGGTCTCCATGGCGTGGGAGGGGCGAGAGCCCCTCCGAGATTGGATCTGTCTCTCTGTCTCTCTCTGTTTCTGCGTTCTGGTCTCTGCCCTTTCACCGTTTCGTATATATATGGATATCCGTAACTCCGATTGGACTGAAACCTTCGCCGTGATTTTTTACCAAAAAATAGCTTTCTTGCGGCCGATGAAGGGCATCAACCGCCTTACGGGTGGACCACGAGGGTCAGGGGCGCGCCCCCTGCCTCGTCCCTCGGGCACAGTCTCGCGTGGATTTTTCTTCTGGAATTCTCCAAACATTCCAAAAACATTCTCCGTTCGTTTTTATCCCGTTTGGATTCCGTTTGATATGAATATTCTGCGAAACCAAAAACTTGCAACAAACAGGAACTGGCACTCGGCACTGGATCAATATGTTAGTCCCAAAAATAATATAAAAAGTTGCCAAAAGTATATGAAAGTTGAATAATATTGGCATGGAACAATCAAAAATTATAGATACGATGGAGACATATCAGAGTACGAGGGCGCTTGGAGGAAGAAGAGGCGGCCACTTTCCTCTTCGCCACCGCGGCCTTCACCACCTTGTTTGCTGCCGCGGCCCTCGTTCGGTGCACGGACTCCCCTGGATTTCTTGCTGCTGCTCGATCCTGCCAGGACGGACCGGCTCGCTGGAGCTGGCCCGCCGCAGGACACGCTTTTTCTCCAAAGCCGGAGGGTCGTCAACCTCGGCCTCCCCCTCGGTCGACTCATCGACCACATCTTCAACGAGAGGGCCCCGCTGTCGGCACTGCTGGCCTCCCCGGCAGGCCCCGCCCATCCGGCGAGCTCCTTCTCCTCCGCGGCAGCCCCGGCCTCGTCCTCCACGTGGCCGGCGCTGCCAACCTCCTTGGCGAGCTCTACCTCTGCCGCCCTGGCAGTGATGTAATCCAGCTCCACTTGGGAGGTGTCCTGGATGAGCACCGGCTCGGCACAGACGTACTTCTCCGATAGGTTGTCGAAGAACTCCTACACCTGATCCGCCCCCGGCTCGGCCCAATTCAGGTCAAGGCCGTGCGCGTTGAAGTCCGGTGATGTCTACTACACAACCTTCTTCTTGTAGACGTTGTTGGGCCTCCAAGTGCAGAGGTTTGTAGGACAGTAGCAAATTTCCCTCAAGTGGATGACCTAAGGCTTATCAATCCGTGGGAGGTGTAGGATGAAGATGGTCTCTCTCAAACAACCCTGCAACCAAATAACAAAGAGTCTCTTGTGTCCCCAACACACCCAATACAATGGTAAATTGTATAGGTGCACTAGTTCGACGAAGAGATGGTGATACAAGTGCAATATGGATGGTAGATATAGGTTTTTGTAATCTGAAAATATAAAAACAACAAGGTAACAAGTGGTAAAAGTGAGCACAAATGGTATTGCAACGCATTGAAACAAGGCCTACGGTTCATACATTCACTAGTGCAAGTTCTCTCAACAATAATAACATAATTGGATCATATAACTATCCCTCAACATGCAACAAAGTGTCACTCCAAATGCACTAATAGCGGATAACAAACAAAGAGATTATGGTAGGGTAAAACCACCTCAAAGTTATTCTTTCGGATCGATCTATTCAAGAGTTCGTACTAGAATAACACCTTAAGATACAAATCAACCAAAACCCTAATGTCACCTAGATACTCCAATGTCACCTCAAGTATCCGTGGGTATGATTATACGATATGCATCACAGAATCTCAGATTCATCTATTCAAACAACACAAAGTACTTCAAAGAGTGCCCAAAGTTTCTACTGGAGAGTCAAGACGAAAACGTGTGCCAACCCCTATGCATAGGTTCATGGGCGGAACCCGCAAGTTGATCACCAAAACATACATCAAGTGAATCAATAGAATAACCCATTGTCACCACAGATAAGCACATGCAAGACATACATCAAGTGTTCTCAAATCCTTAAAGACTCAATCCGATAAATAACTTCAAAGGGAAAACTCAATCCATTACAAGAGAGTAGAGGGGGAGAAACAACATAAGATCCAACTATAATAGCAAAGCTCACGATACATCAAGATCATGCCAAATCAAGAACACGAGAGAGAGAGAGATCAAACACATAGCTACTGGTACATACCCTCATCCCCGAGGGTGAACTACTCCCTCCTCGTCATGGAGAGCGTCAGGATGATGAAGATGACCACCGGTGAAGGTTCCCCCCTCCGGCAGGGTGCCAGAACAGGGTCCCGATTAGTTTTCGGTGGCTACAGAGGCTTGCGGCGGCGGAACTCCCGATCTCTTCTGTTCCCCAAAGGTTTTAGGGTATATTGGTATATATAGGAAGAAGAAATACGTCAGGGGAGCCACGAGGGGCCCACGAGGGTGGAGGGCGCGCCCAGGGGGGTGGGCGCGCCCCCTGCCTCGTGCCCTCCATGTTTATCCCCTGACGTGCACTCCAAGTCTCCTGGATTGCTTCCGTTCCAAAAATAACTTTCCCGAAGGTTTCATTCCGTTTGGACTCCGTTTGATATTCCTTTTCTTCGAAACTCTGAAACAAGGGAAAAAACATGAACTGGCACTGGGCTCTGGGTTAATAGGTTAGTCCCAAAAGTGATATAAAAGTGTTTAATAAAGCCCATAAACATCCTAGATGGATAATATAATAACATGAATACTTCATAAATTATAGATACGTTGGAGACGTATCAGCATCCCCAAGCTTAATTCCTGCTCGTCCTCGAGTAGGTAAATGATAAAAGAAAGAATTTATGAAGTGTGAATGCTAGCAGGTGCACAAGTTTGATCAATGATAATTTCAATCACCTTTTCTAGCATCATTATATGTCATAACAGTATCTCATATCATAAAACTTTGCATGATCAAGTAACAAACTATTCACATGTTAAAGTATAGAACATAAACTTTTTGAAAACTAACAAACTGTGTTATTAGTCATCAAACAATTACAATTCATCGTATTTTCAGGAAGAGTCTATGTCAGAGCGTTGATTCAGCAAACTTCACATACTCAACTATCATTTAGTCTTCCATGATTGCTACCACTCAAAGCATATTTTTAGAACAAATAGTATTCATCGAACACAGAGAAAGATAGGGGCTTAATGTTTCGCCTCCCAACCTTTTACCTCAGGGGTAATGTCAACAACAATAATACATGCTCAAATATATTTGAATGGCCATATATGCCTAGATCTTTCCATCATATGATGCTTGACAACTAAATAGTAGGTTGGAATGAGAAGGAATACTACTGACTCTTGCATAAATGTAAAAGATAGGCCCTTCGCAGAGGGATGCAGGGATTTGCAGAGGTGCCAGAGCTCGAATTAAAAATAGAGATGAAATAATTTTGAGAGGTATGCTTTCATTGTCAACATAACGACCAAGAGTTCCCAATATCTTCCATACTACATACATTATAGGCGGTTCCCAAACAGAAAGGTAAAGATTTTTACTCCCCCTCCACCAACAATCATCAATTCATGGCTTGCCCGAAATAACGGGTGCCTCCAACTAACATCAATCCTGGGGGAGTTTTATTTGCAACTATTTTTGATTTGATTTCGATCTTTTGATCATGGGACTGGGCATCCCAGTTACCAGCCATTTTCTCGTGAATGATGAGCAGAGTCCACTCATCGTGAGAATAACCCACCTAGCATGGAAGATACTGCTAGCTCCTAGTCGCTACATGAGCGATTCGGGCATACAAAACAGACTATTATTTGAAGGTTTAGAGTTTTGCACATGCAAATTTACTTGGAACGGCGGGTAAATACCGCATATAGGTAGATATGGTGGATACTCATGGAAGAAACTTGGTTCAAGGAGTTTGGATGCACAAGCAGTATTCCCGCTTAGTACAGATATTTTGGCTAGCAAAGGATTCTAAATAGCAAGCACCACATGTTAGAGGATCCATAACAATATAACTTATACAAATATACCCAAGCGTAACTCATTATGTTGTCTTCCCTGTCCAACTTCAACTAATTTTCTCAGGTTTGAAAATAATTAATGGGGCTCACAATCATAGAAGATGTCCAGGATAGTATATTTATATGTGAAATCTCTCTTCCTTCAATATTATTTCATGAATTGTTCAAGTGACCAATACAATGTTTGCTAACCTTCAAAAAATTTACCACCTCTACTAATTATATGTGAAGGCATTACTCCCCATGGGATAAGCATATGAAAAATATATAATTTCAGATTTATGACATTCAAATCATTCAACCATTTACTCATAGGATATAAGTGAAGCACATGAGTAAATGACAAACTACTCCAAAAAGATATAAGTGAAGATCAATGAGTAGTTAAATAATTATGTAGCTAAGTGAAGACTCTCACTCATTTAAGAATTTCAGATCTTGATACTTTATTCAAACAACAAGCAAAGCTAAATAAAATAAAATGACGCTCCAAGCAAAACACATATCATGTTGTGAATAAAAATATAGCTCCAAGTAAAGTTACCGATGAACGAAGACGAAAGAGGGGATGCCTTCTGGGGCATCCCCAAGCTTAGGCTCTTGGTTGTCCTTGAATATTACCTTGGGGTGCCTTGGGCATCCCCAAGCTTAGGCTCTCGGCACTCCTTATTCCATAGTCCATCGAATCTTTACCCAAAACTTGAAAACTTCACAACACAAAACTCAACAGAAAACTCGTAAGCTCCGTTAGCGAAAGAAAACAAAACACCACTTCAAGGTACTGTAATGAACTCATTCTTTATTTATATTGGTGTTAAAACTACTGTATTCCAACTTCTCTATGGTTTATAAACTATTTTACTAGCCATAGATTCATCAAAATAAGCAAGCAACACAATGAAAACATAATCTGTCAAAAACAGAACAGTCTGTAGTTATATGTATCAAACGTATACTTCTGGAACTCCAAAAATTCTAAAATAAATTGGTGGACCTGAGGAATTTGACTAGTAATCATCTTCAAAAAGAATCAACTAAATATAACTCTCCAGTAAAAAGTTGAAGCTAATCTCGTGAGCGCTAAAGTTTCTGTTTTTTACAGCATGATCATAAAGACTTCACCCAAGTCTTCCCAAAGGTTCTACTTGGCACAAACACTAATTAAAACATAAAACCACATCTAAACAGAAGCTAGAAGGATTATTTATTACTAAACAGAACTAAAAAGCAAGAAACTAAAATAAAATTGGGTTGCCTACCAACAAGCGCTAACATTTAACGCCCCTAGCTAGGCATGATGATTTCAGTGATGCTCACATAAAAGATAAGAATTGAAACATAAAGAGAGCATCATGAAGGATATGACTAGCACATTTAAGTCTAACCTACTTACTATGCATAGGGATTTTTTGAGCAAACAACTTATGGGAACAATAATCAACTAGCATAGGAAGGCAAAACAAGCATAACTTCAAAACTTTAAGCACATAGAGAGGAAACTTGATATTATTGCAATTCCTACAACCATATGTTCCTTCCTCATAATAATTTTCAGTAGCATCATGAATGAATTCAACAATATAACCATCACATAAAGCATTCTTTTCATGATCTACTTGCATACAAAATTTAGTACTCTCCACATAAGCAAAATTCTTCTCATTCGGAATAGTGAGAGTATCATAAGAGACTCGAATACTATAAATTGTTTCCACATTAAGTGAGTAATGTTCACAAAAAGGGTAATCATAATCTGACAAGTTTTATAAATATAATCATCACTACTCTTTATAGCATAAGTTTCATCACAATAATCATCATAACTAGCAACTTTGTTCTCATCATAATCAATTGAAACCTCTTCCGAAATAGTGGATTCATCGCTAAATAAAGTCATGACCTCTCCAAATCCACTTTCATAATTATCACAATAAGATTCAACATCCTCCAAAATTGTGGGATCACTACTTCCTAAAGTTGACACTCTTCCAAACCTACTTTCATCAATATAATCATCATAAGTAGGAGGCATGCTATCATCATTATAAATTTGCATATCAAAACTTGGGAGACTAAAAATATCATCTTCATTAAATGTAGCATCCCCAAGCTTGGTATGAACATTAATTGCAGCAAATATATTATCAAAAACATCATCTTCATCAAACATAGCATCCCCAAGCTTGGGCCTTTTCATATCATAAGCATAATCACTCTCATTATTAATAGTATGGATAGCACGAATAGTATAGCAATTATCATATTCTTCCAAGCAAGTGCCAAAAAGATTTTCAAGATCATAAGAAGTATCATTATCTTCCCAATCATAATCATCACAACAAGCAATAGGCATAACGAGATCATCATCAAATGCATCATCTTCCACAACTATTTTTGATTCATTTTCATGAGGCACAACAATAATAGGAGCAACATTATTTGGGGGAGATATATTTTTACCTCTCTTCATTTTTCTTTTCTTATTATTCACCACATCATGTGTGGGTTCAATCCTCCTTTTGGAGCTCCTTATTAATGAGATTGGTTGAATGGAGGGCTCCTCCTCGTTACCTGATTCATCATAAGAAATAATAGGAGAATATTTGGAAGTCTCTTCCCTTTCGTTAGTATTCTCTTCATCTTATATTTTTTTTCTTTTATTTATGTAATTGGCAATATAAGGATTTTCAATGCAATTCACCGCACAATACATATAAATTTCTTCTAGATCAAAATCAAGAAGTTTATAATGGGCAAATTCTGGAAGATGCTTAGTTATACGTTTCATTTCTTCGTAACCCATAAGCAAACTAAGTTCATTATAATGTGCAAGGGAAATCAAGTCATCACAATTTTGGACATGATTAGATCATGAAACAATTTGCATCGGATAGTTAAATGACCCCGGTCATTGCAAAGTTCACAAGTATGGCCAAGAAAATTTAAATTTTCAGCACAAACATCTATCGTTTCTTGCAACAATTTAGTTTCTAAATGCTTATGCCTCTTGCAATATCTATATTCACTATTTGGTGTGTACTTGCAACCCAATGCACTCCACAAAAATTGACATGTTTATAGGAGACATTTTCATCGTAACTAGTGCAATCATCATTAGTACTATGGATATTCAAAGAGTTCATACTAACAACATTGCAATCGTGCTCATCATTCAAAGATTTAGTGCCAAACATTTTAATGCATTCTTCTTCTAACACTTTGACACAATTTTCCTTTCCATCATACTCACGGAAGATATTAAAAAGATGAAGCGTATGAGGTAAACTCAATTCCATTTTTTTAGTTTTATTTCATAGACGAAACTAGTGATAAAATAAGAAACAAAAAGATTCGATAGCAAGATCTAAAGATATACCTTCAAGCACTCACCTCCCCGGCAACGGCGCGAGAAATTGCTTAGTTGACGGGGTGTGAGTGTCACCTACCTAGCCTCCCCGGCAACGGCGCCAGAAAAGAGCTTGATGTCTACTACACAACCTTCTTCTTGTAGGTGTTGTTGGGCCTCCAAGTGCAGAGGTTTGTAGGACAGTAGCAAATTTCCCTCAAGTGGATGGCCTAAGGTTTATCAATCCGTGGGAGGTGTAGGATGAAGATGGTCTCTCTCAAACAACCCTGCAACCAAATAACAAAGAGTCTCTTGTGTCCCCAACACACCCAATACAATGGTAAATTGTATAGGTGCACTAGTTTGGCGAAGAGATGGTGATACAAGTGCAATATGGATGGTAGATATAGGTTTTTGTAATATGAAAATATAAAAGCAGCAAGGTAAAAAGTGGTAAAAGTGAGCACAAATGGTATTGCAATGCGTCGAAACAAGGCCTAGGGTTCATACTTTCACTAGTGCATACCCTCAGCAATGCAAGTTCTCTCAAAAATAATAAAGAACACGAGAGAGAGAGAGAGAGAGAGAGAGAGAGAGAGAGATCAAACACATAGCTACTAGTACATACCCTCAGCCCCGAGGGTGAACTACTCCCTCCTCATCATGCAGAGCGCCGGGATGATGAAGATGGCCACCGGTGAAGGTTCCCCCCTCCGGAAGGGTGCCGGAACAGGGTCCCGATTGGTTTTTGGTGGCTACAGAGGCTTGCGGCGGCGGAACTCCCGATCTTCTGTTCCCCGAAGGTTTTAGGGTATATTGGTATATATAGGAGGAAGAAATACGTCAGGGGAGCCACGAGGGGCCCACGAGGATGGAGGGCGCGCCAAGGGGGTGGGCGCGCCCCGTGCCTCGTGCCCTCCTCGTTGATCCCCTAACGAGCACTCCAAGTCTCCTGGGTTGCTTCCGTTCCAAAAATAACTTTCCCGAAGGTTTCATTCCGTTTGGACTCCGTTTGATATTCCTTTTCTTCGAAACACTGAAACAAGGGAAAGAAACAGGAACTGGCACTGGGCTATGGGTTAATAGGTTAGTCCCAAAAGTGATATAAAAGTGTTTAATAAAGCCCATAAACATCCAAGATGGATAATATAATAGCATGAATACTTCATAAATTATAGATACATTGGAGACGTATCATCCGGCATCATGGCAATGATGTCGGTTTGGCGGGAGTTGTTGCTCAGCGGGACCACCCTCGCTGGCAACCCAAACAGGGGCCCCTTGACGACCTTGCCGGTCTTCGCGTCCTTGCCGGACCTCTCGGCCCGGCCGTCGCTGTGCACGTCAAGCTGAAAAAGCCTCTGGCACAAGTGGGCGTGCCTAATCACCATGAGGTTGTGGACCAAGCCAGGGCAAAGCCTCATGATGTCGGCCGCGTTCGTGAAGAGCCAGGCCGGCCTCCCCTTGTTGTGCAGTGGAGCAATTCGATGACGGATGAAATCCGCCCCAATCATCTCAAGGGTGAGCCCGGCCACGGCGAGGCGATGAATCCTGATTGTGGCGATCGTGAGCTTCTCATCATCTCTGCGAACCGGCGGCGCCTGGCAAACCCGGCAAAATTGCTGCGGATCCTCCTCCTCAATCCAGCACCCCGGCTTCGCCACTCCTCCCACCTCTCCTTCAGAGCACCCTCCAGATATGTCCCCTTCCCCTGGTTCCTTGGGATCCAGGCGACACAGCCGGAGATGGCGCCTCCCTTTTGGATACGAGGAAAGAAGTACTGGCGGAAGAGCGCCGTGTTTGGATGCACCCCGGCCAAGCTCTCCCAGAGATGGGAAAAAAGAGCCATGCACACCATGGCATTTGGAGTAAAATCCAGAAGGTGGAAGCCATAGGTGTGCATGGCGTCATTGAAGAAATCGGAGAAAGGGGGGGGGGGCAGAGCCCGCAGGAAAAGTAATCAACAAAGAATGGGTACCGGTTCGGGCGAGCCTCGGCGAAGCCGGCGGGGATGATGCGCGTGGAAGGGTGCCCCTTCGTCTTACACCCCCACAGGGGCTTGAAGTAGTCTCGGAGGTGGATCACGGTGATCGTCGACGGAAAGTAGGCGAGCTGCGTCCGCCACGCCGCCAACTCACTCTCTGGCGCCTCCCTCTCCCCGGCATCCTTGACCACTCCCTTGCCCCTGCTGGTTTTGGGCGCCATGGCAGCTGGAGGGGGGACGAAGAATCAAGAGCAATGAGGGCGGCGGCGGCAAGCGAAAGCAAGAGCTTGAGAAGGAAGAAGGGAGGGATGGCGTTTCCAAGATTGGAAAAGGCACAGAGGGTAAATGGGCATCGCGCCAGCGGTTTCGCCTTTTTTTATGGGGAAGGCACAAGCCGCTTCCCTACTATTTACTACGATGTGACGCGTGAGGGCAGCAACCGCCCCACGCATGACCCCCACGTCACGCACGACTCCCACGTCGCGCGTTCAGTGCAGGTCGTGGGGAAGCGCAGCGGGCGGGGGAAACCGTGGTAAGAACCCCACCGCACGCGCGTCCGCGCACCGTTCTGGGCCTGGCCCAATAACGCTATACGCTCATATGTGGCCCAGGCCCGGGGGCTCCTGTCGGTGTACAAAATTAGAGGTCCCTTTTTGCACCCCTTTACTTGTGCACGGGCAGTTGCACCCCACGCCCTTGGCCACCCTTGGCGTGGCGAAGGGAGAAGCAGAGCCACAAGACAACCAAAACAACACGAAGGCCAGAAATGCAAAGAACAAGAGGGCGAGGTGGACTCCCCCGTCAAGACCCTTGCCGGGGCGGCCTCCGCAGCCCCGGCAAGAGCTTTGCCGGGGCAACTTGCCCAATGCCAGCAGAGAGCGCCACCCTTGAGCCCAAGGGTTCCAACACCATCAACCACATTGGAACCAAGGCTCGGGAGGCACCTCCGTGGTGGCATGCAGACCTTTGTGAACACTACAAAAAAAAGACACATCCGTGACATTTTGGGCCGAACGAATTTTTTTCCTGTCATACATATGACACTTCTATGACGATAATTGTGACAAAACCGGTATCATCATAGATGTGGTGGGCTCCTACTTCTATGACAAAAATCATGATGAAAATGGGCTTTTCGTCCTGGGCGGGCGGAGATGCAGCTGAATGACATTCTTTGGGCCGTCCATGACGGAAAAACCGTGGTAGAAGCGAGGGGAGGAAAATTTCGGGAGTTGCGATTCACGGTGGGAGGTCGGGGCGGCGATGCGCGCTGCTCTTATGCGTCGACGCGCATGTGTGCGGCGTTAGCTCTAATCGAACCCGGCGATTAGACTGCAGGCTACACGTTCTTGAACCCGAGCGATCGATCGATGGCTGTTAATCGAACCCGATGGGCGATTCTTTGCTCTGCTGCTAATCAAGCCATTCGATGTTGCCTCTGGGATGAACAGTGAGCGTTATGGGGGGGGGTGGTTGGATGAGCGAGTGGCGGTGGCGTTGCCTCTTGATGAACAGGAACTGTGGTGTGGAGGGCTGGATGAGCAGTGAGCGGTGGAGGGTGGTTGAGCGATGGCGGTGGAGGCTGGATGAGCGAGGAGCCCGTGGAGGGTGGAGGAGGTCGACGGTAGCCCGTGGAGGTGGAGGAGGTCGACGGTGGAGATGTCTGATATCCGTGGAGTCCCGTTTTGCGATCGCCACACCTCCCCCGTTTCGACCGTGGCGCTCCAACACAAGACTGTTTCGTCCGTTTTGCGGTACGCCACACCCTCCCGATCAACAGGACCCCAGTTTCGACCGTAGGATGTCCGTTTCCTCTGTTTTGCGGTGCGCCACACCCCTCCCGATCAACAGGACCCCCGTATCGACCGTAGGAGGTCCGTTTCCTTCGTTTTGCGGTACGCCAGGCCCCTCCCGATCAACAGGACCCCGTTTCAAACGTGGCCGGTCGAACACAAGGCCGTTTCCTCCGTTGTGCGGTACACCAGGCCTCGTTTCCATCGCATGTTCCGTCCAGGCCCTCCCGATGAACACGACCACGCATTCCGTTCCGACCCAGCTGGTAGGCTCCCCATGAACACGATGACGACGCTGTTTCTCCGTTCCGACACAGCCATGTACGTATACGCGATAGGCGTTAGAGACCCTGCCCGTATGTACGTATGTGGCCGTATTTTCTTTCTTGCACCCTCGCTGTTGTACGTACGTGTACATGCTACGTGCGCGCCTCTACTACGCCATGTGTGCGCCTCTACATCTACGACACATGCGCGCCTCTACATCGACCAGTATGTACGTACACGTTCACGATTAAAATGACAACGCTACGTACGCTTCGACCAGGTGGGTCCCGACTATCAGGCACTTTCTTGCGTGCGAAGATGTAGCTGGTGGGTCCCAGCAGTCAGGGGGCGAATCGTTTTTTTTGCAGACGCACTTCCTTGCGTGTGAAGATGTAGCTGGTGGGTCCCAGCAGACAGGGGGAAACAATTTTTTCGTGAAATACAGTGGCCCGTCCGGTGGGTCCCCGCTGTCAGGTGGAGGAATAATTACTTTGCGCGTAATAAGGAGGCACTTCTTTGCTGCGGCCGTGAACCCAGCTGTTAGCCTCTCCACATACAGTCCACGTCCGATGGAAGCCATTCCTTGACCACGTTGACCACGCCGCGCCGAGAGCACCAGGGCGGTGGACGACGGCGAGGCCTAGGAAGGGGACGACGCGGAGCCGGGAAGACGGCGAGTGGATGCCGCGCGAGAGGAGTATGAGGTTCACTCGTTCGGCTGCGGTGTGAGGCTGCCGTCGCCGCAGAATAACAGGGGGTGTGGGTGCGTAGAGGGATGGCCTGGCAGCGGTGGGAGTAGTAGGCGGCGGTGAGGCCTCCGCGGCATCATAGCCGGCCAAGGGAGGCGGGAGCAGGTGGTCCCGCCGGCGCTGCTTTGGCGGCTGGAGGAGGGGTCCCACCAAGGTTGGTCCCAGCTAGCAGGGGGTATTCATTTTTTTGTGCGTAATAAGGAGGCACTTCCGGTGGGTCCGAGCTGACAGCAGGGGGAAGGTTTTTTTCGCAAAATACGGTGGCCCGACCTGTGGGTCCCAGCAGTCAGGGGGAAAGTTTTTTTCACGAAATACTGGTGGCCCGTCCAGTGGGTCCCAGATGTCGTGGAGAATAATTATTTTCTGCGTAATAAGGAGGCACTTCCTTGCGGCTGCCGTGGACCCAGCTGTCGGCCTCTCCACGTCTGATACTCTTCGATGGAAGTCGGTCATTGACCACATTGACCACGCCAGCGCCGAGAGCACCACAGCGGTGGACGACGGCGAGGCCTAGGAAGGGATGACGGAGCCGGGAAAGCGCGCAGTGGAAGCCAGCGGAGAGAGTACGAGGTTCACCAGTTCGGCTGCGGTGTGAGGCTGCCGTCGTCATGAGAATAACAGGGGTTGTGGGTGAGTAGAGGATGCCCGGCCAGCGGTGGGAGTAGTAGGGGCGCTGAGGCTCTTGGCGGCAAGCACACCCGGCCAAGGGAGGCGGGAGAAGCGGTCCCTTGCGCTGCTTTGGCGGGTGGAGCAAGAAGATCAGAGATTGAAGAAACACGACGGCCGTTGGATTGACATCCAACGGTTACGTCTGCTAGAATAGTTTGTTGACATAATATATAATAACTAAAAAAAATCTTGCATACGCGTCAACTAAACAGGCCCACAAGTCAGACCACTCCCTCTTTTTTTAATAATTTATATATAGCTCATGGCAACTTCTTTTGCAATTTATTGCAGTCGTTTTTTTGGTTTGCCAGGGCCAATTTAGCATATTTCTGTGGGTTCCAAACTATTTTTAATACCGAAATGTTGAGCCAGATTTAAAGTACTTTGAAGATATATTTGAATTAGGTTAATGCCCAGTGAAATAGGAATCTGAAAATGTGAAAAAAAATCAGAAATTATAAAGTAATTGCCAATTTGTCATCTGTTTTATATTTACAAACCATTTCATATTACTTTCAAAGGCGAGAAAATAAGTAGGACTGGATTGGGTATTCTTTGAAAAAAATAAAGCTGGGCTCATTTGCACAAAGATAAAATAGCTGGGCTGGTCACATGGTGAACATAAAATATAAGCCTGGGCTAGGCGGGCCACAACCCGTTAAAACCCTGCTCCGTCTCAACAATACCAAACAAAAAAATCTGCTCGAGTAGCTCGTCCCAGTGTCGGCCGATCTTGTGCTGTTCTCTTGTTTATTGACTATATCGCTCACAATGTCGTGGGTCCCGGATGTCGGAAAACACTAGGAGGAAGCATTTTATTTTTCCATCTGTTGACGTGGTGGGCCCCTCATGTCATCCTCACCACGTACTTACGCCGATTCCTGTTGTTTGTTGACCATGTTGACAACGAGAGGGAGGGCCTTGTGGCGAAGCGCATCAAAGCACGCGGAGGGCGTCGGCGTTAACGATTTAGGAGATGGCGGGCGGCGATCGTGCGCTAAGGAGCGATGAGCCGTGGGAGGCGAAGCGAGGGCCCTTGGCGCTGGTTTGGTTCTGGCGGTGGAGGAAGACATGGTGAAGAAACATGACAGATGTAAAAGCAGCAGGAGTACTTAACAACCTTAACTGAAACCAGCAGGGGCACTTAACAACCAAAGCTGAAAGCAGTATGAGTACTTATACAGGTTCAACCATACAAAGCACGCCTCGAACAGTGCTACTTTGCCTACATGCTACAGTTAACCAAGGGTGAGGCCGCCAAGCCCCAGGACAAGGCCCAGGCGCCACCCCGCGCATCCACAACCTTCTGAAAGCGGCTTCATCTCACAACATGGTCAATAAACAGGATATTCGCTTTAGAGCCATGGAAAAGCATGAACATAATCTTCAGTCCTATTCTAGAAGATGGACGTGCCTTCATTATCTGAGACCACCCACGAATAAGTATCTTTTCGCCTCCAAGGGGAATTGAGTAGGTCGACATAAACATCATGTTGTGACCAAGCGCAAGTCGACCCAACCATGGTCAGCATCGTATAGGAACAATAGAACTCGGCAGTTCCTGTTTCAAGAAGATCACAGCTGTAAAACTGTGTATAAGCAATAGTTTATGAACAACATATATAACAGAAAACAACTCGTACCATAAGTTTCTCGACACAGTTGGACCTGTTCAACGAGTGCAGCAGTGGCACACATATCCCACGTGGCCTTCCACCATTGAAACGCCCCACAAGGACCTCAAGGCGATCAATAAAGTGTAGGAACATGTGGATGTCGATCCGATCAACTTGATGCCATTAGTAACAGCCGAGTTATTACAGAGTAACAAACAAGCAGACTGCTTAACTCTGAAAAAACCTACACGTGCTACCAATTATAAGACAATATTAGTTAGAAGTAGCATCTTCGTGAGAGATTCGTTGTTACTTCTAAAGTTAAATTGTGATTAGTTAGACAGAATAGGTGGATTAAGAAGTAATCGAGGCAACAAGCAAGAACCAGATAAAAAACTAACATGGATGAACAATTGGAACGACGTTGGGGTGGAAGATCGCAGTGAAGATGAGACCAGGTTCTGCTATTTCCATCAACATTCGTGCACCAACTTTCAGTCCATAACACTTGAGAAAGTTTATACAAGTTCGGCCACAAAAAAGTAGCGATCTTCTTGGTTCATGAACCCAACTCGGAAGCAAATCCATGGATTGTCTTCACTGTGACCATTAAACTAGTGTATTCAGTTATGGCAAGGCCGAGCATCTTGAGTACATGTGTTCTGGCAGAGCAAATAATACAATGCAGGAAAATAATATGAGAACACAGCAAGTTCAAAAAAACCCCACCCTCCCGGATAGAGAAGAGGATTCTAGGAACATACTGTGCACGTTTCAAAATGCTGTGGTAGAATGAGAAGGAACAAGTGTGGCGCCTCGCTGTGGGCGCAGAAATCTGTAGGGTACTCACACTTTGGGCACTTCAACTGAAACACACTAGATTCAGTACGAAGAAAAATGCATCAACGGCGGTGGCTGCCATCCTAGGATTACCTGCGACCAAGGGACTTGGATTTATCGGGGATGGATGAAGAATTCGTACCTTGTTCTCCATGAGAAAACCCTATGCAATCGCCGAGTGGGGGTTTTCTCTGAACAAGCGACGAGGAGAAGGGATTCAGGCCCGGTGAAATATTGCCGCTTCATCCGTCCAGCTTCTCGCTAAAGCTGGAGAGGGGGGTTGTGATTTGACGGCTCATTGGGCATTCTTGCAGCCTTCTGACCGGGTGTGTCTACCGTGAAGTTGTGCACTCTAATTTGTGCATATGGCAAGTGGACCCGTTGCGGTTGCCCCACATATCAGCGAAAGGAAGTAGAAAGACAGGAGTAACTAGTTACACATAAATATATTTTTGACGAGAGATACTCCTCTCGTAAAGAAATATACAAATCTTTTATATCACAGGCTCACCTTGCCGAAATATACTCCCTCGCAGCGCACGTGCATTATGGGGGTTCAGCTTTTTTATGGGGGTTCAACCGAGAATATAATACTCGGATAGGCTCACGGTTCGGACTTTGGGTGCATGAGCCGACCCTGCATGTTTGGGGCCCATGTGTTCTACCTCGGTGCTTTTCATATTGCAAGCGATCGGCGCTGCGCTGGTTTTAGATCTTTGTCGCAAGGCGAATACACAAAATTGAATAAAGCACGGCACCTGTTGGAATGAAATCGAGCAGCAGTTCCTAACCAGCAATCGAGTTGCAATTCTATCAACGATATACCATGTGATAAATAATCTGTCATACTACTTATACACACAGGACACTTGTTTCACCATGCAGATTATTACATCAAAATCTCTCGGAGGATAGATTAGTTCGGCGATTCGTGTTGCTCTTGAAGAATTTCAAAGTTGATTTGGACCAGCTCTCCTTGCCGAGAAAGTTCGATTTTGACATCATCCCCTACCGCAAGATATGATTTAGATTTGAACCTTGACCATCCTTTAGCATCAATCATCATGCGACCATCCTTTGTACTTACGGTATATTGAGCAGGTTCATTCACACCAAGGCTGCGCATGGTAAGAGAAACTTGGCATGTCGCCGGATTGTTGAGCGACTCCTCGTTGCTCTAGGAATTCTCTATTTGAAAACAAGAAGACATGCCCAAACAGTTAGATCAACACAGTGAATCATGTGAAACAACATGGAAAGAAAAAGAACGAAGCACTTGGGCGGCCAATGCTTACCAAGAAGGTGGACATGTCGGTTTTGTAAGGACTTTGGTATATGAAGTGCTAATCGCAGCCCGATCTGTTGCGGTGCAACTGCATGGGCCGGACCAAATGCAAGTGCAAGTGTTGGTGCAGGTGCCGAAGCTACTGCTGCTGCCGGAGATGGTGCTCCTTGTAGAGCTGGTGCCGGTGTCGATGTCTGATCCTCCGGTAGATCAGACTGATCCGCTGACGCGGTCAGTGCCCAATCCTCAGCTGGATCAGACCGAGCTGCTGCCGCTGTCAGTGCTAGAGCAACTGCCGGTGCTCGATCAGTGCAAGACAGTGGCGATCGTGTCTGGTCTGCTATGATCAGCTTTCTAACTTGACTAGGATCCGTGACCGTGATCCCGTTTTTTTCTTCATTTCTTTTAAACGCGAGAAGGACTAATTGTGGCATTTTTGTTAAACCAAACTGCAATTCATCATAGGGATTCGGCTTGTACTCAGACAACATACTGATCCAATTTTTTCTAGTAATATAAGTGATGGACAGTGCCTTCGTTACTGACACGACATAAGAAGTGAAACCTGCAAAAATAGCCATCGTAGAGCAAACCAAACGGTTTATTCTGTGATGAATGTCACATGGCAAAACCTGCATCGTAAAATTGCAGGAAAAGAAAGAAAGCATGACATTAAATCAATAAGATTTAGGCAGTAAATCAATAAGATTTACTTGATGTGACACGAGTGAATCCTTACCAGGAAATCACTATGTTGAAGTACTAAACAGAAGATTGATCATCCAACTACGCGTGGCATGCAGGGGCCCTGCCTACTCCCACAAGCAGCACAGTCCAAAGGTCGTGACAAATTGTATGGACCGAACATCCATGGGACTGGAAATCCTGGTGGGTGCGATAAACCCTGCAATGCATACAGATATTGGAGTGTAACCATAATTGATAAACCGTCCTCACAAAAAATATGATCTGGATACTTCAAAATGTACAGACTAAATTGAGTGGACATACATTAACATAGACCGTTCTCAGGACTGACCACACACCAAAAGCGGCAGTACTAATAAACAATACAGGGTTCACAAACACAAATCAAGTCTTGAACAATAGTACTTACTACGGACAAGCAAAGTTGCACTAACTAAACTCTGCAGACTGTTTCTTGCCACCGACCTCACGGATGAACCCCGCATAACTAACTAGGCCATGGACTTCGTGTGAGATGTCTACATGCACCATCACCATCTTGTCAACCTTGGAGAACCTAACAGAGTGGTCTTTCCACTCATAAACATGATGATGAAGACAGGCCGCGTCAGATTTTTTGGGAAGCTTTACAAGAACCACACCCTTCGTAATCGAAGGCACAACCAGGAAATTGTTGTGGTCAAGTACAGCCTCGAGAACACGCCTGACAACAATGCTGCATGAAAACACTAGTTCAGGACACGTGGCGACAAGGACACATCAGCTGGATAGTTCAGCAGTAGAACTCATCATCAGGTCTTCCAGTTCACACGACATGACTTTGAGAACTTCATATCCACCGCGGACCTGGTTCTAATTCAAATAGAAACCATATTTCATTACTACCTCCGTTCAGAAATATAAGATGATTTTCGATATTATACTCCATATATGACTACATATACGCACAGAAATGAGTGAACAAAGACACTAGAACATGTCTTCAAAGGCATGAGAGCAGAGGGATTACATGCAATATACATAACACAAGTTACTGAGGCAAATATACCCTCTTAAAAAGTAGCATTGATGTTCATAAAGTACTCCCTCCGTCCCAAAATTCTTGTCTTAGATTTGTCTAGATACGGATGTATCAAGTCACATTTTAGTATTAGATACATCCGTATCTAGACAAATCTAAGACAAGAAATTTGGGACAGAGGGAATAGTTAAGTAATCTATAAGAAATCAGTGTCAACCTCTCGCATGTTTTGGTCAAAAGAGGAATTTAGAACCGTCATTTGGCACACTAAAATCACATGCAAGATCACCCAGAAAGTTGTACTACCAGTACTAGTACTGTGTGTTAGATGAAAAAACACGATCAAGATCGAGAAAAAGATCGTCAACAAGAGACATTACCTGGACTTGCTTAATGAGGGATCCCGGAGAGGGGGGCTTGGACAGGGCGATGGCTTTGAGCTTGTCTGCGGTAGTCTCGGAGGGGTGCTTGCGCTTCTTCGTACCATGAGCCTCGACGGTTTTGGCCAGAGCCATAGACATCACGTCGGCCGGTGCTCTAGCGTCCATCCAAGAGAGGAAGCTGAGAGAGAAGAGTGAAAGGAGGAACGAGATGAGGGAGAAGCAAAGCGAGTGGGGCTTTTCTTCAAGAGAGGAAGCTGAGAGACAAGAGTGAAATGATGATTGCTTCGTCCGTCCAACTTACTACTGGAAAGGAGGGGGCTTTGTGATTTGACGACTCATTGGGCATTACTGCGGCGGTTCGATCAGGGTAGTCTACCGTCACTCTACTACGGAGTAATTTAGTGCATGGCTGGTGGACCCAGGTGCTGGCTGTCCCACACGTCGGCGAAAGTGATTAATTTAGTGCATGGCTGGAGGAGGATCCGCACGGTAGAGCGTGTCCACAGTTTTTCATTCTGAAGAAAAAAATGATTACAACAAGCGTTTCCACTCTTACGATGGAGGTGTGCGAAACACGGCAGCCACTTGAACATACATAGTGCTCCTACTACTAGGCATGTGCAGTGGTTCATACGTCAGTACTAGACAATCTTGTTGCTGTGTTGTCGCATGTCAACTACTCCTATATGTAACATAGTACCGCTTTTTCATCTGTCCGGTCGAGAATGAGCAGTGAGATCAATGTTAACAGAACTAGGTCCACAGCAAGACGGAGAGTGCGGTGCTACAGTACTCCACGAAACATGAACCATATGAAGCACATCCTATAGTGTTAGACGGGGTGTATGAAGGGTGCACGGGATGGGAGCAAAAGTTCCCTTCTCGACCCACTTTTGGGTGTTTGGCAGAGTGCATGAAGGGTGCATGAGTCCACACTAGTAGGTTGACAAAAATACATGAAGAGGAAACAACTATATTGAGATGAGAATGCAACCAAACACACCCACATGCTTTGTGCTACAGTGACTGATCTGCACCGTCTGAGTTTGATCCAACGGTCATGTTGCGCCGAGACATGGACATGCCCATGCAGAGGGCGCCTAAACACCACCGAAGTCCCTCTGCTTCTCGAGGCGCACGACGTTGGTGATGCAGGGTGCAACAGCGCGCAGAGCCCGCTCTCGGTCGACGGGAGCCAGCTCGTCAAAGACGGCGTCCAATGGCACGAATGGATTCCGGTGACGGAGCCCTGAAAGGATTCGCCCAGCAACGACGACGGCAACGCGCAACCCCTCCTTGTCCAGCTCAGCCCCCACCATCGCGCGGAGACGGCTCAGCTCCTCGGAGATATAGGTGAAGAAGGAGACCAGGTCACGAAGCCACAACTCGTTGAAGTCGACCGGGTGGTCGAACGGGTTTAGCCCGACGGCCGGCTTCGTCGCGCTGGCTCGACGGTAGGCATCGCGCAGCTGCAACACGTGCGTGGCGACTTGGTTCACCAAGTGGCTGAGGCGATCCTGGACCTCGTCACGATCGGCCCGCTCGTGCTCCAGCCGGCTCCCCTGACGGCCTATCGTATCTCCTGCTTTCTGCAGCAACGCCGCCGACGCCTCGAGCATCTTTGTGGTGGACGCCTGCCGCTTTTGAAGCTCCGTGAACTCCCGCACATAACGGAGGAGCATGGCACTCCTCTCCTCCTTGAGCTCACGGAGCTCCACGTCCTTGGCCCTGAGCTCCGCATACTTGGCATGGAGCTCTTGTGTCAGGCGCCTCACCTCGGACTCCGTGATTTGCTGCGCCGCCATGGCACCAGGTAGAAGCAATGGGGAGAGGAATCAAAGGGGGCGAAACTGCTGAAAGGCAATGCAATCTACGGGAAGGCGTAGGGAGCCAATCGAGGAGCGGGGAATCTTTTGGTTTTCACCACGGTAAAACACCAGTCGACGACTTCTCACATCAGGGAGCAGTGGGTTTTTACAGGCGGAGTCATCATGACTAATTGCTACCGCGCCTGCTCCCGTCAATCAAAAAATTAAAAATCTTGTCGCGCCTGCTCCCGTCAATCAAAAAATTTAAAATCCTGCCACACCCAAACACCAGAGCAACGCCGTGGTGGATATTTAAATTTACCTGCTGACAAGTAGATAAAAAAAGGGGTGAAAAAACAAATGTGGCGGCGGCCTAGCTAATCGGGCGAACTAGCCCAACTAGCTAGCCACCGTGCTTCACTGATGTACTCGGTGGGAAAGGTGGTCTTTCATGATTTGACGACTCCTTTACTTGCTTCGGCGCTACGACCTAGGAGGACCCGGAAAACGCGTGGTAGGGCGTCCCACGTCAGGAAGAATATATGCGTGCAACACCCGGGAGGACCCCGAAACCGCGCGGTAGGGTGTGCCACGTCTCGGCACGGAGGAAAAATGTGCGTGTAAAAATATATTGTATCAGACGTAGTACCTATGGTTCGACCTCGGGACCCAGCCAGTCGGTCGAAAACACCCCACTAGCCACACAGCTTCATCATGCAAACGTGGCACGGTTAGCTCCGTCTCGACCAGCCGCAACTTCTCTTGTTCTAGGCGATTCTTCTATTTTCCAAGCTTTTTTTAGTTGTGATAACACCGCGGCAAGCTAGCACCGCTCTTCGTGTGTGCCCATGCAAAGGTTAGACGATGGAGAGAAGAGAGATTGAGATCCCAGACCTGGGACCACCCGTAAGTGAGACAACGGTCATGCACGTGTTGACGAGGCACTCCCTCTACTCTACTCAACACAAGTACTGTATAAAATCAAGTTATGGGACAAAGCCAACAACCATTCGTTTTTTCAGGCTATCGACTTACGCTTTGTAGTCCAGGTTGCCAGTTCGAATCTCGTCTTTCAGATTTGTTAGTTTTAGGTCCAAATTTGATTAATGACAAGTGGGACCCCCGTGTGTTGTTCGATATTTCAGTGTAGGATGGTTTTTTTGAACAAACACTTTGCGCGGTTAGACAAGTAACAGCACGAGTTACACGTATTTTGCAAGTTTACGAACAAAAATGACAGCGGCATAGAATATCACATCCACCCCGCAGCTTAGATACTATGGTGATACGAGTTTTTACACCGTTGGAAGTGAGATCCAATGGCTTGGGAGTAGTCTTTGTAATTATGCGCAATTTCCAAACTCTCCAAAGTTTTTTTGCAAATAAAACATTCAGGCCTCGTGTGTGCCGCTGCATCTTCGATCCAACGGCTCCCCGGTGCTAATATTAGGTGCTCCCCGTAGCTTAATTACCCGCTACGGTGATATGAGCATCTAGGTCGTATGATCAGTGATCAGATGGCACATGCATAGTACTTGTACTTTCTACGCATTTCCCAAACTCTATCAGCCGTATATTGCAAAAACATTCAAACCTCCTACTGTGGGCAGTTAGATCTTAGTGAACTCGTATCACCATAGAATCTACGATGCAGGAGCACCTCATACTCTCCCGTGCGAGAAAACATAAGGTGCTATCGCAGCTTGGATGCTACGGTGATACGAGCTTGGAGGTCGTTTGATCTAAGATCCAATGGCATCTGAGCAGTCTTTGTGCTTGTAAGAAGTGGAAGAACTCTTTTGGGGCTTTTCTACAAAAAACCATTCGAACCACCGAGGAGGTGTTGGGTCACAAATCCAACGCCTCCGAAGAGCTTGTATCACCAAAGCATCTAAGGTGTGGTGGCACATGATATTCTTACATACGTGAGAATATGATGTCCTCCTTCATCTTAGATGCTATGATGATCTGAGCCGAGGTCGTTGGATATGGGATCAAAGGGCATCTAAGTAGTTTTTGTACAAATTGTGTGCAATTCTCAAACTCATCAAGGTTTCTGCAAAAAATTAAGACACATCATGTGAGCTGCTATATCTCAGATCTACAAGCTCCAAGCAACTCGTATAGGCATATAGCATGTAAGGTATGGGGCACATGATATTCTCCCCGGAGGAGGGGGGGGGGGGTGCACAACCAATCGGTGGTTGGGAGGGTGGGGAAACAAATATAATCTAAACAACCCTAAGCAGAGCTCCACAATTTTATCTAAGGTCGAGGGTTGACCCCGACAATCATAGCTCCTCCTAAACACAACATTTGCATGTCTTGTAGTACTAGACTTAATATTCATGTTTCAGTTTCATGTTCATTTTAAATATTGAACTGAGGACCATGGATGTCTTACATTTTACTCCCTTCGTTCCTAAATATTAGTCTTTTAGAGGCTTCAAATGGACTGGCACATACGGATGTATATAGACATATTATAGAGTCTAGATTCACTCATTTTGCTTCGTATGTAGTCACTTGTTGAACTCTCTAAAAGACTAATATTTAGGAATAGAAGGAGTATTTTTGAACTCGTGTCATACATGCATGGGTTGGAAAAATAGATGCACTATACTTATTGGATTGTTGTTGTGTTCGTGTGTGTGTGTGTGTGTGTGTGTGTGTGTGTGTGGTCATATGCTTGATACATACAAAGTTTTCTCACCTCCATATTGTTCATCTTTTAAATTTGAATTTGCATTGGAAAACTTACTAGGGATACCATGAAATGTGAAATCCACGTTGAGATCACTATATCACAAATTCACTCTAATTCAACGACTCGTCATAAATCAATTACCACGTTGAGATTAGTATTTGCAAGGAAAATACGGGTATTGTAATACACATAGATTCGTTCGGCAATTTAAAAGGTTCCTTTCGTATTCTCAAATGGTAGGACCCAACGGCGTACCAGCCAGACCTTGGCTCGTGTTGATCCTAAAAAAACGGGCTCGTGTCCTTCGGTGGCGTGCGTGGTACGCACATTAGGCAACCCCAACTAGTCGAGCCTCAGCGTTTCAAGTCGAAATATCTGGCGGCCAGAATTCCAGCCCTAGGAAATTCCCCTCATGTCCCCGGTCCATAATGACTACCGATGAACAACGGACGGATGCTTTAGTAACTAGACAACGTAACCTACCATGCCGAACACGGTTCAATTCCCTCGGTCGCCGCTCGTCAATGTCACCCGTCAACTGCATTGCCTAGTACTACTACTACTACACCAGGATGAGCACATAATTGAGCCCGTTTGTTCGTGCCTAGTACTTTTTTTGTTCATGCCTAGTACTTGAGTTAATATATCAGGCAATGCACTGGTACGGAGGGATTATCCTTTTACTCCTTTTTATTCAATTCGAGACAAGCTACGTATGACAAGTTTCACAAATGAAGAGCCAAGGTATTTTGGAACAAAGACCTGTCATGTTTTTTTGAGGAAAAAGACCATCACGTTAAAGTGACGCTTTCACTATTGAAACCGTGGGCGTTCACGTGCCGCCACGAGTCCCGCTTCTCATCGGCGGTGCCGCCCTAGCAAGCGTGTGAGTCGACGGGAGGCGTGAGAGCAGATCGCTGCGCCCGGTTGTCGTGGGAGGCGTCTTGCGAGCAGACACTGCAGTGAACTCACCGGAGGCGAGCCTTTGACCAGCTCCGCCGCCCACCGTCGTCCCAACTGCTCCCACTTTTAATGTCGCCGCGCCGCAGTTTAAAATCAACCCCACTACCGGTATCGCTACAATCCTCTCTCTTCCTCTCCGATTCTCCCGTCGTCTACCTCCAACTAGCTGACCTAAGCGTCGCCATGCCGCATCACGATGGTCTGCCCTTAGTGTTCAAGTTTCATGAGGAAGACACCCAGCCGAGTCTCAAGAACATAAAGCGCTTTGGGGCGAGCTTGAACGGCCTTGCGGGAAGATGCCGCGCTGTCCCGCTCCGTTCGGCTCCGTCGCCCGGACTGCGCGGCGCCCATCCCGTGGCATTGATGGGCTGGGAGCCGCACATTGTCGCCGAGCTTGATGCCACGGGGTTCCACGAGGTCCCCCGACTTTCACGCGCCGTGCAGACTGCCGGTATGCGCTGCGCCAAGATGCATCGACGCAAGACGCCCGTGCGGTGCCGTGCACCTGCCAGAGCATGCGCCTACGCGTGCCCTGACGTGCGCGCCCGTGCCGGTGCCCATGCACATGAACATCTCCACCGCGCCGTTGATAGCGCCTGTCCCCGCGCGGGTGCCAGTGCCCCCTTAGCGGCATGATGGCCGCCGTCGACCGCTTCCTTGCACCAACGCCAGTCTCCTCCTCCCGCCAGTTGACTCGCTCCGAAGTCCAGAACATTTTGGCCTTCCTTGAAGCTAGGCCAACATCCAGGAGTACGCCAACAACGGCGCAAGACACCGCCGTCGCTGTCGGTCAGTGGCCCAATGACACACAGAGCACGGCAGAGGAGCCGCTTCCCACCGCGAGACGCCCATGCCGCCGCCGCGTAATCTAAATTTGCCATGAAAAACGTTCGGATTGCCATGCTTAAAATCCGAACGTTTATCATTTCCGTTTATTTTATATCGATCATCGTATAATTTAAAGTCGGAGTCAGACTGAACGAAATGTATGGTTTGATCGATTGAATGTTCTGCTAGAGCCGTATCAAATTAAATATAAAACATCATCAAGCCACATGTATTCCTTGTCATCCAACGACCTAGACTGCTTCAATGTCGAGCGCTCAACACGTTTAGCGTGCAGTTAATTTCATGCCAAAAATAGTGCTAATCACATGACAACACGCAAATAATATCCTATTAGTTAATATCCGCATGCACTTAATATACTTCCAAATTAACGTGCATTGCACGCATACCTCGACTAGTGCTGCTAGTACGTGAAACTGGTGCCGTGACTTGTGAGTTGTGAACGCGTCCAGATATGGTCAACGGCAACATCGCCCGCGAGTTCTTCCTGTTTGCCCATGCGTCTAAACGCAGAAGGGGAGGAGAGAGAGAGCACACATGGAACCCACCAGTAAGTGAAGGCGAATAGTACTAAAAATAATATTACATGTTATCCATTAATTAGGCTGTGGTAATATAAAAACATTATGTGAACAAAGGGGGTACAACAAACATTGCTATTCTACGTATGTTGCCTATTGACGTGCGGCTTGAAGGCCCGGTCGCATGTTCGATCCTCGTCCTTTATTTTTTATATGGGTCCAAATTTGTTTCATGACATGTGGGCCCCTTGGTGTGTAGTTTGTAGCACTTTAATTTGTGGGTCGAAATTTGTTCCATTCCAAGCGGACTATCGGTGTGTAGTTTTGTAGCTTATTTATAATAATTAAAGAGAACAACATAGTTTTTTCAATAATACCATGGTGCGACGTTGAAGGTGAGAAAGGACGTGCGAGAGAGCGATGACCGAGCCAGAGGGAAATCAACTAGGGGAGTTGCATGGGTTGCAACGGCGTTTGGAGTAGTTGTGGGCCGAATGCTACGAAAATATAATCTAAACCGACCGGAATAAATGCCTACACAAATTAATCCAAGGTTGGAGTGCCCCTCGCAATGTAAATAGCTCCGGCTTTGCGAGGGATGGAGAGGTAGTAGCTTCAACGCGTGGAAGATACGGTATGAGAAAGCGAGGTCAATCGAGAGACATATAGATAGAGAGACAAAGTGAGTGTGGTCCGACATTCATTGAACAAATATATATGCTCCGGAGAGATATTGTCCGATTGAGCTTTTGGTAAGGGTGAGGTCTGTAAGATAGAGCTTGAGAGATGATCCAATCATAGACATGTAGATATATTTTGTGCGTGGGACGAAGCAAGGTCAACCGATCACATAGGGTCTCCGTGCGATCGAAAGAGTGAGACGGGTTGGTGTGAGTGACCTAGATAGACGATGTGTATGAGAGAGTATACGATGTGAATAGGTCGAATTGGGCTCAAACATGGTGATATATCGTTTTTGTCCGAGAAAGAGCGAGGTAAATCGAGACACACACACACACACACACAGAGAGAGAGAGAGAGAGAGAGAGAGAGAGAGAGAGAGATTGAGTGAGCGTGGCCCACCATGAGGTCGAAAGAGTGGCGGCGGCTTGGATGGACTGACCTAGATAGACAATCTGCGTGAGAGAGTATAGAGTGTGTCGATCGAGGCCCGAACAGGGAGATATATCATTTGTGTGTGAAAGAAAACGAGGTTAAACGAGACTCAGATAAAGAGAGCAAGATTGAGAGAGTGTGGCCCGCCGTGCGGAAGAAAGAGTGAGACAGTCTCGAGGGAGTGACCTAGATATACAACGTGCATTCGTGCGCACGAGAGGTTGGGGGGCTAGATAGGCAATGCATGTATTTAGCGCGAGAGGGTGAGAGGAGAGGGGGGGAGAGAGAGGCTCGGCATGGGGTGCAATGGCGGGTGTGTGAGGTAAATACATTTGGTAACAGGAGTGGAAAAAGGGGTTGTGTAGTTGAGAGACTTAGAGATCGAAACATGGAGAGAAAGAATGAACGTGTGTTGGAAACCGATAGCTTGCTAAGGTGGTTAGGAGAGGAAGATTGACCGATACAGGAAGTATGTAGCGTTTGTGCGCGCTGGGGGGGGGGGGGGACTAAAAACAACATTTGAATGTACATAGTACGAGACTTAATATCGATGTTTCAATTCGGTGTACATTGTAAGATTTGAACCGAGGACCAGGCATACGGGTAATTATTTCGAATTCGTGCCATACTAAGTTTCGAAAAGTTGACATTGGCTCAATTTGTTGTGCTATTTTGTAGGTCATATGTTTGAATCCATCCAAAAGTTTTCTCACTACCATGGTGTTCATCATATACATATGAATTTGTATTAAAAAGTAGCATGGATACAGTGAAATGCGAAATCCACGTTAGAATTGGAGATCGCTACGTGACACACACTCTAATTCAAATAACTAACTACGTGACACACACTCTAATTCAAATAACTAATTATGTGACACACTCTAATCCACGTTAGCGTGGGTACCGTTTCGATTTTTTTCAAATAACTCCTCATTAATTAATTTATAGTACTCCCTATGTTCACTTTTATAAGACCTTGAAGACATTTCAGACAATGTGCAAAACAGTTCATTTTAAGTTTTCTGGAAATGACTTACAAAAGTGAACGGATGGAGTATCTCGTTCGAATGACTAATTATTGCAAGGAAAACACGGGCATGGTAATACATACAGATTCGTTTGCAAATGAAAGAAGATTCGTTTGCATTCTCAAATGTAGGCGCCCAGCAGACCAGGTCGTGTCGGGTGGACGCTGCTGCCGGTGCCTTAAAGGCAACAGCCCTTGGGTGATCGACATGTGGGCCAGCCACCTGTTGGGCCCACATGTCATGGACACAAAGGCAGGTGCCTTAAGGCACCAAGCATAGTCTGTCGGGGTGGTCGCGTGTGTTGGACCGACACGTAGCACCCAGCCACCCACCCCCCCCCCAAAAAAGGGCAGCGACAATATAAGTTCGCTTCCATGTTTGGATTGAAATATCTGGCGGCCTCAATTCCAGCCCTGCAAAATCTCTCTTCTCCACTATCCCCTTCCGCGCCGATATTGCTCAAATCCCTAATTCGCCGCCATCCCTCGAATCGGCCCTCGCCTCGTCTCTTTCCCCACCGTTCCCCACCTCTGTGCGGACGACGACGACGAAGACGACGGTCGCGCTTCACCACCGCACCGGAGCTACCTCATCTACGCCCTCGTCCACCGCACCGGGTGGTCCACCGACAACATCGGCTGCCACAACCGACGTGCCTCACAGACACCGAGTTCCACCGCATCAGGTGCGCTTCACTGACGCCGTCTCCCAGCTCACCGGGGCTACTTCACCGAGCACATCGTCACACCTCGGCATCTCGAGGTCGTTGGGGCTTCACCAACGGTCTCGTCCACCGCATCATAGCGCCCGCTGCCACTCAAGATCTGCATCCGCGCGCGCCAGCCAACGCCACAAGATCACCCTCAACGGCTCTGAAGTGACCCGCACTCTAGCTAGGCGAGCATGCCCAAACGCCGACCGAACTAGGTATCCACACATCACTCCCTTGTGCACTGTTCCGACGATGTTTGGATATCCTTTCACTGCTCTCTTAGCTTACACGCCTATGCAACTCGACTTTAACTCTTATTTCTTCCGGAGATATCATCCAAACAAGCAAATCCATTTTTAGCGAAGCATGACGGGCTACGGGATCTGGTACACATCCCGCACACCCATATAACCTTGTAAGTATCGTCCTCCGGTACAACATCAAGGTCGATTCCTCTTATTTGATCAACCATTCACCATGTCAAAATGCAGAGGGGATGCAAGGAGCACAAGGCCTGCACATCCAAGCAAGTGGTAACATGGACTTGTACATGGAACATCCCAAGCGCAAGCGAGCTGCAGTGAGCCTGTACAATGAGCTAGCGTAAGTCCCTGCATTTCATTTAATTCAGATCTTGGCATTCATGTATGATTTGTGTGCGATGGCTGATCCACTAATTCAAGTTACCGAGGCGAACATTTAACTTAAAAATACGAAGGCACTTGCACTCCGAAATCAACATAACTTGAGAAATGTGAAGCTACATGCACTTTGAAAACCAGCTAATGATCCAAAGTAGTTCAGATTATAAACACTAAATGATGCAAGCACCAAAAACAAAAATGCAACATGGTGTACAAGGACTACAAACATGGTGCATACTGCTTGAATTATTCGTTCTCGGCTGAAAATATCGAAGTGTAATTGCACGTATAACCAGTCATAAACTGCATATCAATATATCTATCCTGCACAAGTATGCCAATAGTTTCAAACAACAGATTAGAAAAGTATTTATGCTATGTTGTCATGATACGGGACTTTACGGTAGATGGCCTCGACGTTTCCTCAAGCTATGAAAATGCACTATAATTTGCTTGTCATCAATGCCTCGCAAATCTCTGTCTCTCTCAACATAGTAGATCATCATTAGACACTAAATCCTTCAATGAGCTTGCAAAATGCTTGCATTAGATCCCTCATTAGACACTATATGTTCATCACCAGGAGCATGTAAAATGTTTGCATCAAATCCTTCATTAGCGATCTGTTCATTAGACACTTCAGGCTCAAGAACAACATGAGCTTGTATGTTTGCACGGAAACTTGATTAGATACATCAGATTCAGTCGCCAAGTATTGATTGGGGAGTTATAAAATAAGTAGAAATTGGTTTCATTTTCTCATATATTCCCTACATACAAGCAGTTTTACAACACCGTCGAGTTTAACTATTGGCCAGAAATTGAAGAGTTGAATTAGATATAATCAGGGATGTGATGTACCTGCTCGTTCGCATGCTACTCTTGCAAGCTGCGATTGTCCGTTTACGCAAGCTCGATGCCATGCCCGTGCTGCCGCCGCTGCCTCCCACGCAGCTACACCTGTGGTTGGATCTTCATCTTCTTGTCCTTCCGTTCGCTTGAAGCCGGCGACCGCCTCCAACGAGGGCGCGAGGAAATCTGTGTCGGTCTGTCGGCGGCTAGGTTAGGAGCAAACCAGGGTGGAGGCTGGAGCGAATGAATTGGGATTTTTCCTGCTGTCGATCGATATGGGAGGCGCTCGTTTGGGCCATGAGCCTGCTATAGGGCCTGCCTTGCACTTATGTTATTGGCCCATCAAATTGAAACATTTTCTTCATTTTTACATTGCTGCTCGTGCGTTGGGACGAACAAAACTAGCGTGGGCCAACCTGGACGACTCAAACTAGGTGCACACTTTCCAGCCACCGAGGCGCCGCCCATACCAGCCCCTATGGTGGCGTCGCCCCTTTTGCGTGTATGATTGGATAGTGAAAAATATTCGATGGCGCTTTTGATTTACCCACGAATGGTTGAATTGCTTGTTTCTATGAACTGAGTTCGCCAATAATGTGAAGGATGCCATCTTTTCATCCTATTGTAGATTGCTTAGATCTCGATATGCCAAAAGTAATCGCATGAAATATACTGAGAAAAGCCGGTGTGATGTGTTTGGCTACAACTAGTCGACTACACGTCCTCATATAACATATCAAGGACGCACCATCTTACCAGATTAACCATTCGACTTACCCATGCGGTGTGGGAAGAAAGAAGTATTGGGACTGCGTATCCAAGCAATTGATGCCATGGACTCCTTTGTACAACCTTGTAAGCGAAAAAGAAGTTGCGGTGTGCTGTACAAAGAACTAGCGTAAGTTCAGTTACCGCTTCTCGAATTTTAGTTAGCCACTTATTGCAAAATTGTTCAATTATGTTGCTTGGCTTAATTTAGTTTGCTACGATTACATAATGGCACAGCCTGTTAATCATATTGTAGACTGCGCCTATCTATGTGTTTGATACTTACTATTAAGAATTACCTGTTTGCCTTAACTTAAATATCTACTTGTTTGTTTAACTCGCTTTGCTTTGCTGCAACAGCGGGTTACAATGATGTTAATAACTACTTTTCAGCATCCAATTGAAACTCTTTAATTCCTTGTTTGTTTAACGGTTTGCTGTTATAACTCCCAGTTGAGATGTTTTGCTAACTTCAACTTTTCTGAATCCAATCGAACTTTAATGGCAAAACAGGTTAGCCCAAGATCAAAGAGCGAGGTCCCCATGGACGTTGCATCATCCCACAGCATGGCACCGCCCAATCGTGCATTATGAATTGCCAACTGCTGATGCTCTAGAGGCTAAACTAGTGGTAGAAAGAGATTCTCGCTTCTCCACTTAGAGATGAAGTTGACATGTTGAGGAAGCAAACAACACAATCACAAGCAGTACTCAAGACAACCATTAAATATTTGGTGGATTTCAAAACGAAGCAAGCTGAGACTGACCAGATTGTTAAGGTCTGAAGGAAAAAGGAAATTAAATTCCTACTTGGTAAATCATAGGTGAAATGTTCTTTCCATAGTTGAATAACCTTTGTGTTGTCTGTTCATGTAATCAATCAAACCATTTGTTTTAGAGATCATGTAATAATTTTTTTGTTTTTGGTTTGTAATTTTATTTGAGCACAAGTCTGTATTAATTGATAAGACTAGGAGACATTTCATTTGGATTGCTGTGTGCGGACCTACAAATATGTTAATCGGGCTGAATGTGCATTCAGCAATAGTAGTAGTATAGATGGACCATAAGTGGCACGCATCGGAAAGGGCCAAGATCTTGGCTAAAAAAGATGTTGTTGTAGCAAAAAAAAAGTACAATGCCTGGCTTATGTATGTTAGTTGATATTATTGATCCATATACTCTATAAGTGTTTATATGTCATTAGTTCTATACATTCTTGGTTGATTGACTCGGTATTTGAATCTTGATACATCGCTTGTGTACATATCTAAATGGGAGTACACATTATGCTGCGTGTGACATTTGAGTTGGACATGAAGTGTTCCAAATATTCAATTCACCTTAAACTGGATACTAGTTTCGAATTTGAGTATCGGCATTTGTAAACCATATTCATATATGATGAGTGGAATACATCTTTGTCGTCCTTTTGAAGATATATAAAAAACATAGAATGATTTATAAAGATTCATATAGGAATACAAAATGGATTCAATTTAGTTGCTGGGGTAAACGTGGATGCTTATTGTCCCAAAATTCGAAAGAAGCTGCAAAATGTCCACTCCCACGTCGGCTGCCCAAAGCCAAGTGTTTGGGAGATGGAAATTACTGTCTACCCATTACACGGACAATCCATCGGCCCGATTTCCACTGCTCTAAATAGGGGTAGGTTAGTAACTTCAATTAGACGTGACACGACCGCCTCTGAGCCCATTCCGACACGGTGGGCATCAAACATGGGCGGCAAAACACATTTGATTCAAGCTCGTCCAAAAGACCTCTGTTTCTCCCTCCATTCCCCATTCATACACGGTGGGCGGCAAAACAAACTCGACTCGGCCGAAATCGATGTAGGCAAATATTTTCAATAGGGCAGGTTTGTAACTTCACTCAGACGTGACACAACCGCCCTACCTGTCAGCCCCGTTCATACACCGTGGGCGCCAACCATGGGCGCCAACCACCCTCTCCTCGCCCGAAATCGCTCTGGGCAAATATTGGCGAGATGCGAGATTACCGTCCTATCCCCAACCGACGAGACGTCCAAATTTTAAACGGGGGCTAAGTTCGTAACTTTCCCATATTTCAGACAGGCGTGTCCCAAAAACATGGTTCCCCGTACCTCTCCCTCCATTTTCCCATTCATACACCGTCTGCGCTAGAACACCCCATCCCCACACCAGCCTCCGTCCGCCACCCCATCCATCGCCGCCGTCCTCCACCACATCCACCGCCACCGTCCTCCACCATGCCGGAGCGCCTACCAAGACCGTGTCGTCCGCTGCTAGAGATGGACGTTTCTCATCCACGGCGACGGACCAATAGCCTTGCATCGTGTCCTCTCGCTTCATCGGCGCCGTCGTCCTCTTTGCCGAGGCCGCTCACACGACCTTCTCTTCCACCGCAACGGGAATTATCCCCCGATGCACCCGTCTACCGTCGCAGATCTGCTTCAACGCCACCGACAACCATCGCACCCCCGATGCCTACACGGCGCCGCAAGAGAGGTGGTACTTCATATCTCCTCAACTTTTTGATCTCAACCAGAAAATAGATCTTAACTTGGTTACTCTACTTTCTTTTCAGCTCTTAGAATTTAGTTCTTAGTTCAAAGCAAACAATGGATGCTAAATATCATTTCTCCGGTTTGCAGCTTCAAATCTGCCATGGCATAGCCATAATACGGTTTAATTGATCATGCTTAGGGTTTAATTGATCATGTTGGTTCCGTGGTGGTTTCTTTAATAGAAATCGAAGGGAAAACCTTCTTTTGCTAAAAAAAATATGCACTGCTCCACGCATCAACCTAAACAAGCTTAGAAGTTCAAATACGAATCTGATATTATTAAAACAGAGTTGTTTAATTGGTCAGCTAAATGATCCTAAATTAGTTTCGAAAATGCATGTTCGCCGCTCGGGTGTGTATCTCTACAGGGTGCCCATGATGGGCCGACCCATCCTGGGATTTTGGGTCATCCCAGGGCCCGATTCCCCTCGCTCGCTGCGCGCTCCGATCTCTACTCGCCTCCGGCCGCTTTGCCTCGCTGGCGACTTGCCGTCCCCGGACGGCATGACTCTAGGAGGAGACGCCGACTAACAGGAGGCCAGGAGCCGCTTCGCCCAACAGCGTCATCGCTGCCAGGCGCGCCGCCGTGCCTACCTTCCCATCTGTTGGGGCTCGGGCATGCAGCACCCACCAAGCCAACCCGATTTATCCCGAGATACGTCCTCAACACTCAGCACCCTCCTCATCACCCATTTTCTAATTGATTCATTACTCATTAGGCGGGACTGTCATTAGGGTTTGTTGTGTGCTCGGTGCTACCTACACTTAATGGTTCAGATGTATTTGGTAATCTTTAGTACCTCTAAAGTTCACAGTGGTTTTCAAAATTCGGCCCTCGGAATGTAAACTAGTCATTTTGGATTGTTGGTCGTAGTGACATTGACCCAGATTACTATTGCAAGCCAGGTTTGTTGACAATTTTACTTGTCTTTCTTACTCATTCGATATAATATCCAATTATTCACGTCGATTAGTTGCAAACAATAAGTGCTAGACAAACTTCTTCATTCAGATTTTGGACGGTCTCTCATGCAGTTACAATTCTGCATACTTGTCCTAATAAGCTCACAAGTAAATGATTGATTCACTACATCTATGCTTGCCTTGTCATATTTGTTGTCAATATTCTTTTAGGGTGGACCACCTTGTTTCTAAATCTTTGGAACCGAGACCTGAGTGAATAGTATTTTCTATGTGATCTCTTCCATCATGTGTGGGTAACGAACCTTTGCATTGTGAAAGAAAGTGTCATTTCCAGCTTTTACATAGGTTTCGATCTTTTACATGGAATACAATCTGCCTACTTGCTTTGTGTCGCACTACCAACACTCCACCCTTGAAGCTAAACATTACGCCACTCATAATTGCTTAGTTTATTTGTTCAAATACTAATTTCATATGATTCTAATGTTCCTACTTCAGTTTTGAAATGTGTGCACTGTTATAGAGACATAAGGGGTTTGTATTTACGTGTGTGGTCCAGTCAAGACGGTTGGGGAGGTGAACTTTGCATATGCAGGGTTTATAGGGAGACACTCTCCGAGTTGAATCCGCAATGCATTCCATAGATAATCTGACTACTTTTATGTTTTCATGAATCTCAGATTCGAACAGCATCATAATGATTATGAGCTTGCGCGCATGAAAAGAATAAAGCGAGAACAATGCCATGGCTGTCAAACTTGGCATTAAGGGACTGAAATCAAGTCGGATGCAATGCAATGCAAACGCTCTCCACCTCTGATTCATGCTCGTAATATGATCCTAACAGTGATTCTGAGCTAGAGGGAGACCTAAGTCAATGTAGCTCCCTAGTGGAGGAGTCAGAGGAAGATTCCCTATCTTATTCACCCATCAAGGTACCTCCTCTAACTTTCCAAGGTTACATTGCTCGCACATATCTTGCAACTGATGCTTTGCATTGCTTCTACTTTGTTGAAATGCCATTAGCTTACTTTACACATCGTGTATGTGAATATGCCCTGCCTATCCATTTTAGTACATATTCCATCTGTCATCATACCATATTTATCCATTCAAATGCTATTCATGTGTATCAGACGTTCAAAAGGAAGAGGGCGATTGCTGATCGTGGAGGAGCACAAGCAAAGTATTTGGAAAAGGTAGTGGCAATTGATAAATCAAATAGCCCATTAGGTGTAGTTGCAATATCACCGACCCACAAAATACCCCAACTCTAGCAGACTCTAGCCCTACTACACCTGGTCATTTCGATGCCCCAACTCAGAGACCCCAACTGCAGCAAGCAAGATGATTATGCCAGTTGACATAGCACCGGCATGACGACATAAAACCCCATTCCAAAGAAAGAGTACACCAAATCCAGTTGCCAAATCCTTTTCGAACCGAGAGAGCCCCAATTGCAGCAAATAGGACCCTGTTCCATTTCTTCCCAGTTTAGAAGACGAAGCTTATGTTGTTGTCAGAACTTTGTGTGCATCTTTCCTTCATGGAAAGATTATACCGAACACACGAACAATTTCAGTCTTCCTCCGCAACTTACGCGTAAGTAATGTACTAATGTTATTCATGGTCATTCTGCATATGTTTTCTGATGACGAAGACACAAGATTTCATTCTTTTAAATAGGCGAGGAGCAAACTGGATTGTGATGACGAGCAAGAGTTGGTTGCGCTTTTCAAGCACTCGTTGATGAAGTATCGTTCCTACCTGAGGCAAGCGCACTTCGATGGCAAGCCTCTGAATGAAATTTCTGTAAAGTCTCCGTTGCTACATTTATCCGACGGTGACTGGAATAATCTTGTTACACATTGGTCTCGGCTGCAGCGTAAGGTACTGTCTATGATATCACATCACAATTTGAACTACATTTCTGCATTTGCCTTAATGTCTCACTTGTACGAAAACTGTTAGCAGAAGAACATTTGTTCTCAAGGGACCACAGAATCTCGCAACTATACTGCACACTGCATTGCTCTTGTGAGTACCTCTTGCCCTGTATGACCATACTTACTTTCATAGCTGTTTGATTATGTAGCATCACTGCACATGTTAGCCTTGTAATCATCCATTTGGTGGACATTATAAGATCCGTATGGACTCTTACACAAATTTAGAATGAACCCAATGCTTTTGAAGAGGTTTAGCTCTGCAGTCCTCTTGTAAGGACTGAACGTGGTCTATCACTGTACTTACATTAACACCTACTCCCTCCGCTCCATAATATAAGAACGTTTTGTACAAGACACCGTGTTCAAAACACTCTTGTATTATGGGAAGAGGGATTAGTTCATTTTGTAGCATTCTGCATCTTATCTCCTCGCCCACCATTTACTAAAAAGATCAGATCTATATTTAATCTTACCAACAAGTAGAATACATGAGACAATGCCGGTCTGTGAAGTGTAGCCCATTGCTCTTGTCAAGACATTTTGTCTGTAACGCTTGTACTTCGAGGATTGGTAGTTGATTATGTAGCATCAATCTGCATCTTATCTTCATTATCCTCTATCCCTTCCAAAGATTATCATATCTATAATTACTCTCTACAAAATGTAGAGTCTGATCAATGCTTATGAAGAAGATTATGTGCTGAAATTCTTGAGTTATCCTTCCCTTGACATGGAGAAGGGCATTATAAAGCCGGGGTTAGCTGTTAATGTAAGTCAGTCCTTCTAAAGCCTTTATCCTCAACTGCTGTTTAATTTGCTCATACTCCCTATCGTTTCGCTGTTTAGTTTGCTGTTTCTACCAAAATGCATGTTCGTAAGAACCGTAAGTTCTAAGTTTTACTTGTAAAACCAAATTTCTTATTCATACCATGCACATTACTTAATACTCCCTATATGTATGCTTGGTTTTGTGGATCTATAATCCGATTGTGTGGTGAAGCAGCCCACGTTTGCACCTTGTCATCTCTGTTTTATCTTCTTGATGTGGTGATGATATGAACAACATGCCATGCACATTATCCAAAATAGATACAATGATTTTCTTTGCCCTTCATCTATGCTTGTTATGTTGACATGGTAATCCAAAGAGTGTGGTGAAGCTCCCGCATTATGAACAATGCCAAATTATGCTATTGATATTTTGAACTTACTCTTTATTTTCTAATTTGAAATTGGATAGAATTGATGAACAGTTATCATCTTTGTTTATACGTGCAAAACCTGTCATCTCTCGCTTTGTTTCAGGTGATATGCCTAATGGCATGCAAAAGTCTCTGTGAAGGCTGTGAGACAAACCCAACATATATTGCATTAAAGAAGGCAAAACATCTTGAAGATAGCGAGACAACCCCAAAGTCTTGTCTTGATGCAGTGTTCAAGTTACTTGAGACTAACAATGACAAGCTCACGAATTCGTTGTGCGAATCAGTTCGACTTCTTGGTCCCAAGTTCTAGTAGAAAGGCATTCGCAACTCAACTTCGACTTGAAGTCCTATCTCTAAGAAAGATTTGCGAGAACACCAATGAGAACCTCATCGCTAAACAGATACACCTAGAAGCTATGACCGACATGCTAGGCGGTCTCACAGCCTTGCTCAAGCGGCTTGCTTGCAGCAGTTCCCCATAAGCTAACCTTTCTTGAACTGTCTTGGAAGTGGTCTCGGTTCAAGATTATTTTGTTACTGTTGCAATGGTGCCCAGCTTTTTGTAATCTGCTTCTTCGTTGTGCTTTATGATCACTGGTGGCGAACTTCGATGCCCAGTGGATGTAATATACCTTAAATCCTTTATTGTATAGTGTAGGTTTATTCTTAGTTACTATGCCGTAATTTCTTTACTGCCATCATTCGCTATCTGAAAAAAAATCAGATGTAGTCGACCGGGCCGAAACATTCGATAACGGGCCAGGTTTTTAGCGGGCCACAATTGGGCCTGCCTGCGTCTTTCTTGGGCCCGAATGATTGGGCCTTCACACATTGCGCCAGGCCCAAACTTACACCGGCCTATATTTTAGTTGGGCCTTTTGTCGACCCAGCGCTTAGTTTGGCCCAGGTAGCGTTGGGCCATTAACAGGCTGAATATTGCACTGGCCTGTTACGCCGAGATGAAACCACGGGCCTTTAGCAGGCCAAAATGCATGTTGGGCCTCAATTTTCACTAGTTGTCGACGGGCCTTCAGCAGGCCAAAATGTAGACCGGCCCGTTATGGGCCCAGTTAGCTCACGGGCCGTTACCAGGCTGAAACATATCTCGGGCCTTAGTTGGCCCACTGATATCATGGGCCTTTAAGAGGCCAAAAGCTTAGTACAGGCATCAACGGGCCGAATTACGCGACAGGCCTTTAACAGGCCCAAAGTCACATTGGGCTTAACTGTTGCCACCTTTAGCATGGGCCTTTAGTGGGCCCAATGTCCCGTCGGACCATATATGGCCCATGGGCAGCACGGGCCATTCCCAGGCCGAAAGTCACACCGGGTTGAAATGGGCCCATGTCTACATCAGGCCTCTAACAGGCCGAAAGTCACTGGGCTGTAGTTGGGCCCGAATATTCGACGAACAATTAACGGGCCAGATCTGGCTTCGGGCTGTAAATGGGCCCAAATATTGGGCGAACAATTAACGGACCAGATCTGGTTTCGGGCTGTAAATGGGCCTTTATTAAGCAGGCCGTTATTGGGCTGGCCCACTAGTACCTGATTAAGTTCTACGGGCCTTTGACTGGGCTAGCCTTTTTAACCTATATGGGCCTCTATTGGGCCCAACCACGTGTCGACGTACCATAGGCATGCCTCCTCCAATGGACGGGCGACATCTGGCCCACTGACGGCCAATCAGAATTTTACACATGGAAATTTCCAATTGGTCGGGGCTGTTAACGGGTTATTGGATCCAAAATCCGACCCGATAGCTTAACGGCGTTCCGTTACGGTGGATGCCACATGTCGGTCACCCTTGACGAAAGCACTTCTGTGACGCGCGATTTATCGTCATGGAAGTGGACACTTCCGTGATGATAATTTTGGTAATGTCATGCAACACTTCTACGACAGCACAGGTATGACTATCTTGATTCTGTCATAAATTTGTCATGGATGTACATGCATGACAAAAAACGCGATCTACTGTGACAAACACTTATCATCACGGAAGTGTATTTTTTTGTAGTGGAAGATCATAAACATACAAGATCAGACGAGGACCAGAAGATGACGATCCTCGGCAGGATCCTAGCCGAGGAAATCCGCGAGACCCCCGGCAAAACCCTTGCCGGGGACGACCGCGATACCACGGCAAGACCCTTGCCGAGGATGCTCGCGGGGCCACAGCCAGGCCCACGTCTGCCAAGACTCCACTGCCGTTCCCATCCTACTGCCAGCCCAACCAGGTGGGCAGGCACCTGCATGGCGACGCGTGGCCTCCAGGCCAACTCAGCAAGCACCTGTGTGGTGGCATGCAGATCTTCGTGAAGACTCTACCACTGCGCCAGCCCTACAGCCAGCAAACGTTGCACTACAACGCCTCATCAGCTCGGACGCGCGTCGGAGCCAGACGAGGCGGCGACAACTGGGACGAGCTTCCTCGCCATCCCCGATAAAGCAAAGAGGGCACGTAGGCAGTGCATTAAATGCATTTGTCCGACGGTGCCAGAGGATATACTTAGGCACTGTATACCTTTCCACCTCCTGTGTGCCACTGTGGCAGCCCCTTTTAACTATAAAAGGATGCCCAAGGCGTACAGGAGAGGGATTCGGATCTTTTGGACAACACACGCACCACAGCTAGTTCAAAATCTCAAGAACACTCAAATATACACCAAAGCAGGACCAGGGTATTACGCATCCTTGCGGCCCGAACCTGGGTAAATGATCTTTGTGCTGACTACCAGACCCGCTCTTTGCACAACCCCGTGCCCGCGAACCGTAGAAGGGATCCCAGTGATTCCATAGGTGTCGTTTCCATCGACAACTGGGTAATAAAGGAATATGATCAAATTGTTACTTGCCTTGCTGACGATCTGCAAACCCTAGTGACTCGTAGTAGCACGCTTCGCACTCCAGAAATTCTATCGCAAACAAACAATAGCATACATAAGCACTCAAGCATAGATGCAAGGGTAAAACTCAGATGAGAAAGTCGAAATTGAAATCTCAACTGAAGTGCTTCGATTAGTAAAAAGAGTCAATCGAATCAGAGCTACGGAACTGAAACTACGATCAAAAGAAGTTCGAAATCAAATCTGCTTGAAACCAAATTTTAATTTGACAAAACCATGTTCAAGTTGGTTAACTGGAAAGAAGGTTTCGAGACGAAGATTTTGGTGTTGGTTTCATTGGATTTGGATGAACGTTAAAAAGTTACGAGAGTTTGAAGATCAGGGGCTAATCAGTGCTAAAAATAATCGCGGATAGGTCCCTTGCCGAAAATAAAATAAAAAGAAAAGACCAACGTAAGAACGTTCACTAACAGACCCAAACGAACGAACGTGTTCGCTAGCGAAGACGTTCGAGTGAACGTTCGCTAACTAGATCAGATCGGAAAAACCGAGAAAAACCCTAACCCTAACAATAAACCGATCTAGATCTAAAACCGAAAAAACAGCGGCGGCGGCGGTTTTTACCGGTTCCTCAAAAAAAAACACGGCTGCGGCGACGAGATCCGGCGGTGGCACGGCAACTACGAGGCGGCGGGGCTGCAGCGGCAAGCGGCGGTGGCGAGTAGCAGCTGCAGCGAGCAGCAGCAACGGCGTGGCGCGGGCAGGCGGCGGTGGTGCTGGCTGCGGCGGCGGGGCTGGGTGGAGGAGAGGAGGCGGCGGCGGCGGCGTGGTATATAGAGGCCTCGGGAGGGGGGGGCTTTGGCTTGGGGAAGGGGCGGCGGCGGCGGCGAAGTCCAAGCCAGACTCCTGTTGGAGTCCACCGGCGGCACGATGGCGCGGCGCGAGGAGGCGGTTGCGCGGGCAGGCCGGCCTGCTCGGATGGGCCTTTAGCCCAATCGGGCGGGAACTTTTTTTAAAAATAAATTCCGTCGAAAAAATCCTAATAAAAAATATATAAAAAATTCTAAAAATGCCAAAAACAATTTTCACCATCTAAATAAAATATTTATAACAAAGTGAACATTTTTCTGGCCTAAAATGCAGTTTTGGAAAATGCATATTTTTCTAATTCAAATAAAATCTCGAATAAAATCCAAATAAAACATTTATTTGATTTTAAAAAATTTCCTCCAGTATTTCTCTCTTTTTGAAGAAGTCATATTATCTTCTCTCTTTTATTTTGATATTTGAAATATTCGGAGAGAAAAATGTTAAAACCAAACTGATCCTTTTTCAAATTTGAGACAGTTCAAATATGAAAATAATGAAATCCCCAACTCTCTCCGTGGGTCCTTGAGTTGCTTAAGATTTCAAGGATCAAAACCAAATTGCAAATAAAATATGATATGCATATGATGACCTATGTATAACATCCAAATTGAAAATTGGGATGTTACAAACCTACCCCCCTTAAGATGAATCTCGCCTTCGAGATTCGCGTTGGCTGGAAAATAGGTGTGGGTGGTCTTTCCGTAGGTCTTCCTCTTGTTCCCAGGTGGCTTCATCCTCGGTATGGTGGCTCCACTGAACTTTGCAAAACTTGATAACCTTGCTGCACGTAACTCGGCTGGCAAACTCTAGAATCTTGATGGGTTTCTCCTCGTAGGTCAAATCACTATCCAACTGAATTGCTTCCAGGGGCACTGTCGGTGTCAAAACCGGCGGATCTCGGGTAGGGGGTCCCGAACTGTGCGTCTAAGGCGGATGGTAACAGGAGGCGGGGGACACGATGTTTACCTGTGTTGGGCCCTCTAGATGGAGGTAATACCCTACTTCTGCTTGATTGATCTTGATGATATGAGTATTACAAGAGTTGATCTATCATGAGATCGAGAGGCTAAACCCTAGAAGCTAGCCTATGGTATGATTGTTCTTGTCTCACGGACTAAACCCTCCGGTTTATATAGACACCGGAGGGGCCAGGTTACACGAGTCGGTTACAATAGGAGGAGATCTACATATCCAGACGCCAAGCTTTCCTTCCACGCCAAGGAGAGTCCCATCCGGACACGAGACGAAGTCTTCAATCTTGTATCTTCATAGTCCAACAGTCCGGCCAAATGATATAGTCCGACTGTCTAGATACCCCCTAATCCAGGACTCCCTCAGTAGCCCCCGAACCAGGCTTCAATGACAATGAGTCCAGCGCGCAGATTGTTTTCGGCATTGCAAGGCGGGTTCTTCTCCAAATCCTGACTACCTGTGAGTAGTGTTCGGCTTCTCATAAATGTTGCGCGTCTTGGCTTCCACGTCCAATAATGGCTATCTTCCACGTGTTGAGCGAATGCGAGGAGCCAGGGCGTTTTTGCATTTACCACCCTAGCTATGTGAATAAAATGTCTATTTAAATAGACAAGGACTCTCACATCCAAATCACACCCTCTTCCTTCAGCGAGCATTCATCGGAGCGTGCCCGAAAAAATCCATCCCATCATGGCCGGCCAGCTCAGCTCCTCCTCTCGCTCCCGTAGCCCTAAGCCTGGAGATTGGAGGAAGTGTTCCGTCCTGCACAGTCAATAAGTAGAGCTAAAGACCCAGGGATTCCTCCCCCCAGCGTATATGGTCCCTGTTCGAGCCGGGCTCGCCACCTATAATGGCGGGGAGCAAGCTGAGAGCTTTCCCAACCCCTCCAAGGGGGAGCGGGTATGCCTCGTCCCTTATTTATTAAGGGGACTCGGATTTCCAATCCATCCATTCCTTCGAGGGCTCTTGGAGTTTTACGGCCTCGAGCTGCATAACTTCACCCCTGCTTCCATATTACACATCGCTGGTTACGTAGCTCTTTGCGAGCTGTTTCTGGGTTGCGAAGCTCATTTCGCGTTGTGGAAGAGGCTATTCTGCCTTGTGCCCCGTACACAGAGGGGCTCAATATATCAAGTGGGCAGAGCTGAAATATGGCGCATCACCGGGACCGGATACCTATCCAATACCCCGAAGAAGATCTCCGAAGACTGGCCTTCAGAGTGGTTTTATATGGAGGACGTTCCCCTTCCGGATCCTATTCGTGTCGGTCTTCCCGAGTTCGACAATGCCCCTCTGAAGAAACGCCGAAGTTGGCGCCCACGAAGCCCTCAAGAGGAAGATGGCAGAGACGTCCTTTACCTAATTGGCCGAATAAAGGTGCTAGCTCAATCAGGGCTGACAATAACCGAGGTTATGTCAATATGCATTATGCGGGGGGTGCAACCGCTTCAATATCGAGGCCACCCCATGTGGCATTTCAACGGGGAAGATGATGCCACTCGCTGCGCTCGTAAGGGGCCGGACTCAGTTGCTTCCCTAGCAAAAATTCTGTCCGATTTGTATAAGGGAGAGGAAGAGGAGTTCCTCCGCATTAAGCCACGAGATGGATTCTCCATGTACAACCCTCCAAGCTGGGTGAGCTGCCACTTCTTACTCGCATCCTTCCCAAATTTTTGTAATAAGTATTTACCTTGCTATTTCATAGCAGGAACTGCGAAAGGCTGTAAGGAGGTCAACAACCCACCCCCACAACCGGAGGATCCTGGCCGGGCACTCGACCCCGGCCTAGAAGAGGATCCGGGCATATTTGTGGAGCTGATCGACAGGATATTCTATCAATTAAGCTGTGATGATGCCATGGTGGCCATTATAGCTGACTATCTTGGGCTGCTCCCCGCCTCGCATGTAAGTAAAACCAGAGTCCCAACTTTTGAGAAGGATCCATTTTTATGCACTTCACCTACCGTATTTGTACGGTGTTTTAGAGGGAAGGTCCCCGGGACACCATGCCGAACCCGTGGCGAATCGCCAAAAACGGGCGCTGAAGCCAGGCAGGCTAAAAAGGAAGGCGGTCCGGACAGAGACGCCGGCGCAGAGGTATTATACAAAGCCTCGCTCCGTGGTTATCGTCTTTTAAAACATAATAACACCCATGTTTCCTAGAAGGAAAAAACGCTCGCCGGACTATATCTAGAGAGGTCGCCGATCACGCCTCTACAAGTCGGGTTCCAGGGCCGGACACAGAGGCGGAAGCTAACACGAGGCATGCGTCGGATGCTCCTCCTACAGAGGATGCGGATAAAATATTCGCTACAAATGCCGAAGTGGAGAGCGCCATGAATCACAGGCGTCGCTGGGCCATACTCCGTGAAGCTTGTTTCTCCCAAGAGGCATTTGATGCCTTCAACTCAGGAGACGCGTACATCCGTGCTGCTCAAAATGGTCTTGCCAGAGCCACGGACCAGTATGTGAAGGATATGCGGGTAAGAAAATTTTGATGATTATATATATCAGTAGCCACTGAGACATGAAATAGTTGGCACAACTAATTTAAGGATCATTATTTGAGCAGGTTCTTTTAGAGAAGAATACCCAATTGTCTCAAGAGCTGGAAGAGTGCAAGGCCCAGCTACGGGCCGCAGTTGCCGCATTGAAGGAGTCCGAGAAGGCCCCCCCGGTAACGCTTGTTTCAAAGAATGATAGGTACCATATAGTATGCGGCATGCCTGCAAATCAAACAATATATATTGTAGATGATGCCGGAGTGAATCCGGATGAGCAACATGTCATACGACGGCTAAAGGCTGGCGAGCGCGTGCTTACAAAAGTTAGGCAGGAGAAAAACAATCTCCAAGACGCCGATACCCAGCTGGGCGAGGAACTGAAAGATGTTTGGGCCCAGCTGGCTGACTCCATGAAGGAGAATAAGCGGCTTCGATGCGGAATTTTCAGTAAGTGCTTGAATGAACTTTTGAAGGAGATCGGCAAAGAATCCTGCTAACAGAGTTATGTCTGCATGTATGCTGATGGGTCGTCCCGCGGAGGAGATGCCCGGGTCTGCGGGCGATCTTCTACCAGAGCTCTCACAACTGCACGAACGAGTTTGGCAGGTGATGCAGGGTATTGCCCAGGCCTTGTGGCCATCTGTCTCCCTGCCAGAAAGCATTGGAGAGCTTGCAAAGAAGCTCAAGGGAGCGCGACGGCACCTCCGATTATGGAAGATATCGGCCTGCCGTCAAGGTGCCAGGGAAGCCTGGGCCATGGTGAAGACGCGGTATACCAAGGCTGACCCAAACCACATGGCCGAGGTCAGACCTGTGGGGCCCGATGGGAAGGAGATCCCCATCAGTCTGGTGTATGACCAAGTAGAATTAGCCGCAAAGTATTCTCAACAGGATTGTAGGCTAGACAGCCTGTTGGATGGGATAGAAGAAGAATTTAGTCAGTCTAAGTGACTATGTAATTTAAGTGACATGTATAATGTCCTAGCCGGATTGTAAATCATTTGTCATGGCGAACCTATTCGCTTCGACCTCGGGACCTAATAGTCCGGAGTGTATCCGAATACCTGCTCAGTTATGTAAAAGCTGGGGTATGCGTGGAAACCAGGCGTAGGGGTCATAAGTGCTTGAACAGACAAGTACCCAACTAGTTATGTTATATTACATAGATAGTAAGAAACATCTTCCAGGGAGAATAGTTCCGTTAAGGGTTCCTTTCCCTGGGTACGCATGCCCTAATGTGCATGTCCGGACTGCGAGAAGGGGCGCAGGCAAAAACATCTAGGGGCATGTATCAAAATAAATAAAAGTCATCTTTTTTCACCGACCGAATATTCCCTTAAGAACGCTAGCTTTCGGCTTCACCCAGTCTGAGGTACACATCCGGCTGATCCGGCAGTAACAATCACAGAGGTGCTCCCCTTATGCCCAAGCCGAATTAACGGGAACGTAGGGCATACATACAAGAGCCTGGCAACCTAGCTTGGCCAAAACTTAAGTCATATTGATGCATATAATGGTGAAAAAGGTACATGCGGAAGAGTAACACATGTGCGGGGCATGAGGCCCAGTAGAATAATTAAGCTTCTGTGTAAGAAGCCCCCAGGTACAATGAGCGCGGCTAGCACGTTTATAGTGTGTAAGCAAAACACAAGTTGGCCGTTGAAGGCCTTGAGGAAAAAAAGGAAGAAAGAAAGAGAGAAAAGACAGATAATGAAAAATGGACAGGGGTATAAGGAGACGAACGTAGAGTCCGGCGCTAGGCGCAGAATCTTCTGAGTCTAGCTGCGTTCCATGGGTTTGGCTCAAGTCGATTGTCCGACGCATCCCGCAGACGGTACGCTCCACCAGTGAGCACTTGGTCAATAATGAAGGGACCTTCCCATTTGGGCTTAAGTTTGTTCTTTTTCTTCTCTGGCAGGCGTAGAACTAGTTCGCCAATGTTATAAATTTTGGCTCGTACTTCTCTACTTTGGTATCTTCGAGCCTGTTGCTGATAGAATGCGGAACGGGCTTTTGCCACATCGCGCTCCTCCTCTAGGTTGTCCAAACTGTCCTGCCGATCAAGTTCGGCCTCTTTTTCTTCATACATGCGCACTTGAGGTGAGTCATGGATTATGTCGCAGGGCAGAACCGCCTCTCAATGAAAGCACCAATGTTCGTGTCAAAACTGGCGGATCTCGGGTAGGGGGGTCCCGAACTGTGCGTCTAAGGCGGATGGTAACAGGAGGCGGGGGACACGATGTTTACCCAGGTTTGGGCCCTCTCGATGGAGGTAATACCCTACTTCCTGCTTGATTGATCTTGATGATATGAGTATTACAAGAGTTGATCTACCACGGGATCGTAGAGGCTAAACCCTAGAAGCTAGCCTATGGTATGATTGTTCTTGTCCTATGGACTAAACCTCCGCTTTATATAGACACCGGAGGGGCTAGGGTTACAGTAGTCGGTTACAATAGGAGGAGATCTACATATCCAGACGCCAAGCTTGCCTTCCACGCCAAGGAGAGTCCCATCCGGACACGAGACGAAGTCTTCAATCTTGTATCTTCATAGTCCAACAAAGACGCTAAAGGATATAGTCCGCTATCCGGATACCCCTAATCCAGACTCCTCAGCATGATATCTCGTGAGGAATATCGGCCATCTCTCGCATGGCACTTCTTCAATCGGGAAACGTGAAACACATCATGAACTCCCGACAGTCCTTCGTAACTACAACTTGTAGGCCACTTTCCCATAATGCTCCAAAACTCGTATGGTCCTACAAATCTCGGGCTAACTTTCCCTTAACTCCAAAATGTTTAAATCTCGCAGAGGTGACACACGAAAATATGCTCTGTCTCCGATTTAATAGACTACCTCCTTGCGTTTTGTATCGGCATAACTCTTCTGCCGGGACTGAGCTACCTTTAGTCTGTCACGAATCAACTTAAGGTTCTCTTCAGATTCCTTGATCAGATCCGGTCCAAACAACTGGCAGTCTCCAACTTCGTCCACATCAACGGTGTCCTGCACCTTCTTCCATACAAGGCTTCAAAAGGTGCCATCTTCAAACTGGCTTGATAACTGTTGTTGTATGAGAACTCTGCGTAAGGCAGATTATCATCCCAACTAGATCCATAATCTAGCGCACAAGCTCTCAACATGTCCTCCAGAATCTGATTGACTCTCTCGGTATGTCCACCTGTCTGCGGATGAAAGGCTGTACTAAACTCTAGCCTGGTACCCAAAGTCTGGTGCAGCTGATTCCAAAACTTCAAGGTAAAATGTGTTCCTCTATCTGATACAATGGTCCTTGGAACTCCGTGCAGACATATTGTCGGATTTTGGGCTCCGCAAAACCCTTAAGATTCAACATGTGGGCGTGATTTAAGATCTCTCCCACTACACGCCTACCTAGCGCCTCGCTTCTTCTCCCGGTGGTGGGAATGGAATGCAAGCAAGCAAACAAGTAGAACACACAAGAGTTTACCCAGGTTCAAGCCACCTTATGTGTAAAACCCACGCCCTGCTTTAGTGGATTGGCCTCATGAGGGCTCGAGCATGAACAAGCATGGGTTTCTCGAGCTCAGGAGGCGAGCCCAAGAGGGGTGAGGAGGCAGATATTCTTGCTCCTTTGCTATGCTAAATCCCCATGGGTTGGTCGATCCCCCCCTATGCTAGGGACCCTAGCTACTTATATAGACGACCAGGGTCCTCTTCCCCCGAAATGTTTAGGCGGGAAGGGAATCCCACAACGGCCATTTGAGCGGGAACACAAGGACGCTCCTGGCCTGACAAAAGGTGGTCTTCGCCTGCAAAGAGGGCAGGCGGTGACGCGGTGGTGGGATCGGCGATGACATCCTTCCTGCCGTCCTTGCGGTCTTCGGTCTTGTTGCACCAAAGGGGAAACCTCTGTCTTGCCCCTCGGGAACCTGCGCCTGTGCGGTCTCCTTTGCACCGATATGGAAACTACGTGCGCTGGCATGGTTCGTCATGGCTCGCGTCACTGCCTCCTCCTGAGGAAGCCCTTGCCTTGAGATCTCCGCCCTCCCGAAGCAGCCTAGCCGAGGCTACTCTTGGGAGAGGTCTTGGTCGCCCCTTCGGAGCAGCCTAGGTGAGGCCGCTCCCTGAGGAGGTCTTGGTCGTTCTCCTTGCTAGGGCTGGCACCTTCGCGAGGGTCTTGAGCAGCTAGTCGATTAGCTGGGCCCCACCGGGCCATACAAGGAATGCGACGTGGGCCGCAGATAGGCAAGTCTGGATACCCTGGTTCCCAGTACGCCGACAGTAGCCCCTGGGCCCAAGGCGCGCGCGGAGTTGGCTTCTGGGTGAAGCCTAGCCGAGGACGAAGCGCCGCGGGCCCCAAAGATTGCAGGCCAGGCTGGTGCGTGACGGTTGGATGGGACGTGATGACTCCACTCCCCATGCAGCCTTGGTAACCGTTTGACTTGACAAAAGAGACTGTCTTTGCCGCACAGGGGTTATTGCTCCCCTTCCTTCTTGCTCAGATCCCCTTCTCCTCCGCCTCCAATCTTCTCGGATCCCTTGCCTTTCCCGACGCCTTCGGCCATGGCGAAGAAGGGCAAGGGCGCCACGCAAGCGTCTGGTTCTGGTTCCTCCCCTGTGGCGGCGCACGAGGAGTCTTCTGTTGCCACGGAGGGGGACTACGCGGAGGTCCAGTCCTTCCTGTCAAGCGAGCATAACGAGCATGGCCCGACGAAGATCCTGGTCAGGTAGGCTACTGCACCGGCCTTGACGGTGACCTACTACCCCTTCTTCCTCCACAGCATCTCCGTTGGTATTGTGCCGCCCTTCTCTGAATTCTTCTACGCCATCTTGGACCACTACCAGGTGCACGCCCTTCATATCCAACCTCGCTCCCTCCTCGTCTTGTCGCTGTTCGCCTTCTATTGCGAGGCGTTCGTGGGGGTGAGGCCGACTGTCGCCCTCTTCCTCCACCTCTTCGCCGTCCGGCTATACGAGGAGGGTCCGTGCTCGGCGTGCATCTCCTTCGTCTTTTAGCGCAAGGGCTGCCGGTTGATGAAGGCTGGGAAGAAGATAGACACCCATCGGAAGAGATGGGTCTATCTAGATGCTCAGCGTACGCACCCGTTGCTGGAGCCATGTGAAGATTACTGATCCGGAGGCTGGGCCCGTCTTGGTGAGGATTGAGGCCGATATGGCCTCGAGGCTCGAGGGGGGACAGATCGTGAAGAAGTTCCTAAGGCAGCGCCTGGCGCCACTCCAGGCGCACTCGCGTCCCATGTGGGAGCTGATGGGGGATGACGACAAGCTCCGACTACGCTCGGGGATGCTGCCCTCTTCTGATCTGGACCTCACCTCAAGCATTCTCCTGGAGACGATGCCTGCAGACCTTCCAATGGCCCACCTGCTGTTGTACCACCGTCCTGACAAGGCCGAGCAGTTGAAGGCCATGTCGGGCTATGTCGTGGTGGCTGCGCCTGCTCCGGCCACGGTTGATGTGTCTTTTGGTGGCGAAGAGGAGAGCGAGGAGGAGGAGGAAGACTCTGAGAGAGCCCTCAGGGACCTGGACCTGAATCTTGATGACGCCTCCTCCGCGGAATCCGTTGAGGGGCTGCCGCTGAGGGCTGGAGTCGCTGGGCAGCCCAAGGCAGTCACCCCGCGTCGATCTGGACGCTCTTTGTCCGGAGGGGGCGATGCAGTGACTCCCGGGCAGAGCTCTGCCCCGGCAAGGCCATCGGCCACTATTGTGCCCAAATCTTTGGCCTCGCGTCTTGCCAACGTTCAGGCCAGCGGCGTGCCCCCAGCTAAGGAAGCCGCTGCCGATCTGCTGGCGAAGAGGAGGGCGCGCCAGGCCTCTGACGCGTAAGTGGAGGTTCTACCGTTGTTCTATTGCCCGTTGCGCTTCTGACGCGCGTTTCTTGGTGCAGTAGCATTGGCGGCGTGCTGAAGAAGATGAAGGGAGGGGCCACTTCTCGAAGTCCCACCCCCTCTTGCTGCTGCTGCCGATGCCGCCGTGGTGCCACATGCCTCAGCTAGCCAGACCGCTGAGCGCGTGGTGGCAACGCCTCCAGAGGACTCCGCTGTAGCTCCTCGCGAGGGCCAGGTGACCCCTACTCCCGCCGTGCCAGGGAAGGGACCAGGAGCCCCCAAGCCCTCAGCCGAGCGGGTGGTCATGGTGGCGCCCCCTCGTCAGCAGGTGAGGTCTGGTCCCGAGGCCTTGGAGGCGGCCTTCGCTGCGCTGAACCAGCACCGCATTGTCTTTCGGGACGGTAATGACCGTGCGGTGGACGCCCACTTGGGCCTACTCTCGGGGTGGCTGCAAGCGGAGGAGTCCGCACAGGCCACCTGGAGTCAGGCTTCGGCGGCCATCGCCGAGGGTCGGGAGGAGGTTGCCTCGGCTGCACGGGCGCGGGAGACCGCGGAAGACCAGGCAGCGTCCTCCGGGAAGCGTCGTCAGGAGACGGAAGACAAACTTAAGACCCTCCGTGAGGAGAGCGCGAAGCACGCCCTGGAGCTTGAGAGGTTGGAGAAGGAGCTCCAGGGCGAGAAGCCCGAGGCATCGTGGTTGCAGAAGGAGCAGCTCGCCGACCGCGCGAGCCTGGAGAAGCTGAAGACAGAGGCCGAGGAAGCCAAGGCGTCCCAAGCCAAGTGCGAGGGCGAGCTGAAGGCCAGGGAGAACGCCCTCGCGGCCTCGGAGAAGACGGCGACGGTGGGCCGTGAGGCCCTCGCCGCCTTCGAGCTCGAGGCCCGCAGGCTGCTGCGGATCGCCTATGGGGAGGGGTTCGAAGAGTCGCTGGCCACCCCGGAGGATGGCGCCACCGGCCTCCTAGATGCACTCGTGAAGGTCCTGGGCGACGTGGCATCTGCAATCGGTCAGTTAGCTGATACTGAGGGCCGATCGCTTCTTACCTCTGCCTTGGCGCAGGTGTGCGGCCATCTCTTCCTTTGTGACCCCAGCTTCGACTTGGCCACGCTATCCCAGCCGCTGGCCGCGAGCCTGGAGGGCGCGGCTGCTGGGTGTGTGGCGGAGAAGGTCAAAGAGCTGGTGGGGGCGTTCCTTCTGGCTGCTGCTGATGCGTCTGAAGAGGCGGAAGCTGATGCCGGCGCGTCCGGTGATGCCTGACCTATTCTTGCTGAGGAGAATACGAGTGCCTCGGGGAGGCGTGAGACTTGTTTGAGTTTGATGAACTTGAGCTTATTGTAATAGCTAGGCTTTGATTTCTGTGATTTCCGTGCTTGCTTCCATACATGTTTTCTTAAGTGCTCTACGTCGGCAGGGCCCAGCCCCACGTATACCACGATCGCCATTGAGTCCTCCGGGTCACCAGGGCAGGCTCAAGGAATGAGGGGATACATGACTAGTGAGGCCCCTGGGTCGTGATGCCCAGGGGTCGCCCTTAACGCTCAAGCGACCCGTTTGCATCCTGCGTCGGCAGGGCCCAGCCCCGCGCATACCTCGACCGCCGTTGAGCACCGGGCCCAAGGAGTGAGGGGCTATGTGACTAGTGAGGCCCCTGGGTCGCGATGCCCAGGGGTCCCCCTTGACGTACGAACGGCTCTCATGACGGAGAACGAGCACCATACCTTGCTCACGAGCCTTCGCCTAGGATGGGGGCGCGAGAAAGCCAGGTGTCTGGGCACCTGGTAGGGTGGCGCCTGCCAGGCGTGACCTGAGCATAGCCCCCGTGCCTAGCCCCCCTCGTGATACCCTTCCAAGGAGAAACTGTGAGCGTCGTGAGCTGAAAAGCTCCCTGAGGTTGGTGCGACCGCTGGGGGCCCCCCTCAGTTGTTTATAACTAGCAGAGCATAGAGCTACCACACTTGCGCAGAGTGTGGGCATAACCGCTCCTCGGTCGTATCGGCCAGCGTGGAGCTTGGTGCTTCCACTGGTTCGTGGGCACAACCGCTCCTCGGTCTTGCCAGCGCGGAGCTAAGCACTTCCACTGGATCGTGGGAGGGGAGCCTCCCACTGGGAGAGACTCCCGGGCTTGTACAGCCCGTCCGAACACGTGGCTTGCACGGCGGGACAGCCAGGGTGTATATGGGCCCTCCTCAGGACGAGCTGAACGACTCTGAGGAAGTTCTCGCGATCTTATGCATCACTCACGAGACCCTACCCTGAGGCGGGTTGTGCCTGAGTCTTCTTCTGCAAAATGTGAAAAGAGATGGGTTGCCTAGACCTGCGCCAATGCATCTCCAGAGGGCATTGCATGAGAAGGCCGCAGCACCAACGACCCCAGGAGGTGACGTTAGCGGGACCAGCCCGTAAGATAGAGCTCAGCCGCTGGATTTATCGACGCTGCAGGGACGGACCAGAGCATAGACACCGTGCCCAGTCTTCTCATGCTATAGTCCAAAAGATAAACAACCAGCGCGTGGTTTCCATGGGAGCGAGGCACCTGCCACGGGCCCCTACTTACCCACCAATGATTAGCCCATGCGAGAACAAGGCACCAAGGACCACGGGAGGTGACATCACGGGAATGGCTCGCGAGACAGAGCTCAGCCCTTGGATTTAGCGACACTGCAGGGACGGACCCGAGCACAGACGCCGTGCCAGTCCTTAATCATGGGGCGGTCGTGATGGGCTCACAAGGGCTCATGACCTTAGTGGCGGTGAGGGTGCCAACCATATGGATAATGCGAAAGGAAGCAACCAGTTCTGATTCATGCGCAAAAAGAGACAGCTGTGAGGGTAAGCCCCCAGCAGCTCGAGGATGATGCAGCCCGAGGGGCGCCCTCGACGGAATACCTGAGACATCACCTGGTACCTGCCGCTGAAGAGGAGTTTGGGGTACTTGGAGACACGAGCCATGCGGGTTGCTCTTGAGGAGAGCCGAGCTCCCAAGGCCCAGGGGCTCCCGAGGCCCTTAGCGGTCGCGGGGGTCCTGGTCCTGCTCCGTCAGGACCGCCTGCCGCTGAGCCTCCTGAGCCCCCATGGCCTGTTGTACGAAGTGCTGGTATGTGGCGGCCGCGTTGCGGAGGCCAGAGGGGAAGGCCCTCCTCCAGTCGACCGCCATCGGCTGGAAGATGCCCTGGGTGGCAGCCCTGTTGAGGCTCGGGATGTCGATGCAGACGCGAAACTGGTTGCTTGGGTCTTGAGTAGGTGGGTAAGGTTCCTTGGTAGCTTCGTCGATGGGGTACTGAGCCCCCAGCGTTATGAGGCTCACGTTGGGCTCATGACGACGCACAGCGGGGCGCGCCCACAAGTGGTGCCCGGGCACCTCCCTCACGACCAGGTCCGGGGTCCCCCTGAGGGGAGCCCCCGAGCCCGTCCTGAGAGGGGCGCCGGGCGCGCCTCCTTATGCGAGGGCGGAGGGACCTCGTCAGCAGGCGCGGAGCTTGAGGTGGTGCCGTCGGGAGCCCCCGAGGCCTGAGAGTCGGGCAGTTGCTTCTTCTTCTTGGGGGCGGTCATCAGGGCGAAGACGGCTCCGTCTCCGTCGGAGCTCTCGACCGTCGTAGTCTGGTAGGCACACTCCGAGAACGATCGCTTCTTCTCGCCGCAGCGCATCGTGATGACTCGCCGCCTGCATCTTGAGGATGTTGTAGCCGTGATGGGTCGCCGCCATAAACTTGGAGAGGGCCGGATACCCTAGGATGGCGTTGTACGGGAGGTTGATGTTGGCGATGTCGAAGTTGATGAGCTCGGTGTTGTAGTTGTCGCGGTCGCCGAAGGTGACGGGGAGGTGGACCTGCCCCATCGGGAGGGTGGAGCCATCTGTGACTCCGTAAAATGGCTTGGTCGGGTGTAGCTGATCGTAGGGTACTTGAAGAGTCTCGAAGATCTGGATAGAGAGGACGTTGAGCCCTGCCCCACCATCGATGAGGGTCTTGGTCATGCGGACGTTACTGATGGTCGGGGTGCAGAGCATCGAGAGAATGCCTGGCACGGCGGTGCACTTGAGCTGATCCTTGGGGTCGAAGGCGATGATCTGCTTGGCCCTCCCACCTGAGGTTGCGCGCGGTGTCAGGCCTGGGGAGCGCCGCATTCACCTCATGAGCAAACTGCTTGAAGATGCGGTGAGAAGCCAGAGCGTGGGCTCCTCCCAAGATGCACGCGACTCCGCGTGGCTCCTGGAAGCCCCCCGCTTTGTCTCCCTGGCGGTCGTCGTCATTCCTTCTAGTGGTGGTGGCAGCGGAGGCAGGCCCGCGTTGCCCTGAGGGCGGCCCTCACGAGGCTGGTCACGCCAAGGGGCGTCACGAGGTTGCTCCTGCCAGCGGTCTTCATGATGCTGATCACGCCATCCTTGGCGCGAGTTCCTGCCGTCCCAGCGTCCTCTGCCACAGCCTCCTCCGTGGCCGTAGCCACGGTTGTCCAGCTCAGGGCGCTGCCCGACGCGCCCGCCGCGCATCACCCTGAGCTCTTGGCAGTCGTTGGTGTTATGGCAATGGACATCGTGGAAGACGCAGTACGGACGGTTGTCTCTTGGAGGGTCGTTGTAGCCGCAACCGCGCTTCACTTCTGGCTCCACAGCCAGCATGGCAGGTCCCTTGCGCTTTGCTTCCCTGGCCTTGGTCTTCTTGTCGTCGGCTTCCGCCTCAGGCAGTTCCAGGAGGCAGAGGCGGCCTTCCTCTGCCCTGGCGCACTTTGCCGCGAGATTGAACATCTCGAGGGTCGTGCACAGGTCCTCATGGATGGCAAGCTCCTCCTTCATCCTGATGTCGCGGACACTGTCGTAGAACGCCGAGATGATGGCCTCGTCGGAGACCCTGGGGATCTTGAGGCGCATGGTGTTGAAGCGTTGGATGTACTTCTGCAGGGTCTCCCCAGGCTGCTGCTTCACGCGGCGCAGGTCTGCGGCCGCTGGAGCTCGGTCGCGGGTACCTTGGAAGTTGGTGATGAAACGCTCGCGAAGCTCCTCCCAAGAAGAGATGGATCCTGGAGGAAGGTTCAGGAGCCAGGAGCGCGCACCGTCCTTGAGGGCCATGGGGAACCAGTTCGCCATGACCTGCTCGGTGCCGTTCGCCGCCTCGATGCTGAACTCATAGAGCTGGAGGAACTCCACCGGGTCGGCGGTGCCGTCGTAACACGGAGGCAGATCTGGCTTGAACTTGCCGGGCCAGACAAGGCGCCGTAGCTCAGGAGCTAGGTCGCGGCATCCAGCCACGCTCATGATTGCCGGTGCCCCCTGCGCCTGCGGTGCTGGATCTTGGGGTGTGGGCGCCACCACCTCCTGTGGGGCGCGGTCCTGGTGCTGCTGAGCAGGGAGCACGCGCGCTTCTGCCTGGGGGTGCGGGACCACCTGGCAGCTCTCCTCGTCGCGCGCGGGGGCCCTGCGCGTCTGTTCGCGCCGTGGAGCCTCGCACCTTAGCCCCTGGCCGGCGCCGCGCGGTGGAGGTGGGGGCAGAGCACCGTGGTCTTCGTTGCCCGCCATGGGCGACGGAGGGCGAGAGGAATGGGTCGGTGCGGGCGCCTCCCCGGCGGCGTTGACGAGCTCGGTGATGAAGTGGAGCCACTCGTCGTAGAGGTCGTCCGCCGGACGGTAGCGTAGGAGTTCCCGCGCCATCAGTAGCGCAGGCTGCTGGTAGACCGGCCCGTGGTGGACCAGCGAGGACGACGCCGCGGCCGACGTAGGTGACGGGGTCGCCGTGCGGCCTTGGCGCCGCACGGACAGCGGCAACGACGAGTCCTGCTGCTCGTGAACGGCTTGTTCCGTGGCCATGTTGGCGACCGACGAGTTGGGGCGGAGTGGTGCGCCGTTACCCACGGGCGCCGTCTGAGCGACGTTGGCGGTGCGGTGGGCGGCGCGTGCTCGGCGAGTGTCCACCATGGTGTTGAAACAAGGTCGACGGAGATGAGCAGAGTGAGGTCATCGGAGAAGCAAGATTTCGACACGCCCCCTACCTGGCGCGCCAAATGTCGGATTTCGGGCTCCGCAAAACCCTTAAGATTCGAACACAGGGGCGTGATGAAGATCTCTCCCACTACACATCTACCTAGCGCCTCGCTCTTCTCCTGGTGGTGGGAATGGAATGCAAGGAAGCAAACAAGTAGAACACACAAGAGTTTACCCAGGTTCAGGCCACCTTGCGGTGTATAAACCTACGTCCTGCTTTAGTGGATTGGCCTCACGAGGGCTCAAGTATGAACAAGTACAGTGGTTTCCTGAGCTCAGGAGGCGAGCCCAAGAGGGGTGAGGAGGCAGATGCTCTTGCTCCTTTGCTATGCTAAATCCCAATGGGTTGGTCGATCCCCCCCTATGCTAGGGACCCTAGCTACTTATATAGACGGCTAGGCCCCTCTTCCCCCGAAATGTTTAGGTGGGAAGGGAATCCCACAACGGCCATTTGAGCGGGAACACAAGGACGCTCCAATCCTGACAAAAGGTGGTCTTCGTCTGCAAAGAGGGCAGGCGGTGACGCGATGGTGGGCTCGACAATGACATACTTCCTGCCGTCCTTGCGGTCTTCGGTCTTGTCGCACCAAAGGGGAAACCTTTGTCTCGCCGAGAACATGCTCAGGCGGTCTCCTTTGCACCGAGCATGGAAATCATGTCACCGGGCGCCTCACCGGCATGGTTCGTCATGGCTTGCGCCACCGCCTCCTCCCGAGGCAGCCTTGCCTTGAGATCTCCGCCCTCCCGAAGCAGCCTAGCCGAGGACACTCTTGGGAGAGGTCTTGGTCGCCCCTCCGGAGCAGCCTAGGTGAGGCTGCTCCTTGAGGAGGTCTTGGTCGTTCTGCTCGCTAGGGTTGGCCCCTTCGCGAGGGTCTTGAGCAGCTGGTCCATTAGCTGGGCCCTACTGGGCCGTACCAGGAACGCGACGTGGGCCGCAGACAGGCAAGTCTGGGTATCCTGATTCCCAGTACGCCGACACATACGATCCTGGTCATATATATCTTGGCCAACTTTGCACTTGTATAGGTGGTTTTCACAGGAAGAAAGTGAGCTACCTTGGTTAAACGATCCACTACCCAAATAGAATCATATCCTGACCGGGTCCTGGGTAATCCGGTGATAAAATCCATGCCAAGCTTGTCCCACTTCCATTCAAGAATCGGCATAGGCTGCAGTAATCCTGCTGGCTTCTAGTGTTCTGCCTTCACTCTCTGACATACATCACACACGGCTACATACTCTGCAATATCCTTCTTCATACCAGTCCACCAGAAACGCTCCTTCAAATCCAAATACATCTTGGTGTTTCCGGGGTGTATCGAGTATGGCCAGTCATGAGCTTCCTGAAGTATTAACTTCCTGATCTTTGCATTATTGGGTACATATACACGGTCCTGAAACCATAAGTTTTCGTGCTCATCCTCTCGAAAACCCATGGCTTTTCCCTTGCTCATCTTCTCTTTTTCCTCAGCAATTTCCTTGTCATCCTTCTGAGCTTCTCGAATCTTTCCCAATAATGTTGACTGTACCTCCATTGCTGCGACAAAACCTCGAGGAACTATCTCCAAACGAATCCCCTGAGATCTTCGGCTAACTACTTTGGTAATCCTCCACTTACGAGTGTGTTGACACAACTCTTCCGGCTCAAAGCGCCTGCTACTACATTGGCCTTTCCTTGATGATAATGTAGCTTCGTATCATAATCCTTTATAAGCTCCAACCATCTCCTCTGCCTGAGATTCAGCTCCTTCTGCGTACAAATATACTTCAAACTCTTGTGATCCGTGTACACATCACAACGGTTTCCAATAAGAAAATGTCTCCAGGTCTTGAGCGCATGCACTATGGCTCCTAACTCCAAATCATGCGTGGCATAATTCAACTCATGCGGTCGAAACTGACGTGAGGCATATGAAACAACTCTTTCATCCTGCATAAGTACTCCTCCAAGTCCTAAGCGAGAAGCGTTGCAATACACTTGGAAATCCTTGCGTATATCCAGAAGAATCAGCACTGGGGCTGTAACAAAATGTTTCTTCAACTCCTGAAAACTGGCCTCACATTCTTCGGTCCACTTAAAGTTGGTGTCCTTCTTCAACAACTTTGTCATGGGTTTCGAGATCTTGGAAAAATTCTCAATGAATCTCCGATAATATCCCGTGAGTCTTAGGAAACTACGGATCTCTCCTACTGGGCTGGGTGCCAACCACTCAGTGACTGACTAAACCTTGGTAGGGTCTACTGCTATACCTTCTCCTGATATAACATGTCCAAGGAATCCAACTTCCGTCAACCAAAACTCACATTTGCTGAACTTGGCATATAACTGATGTTCCCTGAGCTTCTCGAGAAGTAAACGCAAATGCTCCTGGTGCTCCTCTTCATTCTTCGAGTATACCAAAATATCATCAATGAACACCACAACAAACTTATCCAAGAACTCCATGAACACCTTATTCATCATACTCATGAAATAGGCAGGGGCATTTGTCAATCCAAATGACATAACCATGTACTCATATAGCCCGTATCATGTGGTAAAAGTTGTCTTAGGTATATCCTGTTCTCAGATCTTTAGCTGATGGTATCCAGACCGTAGATCGATCTTGGAGAATACTTTAGCTCCTTGCAGTTGGTCAAACAAATCGTTGATCATCGGTAGTGGGTACTTGTTCTTGATTGTCACTTCATTCAATGCATGATAATCAACAACCATTCTCAAAGATCCATCCTTCTTCTCAACCAAGAGCACTGGGGCTCCCCACGGTGACGAACTTCGTCGAATGTAAAATTTCTCCAATAACTCCTTAATCTACTTCTTAATTTCCTCCAGATCATTTGCGGGCATCCGGTATGGCCTCTTCGATATTGGTCTAGTGCATGGCAACAACTCTATCAAAAATTGAATGTCTCGATCCGGCGGCATGCCTGGTAGTTCCTCTGGAAATACATCCGGGTAATCCTTCACTACGGGCACTTCCTCCTGAACAACTCCTGAGAGGAAATTTACTTGGGTCCTCCTTAGCGCATGCCTGGATACATACTTGATCCTTTTTCCCTCCAGGGTGGTGAGCAGAATTGACTTACTAGCACAATCAATGTTCCCTCCATACTTCGATAGCCAATCCATGCCTAGTATTATATCCAATCCTTGTGACTCCAAAATTATTAGGTCTGAGGGAAAAACATGGCTACCAATGGTTAAGGGTAACCGATCACACCATCGGCTGGCCATATACTCTGCTCCTGGCGAGCTTACTAACATGGGTGACCTAAGGGCTAAGGTGGGTAACTTAAACTTGTCCACAAATCCCCTTGATATGTATGAATGCGATGCACCAGTATCAAAAAGAACAAGAGCGGTAAATGACTTAACCAAAAACTTACCAATCACTGCGACAGGCTGATATTCAACCTCCTCCACGTTGATGTGGTTCACCTGACCTCTGGTGAAGGGATTGGGCTTCTTCCCAGAGCTTCCATTGCCGTTGCCATTCTTCAACTCAGAACAATCATTGGCGCAGTGCCCAGTCTTCCTGCACTTGTAGCAGGTGACATGACTCAAATCCTTCTTAGCGGGGGTTGCTGGGTTGGAACGGTTCTGGTTACTGCTTGCTCCATTCCCATTTCCATTCTTGGGTCCACTATGGTTATGCGAACTTCCTCCATTGTGAGTGTGGCCTCCATGGTTATGGGTATATCCTCTCGAGTTTGGTGTAAATTGGGGCTTCTACGATGCTCCAGAATTGTACTTCCCTTGTCCATACTTCCTTTTGCGGCTCTCTATCTGCTGCTGCTTCCCTTCAATCATAAGAGCCCTGTCTACCAACTCCTGGTAGTTAGCAAATGTGGCTACCATTAACTGCATACTCAGCTCATCATTCAGCCCTTCCATAAACTTCTCCTGCTTCGCGGCATCTATGGCCACATCATCTGGGGCATAACGAGCTAACTTGCTGAACTCATCCACGTACTGCCCCACAGTACGATTTCTTTGGCGTAAGTTGCGAAACTCACGCTTCTTCATGCTCATAGCTCCAGTTGAGACATGTGCAGTGTGGAACGCTTGTTGAAACTGATCCCAAGTGACATTGGCTATAGGGAATGTGGTTGTGTAATTCTCCCACCATGAGGTTGCGGGTCCATCCAGTTGGTGTGCGGCAAAACGCACCTTCTCAGCATCTGTGCAACCTGCGGTGGTCAACTCCCTTCCAATCCTGCATAGCCAGTCATCAGCAACAATCGGCTCGGTGCTACTGGAAAACACCGGCGGATTCAACCTCAGAAAACGGGCTAAGTTATCAATTGGAGGTGGTGGCGGTGGGTTGTTGTTGTTATTTTTGTTGTTGCCTTGGTTCTGGGCTAGTAGCTGCATCAAGGCATTCTGATGTTGGATCAATTGAGTGAGCTCCGGTGGGAAGACAAATCCGGTGTCACGTCTCGGAGGCATCTGATAGGTTTAGAGGGAAGAGATTAGAATAGAATGGGGTCTAAAGAGAAATCACTACCCATATGCACATGGAAAAACACAATCATATCACACCAATCAATTCAGACAAGGGCATACAACGATCTAACTACCATTACAAAATACTGGGACTACTACTATATACATGGGGGAATAATACTGATAATATGGTGGTCATCTAGAAATTTTGATCGGTGGAAGACTCCATGATGTCCGCTCCAGCTTCGTCTTCGTAATCATCATCACTACTGTCGGGGTCGGAGTCGGTGTCGTCGATGATGATGCAGTCCTCGGGATGGTCATCATCTCCTCCTGGCGCGGGGTCTCACATGAATACTCCTAGCTTCTTCGCCAGGTCTTCATTCTTCTCCAGTAACACTGCAATTTCCTCCTCATATCCATCACGTGTAGACTTGAGTTCCTCTTCAAGCTCCATGTTCCTGGTCATCACCTTCTTCAGATCTATCATTCTTGCACACATTTGGTTCTCCTGGCGGCGAATGTGTTGGTTTAACTCCTGGATGCAGGCTGCAATGGACCTGTCCCTCCTGGTGCTGATCATCTCCCATTGCTAGTCTCGGCACCCACATATCTGATAGATAGTGTCCTTAAGATCCTTGTGGTAAACTTCGCCGATGCGTCCCATGGCGATGTGGGCTGCCATGCTCTTTCCTAGACTCCAGGTTGTTGCATCAAAGGAAAACTCTATGCGCCAAGAATCGGCGTGAATGTCCTTCCCGAACTTGAACTCGAATCATCCAACGCTCCTCTTCTGGTAAGGTGGCGGTGTAGGTCCCGGTGAAGCTTGGTATTCCGGTGTTCAGGTACCTAGTGACTTCCTTCAAGTGTCGTCCAAAAGGTGTGTCTTCATCCGGTTGAGCAAACGTGTTCCTTGGGTCTGCCATCTATAGAGTGGAAAATGGAGAGGAGTCAAAAATGAGTAGAGAATAGTGACCTATGGCTTATCTTAGTGGTCGTGTCCTACAATCTGTGTGTGCTCTGATACCATCTTGTAGCGATTCGACCTCAAACGGTCAAATCTCTCTGCATAAGTGTCATCCCTGGATCGGTAATGTTGACACACACTGTACTTGAAGGATTTATAACAGAGTGCAATCACACACTTATTACATCGAATGTCTCAAAACAGAACTTATTACAATAATATGGCTTAAGGCCATCTAAATAAGGTAAATGCGGAAGCATCGAAGGTAAATGAGTCCATCAACTCCAACGGCATAGCTGAGTGCATGACAACGACCTAGCGCACCTTACTCTTCGTCTGAAAAGTCTGCAACATAATATGTTGCAGCCCGAAACGGGTCAGCACATGGAATATGCTGGCAAAATAACACTGTAGTGCAATGAACAAGGTAAATGCTATCACTACATGCATATATGGCTGGTGGAGGCTCTATGGTTATCTTGTTTTGCGAAAAGCCAATTTTTCTCTACTACAAAGGAATAAATTTTATTTATCTACAAAGTTTGATGAAAACATTGAGAATGGAAACCCCGTGTCAATCCCAAATTAATAATCAATAACCCAACAAATTAATTAAGAGTGATGAGATCATCATAAGAATTCAAGAATCAGATACTCAAGATGTCCATAACCTGGGACACGGCTAACCATGATTACTTTGTACACTCTGCAGAGGTTTGCGCACTTTTCCCCACAAGACTCGATCTCCTCCGTTGGATTTCTTGCACTACGTGATGTTTGAGAAACGGATGACCGAGACACAGTCTTTCAGAAGCATTAACTTTTTCGACGGGTAAACCATACCACCTACATATGCTAGTTTACCACTGAAAGAGGTAATACAACATACTCAACTAAGCCAGAGCCCATAATGGCTTGTGGCTGCACGCGAAAGTTTCTAGCATGAAAAATCTTATGATCCCTTTGAGCCTGGGTGGCGAACCATAGGATGATCACACAGATTCCCCGGGATCTCCTTGGATAACACTGGATTCCCCAGGTGCCCACAACCAATCCACCCAGATGTGTGTTAAAGTAGCCACCTTAAATAAACCCATAGTTCATAATAATACTCACAACTGTCATGAATCACTCGAACCAATCCACATCTACGAGCATAGCATAGCAATATAAGCATAACGTAGAAGTAACTCCCAGGGTTTGAATAAAAAGGGAAATAGGTACTACCTCAGCTACTACTTCCCAATACCCGCATGTTATCAATCGTACTCATGCAATGTTTGAGGGTTGAAACTAATGCATACAAAGTAGGTAATAAAGGAATATGATCAAAGTGTTACTTGCCTTGCTGACGATCTGCAAACCCTAGTGACTCGTAGTAGCACGCTTCGCACTTCGGAAATTCTGCCGCAAACAAACAATAGCATTCATAAGCACTGAAGCATAGATGCAAGGGTAAAACTCAGATGAGAAAGTCCAAAATGAAAGCTCAACTGAAGTGCTTCGATTTGCAAAAAGAATCAATCGGGTCGGAGCTACGGAACTGAAACTATGATCAAAAGAAGTTCGAAATCAAATCTGCTTGAAACCAAATTTTAATTTGTCAAAACCATGTCAAGTTGGTTAACTGGAAAGAAGGGTTCGAGACGAAGATTTTGGCGTTGGTTTCACTGGATTTGGACGAACGGCTAAAAATTTACGAGAGTTTGAAGATCAGGGGATAATCTGCGATAAAAATAATCACGATAGGTCCCTGGCCAAAAATAAAATAAAAAGAAAAGACTAACTTACGAACGTTTGCTAACAGACCCAAACGAACGAATGTGTTCGCTAGCAAAGACGTTCGAGTGAATGTTCGCTAACTAGATCAGATCGGAAAAACCGAGAAAAACCCTAACCCTAATAATAAAACCGATCTATATCTAAAACCGAAAAAAGGCGGCGGAGGAGGTTTTTACCGGTTACTCAAAAAAACCAGGCGGCGTCGACGAGATTCGGCGGCGACGCGGCAACGGCGAGGCAGCGGGCGGCGGGCATGGCGGTATCGGTAGCGGCTGGTGGCGCGTAGCAACGGCGGTGGTGCGCTGCCGCTTGCGGAGCTGGGTGGAGGAGAGGAGGCGGCGGCGGGGGGCTTTGGCTTGGGAAGGGGCGGCGGCGTGAGTACGAGCCGGACTCTGTTGGAGTCCACCGGCGGCACGGCAGCGACGTGGCTGGGAGGCGTGGCGCTGGCGGGGCGGCCTGCTTGGCCGGGCCTTCGCCTAGTCAAGGGAACTTTTTAAAATAAATTTCGCTAAAAACAAAAATCCTAATAAAATATAGAAAATTCTAAAAATGCCAAAAACAATTTTCACCGCCTAAATAAAATATTTAGAACAAAGTGAACATTTTTCTGGCCTAAAATGCAAATTTGGAAAATGCATATTTTTCTAATTCAAATAAAATCTCTAATAAAATCCAAATAAAATATTTATTTGATTTGAAAAATTTCTCCAAAGATTTCTCTCTTTTCAAGAAGTCATATTATCTTCTCTCTTTTATTTCGATATTTGAAATATACGGAGAGAAAAATATTAAAACCAAAATGATCCTCTTTTCAAATTTGAGAAAGTTCAAATATGAAAATAATGAAATCCCCAACTCTCTTCATGGGTCGTTGAGTTGCTTAAGATTTCAAGGATCAAAACCAAATTGCAAATAAAATATGATATGCATATGATGACCTATGTATAACATCCAAATTAAAAATTAGGATGTTACATGGTGTTTGAATTGCTAGAACATTTACGTACAGTGAACATGCAACTAGTACATGAGTGTTGTGTCTAAATTTGGAATTATTCCGGTTTCTTTTGGCATTTTTATGCATTAATTGACTTTTTGGGCATTTAATGTGAATAATTCAAATTTGAACTACAAGCACATGCTCCAATGCACTAAAGTTGTTTGAAAAATCATATGTGTGTCTTTGGGTGAATTTATAGGTCCCATGCAAGAAATGAGAATGAAATTCAAACATCTGGGCATCGTGGCTTGGCCGGAATGATTGAGAAACTTGGTTTTTTAATTCCTGCGAATCCAAAACATGGCTGAAAATCATGAACTTGGCATGGTGTCATGACATGGCACCAACATGTTTGAGTAAATTTTTTGGCCGAATTAGGACAAGCTTTGGTGTAAGCTTCTTGCAAACTGGAGCTTCCGTCAAGAAGGCTCGTGGTTCGGAGAGGGAACGTACCACCTCCGTGTGCGAAACGACATATGTACACTGCCTTCTCCCGCCTTAATTTTTTTACACTGGCAGATTAGACCAAATAGAAGTATCGTGCTAAATTTTGGAATTATTTCGGGTTCGTTTGGCATTTTTATGCATTAATTGAGTTTTGGGCATTTAATTTGCATAATTCAAATTTTAAATACAAGCACAGGCTCTAGTGCACCAAAGTAGTTTGAAAAATCACATGTGTGTCCTTGGGTGAATTTATAGGTCCCATGCAAAAGATGGGAATGAAACTCAAACATCTGGGCATCGTGGCTTGCCCGGGAAGATTGAGAAAGTTGGTTTTTTAATTCCTGTAAATCCAAAACACGCTTGAAAATCATGAAACTTGGCATGGTGTCATGACATGGCACCAACATGCTGCGGTAATTTTTTGGACGAATTGGGACAAGCTTTGGTGTAAGCTTCTTGCAAACCAGAGCTTCCCTCTAGAAGGCTCGTGGTTCCGAGAGGGAACGTGTCACCTCCGTGTGCGAAACGAGATACATATACTGGCTTCTCCCGCCTTAATTTTTTTACACACGCAGATTAGACAAAATAGAAGTATCGTGCTAAATTTTGGAATCATTTCAGGTTCGTTTGGCATTTTTATGCATTAATTGAGTTTCTGGGCATTTAATGTGCATAATTCAAATTTGAACTACAAGCACATGCTCCAGCGCACCAATGTTGTTTGAAAAATCACATGTGTGTCCTTGGGTGAATTTATAGGTCCCATGCAAGAGATGGGAATGAAATTCAAACATCTGGGCGACGTGGCTCGGCCGAAAGATTGAGAAACTTGGTTTTTTAATTCCTGTAAATCCAAAACATGCCTGAAAATCATGAAACTTGGCATGGTGTCATGACATGGCACCAACATGCTGCGGTAATTTTTTGGCCGAATTGGGACAAGCTTTGGTGTAAGCTTCTTGCAAACCGGAGCTTCCCTCAAGAAGGCTCATGGTTCCGAGACGGAACGTGTCACCTCCGTGTGCGAAACAAGATACGTATACTGCCTTCTCCCGCCTTAATTTTTTACATAGGCAGATTAGACCAAATAGAAGTATCATGCTAAATTTAGGAATTATTCCGGGTTCGTGTGGCATTTTTATGCATTAATTGAGTTTCTGGGCATTTAATGTGCATAATTCAAATTTGAACTACAAGCACATGTTCCAGTGCACCAAAGTTGTTTTAAAAATCACATGTGTGTCCTTGGGTGAATTTATAGGTCCCATGCAAGAGATGAGAATGAAATTCAAACATCTGGGCGTCGTGGCTTGCCCGGAAAATTGAGAAACTTGGTTTTTTAATTCATGTAAATCCAAAACAAGCCTGAAAATCATGAAACTTGGCATGGTGTAATGACATGGCACCAACATGTTGCGTAATGTTTTTGGCCGAAATGGGACAAGCTTTGGTGTAAGATTCTTGCAAACTGGAGCTTACGTCAAGAAGGCTCGTGGTTCCGAGAGGGAACATGCCACCTCTGTGTGCGAAACAACATACGTACACTGCCTTCTCCCGCCTTAATTTTTTTACACAGGCAGATTAGACCAAATATATGTATCGTGCTAAAATTTGGAATTATCCCGGGTTCCTTTGGCCTTTTTATACATTAATTGAGTTTCTGCACATTTAATGTGCATAATTCAAATTTGAACTACAAGCACAGGCTCCAGTGCACCAAAGTTGTTTGAAAAACCACATGTGTGTCCTTGGGTGAATTTCTAGGTCCTATGCAAGAGATGGGAATGGAATTCAAACATCTGGGCTTCATGGCTCGGCCGGAAAGATTGAGAAACTTGGTTTTTTAATTCTTATTAATCCAAAACACGCCTGAAAATCATGAAACTTGGCATGGTGTCATGACATGGCACCAACATGCTGTGGTAATTTTTCTATCTGATTTGCCAAGGCGCACACATTAACAATGAACAAAGTCATTTTGGAACACATGTATTATTGAAACCATGGGCGTTCTACTTATCAATTACGTGCCGCCACGCGTCCCCTTTTTTTATTGGCTAGGAGGTGCCGTACGGGGTAGCTATTTGAGTACGGGAGGCGTGCGATCAGACCCCTGCGCGTGCTCATCGGGAGGAGAGCCCTTTGACCGCTACTCACCGCGCACCTCCCTCCCATCGTCCCCATTAATGGCGCCCGAGCACCTGTTCTACGGCGTGGCTATATGTCTCACTGGACTAAGATTTAAGAGTGAAAAGTAAAAATCTGACAAGAAAGTTTTGCACAGATCTTGATGTAAGATGCGTTGGACCTATATTGCATCGACTGTGACTTATAGCAAGCATGTTGAATATAAGGACGATGAAAGTGGATAATAATTGTCTTACATATTTAGGAGCATAATTAAAAAAGTCACATGCGGCAACGCCTGAAATACACAAGGGCAAAAGAAGAAGGAAGACAACGATCTAGCTCGCTGATCTCTACTTTGTTGATGCGTTGCTGCAGGCAGCGGGAACTAGTCTCTGCGGCGAGCGGTGATGAGCTCTCTCTCGTCCTCAAGATGCTGCTTGAGAGCATCCACAGATTCCTCCACCAGCCTTCTGCGCTCGATGTGCAGCATGGCATTCTCGTCCATAAGTTTCTTGACGGTGACGTCGGTCCTCTTCAACAAGGCAGTGGTCTGCTCCTACTGCCCCGCACTTCTGACGGTCTTCGCCCTCAGCAGGTCGCGCTCGGCCTGGAGCTTCGCATTGATCTCATTTAGTTACCGGATGACGTCGGTAGACTGTTCAAACGAGGCCTTCAGGTCATCCTGCAACCTCGCCCACCTGGAGATCTGATCCATCTGCCTAAGGACGAGGGCACGCATGCGCCTGTAAGAGTCCTCGCCTGCCCGCGAGACATTTTCCCAGGCCGCCGCGGCGCGGGAGGACATTTGTGCTGCATTCGCGGCATGGCGGGACATCTCTTCTGCTTTCGCGGCGCGGCCGGACCAGTGTGCTGCATCGATGGCGCGGCGGGATCTCCATGATGCTTCGGCGGCGCGGCGGGACCGCTCTGCTGCTACGGCCGCGCGGCGGGACATGTTGGTTGCTTTCGCTGCGAGGCGGGACATCTCTCGTGCTTCGCCTGTGCTCGCCTCTCCCGGTGGCAATCTCGACCCGTAACTCACGCTGGCCATGGCGCATTTAATGGAACGATGATGAATGACTTGTTTGTTTTTGTGGATGAGGAGTTGATGAGGAATGTGCAGCCATCTTGGAGTAGTAGTATTTATAACCGAGTAGTAATACGCTCCTAAGTGGGAAACCATTTAGGTTTTGATCTGTGTGAACAGGATTGCAATTTGGAATGTGTCGGGATGCGACCTCCCTGTTCTTCGAAAAAAAATTGTGACGGGACACATGCTCAAAATTTGCTGACGGTTATAAGTGCGGAACTATTCCCGCAAGGCGTAACGTGGGCACGTACGCCTTCTCGGCCGTTTACGTGGCGTTTGCACCATAGGGTGCACCGCAATAGGCAATATCAGCACACGTCTTGTTCCAACAACCGTGCGCGCTCGTTATTACCATCGCGCATGCTTCTTTTAATTAGAATGTGTGTGCCCGTCTAGCGCACACACGTTAATCTATGTAACTGTTTCAGTTTGTTGTGGCTAATCGCAAACAGTTCATCCATGTGAAGTGTATGCCATCAATCGCAGACACTTTGATCTGGCTGACCTGTTTCTGTTATGTTGCCTAATCGCAAAGAGTTAATCCTTCTGAAGCGTATGCCCTCAATCACACACACCTTGATGTGGCTGACCATTTCTTTTGTGTTGCCTAATCACAAATAGTTCATCTGAGTGAACCGTATGCTCTATGTCGCACACGCCTTCATCAGAATGCTCGTTTCTTTTGTTCCGCCTCGTCGCAAACAGTTCATTGGGCTGAACCGTATGCCCTGGATCGCACACGCAACTAAAATCTGAACCGTGTTTGATGCATCCTCCATCGCAAACGTTTTGCACCTTTTTGACGGTTCTTTTACATCCCCGTTTGTGATTAATGCATCACACACAGTTTCGTGAAAGGGTCTCTGATCATAGTGTCGCGTTAGCAGCATCCTGCAGTAGTGCAGCGGCAGCAACCATCCCTGCGTCCACGGCTGCTCCCGTGAAAAAGAGGCCGGTTAGCGCATCGTGGCAGCGGGCAGCGACACATGCAGGTAGGCTAGCTATGTGCATGCATAGTAGGCTAGCTAGACATGTCGTGCATGCATAACAGGCTTCTGGCGTTGCGGCGCATGCACGGCCCAACAGTCTAACCACGGTCCAACGGGCGAACAACGGCACCGTCCGACGCGACCCCACTCATCAGGTCCAACGGGCGACATAGTCAGTGCGGCCCCACTCATCAGAGTTAACGGTCAAAGCACTGACCCGTCGACATCCACCATTTGTGACCAGTTCTGAGGGTTTCGGGCAAGGGAGTGGGGAAAAGTGAGCAAAAGTTAAGAGTGTGGGGATGAATGAGTATGGCTAAGGAACCAGGGGCACAGTTGTAAAAAACCCTTTTAGATATTTCAAGAAGAACTACATACAGATGTATATAGACATATTAGAGTGTAGATTCAGTCATTTTGCTCCATATACAGTTCGCATTGGAATCTCTAAAAAGGCTTATATTTAGATTAGAAACGAAGGGAGTACAAGTTAAGGAACAACACTGTCAGGACCCCGATTCCAAGTCACATCGACCTAGCCGGTAACACCTCATATCTCTTTGCGTCCTCACGCACGGTATTCCCACGGGTGTCGCCTTACCATGGCCCGGGACCGTTTGCGCCTTTTGGCTCACGTATATGATAGTGTCGCTAGCATCCATATGACAAAGTACCCGGGCCGACATGGCTAGTCGTGAACCCAAAGAGGCGCTAACCCATGGGGACAGGCATACATGAATCACATCGAGCATGTCGGTCATCAACGAATGAATTCGGGCTGTAGCACTGGCTAACAGGACTCGGTATCCCGGCCATAGCAGGCTAGGCAGACTCAATATCACCGCGTGACATTTCAAGGGATGATATAGGAATGAAGTGAAACACATGCCGCCAGTCAAGTGTCCAAGCAGTAGTGCTGGGCTAGCAGGACTCCGGTGAACCGGGCTGTAGCGGACTACTATCGCTCAGAAGCACGAGACTACATTTCCCCATATGAGAGGCTGCCAAGGATGAACAACTAGTTTGTCGGATCCCACTCATACCAAGCATTTCAATCATACACGCAATATGCCCGATATGAGTACATACAACATGGCATCACAACAAAACTCTACAACTCAAAGTACTTTATTTAAGAGGCTCCGAGGAGCCATACATAGCATATCCATACAGATAGGGGTCACATGACCGAACACTCAAGTCATACAAACATACAAGCACATGCGGAAGCAAACTAGTCTGAGTACAGACACTAAAAAGAAAGAAAGCTTGTTGAAGCCCTTCTATCTACAGTGGCCCTTCACAAGCCTTGGATCACCACCTGGGTGGCTAGTTCACTCGTCGATGTCAAGGTCTACATAAAACCCATCGGAGGGGGAGGTGTTGTCATCTGAAAACATTAATTAAGCAAACATGAGTACGGAGGCACTCAAAGAAGTCTTACAATGTAATCCTATCATACATGCACATTCTCAAGAAGGTAGTGGAGTTATTGCAGCAAGCCAGCTTTGACTCTTGGCTAAGCTATCCTACGTGACACCACTTGAAAAGCATTTGTCGCACACGAGTCCACTAATCACCATCACAATACTCCACCGTGGATCGTCTCTCGTCAACCCACGAGAGGGCCATCCGCGGCACTCACACTTATCTTGAGGCTTTTAGTAGTATCCATTTACTTGTTTATGAACTGTATAGGTGAACAAGTAGTCCTTTACCGCGGACGCGGCTATTCGAATAGTTTTATACCATGCAGGGGTGTACTTCTTCACACACACTCTCACCACTTATCGCTGCTACACGACATGTACTCGGCAACCTTCAAGCGGAAGCCCAGCGAGGGTGTCGGCCACGACCTGACTAAACACACGAGTCCCGAGTCCAGTTTATCGCCTATTCGGGTTCCATCCGCAGGAGTCCGCCGAGGTTTCCACTAACGGCCCCGAACGATGTGTGCAGGGTTCCCGAGACACCAAACGGGCGAATCGGTACAGGCCACGTGCCTACCACAACACAGCCCACCCCTAGGGTCAGCGCCAAGGCATGCCCCAAAGATGCTACAAACACCGTAAACTACTTGCAACTCCCGGACCGAGGACAAGAGTGGTTAATAAGTCGAGAGGGTCAATTAAGGATCCCAATGCGTGGTAGTAGCTAAGTCTTAAATCACGCACACAGATCTCAGTTCTTAGGGACGGCTTCAATGAAACAACCCACCGTGTACTCCTACATGGCCTCTCATCGATACCTTTACCAAAACATGTTCAACACTTTCACTCTCGAACCCGACACAACCTTTCACTCCAGTTCATCATCCCGATGAGCGGACTGACACAACTCTAAGCATAGCAAGCATAGCATGGTAGGAATCACAAACATGGCTCAATCAACTCCTACACATGCTAGTGGGTTTCATCTAGTTACTATGGCAATGACAGGTCATGCAAAGGAAGTGGGTTCAACTACCGCAGCACACAACAGTTTGAATCGCGTTGTCTTAATGCAGTAAACAAGAGCAGAAGCGAGAATATGGGTTTGTATCGGAATGATCAATGGGTTGCTTGCCTGATGTAGTGGTGGTAGGATACTGCCCTTCAGACGGATATTCGAGATTATCCTCGGAGGCAGAACCTATCATGAAAGACACACCGAAATAAACAACACATGACAATATGCAACAATATGATGCATGCTATGACATGGCAATATGAATATGTGTTGGCCTATTGCAAGCTGGAACAAAGAGGGATGAACTCATTTGCATCAAAGATTCAAATGTTAGCTCATTTAACATAGCCATAAAGGTGCATTATCTTAATATGCTTAAACAGCAAGGTTAACTTGTTCTATCATGCATGAAACCTTTACCAATGGATAGAATGGATTTTTCTGATCATTTTTCATATATAAATCTTTGCATTTGGAGTTACATATTAATTTCTATGAATTTTGAAGTTTGAACTATTTTCGGAATTTCCTATAATGAATAATTCCAAGAATTCATTTCTTCGCGTCAAGAATGCATCGTGGTGACGCCGAGGTCAATGGGGACGTCGAGTCAAACTGACCAGTGGGTCCCGCATGTCAGCACTTAACTTAACTGATTAGAATTAGTTTAAACTAACTAAGTTAATTAGCAGGGGGGGCCCACCTGTCATAGGCTCAGGAGAGTCAACCAGGGCCCGCCCTGGTCAAAGTCAGGGTCAACTACACCGGCGTTTAGCCGCCGGCGAGCCAGACGCGGCGGCGAGAGTGGTTTTGGGCGTTCCGGCAACCAAATGAACCGTGGAGGGCGTCTATGTGTGGCTGGGAGCAAGCCGCAGCTCTTGGTGGCGTTGGCTGGGCTCGGGGTGGCCGGAAACGGCGCCGGCGACGACCTTGGCGGTCGCCGGAGTTCGGGTGATGACGAACTCGTGGCTACGGGGTGCGGTCAGGTGCGTGAAGTGGTGGGTTAGACTCTACGCGACGCGGTGAGCATGTTAGACACCGAGGGGTGACCGGTGGATGGCCGGAAGCACGTCGGCGACGAGCTCCGCGGCGGCGCGTGCGGGTGAGCTCCGTGCAGTCGCTACGAGGCTCGGGAGTGAGAAAGGAAAGGAGGGGGAGGTATCTGTGCTCACGGCGATCTCGAGGAAGCAAGCGGTGCAGTCGGGGACGAGCTGGTGCGGCGGTGACGTCGAAGGGGATCTCCGGCGACGGCGGGGTCGTGCGAGGTCGGTGCAGAGGCCTCGGGCCACGCGAGCGCTCGGGGCTCGGCTAGCTCAAAGAAGAGGAGGGCGGCGGAGCTCCTAGACACGACGGAATGGCGCAAGGACGACGGAGAGCGCGACTACGGCGACGGTGCGGCTGCGGTGGCGTCGGCCATGGCGTGGGAGAGCGAGGGGGAGGAGCTGGGGAGGAGGAAAGGTGTCTGAGGGTTCGGGGGAGTGGGAACATTCCGCGCCGACAGCTCGGCGAGGGAAGCGGCGAGGCGGCGGCCAGCTGCATGGCACGCATGCTGTGCTCGCCGTCGAGCACTGCTGCTGCTGGCCAAGCTAAGCAGCTTGCACATGCGGTGTTGGCTGGGCCAGGTGGGCCGTTGAGTGGCTCCAGGTAAGTTTTTCATTTCTGTTTCCTTTTTCTATTTTCTATAACTTTGTGGACTTTCTAAAAATACATAAACAGCTCCAAAATTCACCAAACTGCACCTGGTCCTTAGTTGGAATATTTCCAGCATGGAACATTTTAGTTTGGGATTATTTGGGCATTTGAAATATTTCATATAATTTAAATGCCCAAACTCAAATACTTATGATTTAATTCAACAACCTTAGGATGACCTGGAAAATTGTGCACCACTTTTGGCAGAGGCTCTGAACCAAAGCAAAGGTGATGAGCATTTTAGAAGGGCATTTCAGGTTCATTGAAAATAATTTTGGTAAGCCCTAGTTGGATTCAAAAGGGGTTCTGGGGGTTCTGTCTTCCGCATTTCAAATTTCTGATGAAAGTTAAACATGATGCAACACACTAATGCATGGACTAGCTAGGATGTGACAAACACTATTGTTCTCATGAGGCATAACAATCAAGAGTTTGGAACTACAATAGCATACGAAAGTACCTTTCTACACCCAGGAGCAAATGCTCCTGGTATGAACAGTAAAATCAAAAAATTCGAAAAAATATTCAAAAAATTCTGATCTTTTTGTGACATACTTACACAAATATTTGTTGTTCATGCAAAATTTCATCGCGAAATCATATTGGTGGAAGGCGTGCCAAAAGAACAAAATCAGAGCTCCAAAATGATTTTGTAAGTAACATTTTTAGAGCATCTTTTTGTTTTTTACCACGTCTTACACCAATGTGATTTTGTGATGAAATTTTGCATCCACAACAAATATTTGTGAAAGTTTGCCACAAAAAAAATTCAGAATTTTTTGAATTATTTTTGAATTTATTTTATGTTACTATTCACACTAGGAGCATTTGCTCCTGGGTGTAGAAATTCCACGTCCTCATAAAATTAGTATGTTCCAGATTAATATGTATAGCTATAGTCATACATACAATGAGGCACATTTGCTTACAATTTTTTTAATATCTTCCTAGAAATTAAAAAATCAGACATATAAGATGATCACAGTTAAAACATGTAAGTAATGCAAATGAAGATGTCCAGTCATTGTGTAAGTACCAACATAACGAAACCTTAACGAGCAAGACTCAATTCACTAAAAGTTAGATAGAGGGGAAAAACATCATGTGATCCAATTATATTGATAAAGCTCATGATACAGTAAGATCATGCCAAATCAAGAACACAAGAGAGAGAGAGAGAGAGAGAGAGAGAGAGAGGGAGAGAGAGAGAGGGGAACAGAGGCTTGCGGCAGCGGAAACTCGTTTAGATTACTTTTTGGAGGTTACTGAATATATATGATCTTTCTGTGTTGGAATCACGCTAGGGGAAGTCCTGAGGGCCCCAGAAGCTCACATGGTGCGCCCTAGGGGGGCGCCACTTTAGCTAGTGCCCCCCGGGCACCTTCCATCTCCCTCCCGAAGCTTCCAGGAACTCTTTTCTTCCAAAAAATTACCGTATTTTTTTATCGCGTTTGGACTTATTTGGTACGTTTTTTCTGCAAAAAAAGAAATGGACAAAAAAACAGAAATGGGCACTAGGCACTATATTAATATGTTATTCCAAAAAATAATATAAAAGTGCACCAAAACCATGTATCGCAAATGTAAATATGGCATGAATACTTCATAAATTATAGATACGTTGCAGACGTATCAGGTCATGATACGTCCATTTTGCATCATGTTTTCCTACTGTTATTTATGATGTTTTATGCATAATGATGCTTTTTGGAGTAATTATAATGCCTTTTCTCTCATAATTTTCAAGCTACACACAAAGAGGGAGAATTCTGGCAGCTGGAAATCTGGACCTGGAAAAGCTACGTCAGGCTACCTATTCTGCACAACTCCAAACAGGCTAAAACTTCATAGAGAATTTTTATGGAATATATGATGAATATTGGAGCAAATAAGTACCAGAGGAGGCCCACCAGGTGGGCACAACCCACCTAGGCGCGCCAGGGAGCCCAGGCGCGCGTTGGTCGGTTGTGCTCACCCAGGCCCACCTCCAGTGCCCATCTTTTGGTATATAGGTCATTTTGACCTAGAAAAAATGAGGAGAGGACTTTCGGGACGGAGCACCACCATATCGAGGCGGAACTTGGGCAGGAGCGGTTCCGCCAGGGGAACTTCCCTCCCGGAGGGGGAAATCATCATCATCATCATCATCATCACCAGCAACTCTCCCATCTTGGGGAGGGCAATCTCCATCAACATCTTCAACAGCACCATCTCATCTCAAACCCTAGTTCATCTCTTGTGTTCAATCTTGTTACCGGAACTATAGATTGGTGCTTGTGGGTGATTAGTAGTGTTGATTACATCTTGTAGTTGATTACTATATGGTTTATTTTGTGGAATATTATATGTTCAGATCCAATATGCTATTTAATACCCCTCTGATCTTGAGCATGATTATCATTTATGAGTAGTTACTTTTGTTCTTGAGGTCATGGGAGAAATCATGTTACAAGTAATCACGTGAACTTGATATGTGTTCAATATTTTGATAGTATGTATGTTGTGATTCCCTTAGTGTTCTCATGTGAACGTCGACTACATGACACTTCACCATATTTGGGCCTAAGGGAACGCATTGTGGAGTATCAATTAGATGATGGGTTGCGAGAGTGACAGAAGCTTAAACCCCAGTTTATGCGCTATTCCATAAGGGACCGATTGGATCCAAAAGTATAATGCTATGTGCTACCTCTTGAGCATGCGTTGGTTTTCCCTTGAAGAGGAAAGGGTGATGTAGCAAAGTAGTGGAAGTATTTCCCTCAGTTTTTGAGAATCAAGGTATCAATCCAGTAGGAGACTACACGCAAATCCCTCGTACCTGCACAAACAAATAAGAACCTTGCAACCAACGCGATAAAGGGGTTGTCAATCCCTTCACGGCCACTTGCAAAAGTGAGATCTGATAAAGATAATAAGATAAATATTTTTGGTATTTTGTTGTATAGATTGAAAAGTAAAGATTGCAAAATAAACGGCGACAGAAATAGCACGTTGGCGGGAGATTAATATGATGTAAGATAGACCCGGGGGGGCATAGGTTTCACTCAAGCAATACGATATAAACCCCATCTTATTATCCTCGATGGCAACAATACAATACGTGCCTTGCTGCCCCAACTGTCACTGGGAAAGGACGTCGCAAGATTGAACCCAAAGCTAAGCACTTATCCGATTTCAAGAAAGATCAATCTAGTAGGCCAAACCAAACTGATAATTCAAAGAGACTTGCAAAGATATCATATCATACATAAAACAATTCAGAGAAGAATCAAATATTGTTCATAGATAATGTTGATCATAAACCCACAATTCATTGGATCTCGACAAACAAACCATAAAAAGTATTACACCGAATAAATCTCCAAGAGAATCGAGGAGAACTTTGTATTGAGAACCAAAGAGAGATAAGAAGCCATCTAGCTAATAACTATGGACCCAAAGGTCTGTGGTAAACTACTCACACATCATCGGAGAGGCTATGGTGTTGATGTAGAAGCCCTCCGTGATTGATGTCGTTGTCAAAACCGGCGAATCTCAGGTAGGGGGTCCCGGACTATGCGTCTGAGGTCAATGGTAACAGGAGACAGGGGACACGATGTTTACCCAGGTTTGGGCCCTCCCTATGGAGGTAATACCCTACTTCCTGCTTGATTGATCTTGATGAATATGAGTATTACAGGAGTTGATCTACCGCGAGATCATAATGGCTAAACCCTAAAAGCCTAGCCTGTATGACTATGATAATGTCTGTGCTCCCTCTCCGGACTAAGTCCTCCGGTTTATATAGACACCGGGAGGATCTAGGGTTACACAAGGTCGGTAACAAAGAAGTGAATCTTCATATTTGGTCGCCAAGCTTGCCTTCCACGCCAAGGAGAGTCCCATCCGGACACGGGTGCAGTCTTCGGTCTTCATATCTTCACAGCCCATCAGTCCGGCCCATGACTAACAGGCCAGACGCCCGAGGACCCCTTAGTCCAGGACTCCCTCAATCGATTGCCCCTCTGGCGTAGTGCCGGAAGAGGCCCCAAGATGGGATCTCACGGGTACAGAAGGTGGCGGCGGTGGAAAAAGTGTTTCATGGTGCTCCTGGATGTTTTCAGTGTATACGAGTATATATAGGCGAAGGAAGTAGGTCGATGCAGCCACGAAGGGCCCACGAAGGTGGGGGCGTGCCTACCCCCCCTAGGCGCGCCCTCCTACCTCGTGTCCGCCTTGTTCCTTCCTTGACGTCCACTCCAAGTCTCCTAGATTGTGTTTGTTCCAAAAAATATCCTCGCGAAGGTTTCGTTCCATTTGGATTCCGTTTGATATTCCAAAAAAGATCCTCGCGAAGGTTTCATTCCGTTTGATATTCCTTTTTTGCAAAACACTGAAATAGGAAAAAAAACAATTTTCCACTGGGCCTCCGGTTAGTAGGTTAGTCCCAAAAATAATATAAAATTGCATAATAAAGCCCATTAAACATCCAAAACATATAATATAATAGCATGGAACAATAAAAAATTATAGATACGTTGGAGATGTATCAAGCATCCCCAAGCTTAATTCCTGCTCGTCCCCGAGTAGGTAAATGATAAAAACAGAATTTTTGATGTGGAATGCTACCTAGCATAATTTTCAATGTAATTTTCTTTATTGTGGCATGAATGTTAAGATCCGAATGATTCAAGACAAAAGTTTAATATTGACATAAAAATAATAATAAATCAAGCATACTAATAAAGCAATTATGTCTTCTAAAAATACCATGGCCAAATAAAGTTATCCCTACAAAATCATATAGTCTGGCTATGCTTTCATCACACAAATATTTAAATCATGCACAACCCCGATGACAAGCCAAGCAATTGTTTCATACTTTTGATATTCTCAAAAAATTTCAATCTTCACGCAATACATGAGCGTGAGCCATGGACATAGCACTATATGTGGAATAGAATGGTGGTTGTGGAGAAGACAAAAAAGGAGAAGATAATCTCACATCAACTAGGCGTATCAACGGGCTATGGAAATGCCCATCAATAGATATCAATGTGAGTGAGTACGGATTGCCATGCAACGGATGCACTAGAGCTATAAGTGTATGAAAGCTCAACAAAAGAAACTAAGTGGGTGTGCATCCAACTCGCTTGCTCACGAAGACCTAGGGTATTTTGAGGAAGCCCATCATTGGAATATACAAGCCAAGTTCTATAATGTGAAATTCTTACTAGTATATGAAAGTGATAACATAGGAGACTCTCTATCATGAAGATCATGGTGCTACTTTGAAGAACAAGTGTGGTAAAAGGATAGTAACATTGTCCCTTCTCTCTTTTTCACTCATTTTTTTGTTTTTTTGTTTTTTATTTGGGCCTTTATCTCTTTTTATGGCCTCTTTTCTTTCTTTAATTTTTTATTTTTAGTTCGGAGTCTCACCCCGACCTGTGGGGGAATCATAGTCTCCATCATCCTTTCCTCACTTGTGACAATGCTCTAATAATGATGATCATCACACTTTTATTTACTTACAACTCAATACTTAGAACAAAATATGACTCTATTTGAATGCCTCCGGCGGTGTACCGGGATATGCAATGAATCAAGAGTGACATGTATGAAAGAATTATAAGGGTGGCTTTGCCACAAATACGATGTCAACTACATGATCATGCAAAGCAATATGACAATGATGAAGCGTGTCATAATAAACGGAACGGTGGTAAGTTGCATGGAAATATATCTCGGAATGGCTATAGAAATGCCATAATATGTAGGTATGGTGGTTGTTTTGGGGAAGTTATATGGTGGGTGTATGATACCGGCGAAAGGTGCGCGGTATTAGAGAGGCTAGTAATGGTGGAAGGGTGAGAGTGCGTATGGTCCATGGACTCAACATTAGTCATAAAGAACTCACATACTTATTGTAAAAATCTATTAGTTATCGAAATGAAGTACTACGCTCATGCTCCTAGGGGGATAGATTGGTAGGAAAATACCATCGCTCGTCCCCGACCGCCACTCATAAGGAAGACACTCGATAAATAAATCATGCTCTGACTTCATCACATAATGGTTCACCATACGTGCATGCTACGGGAATCACAAACTTTAGCACAAGTATTTCTCAAATTCACAACTACTCAACTAGCATGGCTCTAATATCACAATCTTCATATCTCAAAACAATCATAAAGAATCAAACTTGTCATAGTATTCAATGCACTTTATATGATAGTTTTTATTATACCTATCTTGGATGCTCATCACTTTAGAACTAAAATTTTAACCAAAGAAAATTACCATGCTGTTCTAAGAGACTCTCAAAATAATATAAGTTAAGCATGAGAGATCAATAATTTCTATAAAATAAACAACCGCCATGCTCTAAAAAGATATAAGCGAAGCACTAGAGCAAAATTATCTAGCTCAAAAGATATAAGTGAAGCACATAGAGTATTCTAATAAATTCCGATTCATGTGTGTCTCTCCAAAAGGTGTCTACAGCAAGTATTATTGTGTTAAACTAAGAAGCAAAGACTCAAATCATACAAGACGCTCCAAGCAAAACACATATCATGTGGTGAATAAAAATATAGCCTCAAGTAAAGTTACCGATAGAGCGAATTTAAAGAGGGATGCCTTCCCGGGCATCCCCAAGCTTAGGCTTTTGGTTTTCCTTGAATTTTACCTTGGGGTTCCTTGGGCATCCCCAAGCTTAGGCTCTTGCCACTCCTTGTTCCAAAATCCATAAAATCTTTACCCAAAAACTTGAAAACTTCACAACACAAAACTCAACAGTAAATCTCATGAGCTCCGTTAGGGAAATAAAAAAACACCACTTTAAGGTACTGTAATGAACTAATTATTTATTTATATTGGTGTTAAACCTACTGTATTCCAACTTGTCTATGGTTCATACCCCCCGATACTAGCCATAGATTCATCAAAATAAGCAAACAACATAAAAAAACAGAATCTGTCAAAAACAAAACAATCTGTAGTAATCTGTATCAAACGCAAACTTCTGTAACTCAAAAATTCTGCCAAAATATTAAGACCTAAATAATTTATATATTGATCTACTGCAATTGGAATCAGTATTTTATCACTTTCTGGTGATTTTTAACAATTGTTTTCGTGAGAAGAAAGTTTCTGACTTTTTCAGCAAGATCAAATAATTATCAACCAAGAAGATCCTATAGGTTTTACTTGGCACAAACAATAATTAAAACATAAAACCACATGTAACCAGAGGCTATATGAATTATTTATTACTAAACAGGAACAAAAAGCAAGGAACAAAAATAAAATTGGGTTGCCTCCCAACAAGCGCCATCATTTAACGCCCCTAGCTAGGCATAAAAACAAGAATAGATCTAGGTATTATCATCTTTAGCATGCAAATCATAAGTGGCCCTCATAATAGATTCATAAGGTAATTTAATTTTATTTCTAGGAATGTGCTCCATGCCCTTCCTTAACAGAAATTGGAATCTAATATTTCCTTCCTTCATATCAATAATTGAACCAATCGTTCTAAGGAAAGGTCTACCAAGAATAATAGGACATGTAGGATTGCAATCTATATCAAGAACAATGAAATCCACAGGCACATAATTCCTATTTGCAACAATAAGAATATCATTAATCCTTCCCATAGGTTTCTTAATGGTGGAATCCGCAAGATGCAAATTTAAAAAACAATCATCAAATTCATGGAAACCTAGCACGTCACACAAAGTTTTAGGAATCATGGAAACACTAGCACCCAAATCACATAAAGCATAGCATTCATGATATTTAATCTTAATTTTACTAGTAGGTTCCCACTCATCATAAAGTTTTCTCGGGATAGAGACTTCTAATTCAAGTTTTTCTTCATAAGATTGCATTAAAGCATCGACGATATGTTTGGTAAAAGCTTTATTTTGACTATAAGCATGAGGAGAATTTAACACGGATTGCAACAAGGAAATACAATCTATCAAAGAGCAATTATCATAATTAAATTCCTTGAAATCCAAAATAGTGGGTTCATTGCAATGTAAAGTTTTGACCTCTTCCAGCCCACTTTTACCAATTTTTGCATCAAGATCGAAAAACTCCGAATCATTGGGACGCCTTCTAACTAAAGTTGACTCATCTCCAGTCCCATCTTTATCAAGATTTATATTAGAAAACAAAGATTTACTCGGAGACACATCAATCACTTTTAGATCTTCATCCTTATTGTCATGGAAACTAGAAGAACACGCTTTCATAAAGCAATCTTTTTTAGCACGCATCCTAGCGGTTCTTTCTTTGCACTCATCAATGGAAATTCTCATGGCTTTGAGAGACTCATTGATATCATGCTTAGGTGCAATAGATATAAGTTTCAAAGAATCAACATCAAGGGAAATTCTATCCACGTTCCTAGCCAATTCATCAACCTTAAGCAATTTTTCTTCAAGCAAAGCATTGAAATTCTTTTGCGAAATCATAAATTCTTTAACACTAGTCTCAAAATCAGAGGGCATCTTATTAAAATTTCCATAAGAGTTGTTGTAGGAATTACCATAATTATTAGAGGAATTACTAGGTCATGACCTAGAATTAAAATTTCCTCTATACGCGTTGTTACCCAAATTGTTCGTACCAACAAAATTCACATCCATAGATTCATTATTATTATCAATCAAATGGACAAAGGCATATCATTAGGACCAGAGTATTAGCAAATAATTTCATAAGTTCATCCATCTTTCCACTTAAAACATTAATCTCTTCAATTGCATGAACCTTTTTACTAGTAGACCTTTCGGTGTGCCATTGATAATAATTAACCATACTATTATCTAGGAGTTTAGTAGCTTCTCCTAAAGTGATTTCCATAAAAGTGCCTGCCGCGGCCGAATCTAAAAGATTTATAGAAGCAAAATCCAATCCGGCATAAAAAAATTGTATGATCATCCATAAATTCAAACCATGTGTAGGGCAATTATGTATCATTAATTTCATCCTCTCCCAAGCTTGTGCAACATGCTCATGATCAAGTTGCATAAAATTCATAATATCGTTTCTAAGAGAGATGATCTTAGCGGGAGGAAAATACTTAGAGATAAAAGCATCCTTGCACTTATTCCATGAATCAATACTATTTTTAGGCGAAGAAGAGAACCAAGTTTTAGCACGATCTCTAAGCGAAAACGGAAATAGCTTCAATTTAACTATATCATTATCCATATCTTTCTTCTTTTGCATATCGCACAAATCAACAAAGTTGTTTAGATGGGTAGCGGCATCTTCACTAGGAAGGCTAGAAAATTGATCTTTCATAACAAGATTCAACAAAGCAGCATTAATTTCACAAGATTCAACATCGGTAATAGGAGCAATCGGAGTGCTAATAAAATCATTGTTGTTGGTATTGGAAAAGTCATACAATTTCGTATTGTCTTGAGCCATCGTGACAAACAATCCAACACACAAGCACACAAGAAGCAAGCGAAAAGAGGTGAACGAAAAAAGGGCGAATAAAACGGCAAGGGTGAAGTGGGGGAGAGGAAAATGAGATGCAAATGGAAAATAGTGTAATGCGAGGGATAAGAGTTTGTGATGGGTATTTGGTATGTCTTGACTTGTGCGTAGATCTCCTCGGCAACGGTGCCAGAAATCGGCTAGTTGCTAGGAGATCAACTCTTGACTTGACTTTGTGTAAACCTCCCCGGCAACGGCGCCAGAAATCCTTCTTGCTACCTCTTGAGCATGCGTTGCTTTTCCCTTTAAGAGGAAAGGGTGATGCAGCAAAGTAGCGTAAGTATTTCCCTCAGTTTTTGAGAACCAAGGTATCAATCCAGTAGGAGGCTACACGCAAATCCCTCGTACCTGCACAAATAAATAAGAACCTTGCAACCAACACGATAAAGGGGTTGTCAATCCCTTCATGGCCACTTGCAAAAGTGAGATCTGATAAAGATAATAAGATAAATATTTTTGGTATTTTTGTTGTATAGATTGAAAAGAAAAGATTGCAAAATAAACGGCAACAGAAATAGCACATTGGCGGGAGATTAATATGATGTAAGATAGACCCAGGGGCCATAGGTTTCACTAGTGGCTTCTCTCAAGATAGCATATTCTACGGTGGGTGAACAAATTACTGTCGAGAAATTGATAGAAAAGTGCATAGTTCTGAGAATATCTAGGCATGATCATGTATATAGGCATCACGTCCGCGACAAGTAGACCGAAACAATTCTTCATCTAGTACTATTACTCCACACATTGACCACTATCCAGCATGCATCTAGAGTATTAAGTTCATAAGAACAGAGTAACGCATTAAGCAAGATGACATGATGTAGAGGGATAAACTCAAGCAATATGATATAAACCCCATCTTTTTATCCTCGATGGCAACAATACAATACGTGCCTTGCTGTCCCTGCTGTCACTTGGAAAGGACACCGCAAGATTGAAGCCAAAGCTAAGCACTTCTCCCATTGCAAGAAAGATCAATCTAGTAGGCCAAAACAAATTGATAATTCGAAGAGACTTGCAAAGATATCAAATCATACATAAAAGAATTCAGAGAAGAATCAAATATTGTTCATAGATAATCTTGATCATAAACCCGCAATTCATCGAATCTCGACAAACACACCGCAAAAAGTATTACATTGAATAGATCTCCAAGAGAATCGAGCAGAACTTTGTATTGAGATCCAAAGAGAGATAATAAGCCATGAAGCTAATAACTATGGCCCCGAAGGTTTTTGTTAAACTACTCACACATCATCGGAGAGGCTATGGTGTTGATGTAGAAGCCCTCCATGATCAATTCCCCCTCCAGCGGAGCGCCGGAAAAGGCCCCAAGATGAGATCTCACGGGTACAGAAGGTTGCGGCGGTGGAAAAGTGTTTCGTGGTGCTCCTGGATGTTTTTAGGGTATAAGAGTATATATAGGCGAAGGAAGTAGGTCGGTGGAGCCACGAGGGGCCCACAAGGGTGGGGGGCGTGCCTAGCCCCCCTGGGCACGCCCTCCTACCTTGTGGCCGCCTCGTTGCTTCCTTTACGTCCACTCCAAGTCTCCTGGATTGTGTTTGTTCCAAAAAAGATCCTCGCGAAGGTTTCATTCCGTTTGATATTCCTTTTCTGTGAAACACTGAAATAGGCAAAAAAACAGCAATTTGCACTGGGCCTCCGGTTAGTAGGTTATTCCCAAAAATATTATAAAAGTGCATAATAAATCCCATTGAACATCCAAAACAGATAATATAATAGCATGGAACAATAAAAAATTATAGATACGTTGGAGACGTATCTCTATGGTTAGAATTTATTCTTAATACTTTTCTCGTAGTTGCGGGTGCTTGCGGGAAGGTTAATCATAAGTAGGAAGTTTGTTCAAGTAAGAACAACACCTAAGCACCGGTCCACCCACATATCAAATTATCAAAGTAGCGAACACAAATCGAACCAACATGGTGAAAGTGACTAGATGAAATTCCCGTGCACCCTCAAGAACGCTTTGCTTATCATAAGAGGCCGTTTTGGCCTGTCCTTTGCCTCAAATGGATTGGGCTACCTTTCTGCACTTTTGCTACTATCATCATTACTTGCTCGTTACAAATTATCTTGCTACCAAACTACTCTGTTATTTACAATTTCAGCACTTGCAGACATTACCTTGCTGAAAACCACTTGTCATTTCCTTCTACTCCTCGTTGGGTTTGACACTCTTACTTATCGAAAAGAGCTACAATTGATCCCATATACTCGTAGGTCATCAAGGCTATCTTCTGGCGCTGTTGCCGGGGAGTGAAGCGCATTTGGTAAGTTGAATTTGGTAAGGAAACATTTATCTAGTGTGCTGAAATTTACTGTCACTTGTTACTATGGAAAACAATCCTTTGAGGGGTTTGTTCGGGGTATCTTCACCTCAACTGGAACCACAATTAGCTACCCCTCAATGCACTGCACCTACTGAAAGTATTGAATATGAAATTCCTTCGGGTATGATAGAACAACTGCTAGATAATCCTTATGCAGGAGATGGAACCGAACATCCTGATATGCACTTGATATATGTGGAACAAATTTGTGGATTGTTCAGGCTTGCAGGTTTACACGAAGATGAAGTTATGAAGAAGGTTTTCCCTATATCTTTGAAGGGAAAAGCATTGGCATGGTGTAGGCTATGCGATGATATTGGATCTTGGAATAGGAATCGATTGAAATTGGAGTTCCACCAAAAAATTTATCCTATGCATCTAGTTCGTCGTGATCGGAATTACATATATAATTTTTGGCCTCGTGAAGGAAAAAGTATTGCTCTAGCTTGGGGGAGGCTTAATTCAATGTTATGTTCATGCCCCAATCATGAGCTCTCAAGATAAATTATTATCCAGAATTTTTATGCTCGGCTTTCTCATGATCGATCCATGCTTGATACTTCTTGTGCTGGTTCTTTTATAAAGAAGAGTATTGAATTCTGGTGGGATCTTTTGGAAAGAATTAAAAGCAACTCTGAAGATTGGGAACTTGACGAAGGTAAAGAGTCAGGTATTAATCTTAAGTATGATTGTGTTAAATCTTTTATGAATACCGATGCTTTTCAAAAGTTTAGCACTAAATATGGACTTGACTTTGAGATAGTAGCCTCCTTTTGTGAATCATTTGCTACTCACGTTGATCTCTCTAAAGAGAAGTGGTTTAAATATCACCCACCTATTAAAGAAGAAATTAAGGAACCGGAACTAGCTAAAGAAGAAACTATACTTTATAATGTTGATCCAGTTGTTCCTACTGCTTATATTGAGAAACCACCTTTCCCTGTTAGGATAAAGGAATATGCTAAAGTTCAGCTGTGGTTAAGAAGAGTTATATTAGAACACCTAAACCTAATGAACAAATCAAAGTAGAGGCTAGCGTTGCTATGGTTAAGGATCTCCTGGGAGAAAATATACATGGGCATGTTATTTACTTCTTTAATGAAGCTACTAGAATTGCTAAACATGATAAAGAGGATAAACATAGACCCGTTGTTGGCATGCCTGTTGTCGGTGTCAAAACCGGCGGATCTCGGGTAGGGGGTCCCGAACTATGCGTCTAGGCGGATGGTAACAGGAGACAAGGGACACAATGTTTTTACCCAGGTTCGTGCCCTCTCGATGGAGGTAAAACCCTACTCCTGCTTGATTAATATTGATGATATGGGTAGTACAAGAGTGGATCTACCATGAGACCAGAGAGGCTAAACCCTAGAAGCTAGCCTATGGTATGATTATTCTTCGTCCTACGGACTAAAACCCTCTGGTTTATATAGATACCGCATAGAGTTAGGGTTACACAGAGTCGGTTACAATGGTAGGAGATCTACATATCCGTATCGCCAAGCTTGCCTTCCACGCCAAGGAAAGTCCCATCCGGACACGGGACGAAGTCTTAAATCTTGTATCTTCATAGTCCAGGAGTCCGGCCAACGGTGATAGTTCGGCTATCCGGACACCCCCTAATCTAGGACTCCCTCAGTAGCCCCTGAACCAGGCTTCAATGACGACGTGTCCGGCGCGCATATTGTCTTCGACATTGCAAGGCGGGTTCCTCCTCCGAATACTTCATAGAAGATTTTGAACACAAGGATAGTGTCCGCTCGCAAAACAAGTTCCACATACCACCGTAGAGAGAATAACCTTTGCACAGATCTGTTGATGTATTCATGGCGTGACATCACACCACGGCCAGGCCTTTATCTGAATCGTTTTTGTCGCTCCTCGGTAGCGTTTAGCGAGGCGGTTTCCTTGGCACGCCTTATCGAGCGGAGATCGTGCCCCTTATTCGGGATTCCCATCAATATGGACGTGGGTAACCCAAACGCGCCTTTGATTACGGCGCTTGGGAGATAAGCGAGTTTTAGCAGGCTGGCGGGGGGCGCATAGCTTCGTCCGTCCATATAAGGGGATAAGGATCCACCTTTTCACCCACGCCTTCTTCCTCCTTTGCTCATCCATTTCACAAGACTCGAGCTCTAGCGCCCAAGTCCGCACATCCCTCCTCAACCTTCTCCAGCCATGTCCGGAGCGGGAGGCAAGTGGATGGTCTCCTCCGTCACGGAGGGACAAGTCAAAAAGCTGCGGAAGGCCGGATACTTGTCCAGCGACATCACGCACCGGCTCCCCGACGAGGGGCAGGTCATTCCCACCCCCAGGCCCCATGAGAGGGTAGTGTTCCTCACTCACTTCCCCCGCGGACTAGGTTTTCCACTTCACCCATTTGTCCGGGGGCTCATGTTCTACTACGGCCTGGATTTCCATGATCTGGCCCCGAATTTCATCCTCAACATCTCGGCGTTTATCGTCGTGTGTGAGGCCTTCCTCTGCATCCAGCCCCACTTCGGCTTATGGCTGAAGACCTTCAATGTCAAGCCGAAGGTAGTGGGCGGCCGCCAAGCGGAGTGCGGAGGTGCCATGGTTGGAAAGATGGCCAAAGTCCTATGGCTCGAGGGCTCCTTTGTGGAGACCATAAAGGGGTGGCAATCGGGGTGGTTCTACATCACCGAGCCGCGCGACTCTCAATGGGCGGCGGCCCCTGAATTTCGATCTGGCTTCCCCACACGACTCACATCATGGAAAGAGACGGGCCTGACGTGGGGTGGTTCGGAAGAGCTATCCGGACTCCAAACCTGCGTTCGAAACCTGGTGGACAAGAATCTCAAGCTTGTCAACGTAATCCAGGTGATGCTCATCCGCCAGATTCTCCCATGCCAGCAACGGGCCTTCAATTTGTGGGAGTTTGATCCGGCACAGCACCGAACCTTTAACCGGCTCTTCGACACTACGTACGAAGATGCCTGGAAGGTGCTGTTCAAGGCGCTGAAAGCTCCGCATCCGCCATCAAGATCGCGGATTCAGCTCGCAGCGTCAAGCCAGCGAGGTAAGTTATTTTACCCTTTATGGGACTCTTTTTTCATAGTTTGACTCTATGCGAGGTAAGTTATTTTGGAATGTTAATATAATTAATTGAATTGTTTGTTTGTTTGCTTGAGTGAATTAAACTTGAGTGAAATTTGAACCTTTTCAAAAACTTTTGAAAGAGAGGGAATAAAATGACTTTCCCCTTCTCCGGTAAATTCAAATTCATCCTATTAAAATCAATGAGAGAAGATGACATGACTTCTTCAACTATAAAGAATTTGAACGGAGTTTTGCAATTTAATTCTTTCAAATATTTGCACTTGCTTTCTATTTTTCTTCCCGAGAAATACCCGAAAATAAATTCTTGCAAGCAAGAAAGAGCGGAGGAAAATGACCCTCCAAAATCAGGGCATTTTTGAAAATATTTGAGCCAAGAAAACCAAAGTATTTATTTAAAAATTATTTGCAAAAAGAAATAAAGCCTTTAGGGATTTTCTGAAAACATTTTTTTTCAAGTTTTATTTTGGCCGTGGAATAATGCTCATCATCTACATTTTATTTTTCTGATAATTTTAGTATATAAAAACTCTTTATTCGAATTGATTTGATTTTCTTTTTATTGTTTTAGTTTCCTAATTTTAAAAATAGGAATGGAATCGTTTTATTAGGAAAAACCTGCTGGCCCATTAAGCACTTTCCTATTCTAGCCCAACAAGAGATCATCTCCTTCCTCTGTTTCCTCTCACGTTCTGAAGCTTTCCATGTCCATGGAGACAGAATTCTCCAGCTTCCCGATCTCCCTCGTCTTTCCATCCCAGCCCTCCCGAGACCGCCTATAAAACCCCTCCCTCTCCTCGCTCCATTTTTCCCATCACCACGCCCCTCCCTGCCCGTAGCCTTCTCGCCACCGCCCTCCTTTTCCTGCCTAGAACGCCACCGGGAGCTCTCTCGAACCTCCCATCGCCCAGCGCCACCTCCCAAGCGCCGACCCTCCTCCGCCACCCCACCTCGCCGGCGACCTCGCCCCCTCGCGAGCAGCCTCCACATCGCCATCTCCTTCCTGCCATCTCTGCCTCACGTACAGGTAACTCCGTTTTGTTTTCAGATTTATTCCTGTAACAGATTTAGTTCCGTTCTTGTTTAGCTTATAACTTTTGATCTAGAAGTCCGATGATGCTGATTCTTTTTGCGTTAGATCACAATTTTCTTGTAGTTTCCAAAAATATATAATTTGTCTATGTTTGGATTTATAAAATTGAGTTAGATCAGATTTGAATTAAAGCTTGTTTTGCTTATTCGGGAGTTTAAAAATAGATTTTATTTGATTCTTTTTCTACTGATCACTAGTGATCATATTTACCAGTGGTAACAACTTCAAAATTGTATGAGTATTTTAGCTTATTGTTTCATGTAAAACAAATTCTGTTTTAATTCTATTCAATTATAGCTACTTCTTTTCTATAGTTGTTTTTAAATTATTTTATTTTATATTTCAGAAAGTTTATGTTTGGTTTCTATTAGTTAAACAGTAGGTGTTCAACAAGTTTTTATATTTATTTTTATTTTGTTATCGTGAAATCAATTCAAGTTCGCTAATAACTTGCAATGGATTTCTCTACTGTTTTAACTCCCAATTGAAAATACTTTCAAAATAGCTTTATAAAAAAATACTTTATTTTTTTCTTTGTCTTAACTAAATTTATATTTTATTCTCTGTTATTTTAGTGTTTTATTTTCCGTTAGATAAAACTATTTTTGTGAATGTTGTAGAAGAAGACTCCCTAGTTTTATTTGAAGTTCCTTTGGATTCTTATTCGCTCTCTCTTTTGTTTTGATTGTTAGTGTGAGTGCTTATGTAAATGATATGTTTGTTATATAGATTTCATCAGAGAGTGACGAGTAGTCTATCAAGTTATTTCTTGAGAACGATAATTCTTCTTCGTCAACATCACCAGGCAAGTTCACTTTGACCATGCTTTCTTACCTATGTTCTATTGCATTTAGTGGCACCTTGGCAACCACCCCTCAGTAGTGTTATTGAATCCTTGTAGTTGAGTAGTATGCATGAGGTAGGAACCCACCCCCTGTTACCAAGCCCGGGACAATATTTTATTTAATGCTACGCTATAGTAGACGGGGTTTGGTATGAGTACTCGGGAGTGGTGTGAGAATGGAGGATTCTACGTCAATGACGACAACTCCATGACGGAATCTGCAAGGACTGCATCTTCAAGGCCTCAAGACTTCAAGACTCGAGACAAGAATTCAATACACACTACTGGGTGAAGGACGGTTGACGGGCACCCTGGAGAAACCAGTGGTTGGCCGGGATGCATGGAGAAGCGCCATGACATCTTGCGGAAAGCTTCACCCAGACTCAAAGAGACGGAAGAATACTTCACGCCCGGAAGCTTACCTGTGCAACCGCAAGTCATTATGGGCTCTGGCTTGGTTGACCTTAGTTGTGACTCTGGCTGGGACGGTACTAGCAGATGTAGAACTACGGTAGGATGGGTTGAGTACCGGACAGTGGTCAGAGGAACTCTTTGGAAGACCATGTTTGGTCATCTTGTTCTCAAACACCACGAAGTGCGAGAACGTAAAGAGAGGATCGAATCTTGCGGGTAAAGTGTACAAACCTCTGCAGAGGGTTATAACCTAATCGATTAGCCGTGTCCCGGTTACGGACAATTGAGCCTCTGGACTTGGATCTATCTGGAACTCTCAACACGGATTGATAACTTAATTGTGGGCAACATATGATGAATTTTGGGCTATGAGACATCGGTTGGCGGAACCATGTCATGATAGAAAACTCCATAGTACAGACTCCATTTATGCCTTTGATGTAGGTAAAATAAAATCAGCTTTTATGCAAACAAAACTCAGATCTGAGCCATAAAGCCATACTGCATATAGTATAGTTTATCATCTGTTTTCTCATATTGTGATCTTGCGGTACATTCAATGTCTTGACCTACACGGCTGCAACGTATCATGTTGCGGATACTTTCTCGACGAGTAAGAGTTACGATCAGGTTACGGTCTACACTCAACCTGCCGATGGCGTTGATGGGACTCCACACCCGTTTGATTGTTTCGCTGAGTATTATGAGGTATATATCATTTTACATTATTTATACATGTGATTGCACTTTGATATATACATTGATGTTGTGTGTGCAAAGATCTTGATCGAGGATGGCACAACAACACAGAGGCTTGACCGTCTGAGGTCGGGTCGCTACAACCGGTGATCTCCGTCCATCCGGAGGCACCGGATAGCTCGCTGGAGGCGCTTAACGCGCCTCCATCGACGAGGAGCACCGCCTTTATTATGAGTGTGGTGATCCAGAAAGTTCAAATCCGCCAAGAGCGGGCTGGTCAAGCCTGTACCGGGCTTCTAATGTGCTTTGAGGTAAGTTTAGAATATGTAAAAATATTACTGCATAGACAGTAGCCCACGATGCTTAGTTCGGTGTTAGGAAAGAAAAGCCGGACTGAGGATCTAAAAGATATACGCAGGAGTCTAACATAAGTATGTCAATATGGGAATGTAGGCTGCGCTGGCTGACCTCTGCCACCTTGTTGTGGAGGTCAATGCATTGAAGCGAGCCTCGGCGGTCCGAGAACGAGCTCGGCCTTGCCAAGAAGCAGCTCGAGGACAAGGAAGGTAAGTAATACCTTATTAAAGTAATACCTTATAGAAAGGATTTGGTTGCAAAAATGACAGGACTAACGTGGGTATTGTAGGGGCCACGAACGAGGTGGCGACCCTGAAGGAAGCGGTGTCCGCGGCCGAAAGCAATGCGGCAGCGGAGCGCACCGAGCGAGATAAGGAGGAGGCGTGGGTGGCGGAGGTGCGGCAAGAGCTCCAGGCTCTCGTGGAAAAACACGAGAGTTTGGAGCGTGACTCGAAGACTCGAGAGTCCGAGCTCGCCTTGGCTCTTGAGAGTGCCAAAGCCGCTAAGGCCGAAGCCCAAAAACCCTCCAGGAAATTGAATCATTAAAGAAGATAGCGGCGGGTAAGGCATTCTTTATGCAAAGCAAGCATGTGAAAGTGAATTATCTATTACTTACCCGAATCCGGAGCTCTCCAGGAGCATTCGCAGATCTGCCCCTTAGTGTGTCTGATGTTGCCGCGTTCTACCGCGCCAAGGAGGGGAGCTCGACGGAAAAGGTTTTCGGTCTCGATATCTTTGAGGGCGGACATCCGTGCCTCGAGCGACCAGTGAAGCAGCTGGTCGAGCTCCACAAGGTCGCCGAACAGGCCATGAAGGGCCTCATAATTGGTGTGGCCATTGGAAGCCATTCCTAGGAGCTACCGGGCTAGTCTGCGGGCGGCTGGTGGGCGCTTTGTCCATGGATTGAAGTCATCGAGCGCTCCGTCTGCATTGAAGGTGCCCGTCGGGCCTTGCCCGTGCTAAAGTGCTTTGGGGCAAGCTGGATCTTGATAAGCTTGTGACGGACGGGCCTTGAAGGGCAAGGAGCATCGCAAGCCCGAAATGTACTATGAGGGCGTCATGAAGGGTGCCTGCCTTATAGCGGGTGAATGCTCCAAAGATGTAATTTTTGAATAGACTCGCATTTGTTATCCTGTACGCTGAAAACTTGTTCATATGCGCTGAGCAAAGCTTGTGAATTTAAAATATTACCTTCTGTCCGGCCGTTTATCAAATTTGAGAGATGGCAAGTCGTTGGCTTCAGCCCCCATGCCACGAGTGTTGGGGTGTTCGGGATAAACTTGAGCACTCTTGTTCCCATTGTTGGGTCCTTCGAGGGAGGCGCTCAACGCAATGAACAAGGCAACCGGACTATAGTGCTTGAACACTGTCACTTAGCCATAGAATTCTATAATTCTAAATTTCGGTGAAGCCCCTAGTACTCGGAAGACCGAGTTCGGGACGCTATCCACGCCTTGGCCGGACAATGCTGAATCCTCGCTCTAAGCGGCACAAGTCTTTAGGGACCCGAAAAAACCTCTCGAACAGCGACCGGCTCTCGCCCTATCATGACGGTCAGTTTTAGCTTTCTCCACTGAGGTGCTCAACCCAGCTCAACCGGGGCACAATCGCAGTGGTTCTCCCAGCGCTACCTTAGCCGATATAACGGAATGTAAGGTACCAAAACATGGGAGCCGGGCAAACCCAACTATTGACCCCAGACATGATTCGGAGCCGATGCATATAATGCTATAAGTTTGGGGTGCCACACTTGTGAAAGTGTTCGGACTTGTCACACCATATTTTTGGGGTACTTAAGCCCCTGGTGTATTGGTCGTACCATAGTGTATGGGTGCAACATGTCATGAATGAACATATATATAGATAAAGAAAGGAGTGCAATAATAGGCAAAAGCTATGTATTGTTTATTCAAAAAGGTACTGCAACGAAAGCAGAACGATACAAATAGTGCGATAAGCAAGGGATGGGATTATTTCACATGTCCCCCTCCAGGGGTAAGCTGCAGGATGGTATGTAAAACAGGTATAATGCTCGTAGTAGAGACCACCTGGACACTCGACGTAGCTTTACCTTCCCGGCTGTTGCATCATGAGTTCGGCAATTCTAGTGCGGACAGGGCTTCGGAAAGCGGAGTCTGAAAGTAAGAAAAAGAAGAAAGAAAAGAATGACACAATCGGAGCCCTAGTGCGGTTGAGCCGCATTGCAGGCGTGTCGTGGTCGTGCCCTCCCTTATGCCCATGGTATCTCCGGGCGTAGTTATGTACGCGTAATCTTGGCTTCGCAATTTCGCGAGGTTGGGGTAGGGGCGGATTACTCTGGCGATGCTCGGATCGTTCAGCGGTCTTGTTGTGGGTTACTCCGGGCGCGCTTGACGGTGCCCGGATGTTTAGTAGCCGGACTCGAGAATTGCTGTGAGAGGCTGCTTTGCACCTCCGCCGCGAGGGCCGCCGTATGCTCCTCCGTTCGGAGAGAGCGTTCGGTGTTTCCATTGACCGTGATTACTCCTCGAGGGCCTGGCATCTTGAGCTTGAGGTATGCATAGTGCGACATCGCATTGAACTTTGCAAATGCGGTTCGTCCAAGCAGTGCGTGATAGCCGCTGCGGAACGGGACTACGTCGAAGATTAACTCTTCGCCGGAAGTTATCCGGGATCCAAGACCACTTGAGTGTGGCGAGCCTGTACAATTGGCCTCTACACCTGGTATGACGCCTTTAAAGGTCGTCTTTGTGGGTTTAATCCTTGAGGGGTCTATGCCCATTTTGCACACTGTATCCTGATAGAGCAGGTTCAGGCTGCTATCGCCGTCCATCAGGACTCTGGTGAGGTGAAATCCGTCGATGGTTGGGTCAAGAACCAATGCGGCTGAAAGTGAAACTATCCCTAGGTGGTTTTGGTAATTCATAACAACATATAGCTCATTGAGCTAATGCTATTCCAAGACTATTATTTCAGGAAAGCTCAATGAATGGCATGGCATGGATGATGAAAGTGGATCCCTCAAAATACTAAGGACAAAGGATTGGCTCAAGCTCAAAAGCTCAAGACTCTTAATTTTACATTTTAGTGATCCAAGATCACATTGAGTCTATAGAAAAAGCCAATACTATCAAGAAGGGATGATGTGTTGCTTAATGAGCCTTTTGCTTCATGTGCTTAGTGATATGCTCCAAAACCCTCAACTACTTTCCCACATCCACAAATGACCTAAACTTAAAGCCAAAATCGGTCACACCGATTCTTTCTATCCGGCGCCACCGATTCCAAAAGTCATAGCCACTGCCAAAAACCCTAAGAAAATCGGTCTTACCGATAGGGATCTCGGTCTCACCAAGATGGGGTTGCAATCTCTCTGTTTCCCTTCGTAACGTTTCGGTCTAACCGAAGTGAGCGATCGGTCCCACCGAGATTGCAATGTAAACTCTCTGTTTCCTTTTTGTAACATTTCGGTCTCACCGAAAAGAGCAAATCGGTCCCACCGAGTTTACCTGACCAACTCTCTGGTTAGCTAATTACCAAAATCGGTCTCACAGAGTTTGTGTAATCGGTCTCACCGAGATTACGTTATGCCCTAACCCTAACCATATCGGTCTCACCGAGATGCATGTCGATCCCACCAAAATCACTAACGGTCACTAGGTTTCTTGAATCGGTCGACCGAGTTTAACTATTCGGTCCCACCGAGTTTGGTAGATTGTGTGTAACGGTTGGATTTTGTGTGGAGGCTATATATACCCCTCCACCTCCTCTTCCAACTTACCATTTCCGAGAGAGAACCACCTACTCATGTGTTGAGGCCAAGATATTCCATTCCTACCATATGAATCTTGATCTCTAGCCTTCCCCAAGTTGCTTTCCACACAAACCTTCTTTCCACCAGATCCAAATCCTATGAGAGAGAGTTGAGTGTTGGGGAGACTATCATTTGAAGCACAAGAGCAAGGAGTTCATCATGAACACACCATTAGTTACTTCTTGGAGAGTGGTGTCTCCTAGATTGGCTAGGTGTCACTTGGGAGCCTCCGACAATATTGTGTAGTTGAACCAAGGAGTTTGTAAGGGCAAGGAGATCGCCTACTTCGTGAAGATCTACCGCTAGTGAGGCAAGTCCTTCATGGGCGACGGCCATGGTGGGATAGACAAGGTTGTTACTTCGTGGACCCTTCGTGGGTGGAGCCCTCCGTGGACTCGCAAGAACTGTTACCCTTCGTGGGTTGAAGTCTCCACCAACGTGGAAGTACGATAGCACCACCTATCGGAACCACGAGAAAAACATCCGTGTCTCCAATTGCGTTTGAATCCTCTAAACCCTTCCCTTTACTTTCTTGCAAGTTGCATGCTTTAATTTCTGCTGCCAATATACTCTTTGCATGTTTGCTTGAATTGTGTGATGATTACTTGACTTGTCCTAAAATAGCTAAAATCTGCCAAACTATAAAATTGGGAAAAGGTTAAGTTTTTATTGGTCAAGTGGTCCAATCACCCCCCTCTAGACATACTTCAAGGTCCTACAGCGGCGAATCCGCCGTGGAAGATGCTAGTGGGGTGGTCCCTTCGATCAAAGGTGATCGGGCAGGGAGGACCATGGGTTGAACTTCGGCGCGACTGGCTCCATCGCATTTACATCCCTTAGTGCACACTTCCGCTCCCTTTTGGGTATGTGGGTTGCGTATATCATGTTCACCGTCCGCACTTGTGGGGGGAAGCCCTTCTGTCCTCTATAGTTCGGCGGCCGGGGCTCCACCTCGTCATTGCTATGCAGCCCCTTGTCATTGAGTTCGGCATTTAACTTGCCTGCCTGTTTCAAGACCCAACAATCCCTGGTGGTGTGGTTGGCTGGTTTTTCGGGGGTTCCATGTATTTGGCACGAGCGATCGAGTATTCGGTCCAGATTGGACGGGCCCTCAGTATTTCTTTTGAACGGCTTTTTCCGCTGACCGGGTTTAGAGCCTCTGAATCCGGCATTGACTGCCGTATCTTCAGCATTATCGCCGTTAATGTGGTGCTTGTGCTTGTTGCGATGCGACCTGCCATTGCTGTCCTTGGTATCCGAACTACCAGGGTTTTTGGTCAAGTTGTTATTACGAGCTAGCCAGCTGTCCTCTCCCGCGCAAAAGCGGGTCATCAGCGTCGTGAGGGCTGCCATGGATTTCGGCTTTTCTTGTCCTAGGTGCCGGGCAAGCCACTCGTCGCGGATGTTATGTTTGAAGGCTGCAAGGGCCTCTGCATCCGGACAGTCAACGATTTGATTTTTCTTGGTTAGAAACCGTGTCCAGAATTGTCTGGCCGATTCTTCTGGCTACTGAATTACGTGGCTGAGGTCATCAGCGTCTGGTGGTCGCACATATGTGCCCTGGAAGTTATCAAGGAATGCGGCTTCCAGGTCCTCCCAACAACCAATTGATTCTGCTGGCAAGCTGTTAAGCCAATGCCGAGCTGGTCCTTTAAGCTTGAGTGGGAGGTATTTGATGGCGTGTAGATCATCACCGCGAGCCATGTCGATATGGAGGAGGTACTCCTCGATCCAGACCGCAGGATCTGTTGTGCCATCGTATGATTCTATGTTTACGGGTTTGAAACCCTTGGGGATTTGATGATCCATCACTTCGTCTGTGAAGCATAGTGGGTGTGAGGCGCCTCTGTATTGAGCTATATCACGACACAGCCCAAATGAGCTTTGTCTACTGTGTTCGGCCCGGCCAGAATTGCTGTATCCGGCGAGACGGTTATCATCACGTGTCGTGGGGCGCCCACGCGATCCGCAGATCGATCTTGTTTGCCTTGCCTTGTCCTCCAATATGTCTCGCAGGTCTGGCGCGTTTCCCCGTGTCTTGGTACTTTTCGAGCGACGCCGGGGTGCGGCTTGAACGGAGGGCCTAGAGGCCTCTCTGTCGCGGCCACAGGGTGGCCGGTCGGTTGCATCATGCGCTGGTGATGTAGGTTTGGGTGCTTCCTCCTCTAATTGGGGTAGTAGCCTGCGTTTTGGGCATCTCTTGGAGGGGCGTTCGAGTTCGTACTCTTCGGCTGCAAGGACTTCAGTCCATCTGTCAGCTAGCAAGTCTTGGTCAGCTCTAAGCTGCTGCTGCTTTTTCTTGAGGCTGCTTGCGGTGGCCATAAGCCTGCGTTTGAAACGCTCCTGCTCGGCGGGATCCTCAGGCACGACAAATTTGTCGTCGTCGAGGCTTGCCTCATCTTCGGAGGGAGGCATATAATTATCGTCCTCCACCTCCCTGTCTGCCACTCTATCATGAGGGCTGGCTTCTGTGGCGGGATTTAGAGCGGCGCCGCTGACGCCGGCGCTTGGGCTGTTTTTTGGAGGGGTCATCCTCCGCTGTTCCATCGCCGTTCCCATCTTTTGGGATGTCCACCATGTATATGTCGTATGACGAGGTGGCCTTCCAGTGCCCTGTAGGCGCTGGTTCTTGGTCGTCTCCAGCATCGTCGTCCATATGGTCGATGTCTTCGGAGTCGAAGTCGAGCATGTCGGTTAAATCATCGACAGTGGCTACAAAGTGGGTGGTGGGTGGGCGTTGAATTTCTTCGTCGTCCACATCCCAACCTTCCTGACCGTAGTCCGGCGAGGGCTCTCCTGATAAAGAGAGAGTCTTTAGTGAATTCAGGATGTCGCCAAAGGGTGAGTGCTGAAAGATGTCCGTGGCAGTGAACTCCATGACCGGCGCCTAATTGGATTCGATTGTCCGGAGCGCGGGAGGTTCGGAGTCCGGCACCTTGGAGTCACGGTCTTTGCAAAGGACAGGGATGGTGTTCGGCTCAATTGTCGTAGAGATCGTAGCCCCTGAGGCGGTGTCCAACCACTCGTCCTCGATCGACGGAGTCGGCTCCGAGCTAAGGGTCGGAGCGACGCCGGTGCGACCTCGAGGCCTGCTCGCGGCGAGCTAGATCATGCCCATCGAGACAGTGCGACGCACTTGGCTGTGGCTTGAATCCGTCGAAGATCAATTCTCCGCGGATGTCAACCGTGTAGTTCAAACTCCCAAATCTGACCTGATGGCCAGGGGCGTAGCTTTCGATCTGCTCCAAATGGCCAAGTGAGTTGGCCCGCAGTGCAAAGCCGCCGAATACGAAGATCTGTCCGGGGGAAAAGTCTCACCCTGGACCGCGTCATTGTTGATGATTGAAGGAGCCATCGGGCCAAAGGATGACGACACAGAGGAACTCTCAATGAAAGCACCAATGTCGGTGTCAAAACCGACGGATCACGGGTAGGGGGTCCCGAACTGTGCGTCTAGGCGGATGGTAACAGGAGACAAGGGACACGATGTTTTTACCCAGGTTCGGGCCCTCTCGATGGAGGTAAAACCCTACTCCTTCTTGATTAATATTGATGATATGGGTAGTAGAAGAGTGGATCTACCACGACATTAGAGAGGCTAAACCCTAGAAGCTAGCCTATGGTATGATTGTTCTTCGTCCTACGGACTAAAACCCTCCGGTTTATATAGACACGGATAGGGTTAGGGTTACACAGAGTCGGTTACAATGGTAGGAGATCTACATATCCGTATCGCCAAGCTTGCCTTCCATGCCAAGGAAAGTCCCATCCGGACACGGGACGAAGTCTTCAATCTTGTATCTTCATAGTCTAGGATTCCGGCCAACGGTGATAGTTCGGCTATCCGGACACCCCCTAATCCAGGACTCCCTCACCTGTTGTCTCAGTTAAAATAGGAGATCGTTGTTATCATGGTTTATATGAAATAGGTGCTAGCGTGAGTGCTATCCCCTTTACTCTTTATCAAGAAATTATGGATGACATAGCACCCGCTGAAATTGAACAAATTGACGCCACTATTAAACTTGCTAATAGAGATACCATCAAACCACTTGGGATAGTTAGAGATGTAGAAGTCTTGTGTGGGAAAATAAAATACCCTACTGATTTTCTTGTTCTTGGTTCCCCACAAGATTACTTTTGTCCCATTATCTTTGGTAGACCTTTCTTGAACACTGTTAATGCTAAGATAGATTGTGAGAAACAAACTATCGGTTTTAGGTTTGGTGATGAATCTCATGAGTTTAATTTTTCCAAGTTTAGTAGAAAGCTTCATGAAAAATAATTGCCTAGTGAGGATGAAATAATTGGTTAGAACAATATTTGCTAGGACCATGAAAATGTTTTACATGTGCATGAAAGAAATGAAATAGATAAGATTTTCTTTGAACAACGTCCTCTGCTTAAACACAATTTGCCTATTGAAACTCTAGGTCCTCCTCCACCTAAAGGTGATCCTGTGTTTGAATTAAAACAATTGCCAGACACTTTGAAATAGAAAGAAGATATATCCTGTTATTATTAGTGCTAAACTTTCAGAACATGAAGAAGAAAGATTATTGAAAGTTCTAAGGAAGCACCGAGCTGCTATTGGATATACTCTTGATGATTTAAAGGGCATTAGTCCCACTCTATGTCAGCACAGGATTAATATGGAACCTGATGCTAAACCCGTTGTTGATCACTAACGTTGGTTAAATCCAAAAATGAAGGAAGTGGTAAGAACGGAAATCTTAAAACTTCTGGAAGCAGGTATAATCTATCCTATAGCTGATAGTAGATGGGTAAGTCCTGTTCATTGTGTCCCTAAGAAAGGAGGTATTACTGTTGTTCCTAATGATAAGAATGAACTTATTCCACAAAGAATTGTTACAGGTTAGAATGGTAATTTATTCTAGAAAATTAAACAAAGCAACTAGAAAAGATCATTACCCTCTGCCTTTTATTGATCAAATGCTAGAAAGATTATCTAAGCACACACATTTTTGCTTCCTTGATGGATATTCTAGTTTTTCACAAATACCTGTTTCCCAACCTGATCAAGAAAATACCACTTTTACTTGTCCCTTTGGAACTTATGCTTATAGACGTATGCCTTTCGGTTTATGCAATGCACCTGCTACCTTTCAAAAATGTATGACTGCTATATTCTCTGACTTCTGTGAAATGTTTGTTGAGGTTTTCAAGGATGACTTCTCTGTTTATGGGAAGTCTTTTCATGATTGTTTAAGCAATATTGATCCAGTTTTGCAGAGATGTGAACAAACAAATCTTGTCTTGAATTGGGAGAAGTGTCACTTTATGGTTAATGAAGGCATTGTCTTGGGTCATAAAATTTCTGAAAGAGGTATTGAAGTGGACAAAGCTAAGGTTGATGCAATTAAGAAAATGCCATGTCCTAAGGATATCAAAGGTATTCGTAGTTTCCTAGGTCATGCTAGCTTCTATAGGAGATTTATCAAAGACTTCTCTAGAATTTCTAGGCCACTTATGAATCATTTGCAAAAGGATGTTCCTTTTGTTTTTGATGATGATTGTTTAGAAGCCTTCGAAACACCCAAGAAAGCCTTAATTTATGCACCTATTGTTCAACCACCTGATTGGAACTTGCCTTTTGAAATTATGTGTGATGCTAGTGATTATGTTGTTGGTGCTATTCTAGGGCAAATAGTTAATAAGAAACTGATTGTTATTCATTATGCTAGTAATCTAGACAGTGCTCAATGAAATTATGCAACTACTGAAAAAGAATTCTTAGCAGTGGTGCTTGCTTGTAATAAATTTAGATCTTACATTGTTGATTCAAAAGTAATTTTTCACACCGATCATGCTGCTATTAAATATCTTATGGAAAAGAAAGATGCTAAACCTAGACTTATTCGATGGATTCTCGTGCTATAAGAATTTAATTTACATATCACTGATAGAAAAGGAGCTGAGAACCCCATAGCCGATAACTTGTCTAGGCTTGAAAATGTGCTTGATGACCCACTACCTATTGATGATAGTTTTCCTGATGAGTAGTTAGCTGCAATAAATGTTGCTCATAACACTCCTTGGTATGCTGACTATGCTAATTAGATTGTTGCTAAATATTTACCACCTAGCTTGACATACCAACAAAAGAAAAATTCTTCTATGACTTAAGACATTACATTTGGGATGATCCACATCTTTATAAAGAAGGAGTAGATGGTATTATTAGACGTTGTGTACCAGAGTATGAACAGGGACAAATCCTACGGAAATGTCACTCCGAAGCATATGGAGGACATCATGTTGGAGACAGAACTGCTCACAAGGTATTGCAATCTCGATTGTATTGGCCTACTCTCTTCAAGGATACCCGTAAGTTCGTCTTATCTTGTGATGAATGTCAAATAATACGTAATATCATTAAGCGTCAAGAAATGCCTATGAATTATTCACTTGCTGTTGAACCATTTGATATTTGGAGATTTGATTACATAGGACCTTTTCCTTCCCCTAATGGGTATACACGTATTTTGGTTGCTGTTTATTATGTTACTAAATGGGTAGAAGCTATTCCAACCAGTTGTGCTGATCACAACACCTCTATTAAAATGCTTAAGGAAGTTATTTTCCCAAGGTTTGGAGTCCCTAGATATTTAATGACTAATGGTGGTTCACACTTTATTCATGGCGCCTTCCGTAAAATGCTTGCCAAGTATGATGTTAACCATAGAATTGCATCACCTTATCATCCTCAGTCTAGTGGTTAAGTTGGACTTAGCAATAGAGAAATAAAAATAATCTTGCAAAGGACTGTCAATAGGTCCTGAAAGAATTGGTCTAACAAATTAGATGATGCACTTTGGGCTTATAGAACATCATATAAAAATCCTATGGGTATGTCTCCTTATAAAATGGTTTATGGAAAAGCTTGTCATTTGCCTCTTGAGTTAGAACATAAAGCATATTGGGCAATCAAAGAACTCAACTATGATTTCAAACTTGCCGGTGAAAAGAGGCTATTTGATTTTAGCTCTTTAGATGAATGGAGAACCCAAGCTTATGAAAATGCCAAGTTGTTTAACAAAAAGTCAAAAGATGGCATGATAAAAGAATCCAAAAGCGTGAGTTTAAAGTCGGAGAATATGTTCTTTTGTAGAACTCTCGTTTCAGATTCTTTGCAGGAAAACTCCTCTCAAAATGGGAAGGACCCTATGTTATCGAGGAGGTTTATCGGTCTGGAGCCATCAAATAAATAATGCCGAAGGTACTAACCCGAAGCTTGTTAACGGGCAACGAATAAAACATTATATCTCAGGTACGACCATTAATGTTGAAAGTAATATTATGCAAACTTTGAGACCGGAAGAACACATAAAAGAGTCCTTCCGGAACACTCCAGAATCGTGAAAAATAAGGAGGTACATGGTACGGTAAGTAAACGGACTCCGAAAAATCCGCAAAAATATTTTTTGTTAGTTTTGGAATATTTAGAAAATTAGGAAAATAAGAAACTGCTAGGAAGCATACCCTAGTGGGCACAGACAGCAGGGTGTGCCTGGCTTGCCAGACACGCCCAGGTGCGCTCGAGGCGAAGACCGTGGCGCCAGTCACGGATGGCCCTGAGCTCCTGAGAGTCATTGGTGTCACTACAAAAAAAGACACTTCCGTGATCATACGTGTTTGTCACAGTAGGTCAATTTTTTGTCATGCATGTACGTCCATGACAATTTTATGACAAAATCAAGATAGTCATACTTGTGTTGTCGTAGAAGTGTTCCATGACATTACCAAAATTATCATCACGGAAGTGTCCACTACCATGACGATAAATCGCGTGTCATAGTGCTTTCGTCAAGGGTGACCGACACGTGGCATCCACCGTAACAGGTCGCCGTTAAGCTATCGGGTCCGGTTTTGGATCCGATAACCCGCTAACATCCCAGACCAATGGGTATTTTCCACGTGTAAAATTCTCATTGGCCAGAGGAAACACGTGTTGGCTCACCACCGGAACAGATGTCATCCACTCATTGGATAGGAGGCGCCTATGATACGTCGACATGTGGCACAGCCCAACAGAGGCCCATTCCGGTGAAAAGGCCGGCCCGGTTGACTTGGTCAAAAGGTAACGGGCCGGCCCACGGAGAGCCTGTTAACGACCTATTCGTATATAGCCCATTTATGGCCCGCTAACTACCGACCCGTTACGACCTATCAGAATTAAGCCCAGTAGCTTCATCTGGGCCATCCAATATGATTCCAGCCCGTTGTAACTTCCGGCCCATGTATGGCCCATGATGTCTTTCGGCCCATATGAGGCCCTTTGTAACTCTCGGCCCATTAAAGGGCCGGGATGAAACTAGCCCATAATGAACAGTGTATCGCTTTATAGCCATTAACGGCCCATTATTCAGTCGGCCGTTTCCAGCCCGTGTAAACTTTCGGCCTTCTAAGGGCCCATTTATTCTTGGGCTCGTTTCTAGAATTCAGTTAGATACGGTCCGTTACTGGCCTATTCTGTTTGTGGGCCAAATACAACCCGTGGTTACATCGGCCCGTTTATGGCTCGTTAACTCGTTGGGCTGTTTTCATTGCGTTATCAAATACGGCCTATTAACGACCCGTTATGGTCCACGAATAGTATGGCCCATGTTTGGCGAAATGATTATACGCCCCGTAGAAGACCCATGGATCCTACGGCCCGTTGAAGACCAATGGATCCTACGTCCCGTAGAAGGCGCATGGATCATACGGCCCGTAGAAAGTCCATGGATCCTATGGCCCGTAGAAGGCCCATGGATCCTATGCCCCATAGAAGGCCCACGGATCCTACGGCCCGCAGGAGGCCCATGGTTACATCAGTCCGTGTGTTGCCTTGATTATTGTGGCCTAGTTACCAAAAATAGGTTATTGTGACCACTAGAAAAACGCGGAAAAAGAACTGCAGTGACTACAAGCAAAGAACTAAACACGACAATAAGGAAATAAATAAGCAAGCAACTTACACTAGCCTATTACAGCTATTACACATATTACATCCACTGGGCATCAAAGTTCGCCACCCGTGCAAATATAGGGAACAAAGAAGCATATTACATACACTGGTCGTCAAAATTGGCCACCAGTGCAATTAAACACAGCAGCAAAACAAGTCCATAACTGAAACAACTTCAGAAAAGCTCAAGAAACGTTATCCTGGGTATCCACGATGCTAGCAATAAGCTTAGCAAGCTTATTAGCTTTGTCTTGTTTGGCGCTAAAATCCTCCAACATTTGTTGTTGCACCAGAAAGTATGCATCTGAATGCTCCAGGGACTTCCGCAGTCCTTCCACTTCTTGTCGCTGCACAGCTGATCGATGTCTTTCAGCTTGTAGTTGAGACTCAAGAAACCGAACTGATTCAGACAGTGAGTTTTAATAGCTTGTGCAAGCGGTAGTGGCCAGTAACTCGAACGTAAACCAAGACAGGACTTTGGGGTTGCCTCACTGTCTTCAAGATAGTTTTCCATAGCTGTTTTATCAGCTTTGTTGGAGACCAACAAGGATGTCTCACGATCCTGAACCTTATCTGCATTACTTCCTTTATCATTGCTTAATTAGGCACTCTGCCCCAATATTCTGTCAGCATTCAAAAAGAAGAAACAAGCAGACACATAACAGGTTTAGCATGTACTTGTATATGAAACTCATTTCGGTGAACCAGTTCATTAGTAAGGTGGACAAGATTAAACTACCAAGTCTTCTATTGCAGAGTAGTACATTATAAAAGCATCAAACAAACATATATCTATGTCCTATGGTCACTGCATTGTCTTGCCAAATCAAAGTAGAGACACGGTTCAAATCATATCAGTTCAAGAGAAAGCAGCACTGAAAGAATACAAAGCGTGGGAAACTAAACGGCACAACAAGATTTCAGATGGGTACCACGGGTCTACATGTACAACAACACTATTGGCCCTGTTATGATGCTAGTAATGTGCATGATATGAGAACTCAACTGTATACACGATTGAAATTGAAATCAATAGAGCTATTTATAAGAGCAAACCTGTTAAAGAAACATGCGTAAACATACCTGTTGTGCCATTGGAGTTTCCATTGGACCATTCAATTTAGAAATAAGTTTGTATGAGTAAATATAGTGATACAAGAGTAAAGCAGTATGCACGATAGCAATGGAATCTTAAATGAGAATAGTTGTTCTTCAGGTTTAAGCACTTGTTCTACATGAACAAAGTACAGTAAGACGCAAGCATATAGTACTTGAAATAAAATGAGCTCATAGACCTTACCACATTCTTGGTTCGGGACAAGTAAAGAACAAGTCATTCTTAGCCATCGTCCAGTAAATGTGTCTCACGAGAACGTAAGGGAATTTGATGAGTTTCTTTGCCAGTGAAGTACGTTTTCTTCCGGTAATTCCGATACTGCCACCAAGCATTCTTGAAGATAGCAGAGGTATTAGCACAGGTTACCTCATCCTGAGATTCCAAATTGGTCCTTCTCTATAGAGAAAAATGGGAAAATTTGCTGTATTATAACCATCATGGAGGTAGAATGTATGGGACAAAGCAAAGTAATTGCCATGAATAACATTACTTAAACATAACTCCTGGACAAACACCTGCAACTGGAATTTTACTTCATCTTCTATATAATATTTCCATGATGGGAAGATACGCACATAGGATTTAACAACATCAAATGCGATAGATGCTAAACTATGAATGGCTGGTTGTGCTTCCTCAACAGGAATAGGTGTACTAACTGGTGGAGTTGGGATTCGCCATGGTAGTACTGGCGCTTTGGGTACTAGAGCTGCCTTACTAACTGCTCTTGTTTGGGAGCTCTGTGGTGGAGATGGTGTTGTGTCAATAGGAACTGGGTTACTATCTGCTGGGATTTGGGTTAGATTGGGTGAAGATGGTTCTCTGTCCATCGCAGTAGGTGTAAAATCTGCGAGAGTCTAGGTTATGTGTGGTAGAGCTGGTTCACGTGCATGTACAATCGGGGTGCTATCTCCACCAAGAGGTAGCACTATTTTATTTGAAGACCGAGTTTCTACTCCGCTAGATACTGCCATCACCCGCTCCAATTCAAATGGCTGATAAACATGAAACATAGTTGAATGTACATACATTGTATGAGAGACAGATGCAATAGATAGTGTGGAAAAAAAGGGCATTAAATAGTTGACATGTATATTGTTTAACTAAAACGGATAGCATGACATAATTTCACATATATGATGTCTATCTAAACTGGATAGCATAGGATAACATAATTCAAAGATATGATGACTAACTAAACATGATCGCATGACATAATTCACATACATGTTATCTAAGTAACTAGGATCACATGATTTAATTCACATATGTGATTTATATGCTAAGCGGAGGGCATTCACATATATGATGTATGAACTAAGAACATGGTGTTGAATATTGTGTATATGATGTCTAAACTATGCAATGCAAGACCCCATATGCATGATAAGAGCAGTAGAACCGTGCCAAGTTAGAGCATACACCTTGGTGGGGGAATAGGACTGGTCATCTATCTCCCAATCCATCTCCGAGGAGCTATCAGGACCCAGCAAGAGATATGTTTCTACAGGTAGCACTGTCTTCTTTGAAGGCCTTGTTTTCACTCCAGATTTTTCCATCACCCACTCAAATGGCTGATTCACAGGAAGAGTAGTTTAATGTACAAACATTATCGACAAATGGAAATTTAATGAAGAAAAGGATGGGCTAGATATCAATCAAATATATGATGCCTGGTTAAACAGGATGGCATTGCACATTTCACATATATTATGGCTGGCTAAAAGACATGCGACTGCATAATTCCCATATATGATATTGAAACTAAACAGGTGGCATTACAGACAATGTCTGAACTAAGCAGATGACATATATGATGTCGAAAGTAGGCACTGCAAGGCAACATGTGCATGATATGACTAACATCATCATGCCAAGTTAGAGAAAACACCTTGGGGGTAAATAGGAGTGGTCAGCTACGTCTGAATCCGCCCCAGAACAGATATGTTCCTCTGGATTACAATATGAAGAGGGGGGAGGGTTTTCCATTGAACCCACCATGGAGTGATGTGTGCGTGACATTGTATTGCCGCGCAAAACTCTTCTCTTTTTCTCTACATGTTCAGCATGACTGTGTACAATATCTGACATGCATAAAAAAATAGTGAGATTATGTAAGGAGAGCATGCAGAGATCTAAAGTAATGGTAACAACCAGTGGATGGATCCAAAAATAATGATAGCAGGCTGATGATTGCTTTAATTTAATTAAAAAAGGTGATGATTGCTTTACTATTTGTTTCTGTCGGCGTTCTGGGAACGGGGGTCCCCAGACTTGCCTGCCTGCGGCGCACGGCGTGGCTAAGCAGCGGGCCGTATGGCCCATCTTCATCAACAAGGCATTCAAGACCATCGCGAGGAGCCAAGCTTCGCGAGGCGGACGACGCAAGGCCTCCTCTGGAGTGGCCTAGCCATGCAGGCTCACGAGGAGCGGAGATATCAAGGCAAGGCAAACCTCATGAGGGTCTCGTGACGTGAGCCATGACGAACGGCGCTAGGCAGGTGCCAGGCGGGTGCTGGTGCGCGCAGCGTCCTTGTTTCCTCTTTGGTGCTAAGGAGGCAAGTGCAGACAAAGAGTACCGAGGCATCAGGCAAAGGTTGCCATATTGGTGCAACAAGACCAAGACCAGGAGGACGGCAAGGGGGAGGTCATCGTGGAGCCCAAGACGGCGTCATCCCAGGGCTTTTCGTAGGTGAAGACCGCTTTTGTCAGGATAGCTTGTACTAGCTGTCCCCCTTCAAATTTGCCCGCCGTTGTTGGCTCCCTTCCCGCTCAACATTTCGGAAGAGGACCAGGGCCTATATAAGTTGAGCTAGCCACCACAGTAGAGGCATCCCGATCTTAGCTTGATCCAACCCGATCGAGAGCCTAGCCACAAGAACACCTCAACCTCAGGAGGCTGTTCTTCCCTTGTACTGTCCATCATCAGCCCCAGAGGCAATCCACCACCACCACCACACTGGAGTAAGGTATTACACCACAACGGTGGCCCAAACCATTATAAACCCCGTGTCTTTTTCTGTGTTGTGAGTTCGTCGAGTTCGTCCGCAAGATCTTAGCGAGCTAGAGCGTAGATCGGTAGGAGGAAAAGACTTGCGCGCACCCCAGTGTTCGAACCTTAAGGGTTTGCCGGAACCCCACATCCGACATTTGGCGCGCTAGGTAGGGGTGCGCCGTAGGTTCCCTTCCATCGGTTCGTTGCTCCGTCGCTCCGTCATTTCCATGGCGGACGCTCGCAGTGCTCGAGCTGATCGTCGGGCTGCCCTCTCCGCCCGCGTCGCTCAGACGGCTCCTGTAGGCGGGCCACCTCATCGTTCCCCGTCTCCCGTCGCCAACACTGCCACTGGCCCGGCGGGGAATGAGCAGCAGGCGTCCTCACTGCATCCCTCTGTGTGGCAGGACGGCCGCACCGCTACTCCATCGCTCACCCCTGTTGGTTCTTCATCCCGCGCGCACCGTGCTCCCATGGAGGCACGAGCCGCGCTCATTGTGGCGAACGAGCTCCTGCGCTACCGCCCTGTCAACGACGTCTACGAGGAGTGGCTCTACCGCGTCGCCGAGCTCGTCCGCGCCGCAGGGGGCTCTCCAGCGCCGTCAAACTCTCTGCCTCCCCCTCAACCAGCCGCGGGCGACGGGGCTCATGGCGTGCCTCCACCACCTCAACCCCAAGACGGTGCCTTGGCACCGAGGCGCGCGCCTCCGCAGCGTGATCCACCGCGCCCGGCGCACGTGCGTGAAGAAAGAAGCTGCCAAGAAATCCCGCGGCCATGAGAAGCTGCACGGGCGCTCCCTGCGCCACCTCGCCAGGACCGCGCACCGCCTGCAGTGGCGCAGCGCGAACCCCGTCAAGACCAAGCTCCACCCTCGAAGTGGGCCCCGGCAACCATAGCTGGATGCCGCACACCGAGGCGCGCGCCTCCGCGGCGTGATCCACCTCGCCCGGCGCATGTGCGTGAAGAAAGAAGCTGCCAAGAAATCCCGCGGCCACGAGAAACTGCACCGGCGCTCCCTGCGCCACCTCGCCATGACCGCGCACCACCTGCAGTGGCGCAGCGCGAACCCGTCAAGACCAAGCTCCACCCTGGAAGTGGCCCCCGGCAACCATAGCTGGATGCCGCGCCTTCACCCCTGAGCTGCGCAGCGTCGCCTGGCCAGGCAAGTTCAAGCCAGATCTGCCTCCTCGCTACGACGGCACCGCCGACCTCGTGGAATTCCTGCAGCTCTACGAGCTGAGCATCGAAGCAGCCAACGACGATGAAAAAGTCATGGCAAACTGGTTTCCCATGGCTCTCAAGGATGGGGCCCGCTCCTGGCTCCTGAACCTGCAACACGGCTCGATCTCCTCCTGGGACGAGATGCGCGACCGCTTCATCGCCAACTTCCAGGGCACTCGTGACCGCCCACCGGCCACGGGCGACCTGCACCGCATCAAGCAACAACCAGGAGAGACCCTCCAGAAGTACATTCAGCGTTTCAACAGCACCCTCCTCAAGATCCCCAAGGTTACCGATGAAGCTATCATCTCCGCGTTCTCAGACGGCGTCCGTGATGTCAAGATGAAAGAAGAGCTCGCCATCCACGAGGAGCTCAGGACATCTCAAGAGCTGTTCAACTTGGCGACCAAGTGCGCAAGAGCTGAGGAGGGGCGTCTCTCTCTCCTTGAGCTGCCGGCGGCACGAGCGGAGGAGAAGAAGGCCAAGGCCAAAGACGTGAAGCGCAAAGAGGCAGTAGTGCTCGCGGCGGAGCCCGACACCAAGAGAGGCAGAGATCAGCCTGAGCCGTCCAAGAACAATCGGCCGTTCTGCGCCTTCCACAACCTGAACACCCCACAACACCAGTGACTGCCAAGAGCTCAGAGCCATACAAGAAGGACGCTACGGTCGACGCCCCGAGCGCAACGACCGAGGCTACGGCCGTGGAGGAGGACGCAGAGGCGGACGCTGGGAAGACCGTGGCCCGCGCCAAGAGTGGCGCGACCGGCCTCGTGAGGACCGCTGGCAAGACCAGCCTCGCGAGGGCGCCTGGAGGGACCCGCCTCGTGAGGATGGCCCTCAAGGCAACGCTGGTCTTCCCCCGCTGCCGCCGCCAAGAAGGAACGACGACCACCACCAGGATGAGGGAGCTGGGGGATTCCAGGAGCCGCGTGCGATCGCCTGCATCTTGGGCGGTGCTCATGCCCCAGCCTCTCAACGCATCTTCAAACAGTTCGCTCGCGAGGTGAAAATGGTGCTCCCCAAGCTCGAAGCCACACGCCCGCTCATGTGGCCCCAATGCGCCATCACCATCAACTCGGTAGACCAGCTCAAGTGCGCGGCCACCGCAGGTGCACTCCCTATGTTGTGCTCCTGAGTCATCAGCAATGTGCAAGTCACCAAGACTCTTATAGACGGGGGCGCAGGGCTCAACGTCCTGTCCTTCGACACGTTCGACAACCTTCAAGTGCCCTATGAGCAACTCCAGCCAACCAAGCCTTTCTCAGGAGTAACTGATGGCTCCACCACACCAATAGGGCAAGCACGCTTGCCCGTCACCTTTGGCAAGCGCGACAACTACCGCACCGAGCTCATCGACTTCGACGTCGCGCACATCCGCCTGCCGTACAACGCCATCCTGGGTATCCAGCCCTATCCAAGTTCATGGCAGTCATTCATCATGGCTACAACGTTCTCAAGATGCCAGGAAGCGGAGGAATCATCACGATCTTGTGTGAAGAGAGGGATGCAGTGTGCTCTCTTGAGCGCACCTTTCAAGCCGCAGCAATCGACGACCCCAACAGCAGAAGTGAAGGCCTTCCGGAGACCATCCCCAAGAAGAAGTTGCCACGCCGCGTAGGACCCCAGGAAGATGGCGCCGCGTCAGGAGCCTCGTCAGGATCAGCGCCCGTTCCAGGGGCGCCTCCCTCCGTCGCATAGGAAGGCGCGCCCGGCTCCCTCCTCAGGCAGGGCTCGGGGGCTCTCTCCAGGAGGTCCACAGACCTTGCCAACCTCACGAGGGAGGCGCTTGGGCACCACTCGGAGGCGTGGTTCGCGACACGTTTCCCTCAGGAGAACACAGGGCTAGGAGTGCCCACCACCCAGGAGTTCACCACCAAGACCACCCAAGAACTGCAAGAAGCAAGAGCCATGCACGGCCATAGCCGCTCACAGGGCGCAGCTCCCCATCCAGGCGAGGATGCCAGGCTGCGTCTCTGCGTCGATGTCCCAGGGCTCAACAGGGCCGCATCTCAGGAGCGCTTCTGGCCATCGCCTATGGGCCGCTGTGAGGGCCCACCACACAGCTACATTCGCATGCCCTTCGGCTTGCCGAGCGTGGCATCGCCTCATCAGCGCAACTTGCGGGTCCTGGCGTCTCAGGAGGCCAGGATCGATGCCGTTCAGTAGGAGATATAGACGCTCTTCAGGGAACCTCTTGAGCCCCTAGAGCCTCCCGAGGCTCAGGGTCCCGGTGGCTCATGAGGAGCCATTTCCTTCAACGCGTGGCTTCAGCTACATTAACTCTACTTCATCTACAGAACCAGGTGACATCTTCCAAGTTCGTTTAAGCTGGGAGCGCCCCTCGGGCTTCATTATTCCCAAGCCACATGGGTCCGTCCCTGTGGGATGTATCCCTTTTGCTTAAGTCTTTAGCTTACCTTGCTGGGAGCGCCCCTCGGGCTGCATCATCCCCAAGCCGCTCGGGCCAGACCCACTGGCATGTATCTTCCTGCATTTATCCAAGTCGATCTGCTCTTTATGCTTAACCTGCAAATGGCTGTCGCCTGCTCGATTGCCGCCTGCCGCGGGCCTGTTCACCCTATGCAATCTGCTTGCACATGGCTCCTAAGCATCGCGACTAAGGAGCTCTTACTGGCTCTCCAGCCCTCACCCCTGGCCTTGACCACAGCATCGCAACCTAGCATACCAGCGGCGGCTGAGCTCGCTCGAGGGCCGGGACCTGAGGACGTAGAGTGCTTGCATCTAACCGCCTTGCAGGAACATACATCCACCAAGACTCAAGACCAGGCGCAACCCGCCTTCAGGTAGGGCCTCGTGAGTCCCGCACTGGCTCACGGGTGCCCAGATACACCTCGCAACCCTGTCGTGCAAGCCATGTGTCAGGGCGTGGCTGTACACACCCCGGGGGCTCCTCCCGGAGGGGGCCCCCATCCCACGACCAAGTGGAATCGCCATGCTCCGTGCTGGCTGACGACACTGCCGAGGAGCAGCTATGCCCGTGCACAAGCGGAAGCACTATGCTCCGCGCTGGTGATAATCAACTGAGGGCGACCCCACGGTCGTGCCAACCTCAGGGAGCCCACAGCTCAGCGCCCAGCCTTACCGCAACGCCTCCCCTCGGGAAAGCCGCGCATGGGGGCTGGGCACGGGGGCTGCGCTTGGGTCACGTCTAAGAGCACATCAACCAACCAGGTCCCTCGGACCTGGGCATCGCGCGCCCCTCCCGAGGCCTCGGCGAGGGCAGGTATGGGATTGTTTGCACATCAAGGGGACTCCTGAGCATCCCGACTCAGGAGCCTAACTGGTCACGTAGCCCCTCAATCCTTGGTCTGTCCTGGTCTCCGGTCGGCCCAACGGCGGTTGAGGTATGCGCGGGGCCGGGCTCTGCCAACGTAGAACATTAATCTATCCCCGCGGACCCTCTCTATATGCTGTTTGTGCATCAAGGGGGACTCCTGAGCATCGCGACTCAGGAGCCTAACTGGTCACGTAGCCCCTCACTCCTTGGTCCGTCCTGGTCTCCGGTCGGCCCAATGGCGGTTGAGGTATGCTGTAACACCCCAAAATTTTTAGCCTTGTTTTGTTTATTTAAATTTTGCCAGGAACTTAAAATTTTATTTTCTGGATTCCCTCTTGATTTCAGAACCTTTCTTCCCTTTATTATTATGGAGTTTTTATCCCAAGTAAAAACTTTTCAATCATTATTGGACTCATTTACCCTCTCAAATAAAACAATTCTTTTACCAGTGGGATTATTTATATAATTATCTTTCCCTGAGCTTTATTTCTCCAAAAGGGTTTTCATAAGTTTAGGGTCCCTTTTGCACTGCAACCCTTTTATAAATTCATTCAAAACTTCCACCAAAATTTGGAGATGTCATGTGATGTTTCTAAACCACTTTTATGCAAAATAGATTTCATTCATTGAATATTTTGAGTTCTACACCTAATTTTGAAATCTGGTCCAGTGGGCAGTTTTACACTACAACCTATTTAAATATTTCTTTAAAACTTCTACGAAAATTTTGGGATGTCAGTAGGAGCATATTATTCCTTTTTATGCAAAAATCCAGGGGTGTTCTTTGAAAGATTTGAGTGAACCATCCTCATCTTCATTCTGGTGCAACTTGGTGATTTGTACTGCAACCATCTTGTAACTTGCTCCCCAACCCATGAGCTTTCTCCTACTTGTAGTACACCTTACCAACCCCTTAAGCCCAGGAGATTGGACCCATTGGGAGATTTTTGGTCCATGCATTGATGCCATTTACCTTTTGTCCAGAACTGAAGATTTGCAAAACTTGCAATAGCAAGTTTCTTCTTTTCCCCAAATGACCTTACCACTCTCTTTTGCAATTAAAGAGACACTAGCCTGGAGAATCTGGCCACTCCAAGAAATGCCTAGGTGCATGTGGCATTCTGTCAAACACATTATGGGTATGACCAGTTTTGACATGAGTTTTAGCTTGCACTATGAACTTGCTTCCCTTGCCTAACCACCTTGTCCAATAAACTCCTAGCTACTCCTAACCTAGGTCTGCTAATTTCCAGCCTCACCCGAGACCTCTAGCATGCCCTGGCATTTTGTCGAGCACGTCCCGTGCGTGCTCTGGGCGCGAGCAGAGCACGCATTTTGCACATGCCGCGCCCGAGCCGCCGCGTCGCGCCCCTGGTTTTGCCCACACTGCAGAGCCGCGCCACACACTCTCCCTCTCACCAGAACACGCCAAGCAGCCCCTCGCCACGTCTCCGGCAAGCCAGCAGCTAGCCGCCACTGCCGCCCGACAGCCCCTGCACTGGTCGGCACCGCCCGAGCCGCTAGCGCTCGCCACCTACCATCTGGAGCAGTCCAAGCCTATCCCCTCGCTCGTCTACAAGCGCTCGTCACCGCCACGTCCTCCTGCAGCAACAGAGAGGCGGTTCGCCGGCGATCCTATCCGCGACCGCCGCTGACCGACATGGCCACGCTATATAAGAGGCCCCCGAGCACGTCCCGTTCCCCAGGCAGCCTCAAAACCATCCTCTAGTTCCCCCATGGCAGCCAATCGACCCGGGAGGTCTTCTTCCCCATCTCCGGCAACCGCAGCCGCCGCCACTATCCCGGCCATTCCGGCGCCACCAGGGCCTCCCCCTCTCCACTCACCGCACCAACAACATCCCTGCAGCACCCACGAGTCCATCCCCATGCCCGATTTTGGTCAGAACCGCCAGAGTCAAAGCCCACTCGCCCGACGACCACAGTCCGCTCTGGCTTCGCCCGGCAGCTCCGCCCACCCGGAGAGCAAAGCGACCACGGAGTGACCACCTCGACCCCGAGCCCGCGGATGGCCTCGGTTTCCGAACGGTGCCGCCGTCACGCGCGAGCATCGCCGAGTCCCGCCCGCCGGGCGGTGGAAGAGGAGGAGGAAAGACCAGTCAAACCTGATTAGTGGGCCCCCTGGACCCACTGTCATTGACCAGCGCGGGTCCACGGAGGCGTAAGTGGAAACGTATTTCCAGAGTACGTCTTCGACGTGTATCGTTTCCTTTTCTTTTTTCTGTTTTATTTAAAAACCAGAATATTGACTAAACTTTGACTAGCTATAACTTTTTAAATATAACTCCAAATGAATTGATTCTTTTTCCTACCTCTCTCAAATTTAATCTAGTTTACTTTAAGAGTTATTTGAAAAAATTTCAAACAACTGTTTTGTGCTGTTTTGAAATTGTGTGTTAATTCAAGTTTATTTAAAATAGGACTTTGGAGAGAGAGAAGCAAACTTTCAAAAGTTTTGGAGAGCACCTCACCCCTCCACAACTTGAAGGCAAGCATTCTGAACCCTGGCATAATATTTTGCATGCATTGTTTGCCACGATTATGACACCACCTCAATACGTAGAACTCGTTATTTTATGTGGTGATGTGAACATTTGCATGAATGCTTATTAAAAGTTTCCTTGCTGTTGGTATGGACATGCTTGTGATAATGATCATCCTCGTATGCCTTTCGTGCCTACCGGAAGGAAAACGGGAAAGTCTCTGTCTTGGGTAGACTCGAGCTTGTCCCTAGTTCCTCGTCATGACGAGTGTGTCTGGCATGGCATGAGGGGTATGATGAGTGTTGATTCTGTCTGTTGGAGGAAATATATTCGTTATGCTAATCATGCAGGGAGTACTTAAACCTCCTGAGTCGACCATAGATCAAGTCTTGTTCCAGTAACCCCCATACTTGTTTCGTACTACCACTTGTCTGTACAACAAGTAGGGTACGGTTCAGTAAGTCATCAACCCCTTTCTAGCACACACCGTACAGAGAGGCCATGGTGGAAGATACCGGTTGTAGCTGGTAGGCAGGCCACCTGGTCCGGGGGCATGGATGTTTCCGGTTGAGACCGAGAGGGGAGGCCACCCCTTAGAGCGCGCGATATAAATTTGATCCCATGCTACGCGAGGTTCTATCCTCCCCACTTAGAGTTTTGCTTGACAGGTGTCACGCCCAATATGCGACCCTATCTAAAAGGAACTCGAAGGTCCCACCAAGGATAGACCCACATATTGAAACGCTTTTGCAAGGTGGATATCATTACATCAACATTACATAATAGATGGGGATACATACATAAGGCACAAGTGCCACAAGAATACATCAACATCATACACAAGATCAACATCCGACTACGGATGAAACATAAACAGAAACTCAAACGACATCCACCCTGCTAGCCCAGGCTGCCGACCTAGAACCTATCCCCTGATCGAAGAAGAAGCAGAAGAACTCCAATACAATCAAACATCTCTCTCACGTCATGATCATCGCAGGACCTGTACCTGCACTGGTGGTGTAGTAATCTGTGAGCCACGAGGACTCAGCAATCCCATTACCATGGGTATTAAGACTAGCAAAGCTAAATGGGAAAGGAAGGGGTAAAGTGGTGAGGTTGCAGCAGCGACTAAGCAAGATATGGTGGCTAACATACGCAAATGAGAGCGAGAAGAGAAACAAAGGAACGGTCGCCAACTAGTAATGATCAAGAAGTGATCCTGAACTCCTACTTACGTCAGACATAACCCGAAACCGTGTTCTCCTCTCGATCAACCCGAAAAGAGACACTCACGGTTACACACACGGTTGGTGTATTTTAATTAAGATCAACCGGGTTTTCTACAACCGGATATTAACAAATTCCATCTGCCACATAACCGCGGGCACGGCTCTCGAAAGTTTATACCTGCAGGGTGTCCCAACTTAGCCCATGATAAGCTCTCGCGATCAACGAAGGATATTCCTTCTCCCGGGAAGACCCGATCAGTCTCGGAATCCCGACTACAAGACATTTCGATGACAATAAAACAAGACCAGCAAAGCCGCTGGATGTGCCGACAAATCCCGATAGAGTCGCATGTACCTCGTTCTCGGGGCACACCGGATGAGCAAGGCGTCGGGTTGGCATAAACCCTGATTGCCGTGGGGCGCGGACATTGCTCGGTTTGGACCAGCACTCGAAGGAGAACCGGCCCGGGGCTAAAACAAAGATGACCCTCGGGCTCCGAAACCCAAGGGAAAAGGGCATAGGTGAGGCAAATGGTAAAACCAATGTTGGGCCTTCTTTGGAGGAGTCTTATTCAAAGCGAACTGTCAAGGGGTCCCATAAATCACCCGACGCGTTAGGGACGCCAAATCCGGGAACATAACACCGATATGACGGAAACTAGGCGGCAAGAGTGGAACAAAACACGGGCATCAGGCCGAGCCTTCCACCCTTTACCAAGTATATAGATGCATTAATAATATAAGGAATATTGTGATATCCCAACAAGTAAACATGTTCCAACAAGGAACAACATCTCCGTGTTCCAACAAGGAACAAACTTCATCTTCACCTGCAACTAACAACGCTATAAGAGGGGCTGAGCAAAGCGGTAACATAGCCAAACAACGGTTTGCTAGGAAGGGTGACAAAGGTTAGAGGCTGACATGGCAATTTGGGATGGCTTGATAAACAGGTAAATAGGTAGCGCAGCATAGCGATAGAACGACGCAACTAGCATCGCAATGATAGTAGTGAGATCCAGGGTAGCGGTCATCTTGCCTGAAATCCCGCAAGGAAGACGAACGTGTCCATGAAGAATACGAACGGATGAAGCCGAACCAAGCGTGAGCGAAGCGAATCCTCACGATCATAGCGCAACAGAACTAACAAGAAGAAGCACACAACATAGTAAACACACCACACATGAACAAGGCATGATGCACAAACAAGCATGATGCATGACAAATCTAGATGAGGCTACTCATGGCAAGAGAAGATGCAAACAAGAGCAACACATCAAAGCAAGTTTAAATGAGGCCGGGAACAACATAGAACAATTCCGGTAAGTCCTCATATGCAAATTTCGAAATTGGTCCAGATCTGAATAAACCTTATGTTCAAGTTGTTAAACAGCAAGTTAAGATGCACCACGATGATCTACACGAAATTCTAGTCAAGTTACATATAAAGTTCATTAGATTCGGAGCTACGGTCTAGAAGATATGAGCAAAACAAGTTAAACATGACATTGATGCAAAATTCATACAAACATCAAGCAAACACCTCAAAACATGGATGCAACATGATAATATGAAACTACATGCAATTCTAAGAAAGTTTCATATAGAGCACACTCAAAACGGAGCAACGGTGCAACACATACACACTATACAAGTTATAGCAACAATCTGCCCAAAACAGCAACTAGGCATATTGCAAGCATCAAAACAACATGCTACAGCACCCCAACATAAAAACAAAAGGCATGGGCATGATGTACAGGTAAAGCATTACAAAACATGAACACTGAGCTATCTCCAGAAACAACTAGAACATGCTCAAAATGACATGGCAAGATTGCAAATAATAACAGTTTCAGACTTTAGCAGAAATAACATCAGGTTGCAATGTTTAGAGCTATCAAACAACATGTTACAGGAACTTATCATGGCAAACAAAGGCATGGAATGAATCTACTCAAAGCATATAACAAAAGTCCCTTACTGACCATAAGCCAAAAAGGATCAGAAAATATGATGGCATCCATGTAAACATAGCAAGTTATATTACAGATTTAAACATGGCAGGAACAACGATAAGTAGGCATGTTGGTGAGCTTGAATTACTCACCGCAGAGCAATACATGGCATGGAAAGGCAACTCACAGTAAGAAGACATGGCATAGAAGCTATACATGGCAAGAACAATATCATAGCATGCAAGGATCAACTACAACAACCTTGGCAAAATTGAATAACATGTAAACAACCTGCCAGGAAACATTTTATAGCAAAAGTAGAGCTCGATTGACTCAAGCTATGGCACTCCATAATTGAAAACAAGGGCATGGATGGATAGAGCAAGACATGTTTAACAAAACATCCTTACTGAAGTATCTCAAAATATGCATGGATCTCTCTGTAGCATCAAGTCAACATGGCATAAAAATATCAGCAAAACAGGGCTGAAATCAGCAACATCAGGAAGCCTAGTTTGCATGCTTGTGCTAGTCACCACATTGATCACAAAAATACATGGCATACACCCCTGGAAATATGGCATGGCATATTACAAAACACATGTAGGACTCAAGTTCATAGGATGCACACATCAATCATGGCAAAAATGACAAAAGTGCATGTTCTGATAAGAATCAGAAACTAACATCACATAGCACTCTTCCAACAGCATTTCGGGCATCAAGATGAGCTCAAATGAAAATGATGCAATGAAATGAAATGATCTACTCATCGAGGTGAACATTTTGACATATTACACGCACGAAACGGAACTACGGATGCAGAGTTATGGCATGATGAAAATGCAACAAAATATGCAACAATTTCGGGGACTTAGTGGATTTTACCCTCTCAAAAAGTCAACGGGACGGAGTGGTGCGGGATGAGGGGATCCGGATCGGGACGAGGGCGTTTGGTTGGACGGAGTGGTGGATCTGATCCACTCCCTCGGATCCGGCCGGAGCTTCGCCGGAGACGACAGGGACGGCGGCCGGAGTGGCCGGGGAGGCACCGGAGGAGGCCGGCGAGGGGGCGCGGGGAGGAGCTCCGGTCGCCGCGGGCGGCGGCGCAGCACGGGCGGCGGGGAGGCGGGCGAGGGCGGGATGGCGGGCGGCGGGCGTGGCTGCCGGGCGGCGGGCAGGCTCGGGAGGCGGCCGGGTGCGGGAGAGCCGAGGCGGCCTCGGAGGCCAAGGCCGGGGGAGAGGGAGGCACCGTGGCGGAGGTCAAAGCGGGCGGGCAGGCGATCTGAGGACGATCTTGGCGTGGCGAGGCCGGGCGGGTTGGCTCGGCGCAATCTTGGGCGAAGCGGAGGAGCTGCTGGGTGGCGGGGCAGCCAGTCTTGCCAGTTCGCCCGGAGGGCGGATCTGGGCCCCGGGCGGCGCGGCGAAGTGGGGCGGCGCGCGGGTGACGTGGCACGCCCCCATTGGCTGCGGGCGGTGGGGCGGACATGTCCGTACGCCGGGGATTTTGTCTGGTGGCGGCAGAGGACGATTTTTAGGGTTTCGGGGGGGATTGGACTGCGATTTTTGAAGGGGGAGGTGTTTATATAGGTAGAGGGAGCTAGGAGAGTCTAAATGAGGCGCGGTTTTCGGCCACGCGATCGAGATCGAACGACCGAGAGCATGGAGGGGAGTTTGGTGGGTTTTGGGCCACTTTGGAAGGGGTGTTGGGCTGCACACAAAAGAGGGCTTTGCGGTTACCCGGTTAACCGTTGGAGTATCAAACGACCTCCAAATGATCCGATACTTGACAGGCGGTCTACCGGTGCTATACCCAGGCCGCTTGACAAACCTCGGGCCATTCCAAGACCGTTTAACACCCGCACATGAAAAGAGGTAAAAGGGGGCGCCGGGGGACATAGGAGTGCCGGATTGCAAAACGGACAACGGGGAAAATGCTCGGATGCATGAGACGAACACATATGCAAAATGAAATGCACATGATGACATGATAAAAATGCAGATGATGACATGGAAAAGTGCAACACGCAAGCAAATGACATGGCAACGACGGCGAATAACTGGCGGACACCAGGCGCATCGAATCCGAGGCGTTACAACAGGCGTCGTGGGTGATTCCAGTCACCGGCAAGTTAAGCTGGTGTGTGCAAGTTAGGTGTGTTTTCAACAAAACGGCCGTAGACGGAATTAGTCCCGATGGGCTAAAGGAATCCGTTACTCGTGGGTAAAGAGAACACCCTCTGCAGAGAATAAACCTATTCGAATAGCCGTGTCCATGGTTAAGGATTACAGTATAGGATGGGTCAAGTATCGGTCTTCGTAGGAGAGACTGTTAAACCAAACTTGGATTCCGACTTGTGACTTGTGAGGACCATGATTATTTTTTATGGACTAACCCGTTATATTATTTGAATGATCGAGTATCCCTGGGATGGTTCTACCTCCTGGATATTCACTGTGATTATTTATAAGCCCTTTACGTGGTGTCGCTGAGACGCCCGACTGTGGCATGCTTGTTTTTTTATTTACTTTATAGGCCCTTTATGTGGTGTCGCTGAGACGCCCGACTGTGGCATGCTTGTTATTCATTTACTTTATAAGCCCTTTATGTGGTGTCGCTGAGATGTCCGACTGTGGCATGCTTGTTATCCATTTACTTTATAAGCCCTTTATGTGGTGTCGCTGAGACACCCGACTGTGGCATGCTTGTTATTTAGTTTACTTTATAAGCCCTTTATGTGGTGTCGCTCAGACGCCCGACTGAGGCATGTTTCTTATTTACGATCAATTCGAGAGGTCACTTCAGACATCCGAATGGTGCATTTTATTCCTACTCTGTCATTACATATTCATTGTTACATATTAATAACCTGCTTGCATGCATCAGGGATTTTATTTTTATGACTGACGTTGTGATCATAGAATATTTTCAGAGCATGATTATCGGTTGTTATATTATACCTGTGTTCATAATGTTTGCGAGTACATTCAAAGTACTCATTGGCTTGTCCCTGGATATTGTCTTGGCCAGATTTTTTGCGCGGAGAGATGCGACCGTGATGACAGCCCCGGAACCTAAGTAATGGTGATAGCAGCCTCGCAAAGATAGGAGTTATCCTGGTCTGCCGTTCCTGTGGGAAATGGAGTCCCATACACGCTGATGATCCACAGACCGCTTCCGCCATCAACCACTAGAAACCATTTGTTGTACTCATAGGACAGAATGGTCTTATACTACATATTTTGTATTTTTCTTGGAATTTCTGCATCAAGTTGGTGCCTCATCAGCTAACAGTAATCCTGGGGCTGGTGAGCACAACTGCCATTTTTTGGAAATTACTACCCGGAAAACCGGTCGTGACAAACTTGGTATCAGAGCCAGGCTGACCATTGGCTAATCCTATCTTAGCCGGGTCAATAAACCTAGGTAAGCCAAACCACCAGACCTTAACCTAAACCAAGCCAAGCTTCTCGTGCAAGATAGCCACACAGTGACCCCGACACTTTTGGCAGTCAGTGCCCAACCTATCAACCTAGCCTGTCGATCACGCGCCAGTGACCGACGCCTATAATATATCATCCGTAAGCGTGCGAAGGAAGACTTCGTCCCCTTTTCTATAAAAAGGGCACGCTCGCCCCAACCCAGCACAGCACAGCCCTACCCCAAACCGAGCCATAATGCCTGGCCCCGTCATGCACAATGAAACCACAGCAACCAACCTTGGAGGTTTTGTGACCATACTGGCAAACCTCACCCGTCGTGCCTATGCGTTAGATGAGCCTCCCGAATATGTTGTGTACCAAGGGTCCATGAGCGGTGAGAGCCGTCAATTCTGGGCCACTGTACACATCTATGGTAGGGGTCTATCTCCAGAACGCCCCTACCGGTTCACTGGAAGGAAAACTTCCTTCGAGCCACAAGCCATCCAGCTAGCTGCTCGAGAGGCTATAGTTCAACTCTGGCAGTTGTCGCCCGAGTTAAGCGTCGCCGTTCTACTACTACCCAGACGCGAAGGGTATGGTAAACCACCCAGGTTGCCAGCGGAGATCACGAGACGGATCCTGCATTGTTGCACCTAGTGCGCTATGTAGGTGCACTAGAGGAACTGTTCGATCAAATCACCATTGATCTGATCGCAGCTTGTGGAGAGCTGGTTCGTCGAGCCCCGGCGAGAGGAGAAGACGAGCCTGACACCGACAACCCGGTCGTGCTATTCGGACAACCAATCGAGACCTTGAGGTCACCCCCAGCCATCAACCAAGGTGCTTTGATGACCCCAGAAGTGCTTCGTCGCCTTTTGGGAGCACACTCCAACGGGATTGTGGCCAACAATCCCCGCGATAGTCATCATCGCCACCCCGACCCTGCAGTCCCTCAACCACCTCCAGCTAATCCCGATGGTGAGACCCGAGGAGAAGCCTCGACGTCCTCAAGGCAGGCTCGCTTAGATATAAACGAGGTAGACTAAGTCACCAAGTAATGCCGAGTCTCAGTGTATCCTCGCTTTGTAATCGTGTGACCTTGTAAATTAATGCAGCCTGTTGTTGTGCCTCTGTTTTAAATAGTAACCTTGCATAATTATGTCAGCACGCAGTTGCATATTTTTTTCCGGGCACAGCTACCAAAACCACCCCGACAACCCCCACAGTAACACGTCGCTTTTGTGAGATATGTGTATCTGTGGCTTTGACCCCGACCCTGTGAGATTAGGACCGACAAAACTAGTGCCCCTCACCGCGGCTTATAACCCAGCCCGGATGCTATATAAAAAGGCCACCTCGTGACCTTGCCAAGCACCCCTCACCTTGTGCACCATCCTCACAACCATTTCTTACCATGCCGAGCCCTAGCATTTATCTGAGAACCCCAGATGCAACCCCGGGTAGTTTTGTCAAAATATTGTGGGATTTTACCTGCAGTACCATGGGTTCTACCCAGCCACCCCAGTACGAGCTGCTCAAATCGAGGATCACCCCATCCACCTCGAAATATTGGGCAGTAGTACACATCCCTCCCGTAAATCCAAACCAAGACCCAACAGAAGTTTCCTTTGTGGGGAAATCTATGCCAACTCCACCAATGGCCATAGAAGCGGCTGCACACGAAGCACTTGCCCGCCTTCGATTCGCGGTACCCTATGCCAGTGAAAGAGGATATATTTACTTCCCGAGCCGTGCTGCACCCGGAGGAGTAATATCTTTTCCCGGTGGACGGATTGAGAGAAACCCAGTACTGGCCAACCTGGTCCAGTACGTCATCGCTCAAGAACGGTTGACCCAGCGAGTAATGGGTTATCTCCAGAGTCTCGCAGACGTAAATCCTCAGATCGCCATCGGCAGACCACTGAGGCCCGACCAGGAAAGACACATTCATCGGTTGGTCAATCCGCTTTCCCCGATAGAAGAGGAGTGCATCCCAGTACCAGAGACATTTTCTCGGGACCCCGTCCAGTTACCGTTTGCATTATAGACATCGCTGCTGTGTTTATTATCGCAACATGTATTTATGCATTGTAACTTACGCGTGGTACCCCGAGTTTGTGCGGCAAGTAAATCAATTAGTTTCTATTAATCTGAGTAGTTTTTGTTACGGTTTGACCCTTAATTTACTGTTTTTCTCTCGCGAAAAATCCTAGAGTAAGATTTCTTCTCCCCTGAGTAGCAACATCGTGTATCTTCTCACGACTTTGATTATTTTTATTCACGCAGCACCACAGCTACTCGAACACATGCACTGCTTGCAAAAACACGTAACCGTAGAGTATTTGTTTTTCAAAACAGCTCTTGTCAAATCTCGAGGACGAGATTTTTTTCTTATGGTGGGTAGTGTTGTAACACCCCAAAATTTTTAGCCTTGTTTTGTTTATTAAAATTTTGCCAGGAACTCAAAATTTTATTTTCTGGATTCCCTCTTGATTTCAGAACCTTTCTTCCCTTTATTATTATGGAGTTTTTATCCCAAGTAAAAACTTTTCAATCATTATTGGAATCATTTACCCTCTCAAATAAAACAATTCTTTTACCAGTGGGATTATTTATATAATTATCTTTCCCTGAGCTTTATTTCTCCAAAAGGGTTTTTCATAAGTTTAGGGTCCCTTTTGCACTGCAACCCTTTTATAAATTCATTCAAAAATTCCACCAAAATTTGGAGATGTCATGTGATGTTTCTAAACCACTTTTATGCAAAATATATTTCATTCATTGAATATTTTGAGTTCTACACCTAATTTTGAAATCTGCTCCAGTGGGCAGTTTTACACTACAACCTATTTAAATATTTCTTTAAAACTTCTACCAAAATTTTGGGATGTCAGTAGGAGCATATTATTCCTTTTTATGCAAAAATCCAGGGGTGTTCTTTGAAAGATTTAAGTGAACCATCCTCATCTTCACTCTGGTGCAACTTGGTGATTTGTACTGCAACCATCTTGTAACTTGCTCCCCAACCCATGAGCTTTCTCCTACTTGTAGTACACCTTACCAAACCCTTAAGCCCAGGAGATTGGACCCAGTGGGAGATTTTTGGTCCATGCATTGATGCCATTTACCTTTTGTCCAGAACTGAAGATTTGCAAAACTTGCACTAGCAAGTTTCTTCTTTTTCCCCAAATGACCTTACCACTCTCTTTCGCAATTAAAGAGACACTAGCCTGGAGAATCTGGCCACTCCAAGAAATGCCTAGGTGCATGTGGCATTCTGTCAAACACATTATGGGCATGACCAGTTTTGACATGAGTTTTAGCTTGCACTATGAACTTGCTTCCCTTGCCTAACCACCTTGTCCAATAAACTCCTAGCTACTCCTAACCTAGGTCTGCTAATTTCCAGCCTCACCCGAGACCTCTAGCATGCCCTGGCATTTTCTCGAAAGACGTCCAGTGCGTGCTTCGGGCACGAAAGCGAGCACGCGTTTGCACGTGCGCGCCTTGAGCCGCTGTCGCGCCCTGGTTTTGCCCACACTGTAGAGCCGCGCCACACACTCTCCCTCTCACCAGAACACGCCAAGCAGCCCCTCGCCACGTCTCCGGCAAGCCAGCAACTAGCCGCCACTGCTGCCCGACAGCCCCTGCACTGGTCGGCGCCGCCCGAGCCACTAGCGCTCGCCACCTACCCTCTGGAGCAGTCCAAGCCTATCCCCTCGCTCGTCTGCAAGCGCTCATCGCTGCCACGTCCTCATGCAGCAACAGAGAGGCGGTTCGCCGGCGATCCTATCCGCGGCCGCCGCGAACCGACATGGCCACGCTATATAAGAGGCCCCCGAGCACGTCCCGTTCCCTAGGCAGCCTCAAAACACTCCCCTAGTTCCCCCATGGCGGCCAATCGACCCGGGGAGGTCTTCTTCCCCATCTCCGGCAACCGCAGCCGTTGCCACTGCCCCGGCCATTCCGGCGCCACCAGGGCCTCCCCCTCTCCACTCACTGCACCAACAACATCCTGCAGCACCCACGAGTCCATCCGCATGGCCGATTTTGGCCAGGAACCGCCGGAGTCAAAAGCCCACTCTGCCCGACGACCACCGTCCGCTGCGGAGCTCGCCACGGCAGCTCCGCCCACCCTGAGACCAAAGCGACCACGGAGTGACCACCTCGACCCCCTGAGCCCGCGGATGGCCTCGGTTTCCCGAACGGTGCCGCCGTTCGCCGGCGAGCATCGCCGGAGTCCCGCCTCCGCTCGGGTAGTGGAAGAGGTGGGAGGAAAGACCAGTCAAACCTGACCAGTGGCCCCCTGGACCCACTGTCAGTGACCAGCGCCGATCCACGGAGGCGTAAGTGGAAACGTATTTCCAGAGTACGTCTTCGACGTGTATCGTTTCCTTTTCTTTTTTCTGTTTTATTTGAAAACCAGAATATTGACTAAACTTTGACTGGCTATAACTTTTTAAATATAACTCCAAATGAATTGATTCTTTTTCCTACCTCTCTAAAATTTAACCTAGTTTTTTGTAAGATTTATTTGAAAAAATTTCAAACAACTTTTTTGTGCTGTTTTGAAATTGTGTGTTAATTCAAGTTTATTTAAAATAGGACTTTGGAGAGAGAGAAGCAAACTTTCAAAAGTTTTGGAGACCACCTCACCCCTCCACAACTTGAAGGCAAGCATTCTGAACCCTGGCATAATATTTTGCATGCATTGTTTGACACGATTATGACACCAACTCAATACATAGAACTCGTTATTTTATGTGGTGATGTGAATATTTGCATGAATGCTTATTAAAAGTTTCCTTGCTGTTGGAAATGAACATGCTTGTGATAATGATCATCCTCGTATGCCTTTAGTGCCTACCGGAAGGAAAACGGGAAAGTCTCTGTCTTGGGTAGACCTGAGCTTGTCCCTAGTTCCTCATCGAGACGAGTGTGTCCGGCATGGCATGAGGGGTATGATGAGTGTTGATTCTGTCTGTTGGATGAAATACATTCGTTATGCTAATCATGCAGGGAATACTTAAACCTCCCGAGTGGATCATAGATCAAGTCTTGTTCCAGTAACCCCCATACTTGTTTCGTACTACCACTTGTCTCTACAACAAGTAGGGTACGGTTCAGTAAGTCGTCAACCCCTTTCTTGCACACACCGTACAGAGAGGCCATGGTGGAAGATACCCGTTGTAGCTGGTAGGCAGGCCACCTGGTCCGGGGGCATGGGTGTTTCCGGTTGAGACCGAGAAGGGAGGCCACCCCTTAGAGCGCGCGATATAAATTTGATCCCATGCTAAGTGAGGTTGTAGCCTCCCCACTTAGAGTTTTGCTTGACAGGCATCGTGGGTGATTCCAGACACCGGCAAGTTAAGCTGGTGTATGCAAGTTAGGTGTGTTTTCAACAAAAAGGCCGTAGACGGAATTAGTCCCGATGGGCTAAAGGAATCCGTTACTCGTGGGTAAAGAGTACATCCTCTGCAGAGAATAAACCTATTCGAATAGCCGTGTCCATGGTTAAGGATTACAGTCTGCGATGGGTCAAGTGTCGGTCTTCGGAGGAGAGACTGTTAAACCAAACTTGGATTCTGACTTGTGACTTGTGAGGACCATGATTATTTTTTTTATGGACTAACCCGTTATATTATTTGAATGATCGAGTATCCCTGGGATGGTTCTACCTCCTGGATATTCACTGTGATTATTTATACGCCCTTTACGTGGTGTCGCTGAGACGTCCGACTGTGGCATGCTTGTTTTTTTTATTTACTTTATAAGCCCTTTATGTGGTGTCGCTGAGACGCCCGACTGTGGCATGCTTATTGTTCATTTACTTTATAAGCCCTTTATGTGGTGTCGCTGAGACGCCCGACTGTGGCATGCTTGTTATTCATTTACTTTATAAGCCCTTTATGTGGTATCGCTGAGACGCCCGATTGTGGCATGCTTGTTATTTAGTTTAGTTTATAAGCCCTTTATGTGGTGTCGCTCAGACGCCCGACTGAGGCATGTTTGTTATTTACCATCAATTCGAGACGTCACTTCAGACATCCGAATGGTGCATTTTATTCCTACTCTGTCATTACATATTCATTGTTACATATTAATAACCTGCTTGCATGCATCAGGGATTTTATTTTTATGACTGACGTTGTGATCATAGAATATTTTCAGAGCATGATTATCGGTTGTTATATTATACCTGTGTTCACAATTTTTGCGAGTACATTCAAAGTACTCACTAGCTTGTCCCTGGCTATTGTCTTGGCCAGATTTCTTGCGCGGAGAGGAGCGACCGTGATGACAGCCCCGGAACCTAAGTAATGGTGATAGCAGCCTGGAGAAGATAGGATTTATCCTGGTCAGCTGTTCCTGTGGGAAATGGAGTCCCATAGACGCTGATGATCCACAGACCGCTTCCGCCACCAACCACTAGAAACCATTTGTTGTACTCATAGGCCAGAATGGTCTTGTACTACATATTTTGTATTTGCTTGGAAATTCCGCATCAAGTTGTTGCCTCATCAGCTAACATTAATCCTGGGGCTGGTGAGCACAACGGCCATTTTCTGGAAATTACTACCCGGAAAACCGGTCGTGACATATGCGCGGGGCCGGGCTCTGCCGACGTAGAACGCCAAGCTAATAGAAAGGAAATCGCAAAATCTCAAAGCAAATATTACAAGCATATTGTCCTCACAATGCCAAATAAAAGTCTAAACGCCTCCACGAGGCCGGTTACATGTCGCAGGAACGGAACGGGAGAAATGGCCGCGGGTCACCTCTAGGCGTCGCCAACGCCTGCGGAAGGCGCTCACTCGTGATCGGCTTTGTCTTCACCACCAGCCGCAAGGTCGACGATGCCAGACAGAGGAGCGGAGACAAAGCGACAGAACCTTCTCAGCAAGGCCCCCACTTGATCCCACACAGCCGCGGCAGCTGCCTCGTATTGATCTTCAGCAATAGGCTCTAGCAGCTCGTCAAGGCAAGCGCTGGGGTCACGAAGGTGCAGATGGCTGAAGACCCGAGTCAGTGCCACTGAAGACAGGACACGAGCTTCTTCCTCTGCCATGGGAGCAAGGCCGTCGACAACCTCCTCAAGCGCCTTCACCATGATAGGAAGCAGCTGAGCGGGACCGTCCTCGTCGGTGTCCAGTGGCTTCTGCAGGCCGCGCTCATAGAGCGTCTTCAGGGCCTTGCGTGACCTCCTCTCGAGATCGGCGAAGGCCACGCGATCTTTCGCCAGGACTCGTGCCTTGGCGTCAAGGTCGGCCTCCCTCGTCCTTGTCTTCCGCTCTAGCTCCTCCAACCGGTTGTGCTTGGTGGCCTGTTTCTTCCCCAACTCCGCCAGCTTTGCATCACGATTCTTGACGGCTTCCTCCCGGGCCTTCATCTCCCCCTCCTTCGCTTGGCGGCAGCGCACCTCTTCAGCGTGCTTGTCGCGCAGGCTCTGCAACTCGCCCACTAGCTCTTGGCAGCTGTCACGGGCGGCCTTGGTGTCTTTCAGCGCTGCCTCACGATCGGCTACAGCGCTGGCGGCGCCTTGCTTGTCCTTCTCGGAAGCCGCAGCAGCTTGGCCCAGCGCCGCGCGAACTTCCAGGTCATAGTGAAGCCAGCCAGAGGCTAGTTCCAGACGCCCGGCCGCCAGGCGCGGGTCCGCGCTCAGGAGATCCACCCGCAGCTGGGTCATCTCCGAAATGGCACGCTCCAGGGCAGCATCAGGAGCAGAAGGACCAGGAGGTGGAGGCGCAGTAGTAGGAGGAAGCGACATCATCACCAGGGCTTGGGAGACTGCGGTTTCCGGAGCAGCTGGGACCTCGTCAGCCGCGCCAAGTACCGGCGCCTCCAGGGCCAGCGGGGCCATGGGGGCTGACTCCATGCGGCAGCGCTCTTCTTGGCCTTGCGAGGATGATCGGGCCGTGGAAATGCGGGCACTGCTGCCTCCTTTCCCTGCGGAGGGAGCCACATCCGCTGAATCCTCCATCCTCTTCTTCGCCGAAGGTGTCGGCCTGATCAACCAGGAGTGAGCATCAGGAAATAACGAGCACAAACAAGGACAAGACGAAGCTTAAGACACTCACGGGTCCACTGCAACGTATTCCACTGACCGCTTGAGAAGCTTGAGGCCCGATAGGTGCTGGACCTGAGGAGCGGGCGTTCGGACACAAGCGGCGCCGAGCGGAGCGGAAGCGGAACCAGATCTAGCCCCAGGAGGTATCGGGTCGGAGGCGGCACCACGGGCCACCAGCAACGACCTGCTCCTCGTGGGAACAAGAGGCTGCTCCCTATCCCCACGGTGGGCGTCGGCATCGGCATAATCAGGAAGGGCGCGGAGAATCTCAGCCTTGCTGAGAGGGGAAGTCTCCCCCACCTCTTCCAGGGTCTTCTCTGAGTCCTCCTCCTCTTCTCCCTCTCTGTGGGACTCACTAGAAGACACCTCCACCGGGTTCTGCACAATAGGGGTTTCTGGAAGCGCTGGCGGCACCAGCCCACACGCATCAAAAGTCGGCCTGGAGGCGACGAATTCCTCCCAGTCCCTGCGCTTGAACATGGGAAGGAAGGCGCTAGCCGGGTACTCCTGGTTGTCCCCGACTATGAGGCGCAGGATGGCATCCAATTCATCACCGAGAAAGTCCCCCGGCCTCAGGCGGGTCTTGGTTTCTTGTTCGTCAAGCTCCCAGAGGGGGCGCACGCGCGCCTAGAGCGGGGCAACCCGCAGCGTCAAGAACTCCCTCGGGAGCATCGCCCCCGTTACCCTGGCTGTCCTCTCGTTGCCTGGCCTCAGGTCGGTCATCATCTGCCCCAGCACTAGCGATGCCCGCTCGTCGACGAGCTCCGCCTTGAGCCACCCCCTGTTGGGAGGGGGCGCCGCTGTGGGCAATTCCAGACGTGGGTCGGCGCGCAGAGCATCCATCATGACCCATTTGGATCGGATGTTGTCGGCCCTCTTCCTTGTGCTCGAGATCGAATTGGCCTTGCCGCAGGCGACGAAATTAGCGCACCCGGCGATATGCTCGCCAGTGACACGGAGGAAGAATAAATGGCGCAAGAGCGCCACGGACAGCATGATGCCCAGATACGCCTCACAGTAGTAGGCGAAGATAGACAAGAGGAGGACCGAGTTGGGATGGAGATGCAAAGCCTGCAGCCCGTAGTGGTCGAGGACTTCATAAAAGAAATCAGAGAAGGGAGGGACAAACCCGACAGCGATGCTGCTTGAGAAGAAGGGGAAGAAGGTGTTTCCCTCGGGCTCCGGCTCGTCGGAGGCAAGCCGAAGCTCCGTCTTCCCCCACTTGTTGCCTTCGCCCGCTATCAGCAGGCGCACGGAGGCGAGGCTCTTCTCCGTGACTTTAGGCGCCTCGAGGGCCGGCTCATACCAAGCCGGTGACGAGGAGGTTCTGACCTTGCGCGGCGCCATGAGCGGCAGAAGCAGAGCAAGAGAGGAGCAGATATGGAGATAGCAGCAACAAAGAGAAAGAAAGGGGATCTGGAGCAAGGCAGGGAAGGCGCAATGAAGGCGAAAACTGCCCGCGCCAGCCTTTTGTCTGGTCAAGCAATTGCCGAGGCAGTATGGAGAAGCAGAGACGCCCACGTCCAATCAACCACCACGCGTCAACCGAGGCCGCAGGCTTTTGGGGCCCGCGGCGCTCTGAACTTGACCCTTGGCTTCGCCGCGAAGCCAAGCCCGAGCGCACCTTGGGCCCGGGGGCTACTGTCGGTGTTCTGGGAACGGGGGTCGCTAGACTTGCCTGCCTGCGGCCCACGGCGTGGCTAAGCAGCGGGCCGTATGGCCCATCTTCATCAACAAGGCATTCAAGACCCTCGCGAGGAGCCAAGCTTCGCGAGGCGGACGACGCAAGGCATCATCTGGAGTGGCCTAGCCAGGCAGGCTCACGAGGAGCGGAGATATCAAGGCAAGGCAAACCTCACGAGGGTCTCGTGATGTGAGCCATGACGAACGGTGCTAGGCGGGTGCCAGACGGGCGCCGGTGCGGGCAGCTTCCTTGTTTCCTCTTTGGTGCTAAGGAGGCAAGCGCAGACGAAGAGTACCGAGGCATCAGGCAAAGGTTGCCATATTGGTGCAACAAGACCAAAACCAGGAGGACGGCAAGGCGAGGTCATCGTGGAGCCCAAGACGGCGTCATCCCAGGGCTTTTCGCAGGCGAAGACCACTTTTGTCAGGATAGCTTGTACTAGTTGTCCCCCTTCAAATTTGCCCGCCGTTGTTGGCTCCCTTCCCGCTCAACATTTGGGAAGAGGACCAGAGCCTATATAAGTAGAGCTAGCCACCACAGTAGAGGCATACCGATCTTAACTTGATCCAACCCGATCGAGAGCCTAGTCACAAGAACACCTCAACCTCAGGAGGCTGTTCTTCCCTTGTACTGTTCATCATCAGCCCCAGAGGCAATCCACCACCACCACAATGGAGTAGGGTATTACACCACAACGGTGGCCCAAACCAGTATAAACCCCGTGTCTCTTTCTGTGTTGTGAGTTCGTCGAGTTCGTCCGCAAGATCTTAGCAAGCTAGAGCGTAGATCGGTAGGAGGGAAAGACTTCGCGTGCACCCCAGTGTTCGAACCTTAAGGGTTTTCCGGAGCCCCACATCCGACAGTTTCCCACCCAAGATGAACAACATAGGCATACCCTAGGTGAACCACATATTAGACAGAGATACTGTATATTCATTGCTGCCTCGATATGTGCCCCACAACTAATTTAGAACTCAAGTTTGAACATTAATTTGGACCTAACTTGGAGTCTAAGAGGTGAACATGACAATAAAGTAGCAAGTAATATTAAGAAATGCATAACATAAGCAGAAACAAAAGAGTGCGGCCTCTCTTGTGGACCCATGTACTCCTCAGGTTAATGAGCTGAGTCGATGATGGTGATGCCGTTGCAGTTGGTGCCGGTGGCTGGGAAGGAGATCTGAGGCGGTGAAAGACGGTCAGGAGTCATGATGTCTGGTTTGGTGGATGCTTCTGTCGATGGAGCAGCTCAAGTGAGGCGGACGACATCACGGCAGGAGCAGGACAAACCACACAAAGTTTTCTTCGACACCTACCTGTAACTGAAGTAATTTTGTAAGGGTTCATTTGGCTTGCATGATTCTAAAAACGCAGGGATAGGAGGAAAAACACCAAAACAGGATAGGAATGCACATGAGAAACAGAGCATTTGTGAACACGGGATTTCTGTCAACTTGGGTGTTTGGTTCACAGGAATTGGAGGAGTAGAGGAATGCAAAGAAACATGGCCAAAATAAAGTGAAACCATATGAAAGCGTGTACAGTTAGAATGTTATTCTGCCACTAATGCACTTGGTCTTGTTTTCATGCATATGATTTTGAAAGGTAGGTCCAGGTGGATGTTTTGCTCCATTCCTTTCAACAAAATGCATGAATAATTGAATAGTAGAGTGCCATAGGAAAATTTCCTATTGCTATGTTTTTCCGTTGAACCAAAATAGCCCTAATGGATCGAAATGAATGTAGAGTAATAAGTGATGCGACAAGTGTACAACCTCTTTGCCGTAGCCGTGTCGACCTCGGTATCATTCGGTTGGTCGCTGAAGAATTTGAGGCAGAGGTGGCTGTCGGAGGTGTGGAGGAAGATCTCGAGGAATCAGAGGCGGCGTCAGAGCCTGTGGCACCGCTGTTGTGATGGATTGTTCCGTCGTTGGAGCAGCTCCAGTGAGCCGTAAGACGTCAAGGCTGAAGCAGCACAAGACAAACATCGTTAATCTCAAGTGGGATTCTAATAGCATCTCCAATAGATGATGTAAAATGGATTACCAAAAAGTGATAGATGTAAAATTTACATCACCAAAATCCACCTGACTACAACAGATGAGGGAAAAACGGTTGACTCAGAACTTCAGTGTCGAAACTGAAATTTACTGTGGAATCTGAATGTTACTGTCGAAACTGAACGCAATGGTAGCAGAGAGGCACTTCACATGGGATAGTTTAGGGAGGGCATGCAGTTGATCTTCAACCTGCACCCCCCTGAGCCGCCAGCCACCAACGGCCGAACCCCGCGCCGCCTCAACGCCCAAAACAACTCCCCACCGCCGGTCCACCGACACCTCGCCGCCCCGAAACAACTCCCCACCGCCGGTCCGCCGCCGTGTCGCCGCCCCGAAACAACTCCCCATCGCCGGTCCGCCGCCGCCCCGGCCAACCCTCTAGCCCCCCTATGCCAAGCTTTTTATTTAGTGATCCCCACGCCACCGCCACACCACCGCCGGCGACCACCGCCCCCACCCTGAACCCTAAGTTAGATAGTGGGGTACCTCTCCGGCGAGCCCCCCTCCCTGTTGTGGGTGGTTCTTCCTTAACTCCGGTGAGCCCCCCACCCCCTGAAAATCGACTGACCCAAAAGTCGATTCAGTCGACTGAAGCGTAGCTAAATCGGAGCAGAGCAGCAGCACGAGTGAGGGGGGAGCAGCAGCAGCAGCGTGAGCGAGCGAGAGTCGGAGCAGTAGCAACAACGCGAGTGAGCGAGCGAGAGGCGGAGCAGTAGCAGATCCGGCTGGTATGGACGCCGCCGCCAAAGGGGCCTCGCACTGGGGAGAGCCGCCGTGGAGATGTTGCCCGCGGCGCCTACTTCAAGGTAGCCGCTCCATGGGGGTGCAGGATGGAGCACCATCGGCGCTGGGAGGTCGAGTTAAGGAGAAGGTGCGATGTGATGAGTGTACAACCTCTTTGGTGGCGTCGAGTAGGCCTCAGCTTCGTCCGAGGAGTCGGTGAGGATGTTGTGGTTCCGGTGGAGCAGGTTAAGGCGGTCTGACGCCCCCGATTCAATCATACACTAATCATACACGCAAGTGTGTACAATCAAAATCAGGGACTCGTGGGAAGATATCACAACACAACTCTAAACACAAATTAAAAATAATAAAAGCTTTATATTATAATCCAGGGGCCTCGAGGGCTCGAATACATCAGCTTGAATAAAAACGAGTCAGCAGAAGCGACAATATCGGAGTACAGACATAAGTTAGACAAGTTTGCCTTAAGAAGGCTTGCAGAAAAGCAACATCGATCGAAAAGGCAAGGGCTCCTGCCTGGGATCCTCCTAACTACTCCCGGTCATCGGCGGCCTCCACGTAGTAGTAGGCACCCTCGGGGTTGTAGTAGTCGTCAGTGGTGTCGTCTGGATCCTGGGCTCCACCATCTGGTTGCAACAACCAGAAAGAAGAAAGAAGGGGTAAAAAGGGTAGCAAAGCAACCGTGAGTACTGATCCAAAGTACTCGCAAGCAAGGATCTACACTACTTATGCATAGGTATAATTGAAACGGGCTGTATCTGTGGACTGGACTGCAGAATGCCAGAAGAGAAGGGGAAAGCCTAGCCTATCAAAGACTAGCATCTTCAAACAGCACCAAGCATCTTGCAGCATCAGAAGAGGGATAAGAGTAGCATAAAGTAAAGTAGTAGTAGTGTCATCAACCTCGGCCAGAGATCCTTTCTCGACTCCCTGCGAGAAAGTAATCCCATAGCCATACTATCCAATTCTCATCACAATCCAATTCTCATCACAAGTATCCAGTTCTAGTTGTATCGATCGGGATACAACTCTGAGTGTCCGTTACTATAGGACAGGCTATCGATAGATGTTTTCTTCCCTGCAGGGGTGCACCAACTTACCCACCACGCTCGATTAACTCCGGCCGAACACACTTTCCTGGGTCATGCCCGGCCTCAGCCAAACAATACGCCACAACCCGACCTAGGCTTAATAGAGAGGTCAGCACGACGGACTAAACCTATGTCCCCAAGGGTCATGGACCATCACTCCGAGAACTCCTACATGCTGCGTGGGCGGCCGGTGAGCAGACCTAGCTACCTCCTTCAAAAAGGTAGGTGCTGACCAGTCCAACCCGGCGCGCGCCACTCAGTCGCTGACGTCTATTAAGCTTCGGCTGATGCATACGATGCAGAACACCCATACTATGCCCACGTGATGGTTAGTGCTATCTGGCCAAAGGCCCCTCAGATCAAATACCCAAATCCTAGTGTATTAGGAACGCGTGGTAACAAGCAGAGAGTCATGAAAGATGTGACCCCGTCGCCCCGTCTCGAGGACTTGCGGCAAGGGCTAAGAATTCCCGGCCACGCCTCGTAATTATCTCGCGGGCACCCTCCAGGTCAACCCTACTCCTCATCACTCGCAAATATGCTTGCGCGGGTACCCCTCAGGGCCGACCCGTCTTTAGTAACAGGGTTTAGTGTAAAGTCATAGTAACCATAGTAATTGTGTGTCTAACACCAAGGGGAAAGTGATGTGCGTGCCGGGGCCTAGTCTTTGATCCCGTTGATCGGGTCTTCTGGTAATCCAGCGGGGCAGTCGGGACAAAGTGGGGGTCTCTGATGGGTCGCTACCCGGCCTATACTAAACAGATTAGGATAAGCAGGTAGGTAACAACAGCAGGTTACAATAAACAGGTTATGCATCAGAATAGGAGCAAACAATAACAATAGCAAAATCTAATGCAAGCATGAGAGAATGGAAAGGGCGGTATCGGGATGATCAAAGGGGGGGCTTGCCTGGAAGGTTCGCTGAAAGGGAAGAAGGGTCGTCGTCGATGTAGTCGATCACAGGGGCAGCATCAGTCCCGGGGTATACCGGAGAAGAAGAGGGGGAAGAAATAGTAAATATAGAGCAAACAGAGGTACCACTAAGCATGACATGACGAAAAGCAGAACTAGGGGTGTTCTAACATAGTGCTGCACGGTATAGGTGAAGGGGGAAAACAACCGAGAAGGTATTCCCGGTTCTGGACCTGTGTCAGGCAGATGACCGGAGGGGGAAAGTTCCATGTTCAGCATGCTAGGGGCATGTGATAGATGAACATGCCGCGTATTCGTGTTCGTTGGATTTTTCTGAGCAACTTCCATGTAGAAAAAAATTTCATCGGAGTTACGGTTTAATTTCTATTAATTTTTTAAGTTTTAAACAATTTTCTGAAATTATTATTAATTCGAAAATAAATGGAAAATTGCTAAGTGCACACAGCACTGTGTACAGCCTGGCCTGTGGGTCCAGGGGGTCCCAGTTGATTAGTCAATGTTTGACTGGTCAACAGGGGGTGGGCCCCCTGTCATTTACTCATTTTACTAACTACAGATTAATTAGGCTAATTAATTAGTTGGTTTAACTAAAACAATTTAATTAAGTTAACTAATTGATTAATCAACTAACTAATTACTTTATTATTAATACTTTTCTTAATCCTCTTTTGTTTTCTTTTCAGTCTTGGGCCCCACTTGTAAGTGAACGGGGGGTTTATCGGGCGTCTTTGGTGCGGCCAGACTCTGGGCGGGCTCGGCCGAGGCCGTGGTCGCCCTGGCTGTAGGCGCCTGGCGGTGCAGCCAGCGTCGATGACCTGCCGGGCCGGAGCAGGCGCTGCTGGAAGGAGGGGACTAGGCGGCGCCCGGCAGCGGTTGGTGGCGGGGCCGACGAAGCGGTGGCTATCGCAGGCGTGAGAAGCTGCTGGCGGGCGGTCTTGTGAGGGAGCGGCAGGCAGCGCGCGCAGCGTAGAGGTGGTGGCAGCAAGCGCGGGCGGCGGCTCGGCATGTGCGGCCAGGCGGAGCTCGCGCGCGTGATGCGGCAGAGTAGCAGCACCTGGCAAGAGCAGCAATAGAGCCAAACGGCAGCAGGAGGAGCTACACGGGTGCACGCGATAGGGCGCGGGCTCGGGCAAGCCACGGCACGGCGATAGGGCGAAGCGAGAGGTGAGTGGGTGGAGGCCAACGGTGGGGCGGCTCGACGGCGCGCGCAGCAGCAACGACAGGGGACGGGGCTGCAACGGTGGAGGGAGCAGCGGGCGGGCGGTGCGGTGGTGGATGCTGGCAGTTGTGGCCGAGTTAAGCAGGGTGTGGTCCGGGCGCGACGACTGCGGGGAGGGAGCAAGCGCGCGTGGGTCTGCTCGGGCACGCAAAGGCGGAGGTGCGAGCATCGTTAGGAGCAGCGAGGAACGAGCGGGCGCACGCGAGAGCAGAGGCGGAGGAGTGTGGGGGGAGTGGTGGCGCGGCTCGGGCCCGACGGATTGACTACAGAGGCGCAGGGGTAGGCCTATGGCGCCGAAGAGGCCAGGGGAGGGAGGGAGGAGATTGTGTGCTCACCGGGGAGGCACACGGGGGCCCGGCGGTGGCTTAGGAGCTGCAGAGCTCGTCGCAGTCGGAGAAGCCGCCGGGGTCGGAGGAGAATGGCGGCGGTCGGATGAGGAAGACGGAGCCGTTGTGGTCGCAGCGGTGTTCCCCGGCTCCATCAGAGGGCACCAGAAGATGAGGTGGAGGCCGGCGGGGTCCATGGACACGAGCTGCGGACACGGAGGGGACGGCGGTCGTGGTGGCATAGCAACGATGGCGACGGGCGCGTCGGCGAGAGGTGGATCTGGAGGGGGGAGGTGAAGCAGGAGGAAAAGGAGGGTGGAGTGGTGAGCGAGTGGGGGGAGGGGATGGGATCGAGGGGTCGGGGCGTGGCATCCTTATCCCCTCCCGGCATCGGTGCCGGCGAGGTGGTCCGGGGCGACCTGCCCCTGTAGCGACTCGGTCGTACGAACAGGAGAGAGGGGAGGGACCAGGGATGGTGGGCTGGCCTGGCGGTCCAGCTGGGCCGAGGCCCAGTGAGGGGGGAGGTCAGGGCTTTTCTTCTTCTATTTTTATTTTATAAAAAAACTTTTTCTATTTCCTTTCACCGTTTTGCATTTAGTTGGGATACCAAATGATTTGTGTCTTGAACAAAAATTGGCACATAATTTTAACACAATACCTTGAGATGGCACAAAAAGTTTGGGGTAGAAAGGAGTTGCCTAACCATTTTTAGAAATTGAAAAGGCCAATTTAATTGTTGTTGGCACCAAATTAAATTCCAGCGGCATTTTGGGAATTCAAATGAGGTTGGTTTCAACATGACAATGAACTGGTGAATTTATAGAATATTGTGAACATTTTAGTTTTCACATTTGAGAACTTTTATTTCGACTTTGTTTTAGATTTGAAATTTCAACCGGTTTCGAACCAACGCGAGTTTAAGAACTGTAATCATGGTGACATGTCACAATTAGAAGGGGATTACTGTAGCTTAATTATCCGGGCATCACAATTCTCCTCCACTACAAGAAATCTCGTCCCGAGATTTAAGGGGTGGAGTAAGGGGTAAAGACTCGGGAAGGACGGAGCTCAACACAAGATAGGTACCTGGGGGCTATCTCAATGAACATGGCATAGAGGCTTCACTCGAGTTGAAATTCAAGAAAGTCATCGAGAGCAAGATAAGAAGGTGCGACAAGAAGCTTCAAGCGGGTTGGCAATAGTTCGTTGCCTGAAACAGAGGGTGAAAGTGGTTTGGAGGAATGGAATAAGTATTTCATCTAATACTAGAATAGATCACTAGGAAGGTGGCTCGTGATTTACATACGAAGCCAAGTGCAAAGAATATTTTGGAGTCAAGGTTGTACAGGAGAGTTAGGTTTCGATCATGTGGAACTGTGGGTTATGGGCCCACCATGTGGGTTAAAAGTGGGAAGGGTGCTAACGTTTTGCACGATCATGATAGCAAGGCAGGTCCGAGAATAGCCTGTCAATTATGCTGGCAAAAAAGTTTGGTACCAAGGGCGTGGGACCAAGAGAACCATTTTCCTGCTCGTTAATTCGAGGCGGACCAATAGGCAAAGTTCTCGTCCATTGGTGATACCGAAATGTCATCACCAATAGTAACAGGGTCTCACTTACAATGTTGTACATCGGGGGGTTTTATAAGCAGGGAATTATTTCTGCTTATATCATATAGATCACAAGGAGGTTAAACAAACCAATGGAAAGGAAAATTAAATTATCGGATTAATCAGACCAATTGAAAGGAAAATGTGTTTACACACCAGAATTGGGAGTATATCCTTCCCAAGGGGAAGCAGAGCAGGATATACCTGAAATGACAGCAAGTTCAAGAGAATTTAGATAAAGGGGACAAGGGAAGAATCATGATATTACCCATACAACGGTGTTTGGATAATAGATGAAGAAACATTCGACAATGTGCTTCCAATGTTCTTGTTGATATTCGGAATACCTCAGTCATGCTTCGAGGTAGCATTAACATGGTGTTCCAAGTAGGGGTTGGAGTTAAAGATCACAAGAAATACTTAAAGAACAATTGCAGGAATAGCAAGGAGTCCATGGTATAACCAAGACATGATCAAACATGTGTTGGAAAGAACACAAGGGGGTAGTCGATGACAACTCAAATCATCATAGGTCAAGGATGGCATTTCTCACCATGAATTCAATTGTCATTTCAACAGAAGTAAATTTTTTGATGTTGATCACGACGCATTTGTCGAGAGGATCTATGAAGATGCCATCGAGGAGCGATGCCATCAAGCAACAGGAAGGATGAAGTGAAAGGCTATTGGAACCACGGATACGACACAAGCTCAAAATCAAGCTTGTTGTTCGAGGTGAATTGATAAAATGAGGAAGATCGACGTAAGCGTCGCTCATCGTCGAAAATTTGTTCCGGGCATAAGGACCAGGTAGCAAAGTCAAAATTTAGCACAATAATGATATAGCTGGTCAGGCTAGGAATCATGTGATAGGGTATTAAACTTCCCAGTAACAAGTACTAGGGGTAATACCGAAAGGTAAATCAGAGTAGAGGTTGGACGGGTGAAATGATCTGCAGAGGGAAAATATTTTAACTTATCCAGGAAATGGAATCAAGGAGGAACTATGGTCGGAACCACGATTGTAAAGGATCAATTCATAGATACAAGATGAACTTGTACCAAGGAAAAAATTATTTTTACGAGCAGCTTCCATGATAAGTTCTACATAGGGTCCATGGGCACGAACAAAAAGTTCAAGGTTGACTCCCACTTCTTCAATGCATAAACTTTCATTCTCTCCTCGTTTTCGAAGAAATTGTAGCGTAGAAGATTTATCTGGCGAAGTACCAGAAGAGTAAGACTCGTGAGAATTCTCGGGTTCACACGGATTATGGAAGGCATAAGTTCAACACATCGGGGCATTTTTATGAATCTATATAACCATCAACCAAGAAAAAGATACGAGTTCAAAAGCAGAGTATCGAAGTCAAAGCAGATGATACAATTTACCAAAGGTATTATGTATCAGGGAAAAACTCACAAGATTTTGGATGAGAAGGACACTGTCGGATAACAACCCAGCAATGGATCTGGCGATTCACGACAGGGTTGATGTGAGTATCGGTAATCAATCAGATGAAGAAGGGGATGCAAAGGCATCGGCTTATAGAAATGTCTAAATTATTCGATGCTTGGGTACGAACGAATTATGATTTCAAGACGAAGGATCAGAAGCAGAGGCTCTAATCAAAAGATGAGCAAGTTGATTAGACTTAGAGGTGTACCCGATAGAACTTGGATTGGGCAAGAACCAGCTCATATCTAGAAGGATGTCTGAGCCAGAAAGAAAATTTCCAAGGATCAATTGATGATTGCGAGTATTCGCTCACACGTTGAATCCATAGGAATAGAATGACAATGACAAAGTTTTTAAAGAATATTGCTAGACATATCAAACTAATCCTACTGCAAGCAAGCAAGGAGAATCAAGAGCAATAGGGTGCAGACGATTTTCGGAAGATCATATAGTATTTCCAAGTATTTGGGAAAGCATATGAACAACAGGGGATGAACAGACCCCGGTTAAGTGAATTATCCGCATTGCAAAAAGAAGCCGCAAAGCAGAAGGCACCGAGGATTCTCGAAAGAACGGAGAGTACATCTTGTAATAATAGGAGCAATTGGGTATGAAGGTACAAGCGGCAAGGATGTTATTCACGGGGATTATCGGTGGTCAGGAACTGCAAGGCAGTGGGCACAAGGTCTCGAGAAACATCGAGGAGTATCTGCAGAATCTTCTGGCCAAGCAAGCGACCATCGGAATATTGGGGCTCTCCGGGAGGAAGTGGGTACGGGAACCTTACGTCAAAGTTAGTAAAATGTTTAACCCGAATAGACGAGAGATTGTCGGTGTGGAACGACACCTATGGGATCACAAGAATCCCTACTATGGTTGCCGGGGTGCGGGGTTGCAAGAAGAGCAGGGCTCGTAGACAGCACAAGGATCGTTTACCTGTGTTCGGGCCGAGGATCGCGAAACCCTAGTCCTGCTTTGGTGGGTGTATTTCTGAGAGTTCTTGAGCTCTCGAACTAGCTGTGGTCATCATGTGGTTCGAAAAAGCCGAATCCTTCTCCTGGTCGCCTTGGGCCTCCTTTATAGGAAAAAGGGGTTGCCAAAGTGGCACACAGGAGGTGGAAAGATCTACATTGGCGTGAGGTTATCCATCGTATTAGAGGACAAGGTGCATTTAATGCACCACTCAGGTGTCCTCTCGCTTTATCGGGGACGGGGGCGAGGCCCGTCCCGTCCCGTCCGTCACCGCTTCTCCTTGCTTCGACACGCGCCTCGACCAGGGATGCATGCGGTGCTACGCATGCAGGCATGCAGCTGAGTTGGCGTGGTGGTGGAGCCTTCACGAAGATCTGCATGCCGCCACGCAGGCGCTTGATGAGTTGGCCTGGGGGCTGCATGTTGCCACGCAGGTGCCTGCCCAGCTGGTTGGGCTGGCAGCTGCATGTGAATGGTGGTGGAAGCCTGTTTGACGCGGGCTTGGCGGTTGCCTCGCCGGCGTCTTTGGCGAGGGCCTTGTCAGGTGGCCCGGCAAGGGTCTCGCCGTGGCGTGCTGTCGTCCCCTCCAAGGATCTTGCCGGGGGTCTGGTGGCCTTCGTCGGCAAGGATCTTGCCGGGAATCTCGTCTTCTAATCCTCATTTGATCTTTGAATATGTCTTCACAAAGATCTGCATGCCACCACAGAGGTGCCTTCCCGAGCCCTGGCCCCACGCTGATGATGGCGCTGGGGGCCGTGGGCTCAAGGGTGGCTCGCTCTGTTGGTGCGGGGCGAGCTGTCCCAGCAAGGGTCTTGCCGGGGCCGCTGAGGCCGCCCGACAAGGGTCTTGCTGCGGGAGCCTATTTCGTCCCTCTGCTCTTTGTGGTCTTGGCCTTAGCGTTGCACTGATCGTCTTGGGCTTCCGTCTTACCTTGGCTCACCTTTCTCATTCTGCTCGGTGTGGTGTGGGCGTGGCTCTGACTGCCCGTGCACAGGTAAAGGGGTATAAAAATGTACCCCTAATTTTGTACACCGATAGGAGCCCCCGGGCCAGGGCCACACATAAGCGGGACATATTGTTGGGCCAGGCACAAAACGGTGCGCGGGCAGGTGGGGCGGTTTCCGCTGTGCTAAGATTCTTCGCCCGCTCTGCCTCCCACGATCTGCGCGCGTGGTGCGGCATGGTGGGGGTGCGTGACGTGGGCGGCATGCGTGGGGCAGTTTCCACACGCATGCATCATATTGCAGTAAAGAGGCAGCTCGCGCCTTCCCCGTAAAAAGAGGGAGGCGTGGAGGCATGGCTCATTTATTGAGCGGGGGCGGGGTGCGGTCTTCAAGGTGCCCACTCCCCACGATCACAGGGTGGGGAGAGGTCGCCTCACCCGCCCCTCAGTTCTGCACGTCTGCCATGCGTCTTTCATGCGCTTGGGGTGGCAAACGGTGGAGGCGGGAATCTGGGTCGTCGCTGGTTGGGGCAACAGGTCAACCCTAATTCTCCGTGCATCTGGTGTCGGGATTGGCCGAGCGGAGCGGCCGAGCCTCAACCCCGTTCCTTTATAAAGGGAAGGAAGGGGGGATGGCATCCCTCGTTCTTCCATCTTCTATCTCTTCCTGCTTCTGCTTCTTCTTCTCGCCCGCCATGGAGAAGGGGAATCTTGGTCCCTTGACAGGGGTGGCGAGGGTCACCGCTTGACAACGCGTCCCTCCTCCTCCTGAACCCGCGGTGGTGGAACCGACCGCGAGGGGAAGGGGGAGGGGCGAGGCCGTGGGCGAGGCCGGGGCAGAGGGCGCGGTGCTCGGGGAAGAGGAGGACGGGGCGGCGCGCCGGCTTTGCCCCCGCCAATGGCGCCCTTCCCGATCGAAGGCCATGTCGGAGACCAGCCTCGCGAGTTCTTCCTCAGGCTGCGTCGGCCTCCGGGTCATCATCTCCGCCTTCCTGCCCCGTTTGCTCGGGAGATGGAACGTGACCGGCCCCAATCCCTCATATTGCACATGAGGGGTTGTGGGAACGGGGGCACGCGGGTCGACGTCGACTTCCATGCTCCTCGGGTCATGTACCTCTGTCGTGGGTGGAAGACGTTTGCCCGCATCCACAGCCTGACGGCGGGGCTCGTCCTCTACTTCAAGTTAATGGAGGACGGCCTAGTCTCTGTCAAGGTCTTCGGAGAGTTTGGAACTTTTCTGAAATAATGCGTGGAGAGCTCCTCTGATGGAGATTCTAGCGATGGAAGCTCGTCCTCGAGCGAAAGTGACGAGGAGGACAGCAAGGCAGATAGTGGCGATGAGTCTGACTAGGTGTCGGACGCCCCACGCCCGGGCGGGTGCGGCAGCAGCAGCTCTGCACCTGGCCGCTCCTCCAGCAGAGGTTTGCCAGGGGCGGGGCCAGCTCCTTGAACTTCTCGGGGCCGTCTCCTTGGGCGGCTGGCATCGGGAGGCTGCAGAAGAGGAAGAGGGCGCACGGCAAGGCCGTCAACTCAGAGTACGTGGGCACCGACGCCTTCATCGCGTATTGCCGGTCCTGCCACCTCGTCTTCCAGCTCCTTTCCCGGCACCATCATCACCGGCCCGCCCGTGGGCGGCCACCGAGGTGTTCTCTTGGTGCTTTCTGCTGCTCGTAGCTCGCCTAGGCACCACTTTTGCCCCTTTCGCCTGCTTGACCTGCCTCCTGAGGAGGGGGATAAGAAAGGGATTACGGGTATCTTATCTCTTTTTTAGTTTGTAAGCCTGCGGGCCTTCGTTAAACTTAAAACTTGTAATCCCCTTGCTCATGTTTTTCATCTCGCGCGAACTGTACCTGTATGGGATGTTTTTAATGAAAAAGGGATGCTTGCCGGGTTTTCGTTCGCGGGTAAATCCTGCGACAAGGAGCGAATCCTTGTTATTGTTTAAGATAGACGTTTTTCGCCCGGCAACAGGCCTTGCCGCCCCCCCCCCACTCCACTCGACCGTTCTCACGCTTTTAGCGAAGGCAGGGATGGAGGGGGGCTCAGGCTCCTCGTTCCACCTCCTTGCCGCTGTGGCTACGACCAAATCCGGACCCAGGAAATAATCCTTAGGTATAGGAAAGAGGGGAGCACGCAGCCCAGAGATAAAAATGAGGTTTCACATACCCCAGTCCGGTTCCGAGATGCACGACAAAGGATAAAAAAACTTATCTGGATCTGCAGTTGTCGTGGTTCTAAGTCTGACAGTAGAATGGTGGGTAGGTATGGAGAGGCAAGATACTAGCTATGGAGTAGTTGTATACGCACGAGTTTTACGAGTTCAGGCCCTCTCGGAGGAAGTAACAGCCCTACGTCTCGGAGCCCGGAGGCGGTCGACTGGATTATATGCGTATGAATTACAAGGGTGCGAACCCATTTACCCGTGGAGGGGGGTGGCTTATATAGAGTGCGCCAGGACCCCAGCCAGCCCATGTAGCGGAGGGTTAAAGGTACATTAAGGCCAGGCATTACTGGTAACGCCTTACATAAAGTGTCATCATGACCATAAAGACTACTTAACTACAGACCGTTTGGACTCAGAGTGGTTCTTGAACTCCTGGTGGTCGAGTGGGTCTTCATGGTCGAGTGTTTTTGAGTCTGTCGAGTGAAATCCTTCCAGGTCGACTGGAAGGCCGTTTCTTCTAAAGATGTCCTTGGGGAGGGTACCTTGGATAGGTTCATGACCCTACCCTAGGTACATGACTTCATCAGCAGCCCCCGGCAATCTCATCATGGCGCGGTTGGACCCCTGTGCTTGCACCCCCGGCAACTCTGGCTTGCCGGGGTCGGGGTGCAGGTCCGTTTCCTTCTTTCCGAGTAGCTCAGTAGAAGTGTTCATGTGCCCTGCGAACCAAAAGGAGGACAGAAAAGGAACAGATAGATGCGCACTCGACCTCTAGGCTAGGGGTTAGTCGCCGCTAAGCACTATCAACCCTAACCAAGGAAGAGACTCGACCTATCATGCATGCTATAACTTAGGGCGCCCGCGCTTTGTTTATTTATGCTCAGGGTCTGCGCCTGGCTTTGTACAAAGGGTCACATGCCTTGCCGGCAAAGCTTGTACAAAAGGGTGGCTTGTCGGGAGGCCCGGCAAGCCGCGCCTTATGGGTAAAACTTGCGACGATGCTCGATGTTCCAGAGATGCTCACTAGACGGCATCTTCGGTCTCCTGCGGACTGCGCTGGCCTGGTGACTCAGACACCCGATAAGGGCCTTCCCACTTCGCATCAACTTGTTGGTATTCTTGGCCGACCGAATGCGCCGAAGAACAAGGTCGCCTTCCTCAAAGCTTCGGGCATGAACCTTTGGCTATGGTAGCGGTGCAAGGCTTGCAGGTAGCGTGCCACTCTCACAGCCGCCCGAAGACGATCTTCCTCAAGGAGCGTCACGTCATCTTGGCGCAATGGCTCTTGCTCAAGTTCATCATAAGCGAGAACTCGAGGTGACCCGTATATGAGTTCCGTGGGGAGAACTGCCTCTGCCCCGTATACAGGGCAAAAGGTGTCTGGCCGGTAGCTCGATTTGGCGTCATCCTGATCGACCAAAGAAACGCCGTCAGTTCATCAATCCAGCGCCTTCCGCTCTTGTGCAGCTTCTCAAAAGTCTTTGTCCTCAGGCCTCGCAACACCTCAGCATTTGCCCTCTCCGATTGGCCGTTGCTCCGTGGGTCTGCCACGGAAGCAAAACAGACCTTGCTGCCGAGGTCTTGAATGTATTGCATGAAGGTGTGGCTTGTGAACTGCGTGCCGTTGTCGGTGATGACTCTGTTTGGCACAGCAAAACGGCAGACCAGTCCTCTGAAAAACTTGACAGCTAACTGAGCAGTCACCTTTCTCACTGCTTCCACCTCTGGCCACTTTGTGAACTTGTCGATTGCAACGTACAAGTACTCAAAGCCCCGACAGCAACAGGGAAAGGGCCCAGATGTCGAGCCCCTGCATCGAGAATGGCCAGAGAGAGGGATTGTTTGAAGGGCTTGGGCTGGTTGATGAAGCTTTGAATGGAACTGCACGCTTCACACTTGGTTACTTGTGCCGTCAGATCTCGGAGGGCGGTGGGGCCAGAAGAAACCTTGCTGAACGCCCCCGGCAAGGGCCCTTGACCCTATGTCGAGCCACATATGCCTCCATGTATCTCTGCCAACAGCTCCAGTCCTTCCTCCCGGGGGATGCATTTCAATTTCACACCGTTTGGCCTTCTCTTGTACAGGATGTCATCGATGAACTGGTACAGGGCGGACCGACGGGCTACTCTTTCCGCTTCTTCCTACTCCTCAGGAAGCTCCCCTGTTTGGAGGAAGTGGATGGTATGCTGTGCCCATGCCGGAGCCTGGGGCTCAACGACAAGGACCAAAGGCATTTCTTCCGCCATGGGAGCGGCTGTCTCTACGGCCAGGGCTTGACGCCTCTACCGAGCCGCTTGTTTTAGGCAGGCTCGCGTCATGCGGAAGCACCTTGCCAAAGGGCCCTGTGGGGCTCGGTAGGAAAGTACTTGCCGGACCTGATTTTCTCCGCTTGTTCTGCCCCACTGATGGTTCAACGGATGGTTGAGTTAGCCGGAGCAAAAAGGTACCTGGTTCCACAGGTAGCTTGAATGTGGCACATTTTAACAGGTAATAGGCGATGTAGTTATCCGCTCGGGGGATGTGCTCTGCCTGGATACCGTCAAAGCATTCCTCCAGCTTCCTCACTTCATCTACGTAAGCTTCCATCAATGGACTCTGGTAATCCTTGTTGATCTGCCTGGCAATGACCTGCGAGTCACCTCTGACGATGAGCTTCTTAACCCCGAGGTCTACCGCGATCCTGAGACCGGCAAGCAATCCCTCGTACTCAGCGGTGTTATTGGTGGACATCTCCGGGAAGTGCATCCGATCACGTGATTGAGGTGTTCTCCGTGGGTGCGATGAGTAGCACACCAGCACCGGCGCCTTGTAGCAGAAAGCCCCATCAAAGTACATGATCCAACAAGGTCCGCTTCCTTGCCGGGGAGAGTGGTCTCCTGGATTTCTTCGTCAGGCGTCGAGGTCCACTCTGCGATGAACTCCGCCAAGACTCTGCTCTGAATTTTCGAGGTACTTTCAAACTTTAAACCGAAGCTTGACAGCTCCAAGGCCCATTCCACGATCCTTCTGGTTGCGTCTGGGTTATGCAGTAACTGTTGTAACGGGAGGCGGGTGACGACAGTGATCTAATGGGCTTGGAAGTAGTGACGCAACTTCCTCGAGGCCATAAGGAGGCCGAAGAGCAATTTTTGCACGCCGGAATACCTCGACCTAGCTCCTTGCAAGAGGGAGCTGACGAAGTAAATCGGGTGCTGCATCATTTTCTTCCTTGGCACCACCTCACTCGACAGCGCGGGCATTGCCTTGGTGGCACCAGACCCTGCCGGGGGCTTCGCCTTGTCGGCGCCAGGCCCTGCCGGGTGAATCTTTGGCCTGCCGTTCGCCAGTTCTGCCGCCATTGCTGCCTCCTCGTCGACCTCCCTCTGTGCCACCAGTGCAGCGCTAACCACTTGATTCGTTGCTGCCAGATATAGCAGCAACGGCTCTTGTGGTTTAGGCGCAACTAGTATTGGCGTGGAGGAAAGGTATTTCTCCAGATCCTGCAGTGCTGCCTCGGCTTCTGGGGCCCAGTCCATTGGCCTACCTTCTTCAAGATTTTAAAGAAGGGAAGGGAGCGCTCGCCGGACTTGGAGATGAACCGGCTCATGGCGGCGACGCAGCCGGTGAGCCGACGCACATCCTTGATCCGCTTGGGAGCCTCGATCCGCTCAATGGCCTTGATCTTGTCTGGGTTTGCCTCGGTCCCGCGCTGCGACACAAAGAACCCGAGAAGCTTGCCGGACGGAACACCGAAGACGTACTTCTCAGTGTTCAGCTTGAGGTTGATCTTGCACAGGTTAGAAAATGTCTCTTCCAGATCTTGCACAAGAGTTGGCCCGTCCTTGGTTTTGACCACTATGTCATCCATATAGGCCTCCATATATTCTATGGAGCTGAGGTTCAAAACCAGTTTGGACTGCCCTTGCAAACGTTGAGCCAACACTCTTCAACCCGAATGGCATCCGTAAAAAGCAATACGTACCACATGGGGTGATGAATGTTGTCTTCTCTTCATCCTCTCTTGTCATGAAGATTTGGTGGTAGCCTGAGTAGGCGTCGAGGAATGATAACATATCACACCCGGCCATGGAGTCAACAATCTGGTCGATGCGCGGCAACGGGAAGGGGTCCTTAGGACAAGCCTTATTAATATCTGTGTAATCAATACACAACCTCCACTTCCCATTCGCCTTGCGCACCACTACCTGATTGGCCAACCACGTCGGGTGGAGCACCCCCCTCACCAAACCTGCCGCTTCCAACTTCCTAATCTCCTCTGTAATGAACTCCTGCCTTTCCAGAGCCAGCTTTCTAACCTTCTGCTTGACGGGCCGCGCGTGAGGGCAGACAACTAGGTGGTGCTCAATCACCTCCCTGGGAACACCGGGAATGTCGGACGCTTGCCATGCAAACAGGTCGACATTTGCCAGCAGGAAGGTGACGAGCGCGCCTTCCTATTTGCTGTCGAGGGTGGAGCCTATGATGAAGGCCCCTCCCGTGCCATCCTCCCCGACGGGCACCTTCTTTATCCGCGGTGGCTCAGCTCTGGATCTCTTACTCTTTTCGGTAGAGCTCTCTGGAACGTCCTCGATGGTAGCACAACACTCCAAGGAGGTGCGCTTGCCGGAGTGGGTGCGAGAGGTCTTGCCGGGCTTCTTCTTCCCTCCCGGGGCTTCAGCAGCAGGAGCAGGAGCCTTGGCGGCAGCCGCTGCAACTGCTTCCCGGTAGAGCTGGTCGGCGCAGATCAGCGCGTCCTTCTTGTCGGAGGGGACGGAGATGATGGTCAGCGGCCCGGGCATCTTCAGCATGTTGTAGGCGTAGTGTGACGCCGACATGAACTTGGCTAGTGTCGGGCGGCCGAGGATCCCATTGTAGGGCAAGGGGATCTCGGCCACGTCGAAGACGATCCTCTCCATCCTGTAGTTCAACTCTCCTCCAAATGTCACAGGAAGTGTGACCTTTCCTTTCGGATGGCACCTCCCCGGATTGACCCCTTGAAACGTGCCCGTTTCCTCGAGGTCTCCAACAGGGATTTGCAACTTTTTGACAACGACAGGCGAGATCAGGTTCAGGTCGGCCCCTCCGTCAACCAACATCTTGTTCACTCTGAGGTTGCGTATGGTTGGTGAGACCAACAATGGCAAACACCCGACCGCGGTGGTGCGGTCAGGGTGGTCCTCGGCGTCAAAGATGAGGGGGGTTGACCACTTCAGCAGCTTCGAAGGCCGAACGACGGCTCTGCTGCAGTAATCTCACGCGCCCACTACTTGAGCTGGCGGTGAGAGGTATGCAGCGAGGCGCCGCCATCGACGCACATGGCCTCCGTAGCCTTCTGGAAGCCTTGCTCAACAGACTCGTCGTCCTCGTCATGGTCGTCGTCTTCCTGTTTCTTGTCGCGGCCCCGGGCGGGCCTCTCTTGCTGGTTGTCCTTGCCGGGGCGGCCTCCTTGGCCGCCACGCTTCTTGCCGGACCCCTCCGCACCGTCCTGGTCCTTCTCCTTGTCCCGCCTCTCATACTCAGCCTTTTGCTTCTCAGCAAGCAGCTTGACTTGTCGGCAGTTCTGGAGGTCGTGGCCCTTAGTGCGGTGGATCTTGCAGTATTGCTTGCCAGAGCTTCCTGGCTTGTCGGTAGCCACCAGGGCCCAGCAGGAGGCGCACCCGGCAATCTCCTTGCCGGGGGCGTCTGCCTTGACCTTCTTGGTGGCACCGGTATCATCAGTTCCCACGACGGCAAGCACGGCCTTGCCTTTGCGTTTCCTATTGCGACGCCGGCCCTTCTTCGTCGGGGTGGCGGCGTCTTCATCGGTAGAGTCGGTTTCCGCACCAGCGTCTTCGCCGGGGTACTTCCTTCCCTCTTCAGCCCGGGCGCACCTATCGGCCAGAACGTAGAGTTCGGCCACATCCTTAACCTTGGTCATCGCCAGCTCCTCGCGCATCTTGCGATTGCGCATGTTCTGGTGGAATGCGCTAATCACAACGGCGGGATGAACGTCGGGGATGTTGTACTACACCCGGTTGAATCTCTGGATGTACTTGCGCAGGGTCTCCCCTTCCTTCTGGGGAATGATATGCAGATCACTGGCCTGGCCATGAGCTTGGTGGCCTCCTATGAAGGCGCCAACAAACTCATGGCACAGGTCTGACCAAGAAGAAATGGAATCCACCGGCAAGTGCATCAACCAAGACATCACATTGGGCTTGAGCACCAGCAGGAAATAGTTGGAAAGCACCTTGTCGTCGCGAGCCCCGGGCGGCTTGCATCGCGATGGTGTAGATGCTGAGGAACTCAGACGGATGGGTCTTGCTGGTGTACTTCTCACCGACGTCGGGCTTGAACATGCGGTGGGACGGCCACTGGAACTGCCTCAGCTCACAGGTAAAAGCCGGGCAGCCCACCTCGTAAGGTAGGCTGCCGGGCCCCCCCGGTGCCTGGTGGTCCATAGCGGGTCCCGCCCCACTTGTCCGACTGGCGGCGCGTTTTGCACCGGTGCTCGACGGTGGTTCGAGCGTCTTCATGAGCTCGTTCCCGAAGGACCTGGCGCTGGTCGCGGAGGGTCCGCGGGTCGAACGACGCTATGGAGATGTCATCACAAGCGTCATCACGACGGGCCGAAGCTCGCGGCGGCTGGCGAGGAGGAGGAGAGTGCGTCGTGGCCGCAACTCCCCCGATCCCCCAGCGCCAGCACGTGGTGGCTCAGTGGGGCACCGACCCGAGGGCCCCGCTCGTCGCAGATCGTCTTTATTGGCGATGGCGACGAGGCTCCGGATGGTGGCCTCCACTGCCGAAGCCCGCCGCAAAGGGAAATCGAGGAGCAAAGCGCTGTAGGCCAAAGCTCACTGGCGTGGGTGGTGGCGACAGCTGCGTGGACCGCGGGGCACTTCGACTTCCAACTATGTTAGAAGGAGCTCCGTCACGACCAAGCAGTTGTGTGCCATTTTTGTTGGCTCTTCGGTGAGCGTGCTGAAACCCTTCATCTTGTTGACGACGCACAGAGCTCTTCCCACGGCGGTGCCCAGGGTCACCGACAGGGTGACGCTGTTCGGCGCGCACACCATGGGAAGAACGCGCGGTGGTCGCCGGTATATGCGTCCTGGAGGTCGCCGCGCCGCCCGGAGTCGGCACAATGACACCCCCGGAGGGCCCCGCGCCGCCTGCGGGGTCCCAGCTCTGTCTTTGGATCCGTCGGCGTGTGGTCGGTTGTCTGGCGCACGATCGACGCCGCTCACCAGGCTCTGACTACCTGGGCGATGCGGGTGCTCGCGGGCCGCGGCCCGGGTCCTGTCTGTGAACGGTCCGCTACTCGTCCGCACCGGCACGGGCCGTTCGGCTCCCAACGAGCCGATCGCCGTGGCCGTCTTCTTCTTAGGGGCCATGGCGACGAAGAACTGCTAGGCTGGCTACCAGACCAGATTCTCACAATTGCACGCCCCTACCTGGCGCGCCAAAGATGTCGGTGTCGAACGACACCTATGGGATCACAAGAATCCCTACTACGGTTGCCGGGGCACGGGGTTGCAAGAAGAGCAGGGCTAGTAGAAAACACAAGGATCGTTTACCCAGGTTCGGGCCGCGAGGATGCATAAAACCCTAGTCCTACTTTGGTGCGTGTATTTCTGAGAGTTCTTGAGCTCTCGAACTAGCTATGGTCAGCATGTGGTTCGAAAAAGCCGAATCCTTCTCCTGGTCGCCTTGGGCCTCCTTTCATAGGAAAAAGGGGTTGCCACAGTGGCACACAGGAGGTGGAAAGGTCTACAGTGGCCTGAGGTTATCCCTCGTATTACAGGACAAGGTGCATTTAATGCACTGCTCAGGCGTCCTCTCGCTTTATCGGGGACGGGGGCGAGGCCCGTCTCGTCCCGTCCGTCGCCGCTTCTCCTTGCTTCGACACGCGCCTCGGCCAGGGATGCGTGTGGTGCTACACAGGCAGGCAGCCAGCTGAGTTGGCGTGGTGGTGGAGCCTTCACGAAGATCTGCATGCCGCCACGCAGGCGCTTGGTGAGTTGGTCTGGGGGCTGCTTGGCGGTTGCCTCACCGACGTCTTTGGCAAGGGCCTTGCCGGGTGGCCCGACAAGGGTCTCGTCGTGGCGTGCTGTCATCCCCGGCAAGGATCTTGCCGGCGGTCTGGTGGCCTTCCTTGACAAGGATCTTGCCGGGAATCGTCGTCTTCTAATCCTCATTTGATCTTTGAATATGTCTTCACAAAGATCTGCATGCCACCACAGAGGTGCCTTCCCGAGCCCTGGCCCCACGCGATGATGGCGCTGGGGGCCGTGGGCTCAAGGGTGGCTCGCTCTGTTGGTGCGGGGCGAGCTGTCCCGGCAAGGGTCTTGCCGGGGCAGCTGAGGCCACCCGACAAGGGTCTTGCCAGGGGAGCCTACATCGTCCCTCTGCTCTTTGTGGTCTTGGCCTTGGCGTTGCTCTGATCGTCTTGGGCTTCGGTCTTACCTTGGCTCACCTTCCTCATTCTGCTCGGTGTGGCCGTGGGCGCAGCTCTGACTGCCCGTGCATAGGTAAAGGGGTACAAAAATGTGCCCCTATTTTTTTACACCGACAGAGATCAGAGTCCCAGACTATAGACGAGGAATAAAAGATCCTTATACCACCCAATGGCGACGTGGGCTCGTAAGACACACAGCCATGTTAGTAAAATAGTTTTGCAGTGACTAGACTCGACTTCAGGCAAGGAGTTGGAAGGGGGGCTACGTATAGGCAGTCAGCTCTGATAACTGATACCAACTTGTGACGCCCCCGATTCAATCGTACACTAATCATACACGCAAATGTGTACGATCAAGATCAGGGACTCACAGGAAGATATCACAAAACAACTCTAAACACAAATTAAAAAGAATACAAGCTTTATATTACAAGCCAGGGGCCTCGAGGGCTCGAATACATCAGCTTGAATAAAAACGAGTCAGCGGAAGCAACAATATCTGAGTATAGACATAAGTTAGACAAGTTTTCCTTAAGAAGGCTAGCACAAAAGCAACATTGATCGAAAAGGCAAGGCCTCCTGCCTGGGAGCCTCCTAACTACTCCCGGTCGTCGGCGGCCTCCACGTAGTAGTAGGCACCCTCGGGGTTGTAGTAGTCGTCGGTGATGCCGTCTGGATCCTGGGCTCCACCATCTGGTTGCAACAACCAGAAAGAAGAAAGAAGGGGGGGAAAGGGTAGCGAAGCAACCGTGAGTACTCATCCAAAGTACTCGCAAGCAAGGATCTACACTACTTAAGCATATGTATCAATGAAATGGGCTGTATCTGTGGACTGGACTACAGAATGCCAGAAGATAAGGGGAAAGCCTAGCCTATCGAAGACTAGCATCTTCAAACAGCACCAAGCATCTTGCAGCATCAGAAGAGAGATAAGAGTAGCATAAAGTATAGTAGTAGTAGTGTTATCAACCTCGGCCAGAGATCCTTTCTCGACTCCCTGCGAAGAAGCAATCCCAGAGCCATCCTATCCAATTCTCATCACAAGTATCCAGTTCTAATTGTATCGATCGGGATACAACTCCGAGTGTCCGTTACCGTAGGACAGGCTATTGATATATGTTTTCTTCCCTGCAGGGGTGCACCATCCTACCCACCATGCTCGATTAACTCCGGCCGGACACTTTCCTGGGTCATGCCCGGCCTCGGCCAAACAATACGCCGCTACCCGACCTACGCTTAATAGAGAGGTCAGCACGCCGAACTAAACCTATGCCCCCAGTGGTCATGGGCCATCGCCCCGGGGAACTCCTGCACATTGCGTGGGCGCCCGGTGAGCAGACCTAGCTACCTCCTTCAAAAAGTCAGGTGCTTACCAGTCCAACCCGGCGCGCGCCGCTCAGTCGCTGCGTCTATTAAGCTTCGGCTGATGCATATGATGCAGAACGCCCATACTATGCCCACGTGATGGCTAGTGATATCAGGCCAGAGGCCCCTCGGATCAAATATCCAAATCGTAGTGGATTAGGAACATGCGGTAACAAGCAGAGACTCACGAAAGATGTGACCCCGTCGCCCCGTCTCGAGGACTTGAGGCAAGGGCTAAGAATGCCCGGCCACGCCTCATAATTATCTCGTGGGCACCCTCCAGGTCAACCCGACTCCTCATCACTCGCAAATATGCTCGCGCGGGTACCCCTCAGGGCCGACACGTCTTTAGAAACATGGTTCAGTGTAAAGTCATAGTAACCATAGTAACTGTGTGTCTAACACCTAGGGGAAAGTGATGTGCGATGCCGGGGCCTGGTCTTCGATCCCGTTGATCGGGTCTTCTGGTAATCCAGCGGGTCAGTCGGGACAAAGTGGGGGTCTCTGATGGGTCTCTACCCAGCCTATACTAAACAATATAGGATAAGCTCGTAGGTAACAACAGCAGGTTACAATAAACATGTTATGCATCAGAATAGGAGCAAACAATAACAGTAGCAAAATCTAATGCAAGCATGAGAGAATGGAAACGGCGGTATCGGGATGATCAAAGGGGGGCTTGCCTGGAAGCTTCGCTGAAAGGGAAGAAGGGCCGTCGTCGATGTAGTCGATCACAGGGGCAGCATCAGTCCCGGGGTCTACCGAAGAAGAAGAGGGGGAACAAATAGTAAATACAGAGCAAATACAGGTACCACTAAGCAAGACATGATGAAAAGGAGAACTAGGGGTGTTCTAACGTAGTGCTGCACGGTATAGGTGAAGGGGGAAAACAACCGGGAAGGTATTCCCGGTTCCGGACCTGTGTCAGACAGATGACCGGAGGGATAAAGTTCCATGTTCATCATGCTAGGGGCATGTGATAGATGAACATGCCGTGTATTCGGATTCGTTGGATTTTTCTGAGCAACTTTCATGTAGAAAACATTTTCATCTGAGTTACAGTTTAATTTCTATTAATTTTTAAAGTTTTAAACAATTTTCTCAAATTATTATTAATTCGAAAATAAATGCAAAATTGCTGAGTGGGCACAACATTATGTACACAGAAGAGTACACAGCCTGGCTGTGGGTCCAGGGGGTCCCAGTTGACCAGTCAACGTTTGACTAGTCAACAGGGGGTGGGCCCCCTGTCATTTACTCATCTTACTAACTACAAATTAATTAGGCTAATTAATTAGTTAGTTTAACTAAACCAATTTAATTAAGTTAATTAATTGATTAATTAACTAACTAATTACTTTATTATTAATACTTTTCTTAATCCTCTTTTGTTTTCTTTTCAGGGCTGGGCCCCACTTGTAGTGGCCGGGGGGAAGGAGCGTGTTGGTTCAGCGGGCTAATCTGGGCGGGCTCGGTCAAGGCCATGGACGCCCTGAAGATGGGCGCCAATGCAGTGCGGCTCTGGGCGCGTTAACGACCCGGCCGGCGGCAGCTGGCCTGGAAGGAGGGGACTATGCGGTACCGCAGCGGTTGGCAGCGGCCGACAGCGGTGGTCGGCGTGGCGTGAGCAGCGTTAGCGCTGGCGTTCGCAGGAAGCAGCGGGCGGCTGGCGGCGCAGCGAGCGGCGGGGCAGCAAGTGCGGGCGGCGGCTCGGCAGAGCGGCCAAGTGGAGCTTCAGCAGCGGCGGTGCAGAGAAGCAAAGACACGGCAAGAGCAGCAATAGAGCCAAGCGGCAGCAGGAGGGGCTACACGGGTGCACGCGGTAGGGCGCGGGCTCCGGCGAGCCAGGGCACGGCGATAGGGCGAGGCGAGCGGTGAGTGGGTGGAGGAGAACGGTGGGGCGGCCCGATGGCGCGCGCAGCAGCAACGGAAGGGGACGGGGCTGCAACGGCGGTGGTGGATGCTTGCAGTTGTGGCCGAGGCAAGCAGGCTATGGTCCGGGCGCGACGACTGCGAGAAGGGAGCATGCGTGGGTGGGTCTACTCGGACACGCGTGGGCGGAGGTGCGAGCATCGGTAGGAGCAGCGAGGAATGAGCGGGTGCACGCGAGAGCAGAGGCGGAGGAGTGTGGGGGGAGTGGTGGCGCCGCTCGGGCCCGACGGAGTGACTAAAGAGGCGCGGGGGTAGGCCTATGGCGCCGAAGAGGCTAGGGGGAGAGAGGGAGGAGATGTATGTGCTCACCGGCGAGGCACACAGGGGCCCGGCTGTGGTTTAGGAGCTGCAGAGCTCATCGCAGTCGGAGAAGACGGGGGGGGGGGGGGGGTCGGAGGAGAACGGCGGCGGTCGGATGAGGAAGATGGAGCTGTTGTGGTCGCAGCGGTGCTCCCCGGCTCCACCAGAGGGCACCTGAAGACGAGGCGGAGGCCGGTGGGGTCCGTGGACATGAGCTGCGGACGCGGAGGGGACGGCGGCCGCGATGGCGTAGCAACGATGGCGACGGGCGCGTCAGCGAGAGGTGGATCTGGAGGGGGAGGTGGAGCAGGAGGAAGAGGAGGGTGGAGTGGTGAGCGAGTGGGAGAGGGGATGGGACCGAGGGGTCGGGGCCTGGCATCCTTATTCCCTCCCGGCGTCGGCGCCGACGAGGTGGTCCGGGGCGACCTGCCCCTGTAGCGACTCGGTCGCACGAACAGGAGAGAGGAGACGGACCGGGGATGGTGGTCTGGCCTGGCGGTCCAGCTGGGCCGAGGCCCAGTGAGGGGGAGAGGTCAGGGCTTTTCTTCTTCTATTTTCATTTTATAAAAAAACGGTTTCTATTTCCTTTCACCGTTTTGCATTTAGTTGGGATACCAAACGATTTGTGTTTCAACAAAACTTGGCACATAATTTTAACACAATACCTTGAGATGACACAAAAAGTTTGGGGTAGAAAGGAGTTGCCTAACCATTTTTAGAAATTGAAAAGGCCAATTTAATTGTTTTGGACCACCAAATTAAATTCTAGGGGCATTTTGGGAATTCAAATGAGGTTGGTTTCAACATGACAATGAACAGGTGAATTTATAGAATATTCTGAACATTTTAGTTTTGACATTTGAAAACTTTTATTTCGACTTTGTTTTAGATTTGAAATTTCAACCGGTTTCGAACCAACGCGAGTTTAAGAACAGTAATCATGGTGACATGGCACCATTAGAAGGGGATTACTATAGCTTAATTATCAGGGCGTCACATGCGGTGCTGTGGGGATGGAGCAGCCGCGATAGACGAGGCGATCATCGGAGCAGCTCCTTGGAGGTGGAGGACAGGGCGGCTGAACCGGCGGGATGATGGGATGGACGACAGATCCTCATCCGGGGAGGTCGATGAGGGACGTTGAGCTGTTGCGGTGGACGACGTCGTCAGAGAAGAGGCTCCGGCTGGGCAGCGGTGAGGTGGCGGACGGAGAAGGGTGGGGTTTCACGGCTGGAGCGGAGAGGTTATGGCGTCCTGGGATTTCGAATGGCGAAAAGGAGGCGATGGGAGGGGGGAAACCATGACTTAGGGACGCGCTTGTCCAAAATGTAGGGTGTGTTACATAAGTACCCCCACCAATTTGAACTAGCGACCCTTTTGGCTTAGGGTTAGAAGGGGGATTTTGCGTGTCGGGATTTGGCAGCTGGAGGGAGTTTTCGTGCGCGTTGTAATTTCGGGATAGCAAGGCCCGGGTTGTGAAGGCGCCAGTTTTGGGAGCATGACATCTGAATTTTCGGGATATAACAAGGCGCGGGTTGAATTTTAGGGACAATCCTAACGTGTAATATTGTACTTGGATGTAGCAAATAAATTCGCACTTCCCTCAATGAAAAAAAACAAAAAAAATAAAAACTATTCACACCACACAAAGAAAGAGTCTTGTCCCATTTTACTATACAAATGCTATTCAAAGCTGTATGAATCCATGTTATGTCCTATTAAATTTTTTCATTGGTTGTATAATGCATGTAATATACTCATACCAACATTTTAGTGCATTCCAAATGTTTATACTAGCGCTGCAATTCGAACTGAATTTGAATTCGTTTCTCTATTTCAATAATAATCTACAATCATGATTGTTGCCAACTTCAACCATCATTCGTGTATTACATTAACAACACACCACATGATTACTATAGATATAGATATGAAATATGTGTACTATATGAACTCGAATTCAATTTTTTGAATACACTTTATGTTGATTCCTAATAATAGTACATTTGATGTACTAACTATATATTCATAATCTAAACCATGTTCCATACGTACACCGTGTTTATCACACAAGGTATAGTGCCCCGCCCCCAACATTATGACAAGTATTTAGGTCTGAGCAGCAAAAGCCAAACATTAGCCCAAGTTATAATTAATGTTCTATATATTATATGAGTACTAGCAAGATGCCCATGCGTTCCACGGAACATCAACATGATCAAGGGGATGCCTTATTTGCAAATATGGAGAGGGGTGTGGGTATCTTTTTTCAAAATTGCCATAGTTTCCTTCCTATCTGTCAGATATAAATCGGACAGCCTATATTGCAGGATGGCAGGCACACCATCATCAACAACTCTGTTTTTTATAAGAGTAGAGATAAAATATATAATATGTAGTATAACATGTTCATAACCACACCATGTGTATCATCGTTATATATATTCACACATGCGTCGGTTTAAAACAATGATAAATTCTTCAAATATCCGAATTCGCTTTTTATAATGAATCGTGATCTCTATTCGTCTTTTACACCCACGCAATCCTCTTATCTTTGTAGCTAGCGCTAACTTTCTTTCGTGCATGCACACGCCCGCATCCCTCTCACCCTCCCTCAGCATTCTCTAGCTCCATCGCGCAAATTCATCTTTTCACTTTAGGTTGTCCACCCACGGTGTGTGTAGCCCCCCTTCTCCTTCTTTACGGCACACATCGATCGATATGCCTCCCTAGCCAGGTGTGCCTACCACAAACACATACTTACCCTCTTCTCTTCTCATCGTCCATGCCCCCTATGTCCAATATGGTTCCACGCAGGTGCACACTCCCGCCCCTCTTTTCATCGATCTCATACTCGTACACTCCCCCCCCCTCGACATGGTAGGCCTCTCGCACCATCTCCTAGACGCACCTGTATGTCTCTCCGGACCTTATTTGCTTCCAACACATGCATGCATGTATATGTACCGATCTCCTTACATATAGCCAGGTCGACTATAATTCGTCTTCCCCACGCACAGATAGACTTACCTCACTAGTTATGTCTCTCCCTTTCTCGGACACACGACGGTCGATCTTCCTATGTAGTTACGTATGCTTACCACAACCATATCGTCTCCCCTCATCATCATTGCATACCTCCCGACCCGTCTCTCACACGCACGCATTGATGCATGACATCCCCAGCCCTCTCTTATTGATATTGCACTCTGCATTCTCCGCTTGTCTAGCAGGCCTCTCCCACCATTTGTGAGACGCCACTCCACCACCAACCCTCCGACACTCTACCTTTGTCTTTCTCCCAACCTTATTCCTCTGCTACACATATCCATGGATGCCGATCGATCTCCCTCGATACATAGCTAGGTCTCTCTCCTTCTCCACACATATACTAGTCGATCTACCTCTCTATAGTTAGGTCTCTGCCCCCCCCACACACACACCGATAGTCGAACGTTGTAGGTAGGTATCCATGCCATAGAGAAAAACTGCACCTCTGCCCTATCAAATTCCAGTAGGCCAGCCGCCCTATATCTTTGACGTGGGCAAACAGAAATTCGATGGCACTCTTTATCGTTCGCGCAACCACACACTTCATCCCTGTTTTTGATTCTATCAATATCTCACGCCGATGATCCCTCCACTCTCTTCTCGTGGATCGCTCCCTCTATATATGATATATCCATGACTCTGTTTCGCACACATTGCATATGTTATGTTTTTTGTTTGAGATATCATCGACACATTGCCTCGGTTTTGCACAAACCATCCCTCTCTCACACCCACCCACGTACTACGTACCTGCACCTAAAGAAGAGGTGCACGCAGGACGCACGTACTCACATCTCGTTGGCATCCACACCCGCGTGGGTACACGATGGAGTTCGTTTCTGTACGAAAAGGCAGCCCACGTGATAATTTGACGCGTGTAGTGGTTGTTTGCTCGAAGGAGGGTCGGGTACCACGCCTAGACGGAACAAAGTTCGAATTGACGCATTAGTATTAAATAAAGTTATATATTCCTCCTCAATGGAACATATTAGTACATAATATAAAATGATTGCCGTGGGTAAAATGGAAAAATCCGCTCCACTATATACAACGGAGCCTGCCTGCCGGGGTTTGTCTCTCGTCACACCATCTCACCCAAGGCGGCGGCGGCCTCCCTCTCTCTCACTATTGGTTAGTGATCCGGCCGCATCCCGTCCGCTGGCGGAAAGGGAGGATGTGCATCGTTTCTCCGTTCGACGGTGTTGAGGCAGCACGTCCTGATCCGCGGTACCCGCCGTTCTCTCTAACCAAGCTCCGGCGCGGTAGGGGCTTCGCCACTTGCTCGCTGCCGCAGTATGGGCAGATCCCGGCCGCCGGCGCCCTCCTAGTAACATCCCGACAACCCTCAGGTACAACTTCCTCTAGCCTCGCTCCACTGCCCATCTGCCCACGTTGCTGCATGTGGATCTTCTTTAGTTGTTTGCTTAAAACATATCTCGGCCGGCGTACTTTCCATCTTCTAATCTCGTCCTCAAACCATTTTTGATAAACCACCATGTTGCTATCTTTCCCTTATTACATGGAATATGCTTCTTTTTTGTCGGCATATGTGTCTTCAACTCGTGTTATTGGCCAGTAATTTTTTCCTTTCTACCTCTTTTTTTGCAAACAGGGCTATCAATTTCACCTCGTTGCTATTGTAACCTTTTGGTGAACTACACAAATCACTTTTTTTCTTAAGAGTGTTTTGTGCAGTTCTGCCAAAATGTCACACGGGCAACGTTTTTACATTTCTGTGGGACTGCAGAAAGGGAGATTGGTTTTGCTATCCTCCTCATCCAACTCTGTGCCTAATCTTGTCCAACAAGTAGTTAGTCCTAAAGAGAGATAGCAGAGGTGATCGGCTTCTATTTGTGTGTGTTATGTTTCATCATCTAGTTCCACTATTATTGTAATCACACTGACTGGATATCTTTGCAAACAGGGATGGTCAGCTAGATTCTAGTGGAGCTGCACAAAATGATTGGATTGTGGTGTCCTCCGTACACCCCCTTTTCTGCTATAGAGCTGGGTGAAACTAGCTGCCAAGCAATGAACACTGTGCCCAGGAAATGGACCCATGCCTACGAACAACATCGATCAATTATATATTTTTCTTTATTTGTACACCTTCTCACAACTTTGTCTTCAGTTGTGATGTGAATATTGGTTTTGATGTGCGAACCATTGAGATGCATTAGAAGCCATGGTAGTTTCATTTGTATTTGATGGAATGTTGTGACGAGATAATCTTGAGGCAAGAGGACACATGAATCCTAAGTTGAAACCTTTTTTTCCCTGCGGGAACCAAAGTTGAAACCTTCATATCATCATAGTACAATTTCATTAAAATTATGCGTACATATAAACAAATCCTGAAGGATTGATAGCAATGCCAGAAACAATTCAACTTTGTTGCACCGACATGTGGGACATCCTTCATCCGGCTCCACCTGCCGTGCAACAATATTGAGTGCACAACTGGTGATCACGCACAACTGCAGGGAAAGATTCACCCTGGTCGTTGCGCCGCATTAGTAATGACTAGTGAGCAGTCAAATCACAAAGCCCCACCTTCGCGACAGTAAGTTGCTTGGACGAAGCAACCATCATTTCTCTGTTCCTTGAATCCGCTGGTACTCCCATATTCCCAGAGTAATAAGTTGCTCGGGCAAAGCAATTCCATCACTTAACCATTCCCACAGTGAGTACTAGTACCTCCTTGGGCCCACTGAAAAATCACTTTTCTCTCTTCATCAAATGCATTTATTGTCAATCTAACCCTGTCACTGAAACACCTCTTTGGCTACAGTTAGTTTAGGGTTAGTCATGAGTTAGTCTAACCTCTAGCTAAGTTAGAGTATCCAAACAAGAGCAGTATAGGACATGCAAGTTGCTCAAAGCATACAGTCAAATTCGTACGTGAAAGGATCTTTTTTCTTTTTGAGAATGGAACGTGAAAGGATCTTCGAATGATATAATTTTCAAATTATATAAAATCTTATCAATAGTCAAAGGCATCCTTGAAGAATACATTAGGCCCTACTCCCTCCGTCTAGGTGTATAAGTCACCTTACGAAAACCAAATAATCCCAAAATACTTAGGTGCGGTGCATTAACTCCTACCTCGTTTCTTGTTTCTTGACATATCCACCAATAACAGATGTGGGGCGTGCATGTTTTCAATGAGTTAGACTACCAAACACGACATGCAATGGTTAGTTCATTGCATGCAATGCTATTAATTAGCAAATAAATATTAATTTCTCTCGTTTTCCCCTCTTCCTTGGTCACGGTGCACAATCTTACCAATAGTCAAAACCAAGTTTTACTACTACACCAAACAAGTTCGAAACGAGAAACTAGACACACTCACGGCACGGCACGCCTGTCTTGTTTGGTCCGTCAGTCAAAGCGCTTCCTCTTCTTGGCATAACAATAGAGTACAATAATTTCTTTAGAATGCTCTTGGTATGTCGCTAACAACTGATAAGTTAACCGACCTCAATAGACGGCAAAAATGCCAGCCCGCCGCACTTTGAGAGAGACGAGGAGCGAGAAGCGATACGGGCTGGTGGATTACTAGAGCTAGGTGTCGCACGGAGGCCAAGAAATATGGTGATAGCGTGGGTTGGCCATGTACAGTATGATGTAACTACACTGGGCTGCCGTGTTTTGTACTCTTCCGGTCTACTGTGGAGATGATTGGTTGATTTTCTGTCGCTAAATAATATAAAATATTATGAGTGCAGACGCTCCACCACGAGGTTCCTTGCTCCTTCTCGGTCGTCGGGAATCTATGTTCTTCCACTCTGTTTTTGACATGAGCTTTGTTCATCCTTTTGCCAACACGCGGGACATCTAGCATCAAGGTGCATGTGTCATGCAAGAAAATGGAGATAAGCAGTGCGTATGTGAGTCGTGCACTACGATGGCACCTAGTACTACACAATATTTTTCCTCCTCGATGGCACGTGAATAGTGCATGTACTCAATGACGGAGCACGGGATGGTAGCCATGGACATGGTCGGCCCTTATTGGAGAGAGTACTAAATACGTATTAACTTTGATGTGTCCTGATAACCCACAAGTATAGGGGATCGCAACAGTTTTCGAGGGTAGAGTATTCACCCCAAATTTATTGATTCGACACAAGGGGAGCCAAAGAATATTCTCAAGTATAAGCAGTTGAGTAGTCAATTCAACCACACCTGGATAACTTAGTATCTGCAGCAAATTATTTAGTAGCAAAGTAGTATGGAAGTAACGGTAACGATGGCAAAAGTAATATTTTTGGGTTTTGTAGTGATTGTAAGAGTAGCAACGGAAAAGTAAATAAGCGAAGAACAATATGTGAAAAGCTCGTAGGCATTGGATTAGTGATGGAGAATTATGCCGGATGCGGTTCATCATGTAACAGTCATAACATAGGGTGACACAGAACTAGCTCCAATTCATCAATGTAATGTAGGCATGTACTCCGAATATAGTCATACGTGCTTATGGAAAAGAACTTGCATGACATCTTTTGTCCTACCCTCCCGTGGCAGCGGGGTCCTAAAGGAAACTAAGGTATATTAAGGCCTCCTTTGAATAAAGTACCGGACCAAAGCATTAACCCATAGTGAATACGTAAACTCCTCAAACTACGGTCATCACTGGGAGTGGTCCCGATTATTGTCACTTCGGGGTTGCCGGATTATAACACATAGTAAGTGACTATAGACTTGCAAGATTGGATCAAGAACTACATATATTCATGAAAACATAATAGGTTCAGATCTGAAATCATGGCACTCGGGCCCTAGTGACAAGCATTAAGCATAGAAAAGTCATAGCAACATCAATCTCAGAACATAGTGGATACTAGGGATCAAACCCTAACAAAAGTAACTCGATTACATGATAAATCTCATCCAACCCATCACCGTCCAGCAAGCCTACGACGGAATTACTCACGCACGGCGGTGAGCATCATGAAATTGGTGATGGAGGATGGTTGATGATGACGATGGCGACGGATTCCCCTCTTCGGAGCCCCGAACGGACTCCAGATCAGCCCTCTCGAGAGGTTTTAGGGTTTGGCGGCGGCTCCGTATCGTAAAACGCGACGAATCTTTCTCTCTGATTTTTTCTCCCCGAACACGAATATATGGAGTTGAAGTTGAGGTCGGTGGAGCGTCAGGGGGCCCACGAGGCAGGGGGCGCGCCCAGGGGGGGCAGGCGTGCCCCCCACCCTCGTGGACAGGGTGTGGGCCCGCTGACGTGGATTCTTCTTCCAGTATGTTTAATATTTTCCAAAAATATGTTCCGTGGAGTTTCAGGTCATTCCGAGAACTTTTGTTTCTGCACATAAATAACACCATGGAAAGTCTGTTGAAAACAGCGTCAGTCCGGGTTAGTTCCATTCAAATCATACAAGTTAGAGTCCGAAACAAGGGCAAAAGTGTTTGGAAAAGTATATATGACGGAGACGTATCAACTCCCCCAAGCTTAAACCTTTGCTTGTCCTCAAGAAATTCAATTGATAAATTGAAAGTGATAAATAAAAACTTTTACAAACTCTGTTTGCTCTTGTTGTTGTAAATATGTAAAGCCAGCATTCAAGTTTTCAGCAAAGATTATGACTAACCATATTCACAAAAACACTTAGGTCTCATGTTTACTCATATCAATGGCATAATCAACTAGCGAGCAATAATAATAAATCTCGGATGACAACACTTTCTCAAAACAATCATGATATGATATAACAAGATGGTATCTCGGTAGCCCTTTCTGAGACCGCAAAACATAAATGCAGAGCACCTTTAAAGATCAAGGACTGACTAGACATTGTAATTCATGGTAAAAGAGATCCAATCATAGTCATACCCAATATAAATTAATAGTAATGGATGCAAATGACAGCAGCGCTCTCCAGCTAGTGCTTTTTAGTAAGAGGGTGATGACTCAACATAAAAGTAAATAGATAGGCCCTTCACAGAGGGAAGCAGGGATTTGTAGAGGTGCCAGAGCTCGATTTTGAAATAGAGATAAATAAAATTTTGAGCGGCATACTTTCATTGTCAGCATAACAACCAAGAGATGGCGATATCTACCATGCTACACACATTATAGGCGGTTCCCAAACAGAATGGTAAAGTTTATACTCCCCCTCCACCAACAAGCATAAATCCATGGCTTGCTCGAAACAACGAGTGCCTCCAACTAGCAACAGCCCCAGGGGGAGTTTTGTTTGCAATTATTTTGATTTAGTTTGCACAAAGCATGGGACTGGGCATCCCGGTGACCAGCCATTTTCTCGTGAGTGAGGAGCGGAGTCCACTCCTCTTGAGAATAACCCGCCTTGCATGGAAAATACAGACAACCCTAGTTGATACATGAGCTATTCGAGCATACAAAACAAAATTTCATTTGAAGGTTTAGAGTTTGGCACATACAAATTTACTTGGAACGGCAGGTAGATACCACATATAGGAAGGTATAGTGGACTCATATGGAATAACTTTGGGGTTTAAGGGATTGGATGCACAAGCAGTATCCCCGCTTAGTATAAGTGAAGGCTAGAAAAAGATTGGGAAGCGACCAACTAGAGAGCGACAACAGTCATGAACATGCATTAAAATTAATAAACATTGAGTACAAGCATGAGTAGGATATAATCCACCATGAACATAAATATCGTGAAGGCTATGTTGATTTGTTTCAACTACATGTGTGAACATGTGCCAAGTCGAGTCACTTAAATCATTCAAAGGAGGATACCACCCACACTATACCACAACACAACCATTTTAATAGCATGTTGGCACGCAAGGTAAACCATTATAACTCATAGTTAATCAAGCATTGCATAAGAAACTATAATCTCTAATTGTCATTGCAAACATGTTTATTCATAATAGGCTGAATCAGGAACGATGAACAAATCATATTTACAAAAACAAGAGAGGTCGAGTTCATACCAACTTTTCTCATCTCAGTCAGTCCATCATATATTGTTATAATTGCCTTTCACTTGCACGACCGAATGATGTGAATAATAATAAGAGTGCACGTGCATTGGACTAAGCTGGAATCTGCGAGAATTCAATAAACAGGAGAAGACAAGGCAATATGGGCTCTTGGTTAAATCAACAATAATGCATATAAGAGCCACTTCAACAATTCAATTATGATCTTTCTCCTATCGAGCCCCAAAGAAAACAAAATAAAAAACTATTTACACGGGAAAGCTCCCAACAAACAAAAGAGAAACACGAAATCTTTTTTGGGTTTTCTTCTTAATTATTACTACTACAGCAAGAAAAGTAAACTAGCTAAAAGCTACTACTAACTTTTTTTGTTTTTCTTAAGGTTTAACAAACACACAAGAAGAAAGCAAGAAAAGGAAATTAAACTAGCATGGATATTACAGTGAAAAAGTATGAGCACCGACATCTAGCAATGAGTGTGTGAACATAAATGTAATGTCGATGGGAAATACGTACTCCCCCAAGCTTAGGCTTTTGGCCTTAGTTGGTTTATTGCCACGGATGGCCTGGCGGATATCCATAGTTGTAGCTGGGATCATACTGAGATGTAGAGGCTATTGCCTCCTGAGCTGCAGCGTGACGGTGAGCTGCCTCCGCCCTCCTCTCGTACTCATCTGCCTCCTCTCTGGTAATAAAATGTCTTCCTTTTGCCTGATAATCAAAGAAGGCAGGAGCAGGGAGAGTAATATGGACAGCACGACGTATGTCAAAGATTAAGAGATACTGGAGAGGCGGTTCACTTGACAAACTGGTGGTGAACCATAGCATTAAAGTCTAGGTAAGTAGGAGGAAATTCAATATCATCATTACGTATGGTTAGACCAAGAAATTCAGCTAAGCGGGTTGCATAAATTCCACCAAAGAAATCTATTATGATGCAACCTATGTGCAACGATGGCTCCCAAATTATAAGATTTGTCTCCTAACACAGCACTCCTAAGAATACTGAGGTCAGGGACACACATATGACATGCTTCATCTTTACCATTTATGCAGCTACCTATGAAGAGAGCAAAATAATGTATAGCAGGAAAATTAATGCTCCCTATGGTAGCTTGTGCTATATCTCTAGATTCCCCCACAGTTATACTAGCAAGAAAATTTCTTAATTCAGATTTGCGAGGTTCACTAGCACTACCCCATTGTGGAAGTTTGCAAGCAGTAGTAAAATGCTCTAAGTCCATCGTATAAGATTTTTCATAAAGATCAAACAGGACAGTTGGAGAATTGCGTGAAGATGAAAATTCAAACCTCCTCATAAAGGAACTAGTGAGATAGTGGTACTGGCGGCACTTTTCCTCCTCGAAGCTCACAAGATCAGCGTTGCGCAAATATGCGTTAAATTCTTCCTTGATTCCCGCTCGATCCATAAAGTCCTCTGAAGGCCATTCACAAGGCCGCACTGGAGCGTCCCTTGGTGGCTCATCGTCATCACGCATTGCAAGCTTGGGTCCTTGCTTCCTTGAAGAACCACCTTGGTACATTTTCCTAAGCATATTTCTTTCCTCTGAAAAATTTCTGAAATTTTTAGTAACTTCAAATAAAAGTGAACCAAGCTCAACAAAATTGATAGCAACAACTCCTATAAGTGCCTAGAGCCTATATCATGCATTAGAACTACTTGGAACCATATAAATTTGACTTGCAAGCTCAAGAACATGGTCACCTAGGCAGCACAAATTTGCAATGAATAAAGCACTAGAACAAAAACTAATTGGACCAATGGAGGAGTCACATACCAAGGAACAATCCCCCAAGCAGTTTTGTGAGAGGTGCTTTGAGCAAGGAGATCGAAAATCGCAGCAAAATGAGCTAGAACTCGTGCTTGAGCTGGATGGTGATTTGTTTGGGAGGAAGAAGAAGTGTGTGGGTGCAGGAATAAGTGGATGGGAGCCACCATGGGCCCACGAGGCAGGGGGTGCGCCCTGTAGGGGTGGGCGCGTCCTAGACCCTCGTGGCTAGGTGCTAGCTCCCCTTGCTGTGTTCTCAGTGCCAGATATTCTCAAATATTCCAGAAAAAATCATATTAAATTGGCAGGGCATTTGGAGAACTTTTATTTTTGGGGTATTTTTATATTGCACGGATAAATCAGAAAACGGACAGAAAAATACTATTTTTACTTTATTTCAACTAAATAACAGAAAGTAGAGACAGGGTACAGAAGGTTGTGCTTTCTAGTTTCATCCATCTCATGCTCATCAAAAGGAATCCACTAACAAGGTTGTTCAGGTCTTGTTAACAAACTCATTCCGAATAACATGGAATCGGAGAAATTTCGAATAACACTATGTTACCTCAACGGGGATATGCACATCCCCAATAATAAGAATATCATATTTCTTCTTGACAGTAGGAAGAGGAAATTCGAAACCTCCAAAAATAATCGATGGAATTTTTCCAACAGAGTTGATACTATGAACTTGAGGTTGTTTCCTCGGAACGTGTACCGTATGCTCATTACCATTAACATGAAAAGTGACATTTCCTTTGTTGCAATCAATAACAGCCCCCGCAGTATTCAAAAAAGGTCTTCCAAGAATAATAGACATACTAATGTCCTCGGGAATATCAAGAATAACAAAGTCCGTCAAAATAGTAACGTTTGCAACCACAACAGGCACATCCTCACAAATACCGACAGGTATAGCAGTTGATTTATCAGCCATTTGCAAAGATATTTCAGTAGGTGTCAACTTATTCAAATCAAGTATACGATATAAAGAGAGAGGCATAACACTAACACCGGCTCTAAGATCACATAAGGCAGTTTTAACATAGTTTCTTTTAATGGAGCATGGTATAGTGGGTACCCCTGGATCTCCTAGTTTCTTAGGTATTCCACCCTTAAAAGTATAATTACCAAGCATGGTGGAAATTTCAGCTTCCGGTATCTTTCTTTTATTAGTAACAATTTCTTTCATATACTTAGCATAAGGATTCATTTTGAGCATATCAGTCAAATGCATACGCAAAAAGATAGGTCTAATCATTTCAGCAAAGCGCTCAAAATCCTCATCATCCTTTTTCTTGGATGGTTTGGGAGGAAAAGGGATGGTTTTTCTGAACCCATGGTTCTCTTTCTTTACCGTGTTTCCTAGCAACAAAGTCTCTCTTATCATAATGTTGATTCTTTGATTGTGGGTTATCAAGATCAACAGCAGGTTCAATTTCTACATCATTATCATTGCTAGGTTGAGCATCATCATGAACATCATCATTAACATTTTTACTTGGTTCATGTTCATTACCAGATTGTGTTTCAGCATCAGAAATAGAGATATCATTTGGATTCTCAGGTGGTTCAGCAATAGGTTCACTAGAAGCATGCAAAGTCCTATAATTTTTCTTTTTCTTCTTTTTAGAAGGACTAGGTGTATCAATATTATTTCTCTGAGAATCTTGCTCAATTATCTTAGGGTGGCCTTCAGGATACAAAGGTTCCTGAGTAATTTTACTAGTTCTAGTAGCCACTCTAACAACATAATCATTATTCTTACTATTTAATTCGTTGAGCAAATCATTTTGAGCTTTAAGTACTTGTTCTACTTGAGTGGTAACCATAGAAGCATGTTTACTAATGAGTTTAAGTTCACCCTTAACATTAACCATGTAATTACTCAAATGTTCAAGCGTATCGGAATTGTATTTCAATTGTCTACCAAAATAAGCATTGAAGTTTTATTGTTTGATAATAAAATTATCAAACTCTTCTAAGCATTGTCTAGCAGGCTTATAGTGAGGAATATCACCTTCATCAAATCTATAGAGAGAATTTACCTTTACTACCTGTGACGGGTTGTCATGATCATGTGTTTCTTTAATAGGTGAAGGATTAGGATCATATGTTTCTTCAACAGGCGGTAAATTAAGACCATGTATTTCTTCAATAGGAGGTAAATTCTTAACATCTTCAGCTTTAATACCCTTTTCTTTCATAGATTTCTTTGCCTCTTGCATATCTTCAGGACTGAGAAGTAGAACGCCTATCTTCTTCTGAGTTGGCTTAGGAATAGGCTCATGAGTTGGCTCAGGAAGTGTCCAATTATTTTCATTTGTCAACATATTATTCAATAGAATTTTAGCTTCATCGAGTGTTCTTTCCCTGAAAATAGAACCAGCACAACTATCCAGGTAATCTCTGGAAGCATCGGTTAGTTCATTATAAAAGATATCAAGTATTTCATTTTTCTTAAGCGGATGATCAGGCAAAGCATTAAGTAATTGGAGAAGCCTCCCCCAAGCTTGTGGGAGACTCTCTTCTTCAATTTGCACAAAATTATATATGTCCCTTAAATCGGCTTGTTTCTTATGAGTGGGGAAATATTTAGCAGAGAAGTAATAAATCATATCCTGGGGACTACGCACACAACCAGGATCAAGAGGGTTAAACCATATCTTAGCATCACCCTTTAATGAGAACGGAAATATTTTAAGGATATAAAGGTAGCGGGTTCTCTCATCATTAGTGAACATGGTGGCTATATCATTTAATTTAGTAAGATGTGCGACAACAGTTTCAGATTCATAGCCATAAAAAGGATCAGATTCAACCAAAGTAATTATATCAGGATCAACAGAGAATTCATAATCCTTATCAGTAACACAGACAGGTGAAGTAGCAAAAGCAGGGTCAGGTTTCATTCTAGCATTAAGAGATTGCTCCTTCCATTTAGCTAATAACTTCTTAAGATCACTTCTATCATTGCAAGCTAAAATGGCTCCAGCAGATTCTTCATCCAAAACATAACCCTCAGGCACAACAGGTATTTCATATTTATTAGGGGGAGAGTCTTCGTCATCACTATCTTTAATATTATCAGTTTCAATAATTTCATCCTCTCTAGCCCTAGCAAGTTGTTCATCAAGAAATTCACCAAGTGGCACAGTAGTATCAAGCATAGAAGTAGTTTCATCATAAGTATCATGCATAGCAGAAGTGGCATCATGAATAACATGTGACATATCAGAATGAATAGCAGAAGAAGGTTTAGGTGTCGCAAGCTTACTCAAAACAAAAGGTGAATCAAGTGCAGAGCTAGATGCAGTTCCTTACCTCCCCTCGTAGTTGAGGGATAAATTTTTGTTTTCTCGTCTTTCTAGTTCTTCATAGTGACCAACAGATATAAATCCCAAGTGACTCAAAGAATAGAGCTATGCTCCCCGACAACGGCGCCAGAAAATAGTCTTGATAACCCACAAGTATAGGGGATCGCAACAGTTTTTGAGGGTAGAGTATTCAACCCAAATTTGTTGATTTGACACAAGGGGAGCCAAATAATATTCTCAAGTATTAGAAGTTGAGTTGTCGATTCAACCACACCTGGATAACTTAGTATCTGCAGCAAAGTATTTAGTAGCAAAGTAGTATGGAAGTAACGGTAACGATAGCAAAAGTAATATTTTTGGGTTTTGTAGTGATTGTCACAGTAGCAACAGAAAAGTAAATAAGCGAAGAACAATATGTGAAAAGCTCGTAGGCATTGGATCAGTGATGGAGAATTATGGCGGATGCGGTTCATCATGTAACAGTCATAACATAGGGTGACACAGAACTAGCTCCAATTCATCAATGTAATGTAGGCATGTATTCCAAATATAGTCATACATGCTCATGGAAAAGAACTTGCATGACATCTTTTGTCCTACCCTCCCGTGGCAGCGGGGTCCTAATGGAAACTAAGGGATATTAAGGCCTCCTTTTAATAGAGTACCAGACCAAAGCATTAACACATAGTGAATGCATGAACTCCTCAAACTACGGTCATCACCGGGAGTGGTCCCGATTATTGTCACTTCGGGGTTGCCGGATCATAACACATAGTAGGTGACTATAGACTTGTAAGATAGGATCAAGAACTCACATATATTCATGAAAACATAATAGGTTCAGATATGAAATCATGGCACTCGGGCCCTAGTGACACGCATTAAGCATAGCAAAGTCATAGCAACATCAATCTCAGAACATAGTGGATACTAGGGATCAAACCCTAACAAAACTAACTCGATTACATGATAAATCTCATCCAACCCATCACCGTCCAGCAAGCCTACGATGGAATTACTCACACACGGCGGTGAGCATCATGAAATTGGTGATGGAGGATGGTTGATGATGACGATGGCGACGGATACCCCTCTCCGGAGCCCCGAACGGACTCCAGATCAGCCCTCCCGAGAGGTTTTAGGGTTTGGCGGCGGCTCTGTATCATAAAACGCGATGAATCTTTCTCTCTGATTTTTTTCTCCCCGAACACGAATATATGGAGTTGGAGTTGAGGTCGGTGGAGCGTCAGGGGGCCCACGAGGTAGGGGGCGCGCAGGGGGGGGGGGCAGGCGCGCTCCCCACCCTCGTAGACAGGGTGTGGGCCCCGACGTGGATTCTTCTTCTAGTATTTTTAATATTTTTAAAAAATATGTTCTGTGGAGTTTCAGGTCATTCCGAGAACTTTTCTTTCTACACATAAATAACACCATGGAAAGTCTGATGAAAACAACGTCAGTCCGAGTTAGTTCCATTCAAATCATACAAGTTAGAGTCCAAAACAAGGGCAAAAGTGTTTGGAAAAGTAGATATGACGGAGACGTATCATGTCCCGTCAACTCACAGAACGACGAGAAGCACAGACTGAATGACGGAGCATGGGATGGTAGTCATGGACATGGTCAACCCTTTTTGGAGACTAATGCACTACTTTTGATGTGTCCGGTCTACTCGCAAACAAGGAGAAGCTTTTCTTACTAGTAGTTGTACACTATTTACTATAGTACCATCATCATTGTTCGACTTTCAGAAGAGGCGAAGAGCCAAGCGCACGGTCACCTACTCACAGTACAATCGGCCGTGTTTGATTTTTTAGCATAGTATCTGAGTGTATTGCTTCAGTTGTCATCACACGTGAGCCAATCGATTCGCACCCTTCCATGCTCCATTTTGTCTTGCGTTCCTTCCTCCGTCCAGCACGCTGACAAGTGGGCCCAATGCTCATGTATGCCAACATGGTAGTTAATTATTTTTCAAGAGTCAGCTATCACACCCTTTCGATGCCACGTCAATGTACCCACTAGAAACAAGTTATACTTGTTCAGTTCAACCGCCTCCCTAGGTGTTTGGAGAGGAATTGTCCAGCGCAAGGCGGTTCTATATATAAGTGGGCAGGCGGCAAAAAATAGGGGAAAACGTGCGAACTAGCTATAGATGAGGGAGGGAAGCTTCTACATTCGCAGGGGACTATTGGTTGGCACCAGGCGGTCATCCAGGTATGCCATAAATGATACGAAGAGGCATCCTATATCAGCAAGGACCAACTTCCCTACCGATAGCTCATCTAACAGAACTCCCAAGTTATCTTTGTTTTGTAATTTTTGACATTTTTTGTTTTTTTAACACATGTTAATCGAAGGTCTATTGTGTTCCTTTTTAATAATTTTTATTTTTTAAAACATGCTAATTGACTTGAAAGAAGGTCTATCGTGTTACATTACGACATGTTTCCAAAAAAGGTCATATGACCTCTGTCAACTTATAATTCATGTGTGTCAAATCAACCTCGAGGTACTTGTTCTCAAATTAACCTCTAGGCCTTGGCGGAGTGCTCCAATGTAGCCGGCTGTTGGCTAGATGCCACCTCATTTAGAGTCGTCATAAAAAATACTCATATAATAGGTTGGATCTTAGGTTGGCTCTAAGCATTTCATATTTGCATGAGCAAGGTACTCCCTCCATCTAGGTGTACAAGTCACTTTACGAAAACCAAATAATCCGAAAGCACTTAGGCCTGGTGCATTAACTCCCACCTAGTTTCTTGTTTCTTGACATATCAACCAATAAGAGATGTGGGCGTGCATATTTTCAATGACTCGAGACTACCAAACACACGACATGCAGTGGTTAGTTCATTGCATGCAATGCTATTAATTAGCAAATAAACATTAAGTTCTCTTGTTTTTCCCTCCTTCTTGGTGACGGTTCACAACCAAAGATGACTTACCCCCTCCGTCCGGTGAAGGGTGTACATCTACTCGCATGTTGCAGCCCAATAGCCAATGCCATGTCCCCTGCGAATGTAGGGGGTGTTTGTTTCCAGGGACTTTTTGGTGTAGGGACTAGAAAAAAATCCCAATTAGAGACTTTTTAACCAAACAGGAGGGACTACTAGGGACTAAAAGTTGCTTTTTGGGACTAAATGAAGAAGACTCTCAAGGAGAGTCTTTTTTGGGACTTTTTGGGACTTTTTCGACAATGCCCCTCGCTGCACCCATTGCCCCACTGCCTCATGATGTTGTTTGGTTGTTATTTTTCTGTATACTAGGGGTAACATGGTCTTTTACATGTCATTTAATAACCTCTAGGGAGGGACTAGGGACATTTTAGTCCCTGGAAACAAACATCGAAGGACCTTTTAGGGAGTAGGGACTTTTTAGTTGGGACTACAAAAAGTCCTATGACTTATGAACCAAACATGGCCGTAGAAGCTTCCCTCCCTCGTCTTAGCTGGTTCGCACGTTTTCCCTTATTTTAAGCCACCAGCCCACCTATAGAACCGCCTCGCGCTGGCCAATTCCTCTCCAAACACCTATATAGTGTACCAATCTTAAGTAGGACTAAGAACATCAATCATAACCGTTGATCTTCTTACTCCAACGGCCAATATCAGTAGGATTCACATGAATAGTACACTGCTGCTACCTCACCTGTGTTCTAGAACAATCAAGACAGAGGGATGTGATGGTTGCTTGTCCGTTTATTTTATCAGGCCACTTAGTACTGGGAGTGGTTGGGTTTTGTGATATGACGGCTTTACTGTCGCGCCACGAGGGGGGTGAGACTCACGTGGAGCGCCGCCCTCTACACTAGTACTTCATCGGTCGTGATTTATTAGTCCCCCATTGACTTTGACTGGAGATTTAACTGACAAAATGCTAGTGCATGTCAACAAAAACTATATCGTTGCATTCGTATTTGAACATAGTTTTCAGTGATATAATCTTAGGTGACATGCATCAGAATTTATCATACTATATATAATGTTAGTTCAATTTTTGTTCATACTAATCTATAGTAAGGTGCCCGTGCGTTGCACGGAACAGTAAAATGCATTGATCGGGGAGTTGTTTATTTTGACAAAGGATGTGAGGGTCATCTCATGTGTAACGGGTATCGATAGGTTTCTTCGGGTATTATTTAATCTCTAGAGCTCACAAACATCCGGGTGAAATAGATAAAAAAGTATCTTTTGCAAACAAAAGCGTTCAACTGTTCAACCTGCATCCAAAACTTGTGAAGCAATAACACTTATTGTGCAAGAAATGATCTTTAAGAATTAGTTTTTGAGTATCCATAGTTATACATGTTGGCTACAGATGACATGGCACTTTCTTATAGTCAACAGTTGGCTATACAATTAAGTATTAACCATGCCCTTATACACCTAGATGGAGGGATTAAATCAGGATGACTTGGAAGGGGGCAGAGGAGATGTAAGAAATGGTTCATTATAAGTCTTTCACCAGTACTGTAGTAAAAATTTGATACATGGAAGATTCTAGACTAAACCATAAATGGATACACTTTTATTCATGCGCGATACTCCAATAGAGCAAGATCATGCATGGAAGTCTCCACATGCTTAGACAACGGATTACATTGAACGAAGATTAATGACCAACATTTAACTTGGTAATGCATATGTCCAGGTGAACCTCCTTGGAGTCCCCGTGCACCGCGTTGGGGGCCAAATCATACCATGTGTCTTCCATGTCCACATCGGTGGGAAGGTCCCAGCTCGGCATAGTCGTAGTCAGCTTGATGTAGCCAGTGTCGCCGCCCACGTACCTCCGAGGGGTAGTAACAGTGAGCATGCACCCGTACATCGGCCTCGTGTCAATGTCAGCGTCAGCGGCGTCGCCCCTAACGCATAATACAGAGACGGGGCGGCGGCCTGCGCGGGCCTCGCCGGTGCCCACGATCAAGAGGAAGACGCTGCCGTCCTCCTTCGAGACTAGCAGGCGGCGGTGATCCTCCAGGGACTCCGGCACGGCGAACGGGTAGCACGTCTCGTACTTGATCTTCTCCGCCAAGGGCCAATAGTGATCGCCGCACGCCTGCGTGAGGTGATGCACGATGTCCGCCGCGAGCCCCAAAACGATATCAGGCACTCATAGTAGTAGACGAAGGGGTCCTTGGAGGCATCGAGCAGGTCGTCCATGAAATGGCAGTGGCTGTAGGGGACGGTGCGCTAGTTTAATATATGAGCAAGTTACTATGAGATTTAGTCTGAATAAGCACAAAATAAATCATGACGGCTATAACCGAGATTAAACTAATCATGTGAACTAGCATAGTAGATGAACATATTGAATCTAGGACACGAACTAGAAACATGAATTCTACCACGATTTTGAACAGGAAGGACAGAAACACATACGATGCAACGGGAGCAGCACAGTTGGCGTTGAGGTTGTCGCCCATGTCATTGAGGAAGAGGTTTCCGAGGTCGGGGAAGAAGTCATCGTAGGTGAAGTCGTCGCTGCCAGCAGTCGCGAGAGTGCGCTCCCCAAATTTTAACAGCGCCCGCCGAATGGAGCACAGGAGGGACTGGCTGTAGGGGACGTTGCGGCCGCCGAATGGAGCGTAGGAGTAGAGCCCACGAAGCAGTAGATGGTGCTCCTCACTAGTCTCTACTCTTATCTCTATCTCTACTACTCTTCTTTGTTTTTTATAATATACTAGTAGTAGCTGTCAAATCGAATAGTGTTGCGCCGTCCGCTGCACGCCCGGCTGAACACGCCTCCTCGCCTCCATCAAACCCCTCCTTTAAACCCGTATAACTAACTCATAACTAGCTCCAATGGGCTGTGTTGCCATATGCCCACCAGATGGTTTGATTGAGCCCAGTCGAGATGGTTTAGTAGGAGAATGTGCATATTTCTCAACTAATAAAACTTCTTCAACTTAGCATCCTGATGTATCGTCTCTAGTGGTTAGCGAAGAGTTCATCTTCTTTTATTTGTTTATAGGCGGGCAGGCGGCAAAAAACAGGGGAAAACGCGCAAGGTTCCTTGCAGGCGCTCCACCGCGAGGTTCCTTGCTCCTTCTCGGTCGTCGGGAATATGTGTTCTTCCACTCTTTTTTTTACGTGAGCTTTGTTCATCCTTTTGCCAACACACGAGACATCTAGCATCAAGGTAAACATGTCATGCAACAAAATGGAGATAATCATATAAGCAGTGCGTAAGTGAGTCATGCACTTCGATGGCAACTACTCCTACTACGCAATATTTTTCTCCTCGATAGCATGTGAATAGTGCACGTACTCAACGACGGAGCACGGGATGGTAGCCATGACATGGTCAACCCTTTTTTGGAGAGAGTACGTACTACTAAATAACTTTGATGTCTCTCGTCAACGTGCAGAACGACGAGAAGCTTGCTTACTACGCCTTCTCCCTCGCCAATGCGTGCGCGGTGGCTCTCAGCACGAGGAGAAACTTTTGCTTACAAGCGGTGGACGTGCAGCAGTTCATTTGGTGTCAGATTGCCAGAAGTTACTGTAGTACCACCATTATTGTTCGACTTCCGGAAGAGGCGAAGAGCCAAGCGCAAGGTCACCTACTAACCTTAGGATAGCCATACTGGGAGTAACATAACTACTCCCTCTGTCCCAAAATTCTTGTCTTAGATTTGTCTACATACAGATGTATCTATTCACATTTAGTGTTAGATACATCCGTATCTAGATAAATGTAAGACATGAATTTTGGGACGGAGGGAGTACATAAGTAGGAGTACCTCCTTTTTTTATTCTACAAACAATCACACGGAATATTGGACGGTAGCACCACAACAACTGAATCAAAAATCAAAACCTTCCCGCCCGGCGCCAACTGAGCCCGCCGCTCCACATTGATGGCAAGTCAGGGCGACGCGACCTCTCACTGCTTCCGCCGTTGAAGCGGCACGCCGACCGAGGGCACTGCCCGCTGCACGCCCGGCATTTCAGACTACACATACTTTGTGAGACAAAAGGTGGGGCCGTTATTAATGATACATTATTATACTAAAGGGACTAAGTATTGTAAGCAGGCTACGTATTAGGTTGGTTCTAGATGATGTGTCAACTTCATATAGTCGGATGTTGGCTATACTATTAACCATGCTCTAAGTGTGGTGTGAGTCAGAAAATTTATTAAGTCATTAATTAATAATTAACAGACGCCTTAATTACTCAGCCGTTTCTGATTCTTTTGGATAGTGGGGCTATTATTGACTTGGACGTGGGGTTTGGGACAAAGGCCTACTATTATACTTGGTCTTACTAGCTCGCACGACCGACTTGATATGCTCTGCCCTAGCCGCCGCTGTATCATATGGTTTCGCACTGTTCCAGATCTTAGCGCCGCCACACAATTCTTCTCCATCCCTCCTTCCGGCGTGCACCCCGAGAAGGGACAGCATTCCTCTGAACCCCGCCTTCGTGATCCTCAGACGGGAGAGGGGCGATCAGGTTTTGGGGAGCACACTCCTGTGACTGCTGCCAGCGATGACTTCCTCAACGATAGCCTTCTTCCCCGACCTCGGTAACCTCTTCATCAACGACATGAGTGACAACATCAACCACAGCGGTTCTGCTCCCGCTGTACAGTATGTGATTCTGTCCTCCTAGTTTAGTCCACATCATTACTTTGATCTTTGCAATTGTCATCATGATCTAGTTACTGTTGATTCGGATTACCTCTCATAGTAAATTGCTCATATATTCAACAATCCAATCCAAAAACCTGATTATAGGCAATTTACTCTGAGTGGTTTTGTTGCGCTTTTGAAGCCGCCTACTTTTAAGGGGGTGCAATATAAAAGGTGGCGCATAAGAGCAGTATATTGGTTTCAAATCATGTACTGCCATGATGCCACTAAGGGTAAGCCTGGGGGCGATCTTAATCCTACGCAGCAGGAAGCTTTTGGGAACATGGATACCTTCTTCAAAGCTGACTTGCTGAGTTTTCTTGACGATTCCATTGTGGATTCATATATGTCGTTTGACAGCGGCAAAGACACGTGGGCTGCGCTCGAGGCCATGTTTGGGGCCTCTGGCGCTGGCAACGAGTTGTACGGCATGGAGCAATTATGTGACTACAAGATGACTGATGAGCGCTCTGTTGTTCAGCAGACTCATGAGATACAATCACTCGCTAAGGAACTTGAGTACTTCAAGTGTGTGTTGCCGGACAACTTTTTTTCTGGGACCATCATTGCCAAGCTTCCACCTTCGTGAAAAGATTTTGCTACTTCTCTGAAAAACAAGAGACATGAGTTTTCCATTTCGGATCTCATTAGCACTCTTCATTTTGAAGAGAAGGTGAGAGCAAAAGACACACGTGCTCGGGTCGCTGAGGGAGCTTCTAGTGCCCACATGGTACACGAGAAGAACTTCCAGCCCAACCAGCCCCAAAACAACAAGAACAAATCTCAGGGGAAAGGCAAGTTTGATGCAAAGAACAAGCCGTCACATTCTACCAACTTCAAGAAGAATTCTCATAATGGGAAGGGATACAAACCTCAATTTTGGTAGCACCACACAAAACGTATATGGCTGCATCTACCTGCTGTCAGCTAACCTCATGGTGCTCCAGGTATTCCTACATTCATAACTGTAAGTGCATCTAGTGCCACCCCTAGTTGGTTTTGGAGTATTGACGACAAACCTGGTTGAGGGACTAATGTGTTTGTGAGAATTGCAGGATAACACAGGTAGTAGTCCCTCATTGATTCGGTTTACCTACCGGAGACGACTCCTAAAAATGTATGAAGACATTGACGACAATGGTGGTATATGAAGATATTCACATTGAAGACTATGACGTGAGAATACATTGAGTGAAGACTATGGAGCGCAAAGACTTAGTTGTTTCGTTGTTTCCGTTTCTTCTTTGTTGAGTCATAGGAACCACCGTACTGTTAAGTGGGGTCCAAGTGAACAAAGTCAGAGTGACGGAAGTGATGCTCAACCAAAATCCTATGTCTTCAAGCGAAGACAATGAGAGCAAATCTTATCCAGAGCTGTATGAGTCAGCTTTACTTGCAGCCCAAGTAAAGTTGCCGTGTGTGTTTGAAATCTGACCATTGGAACACGTGTCAGTTCCTTAGTGACCGGGGGTCATTTCGGACAAATCAGGTCGGGTTGCCTAGTGTCTATAAATAGCCCACCCCCTACAACATAAATTGGTGGCTCCTCAGAGTTAGTGCACGGCTTTGTCGTTTAAGAACAACCCACCTTCGAAGCCTTTGAGACAGAGAAATCCTTGCGAGGACAAAGCCCAAACACCCAGAGCCAAAGAGTGTTAGGCATCACTGAAGTCTTTCTGTCCGCGTGACCTGAAGACTTGTTACACTTGAGGACTGTGAATCCTCCAGCCGGTTAGGCGTCGCGTTCTGAGCATCCAAGAGTCATTGTGGATCGCCGGTGAACGAAGTCTGTGAAGGTTTGGAAGTCTACCTTGAAGACTTACCAGAGTAATTGGGCGAGGACTGGGTGTCCTTAGCTCAAGGGGAATAAGGTGAAGACGTGGTCTTCTGAGTTGAATCTCAGCCTCCCTATCAGACGCATAGCTTGTCACAAAGAATCGAACTGGTCCAACAAATCATGTGTCCTCAACAAGTGACTGGTTCTATCCTCTCCCTCTCTTTACTTAGAGTTTGTCTTCGTGAAGTCATTGCCTGTTTGCTTTACCTATTTGTCTTCACTGTTTGACTACTATCGTTGTTTGGCTTCATACCATCTTCCATCCTGATCCTTACTACCTAGCTGCTATTAGTCTTCGTGCTTTCACTTCAATGCATACTTGACTATGGCTTGCTTAGTGTAGTTTACCTTCCGCTGCATATCAATAGGGTCATTTCTATTGTTTGTCTTTGAAACTTCCATGTTTTGAAGACTTTCATAAAAATCGCCTGTTCACCCCCCCCCCTCTAGTCGATAACTAGCACTTTCAATTGGTATCAGAGCAAGGTACTCCCTTGTTCTGTGTGATTCGGTTTAACCACTGAGTTTTATGTCGGCGCTCGGGAACGGGGTCCCCAGACTTGCTCGCCTGCTGCCCGCGGCGTGGTTTCAAAGGGGCCCATCACGGCCCATCTTCATCAACACGAGATCAAGACCTCGCGAGGGGCCAAGATTCATGGGCGGACAACAGGAGCTTCTCAGCGCGGCCTCATCAGGCTGGCTCATGAGGAGGCGGAGAGATCAAGGCGGGTACCTCACGAGGTGCCCATGACGCAAGCCATGACGACCAAGGGCGCCAAAGCGGCGCCAGCCCGTAGTGTCCTCCTTTCCTCTTTGGTGCAAAGGGAGCAAGCGCAGCGAGAGCATCAAGCAAAGGCGCCCATTTCAAGAACGAGACCAAGACCAGTCCAACGGCAGGAAGGAAGTCATTGTGGAGCCCAAGCCAAGCGCCACCACCAGAGCCTTTGACAGACGAGGACCAACTTTAGTCAGGATAAGTGTACCATATGTTCCCTTCAAATGGCCAATTGTTGGCGCCCTCCCGCTCAATATTTGGGAAGAGGCCCAGGCCTCTGCTTATAATAGGACTACCCACCCACGGGGTAGGGGGAATCTAGAGAGATCTGGAATCGCTAGAGAGATAGAGAGAAGCCACCGAACTCCCCTAGCAGTTCATCGCACCAGCCAAGAATAGACCCTCGCGAGGCTGTTCTTCTTTGTATTGTTCATCACCATCAGCCTAACAGGCAATCCACCACACCACAAACTAGAGTAGGGTATTACACCATAATGGTGGCCCGAACTAGTATAAACCCTGTGTCTCTTGTGTTGTTCCTTTCGTAGTTTAGATCCTAGCGAGGCGGCGGGGTGTAGGTAGGTAGAGGGCGAGATCCCGCGCGCACCCCAGTGTTCGAACCTCAAGGGTCTGCCGGAACCCGAAATCCGACATTTGGCGCGCCAGGTAGGGGTGCGCCGTGATTCGTCTTCCGTCGCCCTGTTCTCCGTCGACCACCGCATCCATGTGTGACGCTCATCGGGCCCGTGCCGAGCGCCGAGCCGCTCTCGCTTCACGCGTCGCCCAGACGGCTCCCGTCGGCGGGCGCCCTCGTCGTTCCTCGCCGCGCCGCCGCCAATGCCGCCATCGCCCGGCAGGGAACGAGCAGCAAGCATCGCCCCAAAGATCCTCCGTGAGGCAAGACGGCCGCACTACTACCCTCGCCGCCCGGCTGGTTCTTCGTCTCGCTGCTCGCGACGCCCATGGAGGCTCGAGCTGCGCCATCGCGCAAACGAACTGCGCTATCGCCCTGCCGACGACGTCTATGAAGAGTGGCTCGACTGCCGCCGAAGCTCATCCCGCCGCAGGGGCTCCCCGCGTCGGTCCCATCTGCACCGAACCCCGCCCCGCGCTGGCGACGAAGCTCGGGCGCCTCGGCCGCCTCCCCTCAAGAAGGTGCCCTGGCCCCAAGGCGCGTGGTCCCTGGGCGGAAACCGCTCCGTCCGGTGCCAGCGCGGCAAGAGCAGAGCTGTCAGGAGGTCCCTCGCCCGCAAGAATCTGCCCGAGTGCTCCCCGCTACAGCTCGTCGCGACCACGCTCCTGCTCCGGTACGTCAAGACCCCGCGCTGCCCCCAGCTGCAGCGCACGGGGACCCGCAAGACCAAGCTCTTCGTCATCCAAGGCATCCCGTGGCCACATCAGGCTGCCGAGCGTTCACCCCCGAGCTGCGCAGCGTTGCGTGGCCCGACAAGTTCAAGCCGGACCTGCCTCCTCGCTACGACGGTACGGTCGACCCCGCAGAGTTCCTCCACCTCTACAAGCTGGGCATCGAAGCCGTCAACAGGGACGAGAAGGTCATGGCGAACTGGTTTCCCATGGCGCTCAAAGACGGGGCTCGCACCTGGCTCCTGAACCTGGCCCCAGGCACGATCTCCTCCTGGGACGAGATGCGTAGCCGCTTCATCGCCAACTTCCAAGGTACTCGCGACCGGCCACCCGCCGGAGCGACATGCGCCGATCAAACAGCAGCAGGGAGAGACCTGCAAGTACATCCAGCGCTTCAACAACGCACGCCTCAAGATTCCTAAGGTGACCGAGGAGGCCATTATCTCCGCCTTTCTCCGACGGTGTGCGCGACGTCAAGATGAAGGAGGAGCTGGCGATGCATGAAGATCTGCACTTCCTTGAGCTGTTCAACTTGGCGACCAAGTGAGCCAGGGTCGAGGAAGGCGCTCTCCTCCTCGAGCTGCCAGCCGCAGACCCAGAAGAGAAGAAACCCAAGGTCAAGGACGTGAAGCGCAAGGGGGCTGTCGTGCTCGCGGCAGAACCGGACACCAAGCAGGGTAGGGATTAGCCCGAGTCTTCCAAGGGCGGCCGGTACTGCGTGTACCACGACCTCCACACCCACAACACCAGTGAATGTCAAGAACTCCGAGCTGTGCGAGAAGGGAGGATCGGCCGATGTCGCGACGGCAGCGACCGGGGCTACGGCCGAGGAGGAGGAAGGAACGCAGGACGCTGGGAAGACCGCGGCCCTCGCCAAGGATGGCGCGACCAACCTCGCGAGGATCGCTGGCAAGACCCGCCTTGCGAGGGAGGCTGGAGGGATCAGCCTCGCGAGGATCGCCCGCAAGGCAACGCAGGCCTCCCTCCTCTGCCACCGCAGCCAAGGAGAAATGAAGACCATCATCGGGACGGCGGGGCTGGGGCTTCCAGAGCAGCGCGATCGTCAGATCCTAGGCGGAGCTCAAGCCCCACCTCTCAATGCATCTTCAAGCAGTTCGCCCCTGAAGTGAATGCAGTCCTCCCAAGCTCGGCCACACGCCTCGGGTGGTCGGGCGTGCACCATCACGCTCAGCTCGGTGGATCAGCTCAAGTGTGCGGCCACAGCCGGAGTCCTCCCGATGCTCTGTTCCCCAATCATCGGCAACGTGCTAGTCACCAAGACCCTCATCGATGGCGGGGCAGGGCTCAACGTCCTGTCCATGGAAATGTTCAACAATCTCCAAGTGCCTTACAATCAGCTCCAGCATACCAAGCCTTTCTCTGGGGTCACCGATGGCTCCACGGTCCTGATCGGGCAAGTTCGCCATCCTGTCACCTTCGGCGCACGCGACAACTACCGCACCGAGCTCATCGACTTTGACGTCGCCCACATTCGCCCGCCATACAACGCCATCCACGGGTACCCAGCGCTGGCCAAGTTCATGGCCGTAACCCACCACGGCTACAACGTCCTCAAGATGCCAGGAAGTGGTGGAGTCATCACGGTGCCCTGCGAAGAGAAAGACGCGGTGTGCTCCCTGGAGCGAGCCTTCCAGGCCGCGTCACTGGAGGACCCGGATCGCAGAAGCAGGAGGCCTCCCAAGACCGCTCCCAAGAAGAAGAAGACATCGTCCGGCCCGGCCCCTCAGGGTCCTCGCCTGCTCAGGGGGGACCTCCTTCTATCGCATAGGAAAGCACGCCTGGCGCCCTCCTCAGGCAGGGCTCGGGGGCTCCCCCCTGGAGGGCCACCGACCTTGCTAGGGTACGAGGGAGGCGCTTGGGCACCACTTGGAGGCGTGTTTCGAAGCACGTTTCCCTCAAGGAGCAAGGCAAGAAGGGCCAAACCTCGTGGAGTTCGCGGCCAAGATCGCTCAGAGCTGCAAGAGTCAAGAGTCATGAGTGGCAGCCGCCGCCACTCTGCCGTGGCTCCCCATCCAGGCGAGGATGGTGGGATGCGTGTCTGCATCGACATACCAGGGCTCAACCGAGCTGCCTCTCAGGAGCGCCTCTGGCCCTTTCGCGTGGGGCGCTGTGAAGGTCCACCCCACAGCTACGTTCGCATGCCTTACGGCTTGCCGAACGCAGCTGCCACGTACCAGCGCCTCATGAGGGGCATCCTGGAAGCTCAAGAGGCCAGGCGCTCCGCAGCCCTGGCGGAGATGGAGATGGTCCACGAGGAGCCACCAGCGCCTCCGGAGCCTCCCGAGGCCCTTGGGCCTAGGGGCTCGTGAGGATCGGCTCCCGGAGCCCACCGAGTCTGCCGCACCAACAACCTTTCGTCTTCAACGCTACCAGGTGACATCGTTCAAGTTTCATTTCCAGCTGGGGCGCCCTGTGGCTGCATTATTCCTGTGCCGCGTGGGTCCGCCCCTCGGCGCGGTATCCCTTTACTTCCTGTTCTTAGCTTACCTTGTTGGGGGCGCCCCTCGGGCTGCATCATCCCCAAGTCGCTCGGGTCCGACCGAGCGATGTTCGTCTCCTTTGCGCTTATCTAAATGGGCTTACTCCTTCGTGATTAACATGCTTGACCCAGTTGCCCGCTCGACTGACACCAACTGATGGAGCTGCTCCCTAACGGCGCGGCGCTTGCGCGAGGGTCCGTCCCCGCAACTCCGACAAACCTGAATGGTTGAGCTCGCGCGCAGCCCCGCAAGATAGCGCTACTCGCTGCCTTTAGTGCCTCATCACCCCTTCCGGGCAACCAACGGCTGACTGACGGTCGTAACGGTGAACTTTCATTCTTTTTGTGATGAGCCCACAGGATCTCTTCAAGGAGCAGCGTCAGGCGAGGCCCCCATGGTGTCTCCTTCACTCTCACCCGCGCAAACCGCTTGCACGTTAAAGGGGGGGGGGTGCCTGAGCATCGCGACTCAGGGCTCCTACTAGCTCTCCAGCCCTCACCCTCTGGCCTTGCCCACGGCATCGCCACCTAGAATACCAGCGACGGCTGAGACTCGCTCGAGGGCCGGGACCCGAGGACATAGAGCAGAAAGGGGAGCAAAGGCGAGAGGGGAGGGACACGTGAGGACCTCGCCAAGCGACCCCTCGCCTGCCGATGCAAGGACCCGGCAACGCACCAGGAAGCGACTCCTGATTCTCGAGATAATTCACCCTCCGGAAGCATTAACTAACACGGCACCATCCCCTCACCAAATGCAATCCCGAGTTAGCAACGTCGCTCTCCTTTCTCACCGAACGATGGCCGCTTGGGCGCTAAGGGGGACCTCCTGAGCATCGCGACTCAGGGGCTCTTACCGGACCTCGGGCCGCTCACCTCCTGGCCTTGACCACGACATCGCGACCTGGCAAACCAGCGACGGCTGAAGCTTGCCTTGGGACTAGGACCTGTCGGCGCAGAGCATCAAGCCCTCGCGAGGTTCGAAAGGGAGAACTGAGCTAAGGCGGGATGAGCAACTTGCGCTGATTCACAACAAGGATCATATTAACAAACAGGGCCACAGCACCTTACAAGTTTCACGGGCGCGCTTTTGATTCCTCGCAGGGAGTAGATCCTAAAGAATGCTAACTATACGCGCTCCTGCAAAAGACGCCATCATCAACAGCGGGCCGTCGGGTACCGGCGCCAACCCCATCCAGATCAGGGGCGGCGACGGCCTGCCGGGCCCGCCCTGCTCCGAGAGCGGCGTAGGCTCGGGGGCCCGTAGCTCGCGATGAGTCGGGAAGAGCTCGGCGGAGTCGCTGGATCCTCCGATACCTCCACCGCCTGAGGAGCTGCTGAGAGAGCGGCCAGCGGGCCTGGCCCTCGCCACTATGGGGCCTCGAACACCTCTCGTGGGGCAGCACTCCAGTCGGCGCCCTTCCGCATCGAAGACCTTGAAGAGCATGACCGAAGCACCGTCGTACTCCAGGTGGATCGCGAGATCGCCCCTTGTCCTGCAGACCCGGGCGATCTGACCCCAGCCTCGAGTCATGAAGACCTCACCCGGGGCAACGACCTGAACTTCTGCCCCGGTTGCGAAGGTGCCGCAGCCGGTGTGCTGCAGCCAGAGCTCCAGGGGCCCTCCCCGCGGAATCGCGGAGGCGAAGAAGGGAGGAAGGCGAATCCAAGACCGACGAGCATTGGCGGCATGGAGTACGAACTCCCATGAGGAACCCTCGGCGTGGACTCCGGGAGGAACGACGCGCACCTTCGTGACTCCGCCCGGTACCGGACGGGCGGCGGCGTGTATGCTCGGCATCAACCCCTTGAGCCTTTGACCTGGGCGCATAAGGGAAGCGGAACCCGGCGGTGGCCGCCGCACCAGGGCCTCGGCACCACCTAGTGGGCACCCGTCCCGATGGCGAGCGTTAGCTGTTTTTTGGCGGAGCGGTCAGACCTCTCGAGGAGCCTTTCCTTCTCGCGCGGAGAACCGCGGATCGGAGACATTGTAGCAATACGGAGCAAGAACCGGGAAGAAGAAGAAGCAAGCAGAGGCGGACCATAGGAGCGCTCATCGTTCCGTACTTAAAGCCAGAGGAGGCCAACCGCCGACCTCCACGATCGCAGGTAATCATGACCCGCTTTGCATGGAGGGACTTGTCAATTCGTGCAGTTGCCGAGGCATCATGGGGAAGTGGAGACGCCCACATCCAATCAATCGCCACGCTGGGCGCCCAAAACGCAGGCTGTTAGGGGCAGATGCCGACTTGCCCTTCGCCTCTCGCCGGCCATGTCCGGCGCGCTTGGGCCTGTGGGCTACTGTCGGCGTTCTGGGAACGGGGGTCCCCATACTTGCCTGCCTGCGGCCTGCGGCGTGGTTCAAAGGGGGGCCCATCATGGCCCATCTTCATCAACACGAGCTCAAGACCCTCGCGAGGGGCCAAGCCTCGCGGGGCGGATGAGAGGGAGCTTCCTCAGGCGCGGCCTCAATAGGCTAGCTCGCGACGAGGCCGAGAGATCAAGGCGGGGTACCTCACGAGGTGCCCATGACGCAAGCCATGACGACCAAGGGCGCCAGGCGGGCGCCAGCCCGCGCAGTGTCCTCCTTTCCTCTTTGGTGCAAAGGGAGCAAGCGCAGGCGAGAGCATCAAGAAAAGGCGTCCATGTCGGTGCAATGAGACCAAGACCAGTCCAACGGCAGGAAGGAAGTCATTGTGGAGCCCAAGCCGGTGTCACCACCAGAGCCTTTGACAGGCGAGGACCAACTTTAGTCAGGATAAGTGTACCATATGTCCCCCTTCAAAATGGCCAATTGTTGGCGCCCTTCCCGCTCAATATTTGGGAAGAGGCCCAGGGCCTCTGCTTATAAATAGGACTAGCCACCCACAGGGTAGGGGGGAATCTAGAGAGAGATCTGGAATCGGCAGAGAGATAGAGAGAAGCGACTGAACTCCCCCTAGCAGTTCATCGCACCAGCCAAGAATAGACCCTCGTGAGGCTGTTCGTCTTTGTATTGTTCATCATCATCAGCCCAAGAGGAAATCCACCACACCAGAAACTAGAGTAGGGTATTACACCACAATGGTGGCCCGAACTAGTATAAACCCTGTGTCTCTTGTGCGGTTCCTTTCGTAGTTTAGATCCTAGCGAGGCGGCGGGGTGCAGGTAGGTAGAGGGCGAGATCCCGCGCGCACCCCAGTGTTCGAACCTCAAGGGTCTGCCGGAACCCGAAATCCAACATTTTAGCTATGTCGACTACAGGGATAATCAAAGTCCCTGCTACTTGCCTCATCTTCGATGGAACTAAATATCCCTACTGGAAGAATAAGATGTGCATGCATCTTGAAGCCATTGATGTCGACCTCTGGTATGTCGTCAAGAATGGCGTTCCTAATACTGGTGAAGGTGTCACCCCTGCTGATGTCAAGAATTTCATTCAACTGGATTCAACTGCCAAGGACATCATCTGTGGTCATCTGACCAAAGGACAGTATGGCCGCGTGAATGCTCCGAAACGCCGGTTAGTCTGGGACTGGCTCTCCAAGGTCAACGGCGCCTCAACCCAGAGAGATCAAAGGATCAGTGTTCTTCGCAACCTCTTCAACCGCTTCAAGAGAAACGACAATGAAAATATCTAGCTCACGTTTGATCGCCTCACTGACATCACAAATGAGCTTCGTACGCTCGGCGCCACTGAGATTACCAAGCATGAAATCGTCAAGACACTACTGAGAACACTTGACAGCTCCTTTGACACCCTTGCCCTCATGATACAAGAATGCCCTAACTTCAAGACACTCGATCTGTTTGATATACTTCAGAGGCTCAACACACATGAGGTCCAGCTATCTGAGAAAAGAGATATTTATGGTCCCAACTATGGCCGAACTCGCGCTTTGAAGGCAAAATCTGTTTCCTCATCTGAAGAAGAATCTGATTGCAGTTCTGATGATCCTGAAGACATTGGAAAGGAACTTGCTATGCTTGTGAAGAAGTTCCAGAAGTTCACTAAGAAGAAGGGCTTCAGAAAGTCTTCAGATCCAACTCAAGAAATGATGAAGCCTCCACTCATGACTACCAGAAGATAACATGTCACAAGTGCAAGAAACCAGGACACTACATCTCTGAGTGTCCACAGTGGGACAATGAGAAGAAGAAGAAGAAGAGCAAGGAATATGATTCTGATGACAAGAAGAAGAAGAAATCCTTAAAGTATTCTTCCAAGTCCTCATCCAAGTCTTCATCTCATAAGAAGAGCTCATCTGGCAAGGCTCATGCTTTTGTTGGCAAGGAGATGGATTCAGAGGAGGAGTCTGCTTCTGAGGAGGCGGAGGTGGAGTCTGAGGAGGAGTCCAACCCTGGCGTTGCAAGTATGGCTCTAGCCACAACCTACGTTGCCAAGTCTATCTTCAACACTTAGGACAATGGCTCCGTCACCAACGCTAAAGCTAATGACAAGGACGACTCTACTCCCACCTACTTCTTCATGGCACGTGGTGCCAAGGTAAAATCACGCGATGCTTACTTTCAAACATCAAGTGAAGATGACTCTGATTGTGAATCCAAACTCAGCTACAAAACACTTGCTAAAATTGCAACCAACAACAGAAAGCTATGGAACATACTCAAAAACTGTTAGACAAAAGCGATGACCTGTTGGACGCGGAAATGACACGTTCTCAGTCCTTAGTTGAAGACATAAAATATCTTCATACTAAGTACCAGGAACTTGAAAGTTGTCAATCACTCATGGAAAGCTCTCCTATGATTATCTTCAAAGGAAGCAAGAGCTTGAGAAATTGAGAGCGGCTCATGAAGATCTTCAAAAAGAGAATGAGTCACTTCGCGCTCAACAGATCAGTTCTGCTCAGAAAGGATTTGAACCACCATGTCTAAAATTCCTTGATCGTGACAACGCTACCTCTGTTGCTGAATGTTCTACTGCTGCTACTGTTGCATTATCTTCAACTGCTGATGTGGTAACTAACCCCTCTGCTGAGGATACCACTACTATTGCTGATGAAAATTCTAGGTTGAAGACATTTCTTGAAACAGGGATGTACAAAAGTCTGAAAGGGCATCAGACACTGTGCGATGTCCTCAAAAAACAGATTCTGAACCAAAACCCTAGGAAAGAGGGTGTTGGGTTCGAGAGGAAAATGAACGTTGATGGTTCCTACCGGAAGCCTGAGCAGTACCCCAAAACCACATGGGTTGCTGCAAAGGGACCTTCAGTGGACCCATCCACCTTATCTGGCTTTACCTGTGCTAACACTATTATCATTGATGAATCCTTTGATGCAAACTATAAACTGTTTAAGAATGAGAATGGTGGAGTGTTTGCCAGGTATATTGGTAATAACTGCAGGAATGGGCCACCTATGAAGAAGATCTGGGTTCCCAAAAGCTGTCTTGAGAATCTTCCAGTGAATGTCATCATGACACTGCCTGGGAAGAAGACAAACCCAGGCCTAAGACTTCATATGGCCCAAAGGCTTCATACAGACATAGGACTCACCTGAGTCACCCTAACGCCAATGTTTTGCAGTGAAACCATACTCAGACTAATGAATATGAGCGTGTGTCTTCAAACCGCTATGTTCGTAGAACTAAGAACTTTTATGCCTATTCGTATAAGTATCATTCATGTCCTGCAAGGCTATTTGCTAGGGCTCCAAAGCCGAAGTTCTCAGATGCTGCACTTAGACTCATTGCTTCTAAGCCACCCCTGAAGATGTGGCTGGTTAAGAAGAATAAACTTTCTTTTGCAGGGAAAGGTCTCCACCGAAATCAAAGGCGTCGATGCTATTTCTGGGACCTAAAACATCTTGTAGGGCGTAAGATCAAATGCCCAAATGGTCTCACTATGTATTTTGTTCCTGAATCGTTTGCCATTCATCCTATCAGTCCTAATCTTGATCTGAGCTTCAATAATCCTCTTGCTAGTCAAATGTTTATGCTTCACAATACTCTTGGTGAAGCCTATCCCCCTAACTGTACTGTAGGGTATGACACCTCATGCTTGAGAATGGATTATGGATAGCGGATGCACTAATCATATGACTGGCGATCGGAGTCTTCTCATGGACTCAACTTTATGTCCATCTGACAAGAGTCACATCACATTTGCTGACACTGGTAAAAGCAAGGTATTGGGTCTAGGTAGAGTTGCAATCTCAAAGGATCAACACATGGATAAAGTGATGCTTGTTGAATCCCTTGGCTTCAACTTAATGTCTTTCTCAATGCTTTGTGACTTGAACATGATTCTGATATTTGGAAAATATCGTTGTCTTGTGCTTATGGAATCTGAAAAGTCTCTAGTCTTTGAAGGGTACCGGAAAGATGATCTATACATGGTAGATTTCTCAGCAGGTCCGCAGCTTGCCGTGTCGGATTTCGGGTTCCGGCAGACCCTCTATGTTCGAACTCTGGGGTGCACACGGAGATCTCACCCCCTACCTACCTGCACCTCGTCGCCTCGCTAGGATCTAAACTACCAAAGGAACAACACAAGAGACACAAGGTTTATATCGTTCGGGCCACCATTGTGGTGTAACACCCTACCCAAAGGTGTGGTGTGGTGGATTTCCTCTTGGGCTGATGATGAATAGTACAAGGAAGAACAGCCTCATGAGGGTCTGTTCTGGTCTGATTTAACTGCTAGGAGGGGTTCGGTCACGCTCTCTCTCTCTCTCTAGATTGCTTGATCTCTAGCTCTGTTCTCGATTCCCGATCCCTCTACCCTTTGGGTGGCTAGTCCTATTTATAGGCAAGGCCCTGGTCCTCTTCCCAAATATTGAGCGGGAAGGGCGCCAACAATTGGCCATTTTGAAGGGGAACATCTAGTACACTTATCCTAACTAAAGTTGGTCCTCGCCTGTCAAAGGCTCTGGTGGTGACGCCGGCTTGGGCTCCATGATGACCTCCTTCCTGCCGTTGCGACGGTCTTGGGCACCGAAACGGATGCCTTTGCTTGATACTCTCGCCTGCACTTGCCTCCTTTGCACCAAAGAGGAAATGAGGACATCATGGCTGGCGCCTCACCGCGCCCTTGGTCGTCATGGCTTGCGCCATGGGCACCTCGTGAGGTACCCTGCCTTGATCTCTCCGCCTCGCGAGCCAGCTCGACGAGGTCGTGGCTCGAGGAAGCTTCCTGTCGTCCGCCCGAGGCTTGGCCCTCGTGAGGGTCTTGAGCTTGTGCCGATGAAGATGGGCCGCCCTGGCCACCCTTGAGCCACGCCGCAGGCCGCAGCAGGCAAGTCTGGGTACCCTGCTCCCGTAACGCCGACAAGAGCCCCGGCCCAAGGCGGCCCGGACTAGGCTGAGCAGAGAAGCGAAGGGCAAGTTCGAGCGCCATGGGCCCTAACAGCTGTGGCTCGGGCGCGCTGGTGGCGTTGATTGACGAGGGCGCCCTCGCTTCCCACGATGCCTCGGGCGATCGCATCGAATTGACAAGTCCTCGCATGCAAAGCGGGTCATGATTACCTGCGATCGTGGAGGTCGCCGGTTGGCCTTCCCCGGCTATAAGTACGGAACGGCGTGCACCATTCTAGTCCATCTCTTCTCGCCTCTTCTTCTCCTCCATGGCTCAGCCGAAGAGGTTCTCGGCCGCGGAGAAAGGGAAGGCCCGCAAGGTGGAGCCTGACTCTCCCCCGGCCAAGCGCGGTCGAGGCCGTCCTCGCAAGCACCCCGTGGCTCCCGTGGCGGCTTTCCACCGCCATGGAGGCGATCTCCCGCGCAGCGATGGGCGTCAGGCCATTGATGGGGGGCGCGCTAGGGCCGCGCGACGCCCTAGGCCACGCCCGCCAAGCAGAGGTGCTGCCAAGTTTGTCAGGGTCGATGGAGCCACCAGCACCTGCCCAGCTTTCCCCGGCCTCTGGGTGAACTTTCCGCCGGCGCCCGGCGGCCTCGGCTCCAAAGCGGACGGTTGTTACAGCCGAGCCTCCTGGCTTTGCTGGAGGTCTCCAGAGCTGGAGTGTGGTTTCGACCCGCGGCTGGCAAACGCTTGCGCCGCAAGCTGGTCTCGAGCCGGGCGGTGCACCCTGAACTTCAAGTTCGACGGCGATGCCACCCTCACGTGAGGGTGTTCGAGGAAGATGGTCGCCGCTGGGTGCTGCCCCGAGGACGACGATCCGCGGCCGGGCCCAGCCCCCGCGACGATGAAGAGGATAGCTGCTGGGTGGGTGGCGACGGGTTCGCTGAGCTTTACCCCTTCTTGGACAGCTGCTCCTCCGGCAGTGGCCGTGACCAGCCTCGCGTCACAAGGCTCACTGAGGGAGTTAGCGGGCAGCTCACTGGCCGCGCCCGGTGAAGCGTGAGAGGAGTCCGCCTGAGTTCAAGGCAGTTCGAGCCTCGCCATGAAGTTGGTGTCAAAGGGTCACAGCATGTTTTGTTCTTTTCCTTTTCCTGCGCAAGGAGACAGTAGTGTTGGGCCCCGCGGGGGCGTGCTTGGACTATTGCTATTAATTATCGTACTGTTCCCACTATTTCCATATTAGGCTTCTATGCCGCACGCCTGCGCGTAGAAATTACTTAGCTTGGGGGCGACATGTCGTGGTCTTCGCCTCCCGAGGCCGAGGCCTCGTCGAACTCTCCATGCCCTACAAAGATTAGCTAGAGAGGTAGCTTCCGCCTCGGGCCAGGTAGGCGATCGACCTAGGTCCGTGTTCGCTGCTGCGGCCTGTGGGGCACGGATCGAGGGCGCCTGTGGTGGACCCGGCTGGGGAAGCCTCAAACAATAGGGGAAGAAAACACTGCGAGGGTGCTCAGAGGTTCCTCACGAGACTCACAGATAAATTGGGGCAGGAAAGCCAAGAAGGCAAAAAGTCACAAGCCAAAGACGGAAACCACTTCAATAAAACTTCAACTGGGAATGAACAAGCCAACTGCAGAAAGCAAATGAGAAAAGCCGCGTCCGGCACCTAATCTAGTCTTCGACGCCTTCTCACCAGCGCAGAGCTATGCTGCCATCGGGCGTGAGGGAGCCCTGTGGCTCGAGGTCGGGCGCCTCGAGACTCGGGCGGTACACCCCAACTCATTATTACATGAGAGAGTCACAGCGCGCGAGCTTCACAGCATTGGTTTTCTTCATGTGCTCCGGCCTTCTCTAAAAAATAAACTTCTGTGTGTTTGCCTTCTTCTCGTGCACCGGCCTTTGATAGATAGATAAGCTTCACATGCATTGACCCTCTTCACAAGATCCGGGCCTTTTTCCAAAACGCAGCGCTTCACAGGCATTTGCCTTCTTCACAGGCACCAGGCCTTTTCCAAAACGCAGCGCTTCACAGGCATTTGCCTTCTTCACAGGCACCGGGCTTTTTTAGGGGTAAAACCTCCGGAGGTGCTGGATGTTCCACGCGTTCTGGACGGGCACCCCCTCCTGAGTCTCCAAGCGCGCAGAGCCGGGCCTGGAAACATGAACAACCGTGAACGGGCCCTCCCACATGGGAGATAGTTTATGCAGTCCTTCCCTGGAGGGAACCCATCTGAGCACGAGGTCCCCTACCTCAAGAGTCCTAGGGCGAATGTTGCGGCAATGGTATCGCCACAGTGCTTGTTGGTATCTTGCCGCTCGTAGCGTGGCTTCCCGACGATGCTCCTACCCCAGCACGAGGTCCGTCCCCCGCATGGCGCCCCTGCCAGGCTCGTCGAACGCCAGACTGTAAGCGGAACGAGCCTGACCTCGTGAGGGAGGACTGCTTCAGCTCCATATACCAGGAAGAATGGGGTATCGCCAGTCGGCTTGGTTGCGGTCGTGCGGATGGACCACAGTATGGACTGAAGCTCATCGTACCAGCCTCTGCTGCAGGCCTCCAGCTTCTTCTTGAATGTCCTCGCTTTGAGGCCCCTCAGACCTCCGCTGGTCCGCTTCGCCCGACCACTGTTCGCTGGGTGTGCTACCGAGGCGTAGTATACCAAGGCCCCAAGGTTAGCACAATATGTTTTGAAGAGGTTATCGTGAACCGCGAACCGTTGTCGGTGATGATGCGGTTCGCACTCAACCGCTTACGATGCCCTTGATGAACTTGACCGCAGAACCTGCGGGGATGGTGCGGACGGCTTCCACTTCAGCCCACTTGGTGAACTTTTCCACGGCGACGTAGAGGTAACGATAGCCTCCTGGCGCCCGTGGGAACGGGCCCAGGATATCCAGCCCCTAGACTGCGAATGGCCACGAGAGGGGTATAGTTTGCAGACCTCCCGCCGGCTGATGGATTTGCTTGGCATGGAATTGGCAGGCCTCACAAGCCTTTACCAGTTCCACGGCATCATTGAGCGCAGTGGGCCAATAGAACCCGCTGCGGAACGCCTTGCCAAAGAGGGTCCGTGATGACGAATGGTGCCCACAGTCTCCACCGTGTATGTCCGCTAGCAGCTCCTTCCCTTGCTCCCTGGAGATGCAGCACAGGGACACATCATTCGGTCGCTTTAGGTAGAGCTTCCATCCTCGATGCAAGACGCTGCGGCTTGCCGCGCCACGCCGCCCTCTTCCTCCTCCTTTTCCGCAAGGTTCCTTGTGTCGCATCTCCCGAGCTCTATGATCCAAAGATCCCTCCCGAGGCTCCAGCGTTAGGGAGCAGACGCGCCCCGAGGCCGGGCCACGCACCGTGCTCCCGAGGCAGGTGGTCGGGGAGTTTTCCCGAGGTCGACAGCGATGGGCGCTGCCGAGCGCTTGAAGAGCCATTCTCAAGATGCCAGCCCCGAGGTAGTCACCGATGCCCGCTTGGCGATGTCGCCAGCCTCCGATTGGTGCCACGAGGCACATGCTGCAACTCCAGCCCCGTAACTGCTTCTACATCCTACGGACCTCATGAGGTAGGCTTCCATGTGCTCATCCCTTGGCTCAGATACTTTGTTGGAGAAGTTGACGAGGAGTTGTGAATCACCCTTGATGGTAAGGCGACATCCTGTGGCTGTCAAGGCCTTCTGTGCCTGCTACTGTGCCCTCATATTCTGCTATGTTGTTGGAGACCTTTTCTCCGTGCTAGAAACAGAGCTGCACGGCGAGTAGAGCTTGTCTTGAGTAGGAGATATAAGCATCGCGCCAGCCTCAAGGCAGGTCTGGAGAACGCCTGTCAAGTACATGACCCAACTGTCTGTGCCTCGCTTCCCGAGAAGAGGGACTGATCCTCGCCAGCCTTGAGGCCTGGTGCCTCCGTCCATTCCGCCACGAAGTCCGCTAGTGCGTCTCCCTTGATGACTCTGGTGGTGCTGAATTCCAGCTGAAACGCTTGCAACTCGATGTTCCACTCAGCGACTCTTCCGGCTGAGTTGGGGCTCCTGAGCACCCTTTCCAAGGGGTACGCTGAGACAACCTTGATGGAATGGCCTTGAAAATAGTGCCGCAGCTTGCGCGAAGCCACCAAGAGCGCGAGGAGGAGTTTCTGGGGCATGGGATACCGCGCCCTCGCGTCCCGCAACACTGTGCTAACGGCACACGGGGTGTTCGACGAGGTTGGGAGTGTTGGTGTCGTTGGCGTCCTCCGGAGGCCGTGGCGCCTCCTGAGGCAATGGAGCCCCAAGTGGCTGGTCGTCAGGGGGAGGGGTCTCTTCTGCCCCGAGTGTGCTTCCCCGCGGCTGCTGATCTTCTTCAGCTGTGGTAGTGGTTTCGGTGAGGCCCCCTTGATCCTGCTTCGCCTTGACCCGGGCAGCTGCCGCGGCTTTGGTCCGACGCTCCTCCCTAAGCGCCACCAGGGCTGCGCTGGCAGAGTAGGGGGTGGCTGCAAGTTAGAGCACCAGGGGCTCTTGGGGGTGCGGAGCCACCATTACCGGGGGGCTGGTTAGGTACCTCTTGAGGTCTTGGAACGCCTTGTCGGCTTCTTCAGTCCATTCAAAGGGGACCTTTTTCTTCATTAGCTTGAAGAAGGGTAGCGCTCGTTCCCCCAACTTGGAGATGAACGCCCTAGCTGGTCACGCCCAAAGGAGCTTCTCAGATTTCACCGAGGGTTTTCTGGGCTCGTGTCCTCAACTGCCTTGACCTTTTTCCGGTTAGCCTCGATGCCCGATGGAACACGAGGAAGCCCAAGAGCTTGCCCAAGGGACCCCAAACACACACTTCTCCAGTGTTGAGCCGCAGTTCACCGCGCCGAGGTTCGCCAAGGTTTCTCCGTGTCTTGTATCGTGGTTTTGGCCTCCCGAGACTTCACCACAATGTCATCGACGAAGCCTCAACATTCTTCCCGAGCTGCGGACCCAAGGTGATGTGCATCACCGCCGAAAGGTCGCTCCTGCGTTGCGCAGCCCGAACGGCATGCATGTGTAGCAGTACACTCCACACGGGGTCAAGAAGGTCGTTTTTTCCACGTCTTCTACCACCATCTTGATCTGGTGGTAGCCGGAGAAGGCGTCCAGAAAACATAACAGGTCACACTCGGCGGTGGTATCGACGATCTGATCGATACGTGGGAGAGGGAATGGATCCTGCGGGCAGGCTTTGTTGAGGTTGGTGAAGTCAACACACATGCGTTCCTTCCCCCCTTTCTATGGCACAATAACCGGGTTAGCCAACCAATCTGGGTACCGGACCTCGCGAATGACCCCTGCAGCTTCTAGTTTGCGGGTCTCTTGGACGATGAAAGCCTGCTTTTCAGTGGATTGTCGTCTCGCTTTTTGCTTCACGGGCGACGTTGGGGCACACGCTGAGGTGGTGCTCGACACGCCTCGATCCCCGCCAACCGATCCGCTCCCATGCGAATACCTCTTGTTCGCCGCAAGAACTTGACCAGGCCTCCTCCTACCGGGCTAGAGGTTGGTGCCTATGGTGAAGGTGGCGTTAGTGGATCCGTCCTCGTCGACCATTATCTGCTTGGTTTCAGCCTTGTCCTGGGTGAACAGCTGCTTCTTCTTGGCCGGCGCAGCCCCCTTGGGCTCAGGGGCGTCTGAGCCGGCGGGCTGGGCCGCCGCTGCAGTCTTGAAGACAAGCTTGAGTACTTGCAACGCATCCCCGGTGTATCCGGACACGGTGAGGACGCCGTTGCTCCCGGGCATCTTCATGAGGTTGTACACTGGGTGAGTCGCGGCCATGAATCTGGCTAGTGCTGGGTAGCCGAGGATGGCGTTGTATGGGAGGCCGATGGGGGCGGCGTCGGTCGATTAGCTCCTGCACGGAAGTTGTCGAGGTGTCAAGGTCACCGGAAGACGGATCTACCCTGTGTTGCCGGCTGAACCGCCTCCGACGCCCAAGAAGGGCCCGCTAGGTTGAAGCCTCTCTGGCGGTATGGGGAGGAGGCTGAAGGCTTCAACCGAGAGCACGCCGAGGCCCGCACCGCCGCCGGCGAGGGTCCCGTAACGCCACCGGCAGATGGTGGGTGCACATCATTGGGAGCGCGCCGAGCAGGCTGAGTCGGAGGGTGGTCCTCGAGCTGAAGGCCGATCGGCCTTGGGCGCCGACCGACTGGGGAGCCTCGCCGCTGGAGGCAGCGCCAATCATGGCGGATTTAACGGCTTGATGCGGGCGGCCTGAAGGTGGCGCTCGCGAGCCGCCCAGAGAGCTGCGACGCAGGGGCGCCAGCAGCGTGGTCGGGCGAGGAAGAGGTTGCGCAATCCTCCAAAGAGGTTACGGAAGCTGGCCGGTGGAGCAGCCACATGCTGGGCGCCGGAGAGGCCATGGGAAGCCGCTTAGCCATGACCTCGCTGCCGACTGCCGAGGACGGCCTCTGACGCCAGCCAGAAGGCCAGTGGATCGGTCGTGCCGTTGTAACGCGGTGGCATCTACGGCTTGAACTTGTTCGGCCACCGCACCTGTCGCAAGGTTGGGGCCAAGGCTCGAGCCCTCGCCTCACAACGCGCCGGGCTGGCTGGGGTGGCGGCGCTGCTCATCGCAGAGCAAGTCGCGATGTCGACGGAGAGCGGTCGGCCAAGGGAAAGCTCCGCCGACTCTCACCGCACGCCAAATGTCGGATTTCGGTTCCGCAGACCCTCTAGGTTCGAACTCGGGTGCACGCGAGATCTCACCCCTACCTACCTGCACCTCGTCACCGCTAGGATCTAAACTACCAAAGGAACAACACAAGAGACACAAGGTTTATACTGGTTCGGGCCACCATTGTGGTGTAACACCCTACTCCAAAGGTGTGGTGTGGTGGATTGCCTCAATGTCAGAACGCCTCGATGCGGCTATATCTCCCACGTGTCGAGGCACGACTTAGAGGCATAACCGCATTGAAAGCAATGTCGCAAGTGAGGTAATCTTCACACAACCCATGTAATAAATAAGGAAAGAGATACATAGTTGGCTTACAATGCCACTTCACACAAGACATAAATAAACATCCATCATTCAGAGTACACTCAAGGTCCGACTACGGAACCAAAATAAAAGAAGATACCCCAAATGCTACACAGATCCCCGATCGTCCCAACCGGGCACCACTATCGATCATCAGAAAGACACATAGTAACGACCACGCCTCGTCGAACTCCCACTTGAGCTCGGTTGAATCACCTGCATGACCGCCTCATCGGAACCTCGCAACTGTGTTTGAAGTATCTGTGAGTCACGGGACTCAGCAATCTCACACCCGCGAGATCAAGACTATTTAAGCTTATAGGAAGGACAGAGTAGTAAAGTGGAGCTGCAGCAAGCTACTAGCATATATGGTGGCTACTTCGCAAAAGAGAGCGAGAAGAGAAGCAAAGCACGGTCGTGAAACTAGTAGCGATCAAGAAGTGATCCTGAACTACTTACGCCGACATAACTCCAACATCGTGTTCACTTCCCGGACTCACGAGAAGAGACCATCACGGTTACACACGCGTTGATGTGTATTTTATTTGAGGTCAACTTTGGGTTTTCTACAACCGACATTAACAAATTCCCATCTGCCTCATAACCATGGGCACGGCTTTCAAAGATATTACCCCGCAGGGTGTCCCAACTTAGCCCATTATAAGCTCTCACGGTCAACGAAGGATATTCCTTCTACCGAAGACCCGATCAATCTCGAATCCCGGACTACAAGACATTTCGACAGAATAAAACAAGACCAGCAAAGCCACCTGACAGCCGACAAACCCGATAGGAGCTGCACATATCTCGCTCAGGCACATCCGGATGAGACATCCTACGAGTAAACCAAGCCTCGAAGTTTCCTGGTGGCCCCGCAGTCTACTGTTTGGGCCAGCACTCAAGGAGCACCGTCCGGGGTTTAAATAAAGATGACCTCGGCTCGCGAAAACCCGGGGAAAAGGCTTAGGTGGCAAATGGTAAAACCAAAGTTGGGCCTTGCTGGACGAGTCTTATTCAAAGCGAACTGTCAAGGGGGTCCCATAAATCACCCAACCGTAAGGAACGCTAAATCAAGGAACATAACACCGTATGACGGAAACTAGGTGGCAAGAGGAACAAAACACTGCATAAGGCCGAGCCTTCCACCCTTTACCAAGTATATAGATGTATTAATTATAGCAGATATATATTGTGATATCCCCAACAAGTAAACATGTTCCAACAAGGAACAACATCTCCATGTTCCAACAAGGAACAAACTTCAGCTTCACCGCAACTAGCAACGCTATAAGAGGGCTGAGCAAAGCGGTAACATAGCCAATCAACGGTTTGCTAGGAAAGGATGGTTAGGGCTGACATGGCAATATGGGTGGCATGATATAGCAAGTGGTAGGCATCGCAGCATAGGCATAGCAAAAGAGCGAGCAACTAGCATAGCAAAGATAGAAGTGATTTCGAGGGTATGGTCATCTTGCTCGCAATGTTCTCAGAGTTGTCGAAAGCTTGATCCTCGTAAGCGTTCTCAACAGGTTCCTCGCTCACGCACTCGCCTCCGGCTCTACCCAAAGCAACAACACAAACAAAGGAACCACAATAAATCACGGTGCAATGCACAATCAACATGATGCAAAACATGACATGATATGCGGATGTGATATGCAATGCGACAAAGGCCCGAAGGTAATGATGAACCAGGCATCAACTTGGCAAACCAAGCATGCCACTGAAAGATGAGATGATTTCGTTGAAATCGATATAAAGATCACCGAATCGGATGCACGGTTTGCAAATGACAAGCAAAACAAGAATGGCGCAAATCTGCCATTAACAGCATGATACCACTTAGCAAGCAACAATTAATTAAGCTACTGCACCCAAACGTATCAACAAAGCACATGGCAGTGATCTACACAAGATGCTCGACAAAAGATGAGCACTGAGCTACGGCTAGTTCACATCATAACAGGTTCAAACAAGCATGGCAAAAGTGCACAAAATATCAGGCTGGACATGGCAAAACAGCATCAGGTTGCAATGTTCAGAGCAGCAAAACTACATGCTACAGGACCTTAAAATAGCAAAACATGGCATGGCATGAATCTACTCAAAGCCTAGAACAAAAGTCCCTTACTGACCATAAGCCAAAAAGGACTAGAAAATATAGTAACACCCATGTCAATATTGAAAGTTTCATAACAGATTCAGCAACATGACATGTCAAAACTGATAACGAGTAGGCATGTTTACAAGCTCAATGCACTCACTACAGAGCCTTATATGATAAACTAAGCATACATACATCAAGAAGATATGACATAGAAGACATACATGGCAAGAACAATGACATAGCATAAATGGATCAACCACAACAAGCTTGGCAAAATTGAATAACATGTAAACAATCTGCCAGGAAACATTTGATAGCAAAAGTAGAGCTCGATTGACTCAAGCTATGGCACTCCATAATTTCAAACAAAGGCATGGATGGATAGAGCAAGACATGCTTTACAAAACATCCTTACTGAAGTATCTCAAAATATGCATAGATCTCTCGGTATCATCAAGTTAACATGGCATCAAAATCAGCTAAAACAGGGCTGAAATCAGCAACATCAGGACACCTACTTTGCATGCTTGTGCTAGTCACCACATAGATCACAAAAATACATGGCATATATCCCTGGAAAGATGGCATGGCATATTTCAAAACACATGTAGGACTCAAATTCATAGGGTGCACACATTAATCATGGCAAAATAACAAAAGTGCAAGTTCTGTTACGAAACAGAAACTAACATCACATAGCACTCTTCCAACAGCATTTCGGGCATCAAGATGAGCTCAAATAAAAATGATGCAATGGAATGAAATGATCTACTCTTCGAGACGAACATTTTGATATATTATACGCGCAAAACGGAGCTACGATGACAAAGTTACAGCACGTTGAAAAAGCAACAAAATAACAATAACATGCAAAAGACTTAGAGAAAACTGGAGGGGAGAGAGAGGTCAACGGGCGCGGGAACCGAGATCGGATCGGGGCCCGACCCGATCGGATCTGGCGACGGCGGCGGAGGAGCTCGCCGGAGGAGGTGGCGGGTCGGGCGCCGCCGAGGGGCGGTGGTGGCGGCGGGACGAGCGGCGGCCGGGCGAGGCGCGGGCGGCGGCGAGGGAGGCGGGCCGGAGCCGAGCCGGTGTGGCGGGCGGGCGCCGCCGGGAGGAAGACGGCGGCGGGCGGCGGAGCTGCGGTGGTGGCAAGGCGGCCGGGCGGCGGCGAGGCGGCGCGGGCGGCGGCGGCGGAGGCGGAGGCGCGGGGAGGAGGCGCGGCGGCGGGCGGCGGTAAGGGCTGCTGGCCCGCGACGGGGGCGGGCGGCATGGAGGACGCGGTGGCGGCGGCCACGTGGCAGCCTTCCACTGGCTGGCGGGCGGCGGCGGGCGAGGTGTCCGCGCCGGCGGATACGTCCGCGGCGCAGAGGAGGAAAATTAGGGTTAGGGGGGAGGAAGACCCGGATTTGGAGGGGGGTTTGCTTAAATAGGCATAGAGGGAGCTAGGAGAGTCCAAATGAGGTGTAGTTTTCGACCACACGATCGTGATCGAACGACGGAGAGCATGGAAGTGACTTAGATGGGTTATTGGGCTGTTTTGAAGGGTGTTGGGCTGCAACTTAAAAGAGGCCTTTATGAGAGTGCGTTAACCGCTGAGTACCAAACGAGCTCCAAATGACCAAACTTGACCGTGGTCTACGGTGGTATACCAAGGCCACTAGACAAACCTCGTCCATTTCGAGAAGGTTTAGTACCCGCACACGGAAAAACGTAAAAGGACCGCCGGGGAGATAGGAGTGCCGGATTGCAAAACGGACAACGGAAAAATGCTCGAATCATGAGACTAACACGTATGCAAATGCGATGCACATGATGACATGATAAAAAATGCATGACATGGACAAAATGCAAAAGAGGAAAACCCAACCACGGAGGGAATATCATATCACAATGCCGAAAATGGCAAGAGTTGGAGTTACAAATATGGAAAGTTACTCCGGGTGTTACAACACTCCACCACTACAAGAGGATCTCGCCCGAGATCTAGGACCGAAAGAACTCCGGATATTCGAACGGAGGTGATCCTCGCGCCCCTGTGTAGCTTCTCGGTCGGAATGGTGTGACCACTTCACTTTCAGGAATTTGATTGACTTGTTGCAGTCTTGCGCCGGTTTCTTCAAGAATAGCAACGGGTGCTCATGATAAGAGAGATCTTCTTGAAGGTCAATCTCTCAAGTTGATAGTGCGCTCAGAGTCTTGAAGCACTTATGGTTGTGACACGTGGAACACATCGCACGCTTGCAAAGTTGGATGGAAGCTCGTTGATAGGCTAGATCGCTTCTTTTGCCAATGATCTTGAAAGGACCCACGATCTAGGGGCAAGCTTCCTTTGATACCGGGTTGACGAAAGTGCCTTTCATTGAGAGACGCGAGGTAGACATGGTCTCCGATTTCAAAAGCCACATCACGGTGCTTATCATCATAATAGCTTTTCCGCGCGATTATGCTGCTTTGAGATTCTCACGAATGACTTGGCACATTTCTTCCGCTTCATGATCAAGTCATTGCCAAGAAGTTGGCGCTCATTGCTCTGCACTCAATTGAGAGGAGTACGACACTTTCTCGCCATAGAGAATTTCGAATGGGGCCTTGCCCAACTCGCTTGGAAGCTGTTGTTGTAGGAGAACTCGCATATGGAAGACAATCTTCCCACTTCATACCGAAGAAATGACACAAGCCCCGAGCATATCTTCAAGGATTTGATTTACTCGCCGACTTGGCCACTTGTTTGAGGATGGAAAGCTGTGCTGAAACGAATGTTGGTGCCCATGGCCTTCAAAAGAATCCCAAAACTTGGAGGTAAAGATGCTGCCACGGTCTCAAGAGATCACTTGTGGAATGCCGCAAGGAGACAATCCTCGAGGTGTATAGCTCGCCAACCGAGCTGCTGTGATGGATTCTTTGATAGGAAGAAAATGAGCCACTTTAGTAAGCTTGTCAATGACAACGAAGATAGCATCATTTCCACGCTTGACTTTGGAAAACCAGTCACTAAGTCCATTTCAATATGATCAAACTTCCATTCGGAATAGCAAGAGGTTGGAGGAGACCAGCTGGTCTTTGGTGTTCGCTTTCACTCTTCTCGCAGACATCACATTCATTCACGAATTGAGCAATTCTCGCTTCATTCGAGTCCACCAATATGACTGCTTGAGGTCATGGTACATCTTCGCATTTCCGTGATGAATGGATAGAAGCGAATTGTGAGCCTCTGCTCATAATGACTTTTCGCAGATCACCCTTAGGAACCACAATCCGTCCTCAAAGAACAGAGTGTCTTTGTCATCAACGTGGAAGCACTTGTACTTGAAATGCCCTTGTCGATACCACGCTTCACCTTTTTCACCATGGTATCCGAAGTTGAGCCTCACGAATCTGATCTTCCAAAGTAGGAGAGACTATGAGGTTGGCAAGAAAGCCTTGAGGAACAACTTGAAGATTCAGCTTATGGAAAGCTTCACAGAGATCCGCTGAAAGGGCTTGAGGATTAGACTGCTGCAGAAGCCTTCCCGCTCAAAGCATCTGCAATGACATTGGCCTTGCCCGAGTATATTCAATACTTGGGTTGTACTCTTGAATCATTTCACCCATCGAGTCTGCCTCGAGGTTGAGGTTGGGTTGAGTGAAGATGTACTTGAGACTCTTGTGATCGTGAAAATGTCCACTTTCCTTCCCAACAAGAGATGTCTCCACGTTATCAATGCATGGACAATCGCCGCCAACTCAAGATCGTGAGTGGGGTAGTTCTTTTCGCTGGGCTTCAATCAAGTAGAGGTATAAGCCACAACTCTCTTCTCTTGCATTAACACAGACCGAGACCTTGAAGAGAAGCATCACGTAAAACTTCAAATGGCTTGGATTCATCAGAGGAGTCAAGACAGAGCTGTGACGAGTTTTCTTTGAGAGTATTGAAAGCAACGCCACACTGTGGAGACCGTATATACTTCACATGCTTCGAGGAGGTTGGAAAGAGGCTTTGCAATCTTGGAGAAGTTCTCAACGAATCTTCGCAATAGCTTGCAAGACCAAGAAAATCATGGAGCTGCTTGACATTCTCGAGGAGGTTCCCAATTCACAATTGCGACACCTTCTGGATTAACAGCGATGCCCTTGGCGGAGATGATATGACCAAGATAAAGCACTTCATCAAGCCAAAATTCACATTTGGAGAACTTAGCATAGAATTGATACTCGAGCTTGTCTAGCACCAATCGCAAATGTTTGGCATGATCCTTCTTATTCTTGGAGAAGACCAAAATATCATCAAGATAGACCAAGACGAATTCATTGGTGTAGGGATTGAAAATGAAGTTCATCATCCGAGAGAATGTTGGAGGAGCATTGACGAGGCCGAAAGACATGACAGTATATTCATAAGAACCAAAGCTTGTTCTGAATGCTGTCTTGGGAATATCTTGTTCACGAATGCGAATCTGATGATACCCCATACGAAGGTCAAGCTTTGAGAACACCGTAGCACCTTTGAGTTGCTCGAAAAGCTCATTGATGTTGGGAAGTGGATACTTGTTCTTGATTGTCTTCTTATTCAATGGACGGTAATCGACGAAAGTCGGTCCGTGCCATCCTTCTTTTGGACAAAAGAACACCACAACCCCAAGGAGATGAACTCGGTCCGATCAAACCCAGACGCCTTGTTCATCGAGCTGCTTCTTCAATTCCTTCAGCTCATCAGTCCAAGCTTGTATGGACGCTTGCAAACGGGTTCAAGGCTGTGCTCAAGATCGATAACGAACTCAATCGCCGATGAGGAGGCATACCCGAAGCTCTTCCGAAAGACATCTTGGTACTCACAAACGATCGAATCGAGAGATAGCATTCAGTTCGCCTCTTCTCATTGAGAGAAAACAACCAATGGTTTCATCACGAGCGCATAGATGATCACATCATTAGAAGAGTGAGTCAATTGAATTTCCCCGCAGCACAATCAAGCTGAGCTTTGTGCCGAGAAAGCCACCCATTCCGAGAATAAGATCAATATCCGAGTCACCAAGAACAATTGGTTTAGAAAGAAATCTATAATCGCCCATCTTGATAGAGACATTAGGAGCAACCAAACTAGAATTCATAAGCCTTCCGGAGAAACAACTTGCATAACTTTGGAGAGAATCTCTCGTGTCAACATTGTGCTTCATGCAAAAGGATATGACATGAAAGAATGCGATGCACCAAGATCAAATAAGACTTTTGCAGAATATCATTAATCGAGAGATTACCCATTATCACATCAAGATTCTCCGCTTGAGCTGCATTCATCATATTGACCTTGGCATGCTTTGGATTATGCTTGACCACCGCATTGCTGGAAGATTTCACAGAGGAGGAGGCGAAGGCGCCCTGGTTGAAGCACTTGTTCGATAGTGACCTTTTCGCTGACATTTGTTGCAAGTCACCTCGAGAGCGGACGGTGGTAAGGAGCACTTGACCTTGGAGCTTGAGAATTAGACTTGTTCTCGATAGCTTGGGTTGGGTGGGTGGAAGATCCACGCCACCTGAGTTCTTCTCGCCGGTAAGGCCGACGGAACGGAGGAGGAGGAAGGTAAAACTTCGCCGCTTAGCTGCCACTTGAGAGGAAGAAGAGGACTGAACTGCATCCCCGATTCTCTTCTTAGAAGCCTCACATTTGAGCTGGGCAGCTTCTTGCTTCAAAGCCATGTTGTAGAAATCATCATACTTATCTCGCTCAAAAGCACAAGAGCTAATTGCAGATCTTCTCTCGCACCACCTCCGAATTGATAGATCATACTCTTTTCATCGTGCACGCCTTGCTTAGCAAAACGAGCGAAGCTCGAACTGGATATTGTATTGATAGACGACATGTTGCCTTGCTTGAGATTGCGGAACTCCTCACGCTTGCTCTCAACAACACTTTTCGAATGTGATGAGCTCAAATCACGGCGAACTCATCCCTGTAATGACACGACCTCCTCTCGAATCTTTGTATTGTCGGTACCACTCAAAGCAGCTTGATCCTTGAGTTGAAACGATGCAAACTTGACAAAGTCCTCGTGTCCGACATTGCTACAATCAAAGTGCTTGCAGATGTCCACTAACCAATCGTCGCCGCTCGTGGCCTCAACACGTAAACCGAAAGACTTCGCTGATTAGCGAGGAACCGATCGAGAGTAGCAAAATGCGGCTGATTGTTGCCTTGACCTTGATTTCCTTGATTGCCTTGCCCTCGAGTACGCTTCTGCAAGAGCTGCAAAATCATCTCGAGCATTGGCATTGGTGGCTGCCATGATAGCTTGCCGTGCCTCCGGAGGCGGAGGTGGAGGTGGAGGATTCGATCGATCCCCATCATTGCGATCCGGATTCAGACGCTACATGGAGCCATCCTCAAGAGGGTGACATCCGTTAGTCCTTTGATAGACAAAAAGATAAGTAGAATCAACGGATAGAAATTGCAACATATAGTCTTCACAATAAACATTCAACAAGAATGAACGAATGAATTCCAAAGTTAATCATCACACGCCCATTAAGGTGAGAAGCCACTTAGATAAAGATATGGAAACAACATCTGTCTTAGAAACAAATCAATATCACAACTGAAAACAAAAGATTGGCTTCTAGAATGAGCCGAACAAACACATGATAGAGATTTCACCAAAGTGTTCGTGGTGGGGCCCACACGACACGACGATAGCGGACGCCATTAATGACAAACAAGACGCCCCGAATCAGCATAGCCAAGGATTCTTTAAGACGCCTCGCGACCATCAGAATCGACCGTGAATGGGCGGACCACTAGACGTTGAACCCCAATCTCAAATCATACATCCGTCGGAAAGAATATCCCGTAAGCTACTAGAATTCCCACCTATAAACTCCCAAACTTTCTGGTTATGCAATCTGGTGTTGGGGATACAGGGACACAAAATATATCACCCAAACTAACAATACCTAGATCCACAGATCCATCCGTCAACACATAACCAAGAAATCCTCGAAATCGTGGTACCTCGACCTTCAAAAACATCCGTTATACAAGTCATGGCAATACTCTCAAGACTCGCCCAAGATCGGGCTATCAGGTTATCTCACCAACAACTGCACAAAAGAGATTTCGATGTCGGCAAAACTCGTATTCCGAATCGCAACGATAAAATTGTGACGACAACACCCGGAGCTCAACTCCCCGGACACCGCCACAACCCCTAAATGTCGAGGCACCAAGAACAATGTTCTCGCCACAAAACCATCGGAACGATTCCAAGATACCCACGTGATCCTAAAAATTTTTTAGTGAAATTTGAGAAGAGAAGAGTCAAAACTCTACGTCAGATACCTCACCAGAGCGATTTAAGGACTGGGAGTAAAAGAATCCTACTCCGATATATATAATCCTAAGACTCAAAACATTTTCCATTCTAGACTCAACAACGCCAAAGAAACAATCAAGTAGGGGCTCCTAAGTCGGGAAGGCTCGATTACCAACTTGTAACGCCTCGATGCGGCTATATCTCCCACGTGTCGAGGCACGACTTAGAGGCATAACCGCATTGAAAGCAATGTCGCAAGTGAGGTAATCTTCACACAACCCATGTAATAAATAAGGAAAGAGATACATAGTTGGCTTACAATGCCACTTCACACAAGACATAAATAAACATCCATCATTCAGAGTACACTCAAGGTCCGACTACGGAACCAAAATAAAAGAAGATACCCCAAATGCTACAGATCCCCGATCGTCCCAACTGGGCACCACTATCGATCATCAGAAAGACACATAGTAACGACCACGCCTCGTCGAACTCCCACTTGAGCTCGGTTGAATCACCCGCACCGCCTCATCGGAACCTCGCAACTGTGTTTGAAGTATCCGTGAGTCACGGGACTCAGCAATCTCACACCCGCGAGATCAAGACTATTTAAGCTTATAGGAAGGACAGAGTAGTAAAGTGGAGCTGCAGCAAGCTACTAGCATATATGGTGGCTACTTCGCAAAAGAGAGCGAGAAGAGAAGCAAAGCACGGTCGTGAAACTAGTAGCGATCAAGAAGTGATCCTGAACTACTTACGCCGACATAACTCCAACATCGTGTTCACTTCCGGACCACGAGAAGAGACCATCACGGTTACACACGCGTTGATGTGTATTTTATTTGAGGTCAACTTTGGGTTTTCTACAACCGACATTAACAAATTCCCATCTGCCTCATAAATCAGGGCACGGCTTTCAAAGATATTACCCCGCAGGGTGTCCCAACTTAGCCCATTATAAGCTCTCACGGTCAACGAAGGATATTCCTTCTACCGAAGACCCGATCAATCTCGAATCCCGGACTACAAGACATTTCGACAGAATAAAACAAGACCAGCAAAGCCACCGACAGCCGACAACCCGATAGGAGCTGCACATATCTCGCTCGTGGCACATCCGGATGAGACATCCTACGAGTAAAACCAAGCCTCGAAGTTTCCCCTGCAGGCCCCGTAGTTCACTTCAGTTCGGGCCAGCACTCAAGGAGCACCGTCCGGGGTTAAATAAAGATGACCTCGGCTCGCGAAAACCCGGGAAAAGGCTTAGGTGGCAAATGGTAAAACCAAAGTTGGGCCTTGCTGGACGAGTCTTATTCAAAGCGAACTGTCAAGGGGGTCCCATAAATCACCCAACCGTAAGGAACGCAAAATCAAGGAACATAACACCGTATGACGGAAACTAGGTGGCAAGAGGAACAAAACACTGCATAAGGCCGAGCCTTCCACCCTTTACCAAGTATATAGATGTATTAATTATAGCAGATATATATATTGTGATATCCCCAACAAGTAAACATGTTCCAACAAGGAACAACATCTCCATGTTCCAACAAGGAACAAACTTCAGCTTCACCGCAACTAGCAACGCTATAAGAGGGCTGAGCAAAGCGGTAACATAGCCAATCAACGGTTTGCTAGGAAAGGATGGTTAGGGCTGACATGGCAATATGGGTGGCATGATATAGCAAGTGGTAGGCATCGCAGCATAGGCATAGCAAAAGAGCGAGCAACTAGCATAGCAAAGATAGAAGTGATTTCGAGGGTATGGTCATCTTGCTCGCAATGTTCTCGAGTTGTCGAAAGCTTGATCCTCGAAGCGCTTCTCAACAGGTTCCTCGCTCACGCACTCGCCTCCGGCTCTACCCAAAGCAACAACACAAACAAAGGAACCACAATAAATCACGGTGCAATGCACAATCAACATGATGCAAAACATGACATGATATGCGGATGTGATATGCAATGCGATAAAGCGCCCGAAGGTAATGATGAACCAGGCATCAACTTGGCAAACCAAGCATGCCACTGAAAGATGAGATGATTTCGTTGAAATCGATATAAAGATCACCGAATCGGATGCACGGTTTGCAAATGACAAGCAAAACAAGAATGGCGCAAATCTGCCATTAACAGCATGATGCCACTTAGCAAGCAACAATTAATTGCTACTGCACCCAAACGTACCAACAAAGCACATGGCAGTGATCTACACAAGATGCTCGACAAAAGATGAGCACTGAGCTACGGCTAGTTCACATCATAACAGGTTCAAACAAGCATGGCAAAAGTGCACAAAATATCAGGCTGGACATGGCAAAACAGCATCAGGTTGCAATGTTCAGAGCAGCAAAACTACATGCTACAGGAACTTAAAATAGCAAAACATGGCATGGCATGAATCTACTCAAAGCCTAGAACAAAAGTCCCTTACTGACCATAAGCCAAAAGGACTAGAAAATATAGTAACACCCATGTCAATATTGAAAGTTTCATAACAGATTCAGCAACATGACATGTCAAAACTGATAACGAGTAGGCATGCTTACAAGATCAATGCACTCACTACAGAGCCCTATATGATAAACTAAGCATACATACATCAAGAAGACATGACATAGAAGACATACATGGCAAGAACAATAACATAGCATAAATGGATCAACCACAACAAGCTTGGCAAAATTGAATAACATGTAAACAATCTGCCAGGAAACATTTGATAGCAAAAGTAGAGCTCGATTGACTCAAGCTATGGCACTCCATAATTGCAAAAAAAGGCATGGATGGATAGAGCAAGACATGCTTTACAAAACATCCTTACTGAAGTATCTCAAAATATGCATAGATCTCTCGGTATCATCAAGTTAACATGGCATCAAAATCAGCTAAAACAGGACTGAAATCAGCAACATCAGGACACCTACTTTGCATGCTTGTGCTAGTCACCACATAGATCACAAAAATACATGGCATATATCCCTGGAAGGATGGCATGGCATTTTACAAAACACATGTAGGACTCAAATTCATAGGGTGCACACATTAATCATGGCAAAAATAACAAAAGTGCAACTTCTGTTACGAAACAGAAACTAACATCACATAGCACTCTTCCAACAGCATTTCGGGCATCAATATGAGCTCAAATGAAAATGATGCAATGGAAGGAAATGATCTACTCTTCGAGACGAACATTTTTATATATTATACGCGCAAAATGGAGCTACGATGACAAAGTTACAGCACGTTGAAAATGCAACAAAATAATAATAACATGCAAAAGACTTAGAGAAAACTGGAGGGGAGAGAGAGGTCAACGGGCGCGGGAACCGAGATCGGATCGGGGCCCGACCCGATCGGATCTGGCGACGGCGGCGGAGGAGCTCGCCGGAGGAGGTGGTGGTCGGGCGGCGCGAGGGGGGCTGGGGAGGCGGGGGCGGTCGGGAGGCGCGGGCGGCGGGCGGAGGGAGGGGCGCGGCGGGAGGAAGCCGGCCGGGCGGGCGGGGCGGCCGGGAGGAAGCGGCGGGCGGGGAGCGCAAGGCCAGCGGGCGGGCGCGGGCGGCGAGGCGGGCGGGCGGCGGGCGGAGGAGGAGGAGGCGGGGAGGCGCGCGCGGCGCCGGGCGGTGGGCGGGGCGCGGGCCCGCGACGGGGCTCGGGCGGGCTGCGCGGGACGCGGTGGCGGCGGTTATGTGGCAGCCTGCCACTGGCTGCGGGCGGCGGCGGCGAGGTCCGCGCCGGGCGGATACGCTCGCGGGCGCAGAGGAGGAAAATTAGGGTTAGGGGGAGGAAGACCGGATTTGGAGGGGGTTTGCTTAAATAGGCATAGAGGGAGCTAGGAGAGTCCAAATGAGGTGTAGTTTTTACCACACGATCGTGATCGAACGACGGAGAGCATGGAAGTGACTTAGATGGGTTATTGGGCTGTTTTGAAGGGTGTTGGGCTGCAACTTAAAAGAGGCCTTTATGAGAGTGCGGTTAACTGCTGAGTACCAAACGAGCTCCAAATGACCAAACTTGACCGTGGTCTACGGTGGTATACCAAGGCCACTAGACAAACCTCGTCCATTTCGAGAAGGTTTAGTACCCGCACACGGAAAAACGTAAAAGGGACCGCCGGGGAGATAGGAGTGCCGGATTGCAAAACGGACAACGGAAAAATGCTCGAATCATGAGACTAACACGTATGCAAATGCGATGCACATGATGACATGATAAAAAAATGCATGACATGGACAAAATGCGAAAATGGCAAAAGATGGAAAACCCAACCACGGAGGGAATATCATATCACAATGCCGAAAATGGCAAGAGTTGGAGTTACAGTAAATATGGAAAGTTAGGTTCGGCCCTCTCGATCCTTGATTAATATTGATGATATGGGTAGTACAAGGTGTTACGAGACGGATGAAGTCTTCAATCTTGTATCTTCATAGTCCAGAGTCCGCCAACGGTGATAGTTCGCTATCCTGACACCCCGTAATCCAGACTCTCTCAAGAGTCACTGAACCAGGCTTCAATGACGATTTAGTCCGCGCGATATTGTCTTCGCATTGCAAGGCGGGTTCCTCCTCCTAATACTTCATAGAAGATTTTGAACACAAGGATAGTGTCCGCTCGCAAAACAAGTTCCACATACTACTATAGAGAGAATAACCTTTGCACAAATTGCCGACGATTCCGCGGCGTGACATCACACCACGGCCAGCCTTTATATTAATCGCTTTTACTGTTCCACCTCAAGCGCTTAGCGAGGCGGTTTCTTGGCACGCCTTATCAAAGCGGAGATCGTGCCCCTTATTCCGGGATTCCCATCAATACGGACATGGTAACCCAACGCGCCATTGATTACGGCACTTGGGGGATAAGCGAAGTTTTACTAGTCTGGCGGGGGACGATAGCTTCGTCTGGTCCATATAAGGGATAAGGATCCACCTTTTCGCCTATGCCTTCTTCCTCCTTTGCTCATCCATTTCACAAGACTGAAGCCCAGCGCCCAAGTCCGCACATCCCACCTCAACCTTCTCCAACTATGTCCGGAGCGGGAGGCAAGTGGATGGCCTCCTCCGTCACGGACGGGCACATCAAAAAGATGCGGAAGGCCGGATACTTGTCCAGCGACGTCGCGCGCCGGCTCCCCGACGAGGGGCAGCTCATTCCAACCCCCAGGCCCCATGAGAGGGTGGTGTTCCTCACGCACTTCCTCCGTGGACTAGGTTTTCCACTTCACCCATTTGTCCGGGGCTCATGTTCTACTACGGCCCGGACTTCCACGATCTGGCCCTGAATTTCATCCTCAACATCTCGGCGCTCATCGTCGTGCAGGCGAGGCCTTCCTCTCTGATCCAGCCCCACTTCGCTTATGGCTGAAGATCTTCAATGTCAAGCCGGAGGTAGTGGGCGGCCGCCAAGTGGAGTGCGGAGGTGACATGGTTGGCAAGATGGCCAAAGTCTTATGGCTCGAGGGCTCCTTTGTGGAGACCATAAAGGGGTGGCAATCGGGGTGGTTCTACATCACCGAGCCGCGCGACTCTCAATGGGCGGCGGCCCCCGAATTTCGATCTGGCTTCCCCACACGGCTCACATCACGGAAAGAGACGGGCCTGACGTGGGGTGATTCGGAAGAGCTGTCCGGACTCCAAACCTGCGTCCAAACCCGTGGACAAGAATCTCAACCTTGTCAACGTAATCCGTGTGATGCTCATCCGCCGGATTCTCCCATGCCAACAACGGGCCTTCAAATTGTGGGAGTTTGATTCGCAAAACACAAAATCTGAAAAGGCTCTTCGACACTATGTACGAAGATGCCCGAAGGTGCTGTTCATACGCCGAGGTTCTACATCCGCTATCAAGATCGCGGATTCAGCTCGCAGATCGTGCTAGTGAGGTGTTATTTTACCCTTTATGGGACTCTTTTTCATAGTTTGACTCTATGCGGATCTAAAACTCCCTAACCTTTGACAGACTGGCTGAAGACATCCGGACAAATTAACCGTCCGCCCCCTTGCCGAAGACCCAGCGGATGCCCGATTGACGGAAGGGTTGGTGGCCCGCACTCACGTGGTGCCGGAGAAGAAGGCCAAGAAGAAGGCCACGGGAACTCAAGGAGCTCCCGCGCCAAAAGTTGCCGGACTCATCGTCCGATGACTCGAGCGGAATCCTCCCTAAGGAAGAGGAGGAAGAAGCCTCCCCAGCAGGGGAGAGAAGAAAGGAAGGCCGCCTGACCGGGAGGCTGGAGGTCCAAGAAAGGAAGGACTTATCCACCAACGCCGACAACGACGAGGAGGAGGGCCAACAAGGGCTAAGCTCTGGCAGATCGTAAGTGTCCGACCCAGAATAGCTCATGGCTTTTTATTTGTCGACAGCATCTTCTAACGCTGAATATAACCATGTAGCCCGCCCATGATTTGCAGCTCGCCGCTTCATCGAAGCGGTTTTGAATTCGCCGGATGTGAATAGCACTTCACTTCCGACCGCCCTCCCTCGTGACGCAGATAACACCGCGGTGGAGTCCCAAAAGGCCCAGCCAGAGGAGGTGGTCTCGAGGTGCCGCAGGCGCACCTCCTGACTCGGTGCAAAGGCTAAAACCCATAGGGCTCTAAGTCCGCCTCAGGCCGACTCCAGATCGAACCTTTAGTGGTTCCAAGTCCGGCAAGCAGCCCTTTCGAAGAAGGGTAAGACTATGACGCTGGTGACCTCCGCCCATCCCGAGGCACCGGATAGCTTGGCCGGAGGCGCTTAAAGGCGCCCATCGACGAGGAGCACCGACTCGCTATGAGTGTGGTGATCCAGAAGTTCAGTCCGCCAAGAGCGGGCTGACTAAAGCCTGCACCAGCCTTCTAACAAAGCTTTGAGGTTGGTTTAGAATATGTAAAAATATTACCGTGATAGACAAGAGCCCTCGATGCTTAGTTCGGTGTTCGGGAAGAAAAGCCAAATGAGGATCTAAAAAGATATACGCAGGAGTCTAACATAAGTATGTCAATATGGGAATGCAGGCGCTGCTGACCCTCGCCAGACCGATCATGGAGGTCAATGCATTGAAGCAGAGCCTCGAGCGGTCCGAGAACGAGCTCGGTCTTGCCAAGAAGCAGCTCGAGGACAAGGAAGGTAAGTAATACCTTATTAAAGTAATACCTTATAGAAAGGATTTGGTTGCAAAAAATGACATGAATAACGTGGGTATTGTAGGGGCCACGAACGAGGTGGCGACCCTGAAGGAAGCGGTGTCCACGGCCGAAAGCAAAGCGGCCGCGGAGCGCACCGAGCAAGAGAAGCAGGAGGCATGGGTGGCGGAGGTGCGGCAAGAGCTCCAGACTCTCATAGAAAAACACGAGAGTTTGGAGCGTGACTCGAAGACTCGAGAGTCTGAGCTCGCCTCGGCTCTTGAGAGTGCCAAAGCCTCTAAGGCCGAATCCCAAAAAGCCCTCCAAGAAATTGAATCATTAAAGAAGATAGCGGCGGGTAAGGCATTGTTTATGCAAAGCAAGCATGTGAAAGTGAAGTATCTATTAATTACCCGAATCCGGAGCTCTCCAGGAGCATTCGCAGATCTGCCCCGTAGTGTGTCTGATGCCGCCGCGTTCTACCGCGCCAAGGAGGGGAGCTCGATGGAAAAGGTGTTCTAGTCTCAGTATGCTGAGGCCGGACATCCGGTGCCCCTAAGCGACCAGCTGAAGCAGCTGGTCGAGCTCCACAAGGTCGCCGAACAGGCCATGAAGGGCCTCATAGTTTGGCTGTGGCCATTGGAAGCCATGCCTGGGAGCTACTTTGGGCTAGTGCGGCGGCTGGTGGACGCTGTCCATGGATAGAAGTCATCAAGCGCCCGCCTGCATTGAAGGTGCCTGTTGGGCCTTGCCCGTGCTAAAGTGCACCGGGCAAGCTGGATCCCGAGAAGCTTGTGACGACGGGCCACCAAGGGCAAGGAGCATCGCAAGTCCGAAATGTACTATGAGGGCGCTATGAAGGGTGCCCGCCTTTATAGCGGTGAATGCTCCAGAGATGTAATTTTGAATAGACTCGCATTTGTTATCCCAGACGCTGAAAACTTGTTCATATGCGCTAAGCAACGCTTGTGAATTTAAAATATTACCTTCTGTCCGGCCGCTTATCAAATTTGAGAGATGGCAAGTCGTTGGCTTCAGCCCCATGCCACGAAAGTGTCGGGTGTTCGGGATAAACTTGAGCGCTCTTGTTCCCATTCTGGGTCCTTCGAGGAGGCGCCAACGAACGTAACAAGGCAACCGGACTTATAGTGCTTGAACACTCTCACTTAGCCATATAATTCTATAATTTTAAATTTCGCGAAGCCCCTAGTATTCGAAGACCGAAGTTCGGGCGCTATCCACGCCTTTGGCCGGACAATGCCGACTCGCCTAAGCGCATAAGTCTTTAGGGACCCGAAAAACCTCTCGAACAGCGATCGCTCGCCTCTATCATGACGGTCAGTTTTAGCTTTCCACCGAGGTGCTCAACCCAGCTCAACCGGGCACAATCACAAGTGGTTCTCCCAGCGCTACCTTAGCCGATATAACGGAACATAAGGTACCAAAACATGGGAGCCGGGCAAACCCAACTATTGACCCAAGACATGATTCGAGCCGATGCATATAATGCTATAAATTGGATGCCCGACTTGTGAAAGTGTTCGGACTTATCACACCATATTTTGGGGTACTTAAGCCCCGTGTATTGGCCGCACTAAAGTGAACGAAAGTGCAACATGTCATGAAATGGACATATATATAGATAAAGAAAGGAGTACAATAATAGGCAAAAGCTATGTATTGTTTATTCAAAAGGTAATCGCAATGAAAGCGTAACGATATAAATAGTGCGATAAGCAAGGGATGGGACTATTTAACATGTCCTCTCCAGGGGTAAGCTGCGGATGGTATGTAAAACAAGTATAATGCTCGTAGTAGAGACCACCGACACTCGACGAGCTTTCGCTTCCTGGCTGTTGCATGGTGAGTTCGGCAATTTAGTGCCGACAGGGCTTCGGAAAACGAAGTCCTGAAAGTAAGAAAAAGAAAAGGAAAATAATGACACAATCGGAGCCCCCGTGCGTTGAGCCGCATTCTCGGCGCAGCGTGGTCGTGCCCCTCCCTTATGCCCATGGTATCTCCAGAGCGTAGTTATGTACGCAGTAGTAATGGCTTCGCAATTTCGCGAGGGCTGGGGTTAGCCGGATTGCTACGCTGCGGCTTGGATCATGCCAGCGGTCTTGTTGTAGGTTACTCCGGCCGCTTTGATAGTGGCCGGACTCGAGAATTGCTGTGAGAGGCTGCCTTGCACCTCCACCGTGAGGGCCGCCAGATGCTCCTCCGCTCGAGAGAACATTCGGTGTTTCCATTGACCGTGATTACCCCGAGGGCCCGCATCTTGAGCTTGAGGTATGCGAAAAGCGGCACCGCATTGAACTTTGCAAATGTGGTTCATCCAAGCAAAGGCGTGATAGCCGCCGCGAACGGGACTATGTCAAGATTAACTCTTCGCCTCGAAGTTATCCGGGATCCAAGACCACTTCGAGTGTAACTGAGCTCGTACATTGGCCTCTACACCTGTATGACGCCTTTAAAGGTCGTTTTGTGGGTGTAATCCTTGAGGGTCTATGCCCATTTTGGCGATCAGATCCCGATAGAGCAGTTCAGGTTGCTACCGCGGCCCATCAGACTCTAGTGAGGTGAAATCCACAATGATTGGGTCAAGAACCAATGCGGCGAATCCGCCGTGGCAGATGCTAGTGGGTGGTCCTTCGATCAAAGTTGATCGGGCAGAGGGCCATGGGTTGAACTTTGGGGCGACTGGCTCCATCGCATATACGCCCCTTAGCGCACGCTTCCTCTCCTTTTGGGTATATGGGTTATGATATCATGTTCACCGTCCGCACTTGTGGGGGAAACCCTTCGTCCTCTATTGTTCGCGGCCGGGCTCCTCCTCGCCATCGCTATGCAGCCCCTTGTCATTGAGTTCGCATTTAACTTGCTCGCTTGTTTGAAGACCCAACAATCCCTGTTGTGTGGTTGGTTGGTTTTCGGGGTGCCATGTATTTGGCACGAGCGATCGAGTATTCGGTCCAGATTGGACGGGCCCCGAGTATTTCTTTTGAACTGCTTTTTCGCTGACCGGGTTTAGAGCCTCAATCCGCATTGACCGATGTATCTTCAGATTATCGCCCAATGCGACGCTTGTTCTTGTTGCGACGCGACCTGCCATTGTTGTCCTTGGTATTCAACTACCGTGGTTTTTGGTCAAGTTGTTACCACGAGCCAGCCAGCTGTCCTCTCCCGCGCAAAAGCGGTCATGAGCGCTGTGAGGGCTGCCATGGATTTCAGCTTTTCCGCCCTAGGTGCCGGGCAAGCCACTCGTCATGGATGTTATGTTTGAAGGCTGCAAGGGCCTCGATCCGACACAATCAATGATTTGATTTTTCTTGGTTAGGAACCGTGTCCGAATTGTGTGGCCGATTCTTCCGCTGCTGAATTATTTGGCTGAGGTCATCGGCGCCCGGTGGTCACACATATGTGCCCGGAAGTTATCAAGGAATGCGGCTTCCGTGTCCTCCCAACAACCAATTGATTTTGCCGGGCAAGCTGTTAAGCCAATGCCGAGCTGGTCCTTTAAGCTTGAGTGGGAGGTATTTGATGGCGTAGACCATCACCACGGGCCATGTGGATATGGAGGAGGTAGTCCTCATCCAAACCGCAGGATCTGTTGTGCCATCGTATGATTCTATGTTTACGGGTTTGAAACCCTCGTGGATTTTATGATCCATCACTTCGTCTCGTGAAGCATAGTGGGTGTGCGGCGCCTCAGACAATATATCACGATGCAGCTCAAATGAGCTTTGTTCATCGTGTTCGCCCGCCGAGTTGCTATATCTGGCGTGACGGTTATCATCACGTGTCGTGGGGCGCCCAGATAATCCGTAGATCGATCTTGTTTGCCTTGCCTTGTCCTCCAATTTGTCTCGCAGGTCTGGCACGGTTCCCCGTGCCTTGGTCGAGCGGCGCTGGGGTGTGGCTTGAATGGAGGGTCTAGAGGCCTTCGTCATGCCACGGGTGGCGGTCGGCCGCATCATGCGCCGGTGATGTGGGTTTGGGTGCTGCTTCCTCTAATTGGGGTAGCAGCCTGCTTTTGGGTATCTCTTGAGGGGCGCTCGAAGTTCATACTCTTCGCCGCAAGGACTTCAGTCCATCCGTCGCCTAGCAAGTCTTGGTCAGCTCTAAGTCTGCTGCTGCTTTTCTTGAGGCTGCTTGCCGTGGCCATAAGCCCGCGCTTGAAACGCCCTGCTCGGCGGATCCTCGTGCACGACAAATTGGCTGTCGTTGAGGCTTGCCTCATCTTCGGAGGGAGGCATATAATTATCGCCTCCACCTCCCTCTCGCCGCCTATCATGAGGGCTGGCTTCTCCCTCCTCCTGTGTTGAATCCTGCTGGAGGGGGTTGTCTTCGGCATTGTCTGGGGGTATTAATATCTCCCGTGATGGAATCACCGTTTTTGCTGTGGCGGGATTTAGAGCAGCGCCGCTGACGCCGGCTCTTGGGCTGCTTCTTGGAGGGATCATCCTCCGCTGTTCCATCGCTGCTCCCATCTTTTGGGATGTCCACCATGTATATGTCGATGACGAGGTGGCCTTCAGCTGCCCTCAGAGGCGCTGGTTCTGGTCTCTTCCAAAGATCGCCGCCCATACCGCCGATGTCTTCGTGAGTCGGGTCGAGCATGTCGGTCAAATCATCGACGGTGGCTACAAAGTGTGGTGGTGGGCGTTGAATTTCTTCATCGTCCCAGATCCCAACATTCCCGACCATAGTCCGCCAGGGCTCTCCGAGCAAAGAGAGAGACTTTAGTGAATTCAGGATGTCGCCAAAGGGCGAGTGCTGAAAGATATCCGCGGCGGTGAACTCCATAACCGGCGCTTAATCGGATTTGATTGGCAGGGCCGCGGAGGGTTCAGAGTCCGGAGAGGAGTCCGGCACCTTGGAGTCATGGTCTTCGCAGCGACAGGATGGAGTTCGCCTAATCGCCATAAAGATCGTGAGCCCCGAGGCGGTGTCCAACCACTCGCCCTCGACGGCGGAGTCCGCCCGAGCTAAGGGTCGAGCGACGCCGGTGCGCCTCCGTGACACTGTTCGGGCGGCAGAGCTAGATCGTGTCCATCGAGACAAAGCAAAGACGCTATCGTGGCTCAATCCTTCAAGATCAAGTCTCCGTGGATGTCGGCCGTAGTTCAATCTCCCAAATCTGACCCGATGGCCAGGGGCGAGCGATCTGCTCCTGTGGCCAAGTGAATTGTCCCGTAGTGCAAAGCCGCCGAATACGTAAGATCTGTCCGGGAGGAAAGTCTCACCGGACCGTGTCGTTGTTGATGATCGAAGGAGCCATCGGGCCTAAGGATGACGACACGAGGAACTCTCAATGAAAGCACCAATGTCGGTGTCAAACCGCGGATCTCGGTAGGGGGTCCCGAACTGTGCGCTTAGGAGGATGGTAATAGGAGAGAAGGGACACGACAGTTTTTACCCAGGTTCGGGCCCTCTCGATGGAGGTAATACCCTACCCTGCTTGATTAATATTGATGATATGGGTAGTACAAGAGTAGATCTACCATGAGATCAGAGAGGCTAAACCCTAGAAGCTAGCCTATTGTATGATTGTTATTCGTCCTAAGGACTAAAACCCTCCGGTTTACATAGACACCGGATAGGGTTAGGGTTACACAGAGTCGGTTACAATGGTAGGAGATCTACATATCCGTATCGCCAAGCTTGCCTTCCATGCCAAGGAAAGTCCCATCCGGACACGGGACGAAGTCTTCAATCTTGTATCTTCATAGTCCAGGAGTCCGGCAAATGGTGATAGTTCGGCTATCCGGACACCCCCTAATCCAGGACTCCCTCATTGGTCCTCGCCTGTCAAAGGCTCTGGTGGTGACGCCGGCTTGGGCTCCACGATGACCTCCTTCCTACCGTTGTAACTGTCTTGGTCTTGTTGCACCTAAACGGATGCCTTTGCTTGACACTCTTGCCGGCGCTTTCCTCCTTTGAACCAAAGAGGAAATGAGGACACTGCGCAGGATGGCGCCCCCCTGGCGCCCTTGGTCGTCATGGCTTGCGTCATGGGCACCTCGTGAGGCACCCCGCCTTGATGTCTCCGGGCCTCGCGAGCCAGCCCGACGAGGCCGCAGGCTCGAGGAAGCTTCTGTCGTCCGCTCATGAGGCTTGGCCCCTCGCGAGTGTCTTGAGCTTGTGCTGATGAAGATGGGCCATCGATGGGCCACCCCTTGAGCCACGCCTGCAGGCCACAGTGCAAGTCTGGGTACCCCTGCTCCAGAGTGACGACATGTCAGATGTCTTCTTGCAAAAGCTTCAGAGTGCTGGCTCTGGCATCGGAGGCTAGGGCATGCTGGCATGAGGAACTTACAGACTCTCGCAAAGAAGAAGCATATCATAGGAATCAAGGGCATCAAGTTCAAGAAGGATCACTTGTGCGGTGCTCATGAAGTCGAAAGATGACTAGGCCAAGCATCCTCAAGACAATCATGACGACATCTCAACCCTTCGAGCTGCTACACATGGACTTATTTGGCCCTACTCACTACTCTACTCTCACCACAACTGCTTGTCTCTATGGCTTCGTCATTGTTGATGGTTATTCAAGATATACATGGGTTCACATAATTTTCTACAAGACTGAAGTGCAGGATGTCTTCCGACGCTTCGCCAACTGTGCCATGAACAACTATGGTGTCAAAATCAAGCATATCAGGAGTGACAACGACACTGAGTTCAAGAACACTGGCCTCAATCTTTACTTGGATACAATGGGAATCACTCATGAATTCTCAGCTCCGTACACACCTCAGCAAAATGGCATTGTGGAGCGCAAGAACAGAACCCTCATTGAGATGGCTCGAACGATGCTCGATGAATACAAGACACCAAGAAAGTTCTGGCCTGAAGCCATTGACACTGCTTGCCATGTCATCAACCGTGTTTATCTTCACAAGCTTCTGAAGAAAACATCCTATGAACTCCTCACTGTTAAGAAGCCAAACGTTAGCTACTTCAGAGTATTTGGTGCTAGGTGCTGGATCAAGGATCCACATCACACTTCAAAATTTGCACTGAAAGCACATGAAGGTTTTATGCTCGGTTACGGAAAGAACTCGCACTCCTACAGAGTCTTCAATCTCTTTCTCTATAAAGTGGTTGAAACTGTGGATGTGCGGTTCGATGAGACTAACGGCTCGCAAAGAGAGAACCTGCCAAATGTGCTATATGAAGCTCCACCCAGTGAATCTATCAAGCTAATGGGAACTGGTGAAATCATGCCTTCTGAAGCACAACCTGAAGAGGAACTTATCATTTCTGCACCTAATCAACCTGAAGACAATGCTCGGCCTGAAGATAATCCTCCCAACGATGACAATGATCGGCAAGAACAAAATCTTCGTCCAGTCCATCCACGTGTTGCAAATGAAGTACAGATTGAGAAGATAATTGATAGCATAAATGTGCCTGGTCCACTCACTCGTTCAAGAGCAACACAACTAGCAAATTTCTGTGGGCACTTTGCTTTTGTATCAATATCTGAACCCAAGAAAGTTGCTGAAGCCTTTATGGAACCTGAATGGATTCAAGCTATGCAAGAAGAGCTTCAACAGTTCGAGCTGAACAATGTCTGAGAACTGGTCAAGCGTCCTGACCCTTGCAAGCACAACATAATAGGCACAAAATGGATATATCGCAACAAGCAAGTGAACATGGTCAAGTAGTCAGAAACAAGGCACGTCTTGTTGCTCAAGGATATACTCAAGTTGAAGGGATTGACTTCGATGAAACATTTGCTCCTGTGGCTAGGCTTGAAGCTATTCAGATATCGCTAGCCTATGCTAACCATCACAACATCTTGCTATATCAAATGGATGTGAAGAGTGCATTTCAACGGCAATATTGAAGAAGAAGTGTATGTTGCACAACCTCCGCTTTGAAGATCCAAACATCCTGATATGGTGTACAAGCTAAACGAAGCACTGTATGGCCTCAAACAAGCTCCTCACGCTTGGTATGACACGCTCAAATACTTCCTGAAGAGCAAAGGCTTCAAACCTGGTTCCCTGGATCCCACAGTCTTCACGAAGACATATGATGGTGAACAGTTTGTGTGCCAAATATATGTGGATGACATTACCTTCGGCTGCACCAACCAGAAAATAAAAGTGATGAGTTTGGACACATGATGCAAGAGCAATATCAGATGTCCAAGATGGGTGAGCTGAAGTTCTTCCTTGGTCTTCAAATTCATCAGCAAAGAAATGGCATCTTCATATCTCAAGAGAAATGCCTCAAAGATTGCCTGAAGAAGTTTGGAATGCAAGACTGCAAATGTTACACGACGCCAATGCCAACAAAAAGTCATCTGGGTCCTGATGCCAATGGTAAAGAGTTTGATCAAAAGGTATACCGCTCCATGATTGGTTCTTTACTTTATCTATGTGCATCTAGGCCAGATATTATGCTTAGTGTTTGCATGTGTGCTCGGTTCCAAGCGACACCAAAGGAATCGCATCACTTAGCTGTGAAGCGAATTCTTTGATATTTGGCTTACACCCCAACATTAGGATTATGGTATCCAAAGGGCTCAGAGTTTGATCTGGTTGGATTCTCGGATGCTGATTATGCTGGTGACAAGGTGGATCGCAAGTCTACATCGTGCACGTGTCACTTTCGGGACGATCACTTGTCTGTTGGTCTTCAAAGAAGCGTAACTGTATCACTCTCCACCGCTGAATCTGAATATATTGTTGCTGGATCTTGCTGCGCCAGCTTCTATGGATGAAGAAAACTCTCAAGGACTATGGCATCCATATGAAACAAGTACCACTCTATTGCGATAACAAAAGCGCCATCAAGATTGCCAACAACCCAGCTTCAGCACTCAAAGACAAAGCATATTGATCATCACTTTCTCGTGAGATCATGTCATGAAGGAAGATATTGATATCATACACGCCAACACCAAGAGCAATCGCGATATCTTCACAAAGCCCTTGGATGAGAAAAGGTTTTGCAAGTTATGGTGTGAGCTAAATATCTTGGAATCCTCAAATGTCCTGTGATCAGGCACACATCCTAACACTTATGCATGTTGATGACTTAGATGTTCAACACACGAAGTAGAGTATATCTTAAATCAATGAAGACGTACATTCTGAGTGTGAATACATTAACGCGGAATTTGACTTCGGAGCACCACGATAATTGTGTGCCGTGTCTGGGTCTAATACTTCCTATACGGTGGGTAACGCCACCACCAAATTCTTCTATTTGAAGTGCTTTTCGCATGGCGTTACATTTGCTATGTCTTCACATTTCTTTTGTCTACGGTATCATTGCGTCTTCTTGATTATCTTCACTAGGTTGACTTGGTTGCATTCTGATATTTATATATAAGTTTTTTGTCCTCTACAGCATTCACTTATAGCTATGTCTTCTCTTTTGAATATTTTGAACTAAATGAATGTGATCAGACCCTAATCTCTCTATGCTTTCTACCTCAAACTCTATCTATCCAAATCATATGCATTCTGTTGAAACTGTCGAATGTCTTCTCTGCGTCCTTGTCAGCAAAAGATACAGAGACAAACATTAAATCTGTTTTAAATGCTCTATTCTTATTGCCTGAAACCCGGAGAAGCCGGAACGACCATCCGACAGTCCAGGCGGGCGTGGGAACATGGGACAACTCCAAGTATGTTGCATGTTCACCACGTGTCCCTCAGATGTGAACCGCCAGGGGCACCTGCATAATTACGCTGTGTCGTCCCTTTCCCTATAAATGCAAGTCCAATCGCTGTCAAAATCTTTCTTCCACCTCTCCACCTCGCCAAACCCTAGCGCCACCGCTAGCTCTCGACGACGCCGGTGACGAAGCGCTTAGCTGCCCCGACTTCTCTGACGCCGTCTTCACGCCGGCCGCGAACATCAACCTCTTCGCCGTCACCGTAGGTGTCCTCCGTCACTGAGTTAGGGCATGGAAGATCGAACTGCTCGACCTCCACTTCTTCTCCGCCTAGCGCTCATTGTGTGGTAAATAAAACCTCTTTACCGCCTTTTTGATCCTATAGATTCATCCTTTTGCAAAAGTGGTTTCTACCTCCATAAAATGGATCTACCCCGTCTCGATCTCATAAAATACCTAGTATATTCACTTATGCTTCACACATAGTTAGATTCCTCACTTGTACTTATTCTTGGATTCGTACAAATCTGGAACCGACTCTCAACATATAAGTGAATGTCTTCATGCTATGAGGTCAATGTCTTCTAAACTGATTTATCTTCAAAATCTTTGAGAATGCATATGACCTCTTCCTTCCTCGTGATTCTAATGCTGTCACAGATACATGTCCGTGGAGAATCCTTGGTTCTCATAGTCTGCATTCATTTGCAGAATTCTTAAAGATCACATCAACTCTCCCGAAGGCCTCCTCTCTCGACCAAAGCAGACGGAAGCCTTTGATAGTGTTGAAGCCTTTTAGTTTAAACTTCATGGCAACAGAGAAATCAACAAGGAAGGGTGGCACAGCGCCGTGGAGGTACATCAATGGATCTGCCCGAAGATCTATATGGACTATACAAAACTAACCCCGAAGAAAGCTATGTCAGCGCAAGACTCGAATCCAATGGATTCGAAGATATTGGGCCGAGCAATGCTTCAAGTACAGATTCGTCACCAAGGAGTATGCTGAGAAGAATGCTATCAAGCGTCCTTGGGGAGATATTCTCTATAAAAATCTTCAACCCAAGACCAGAACTAAAGCCATTGCTCAGGAATTCTATCCTTGCATGGTCCGAGGGCCACATCCTGCTGATGCCGACCCATCGTCTTTGCTATGGTGTCGAGATGACAACTGTTCAAGCGCAACTTCAGTTTGCCAAGAACTCAGCCAAGGAAAACAAGAAGTCTTGGGGATTAGACTTCAACCTAGGCCCCTTCATACCATGCCGATGGCACACACGAAGCTGAACCAAATCTTGTTGGGCCCTTCTATGACTTAGATGGTCTCATCACTCATATAAGGGTTCAAGGGGTGGATGTGGATCAACCTGCAGACGACGCTGACTCTGATGAAGCGCCTGCACCACCAAAGCCAAAGAAGTAGAAGAAACCCAACGCTTCGAAGCCTTCCACTCCTCCAAAAGCTTCGCGAGTGAAGCCCTTAGCCACTGCTCCACCTGCACCAAGTGTAGTCGAGCCAATCTCTATTGCTCGTCCTGATTCTGCACACCAAGAACGACGTATGGTAGTTCATGAGCCTACTACCCAGTGGCTCCTGAAGCTTTAGACACTCCAGCTGTTGACCCCACCGCAGCTGAAGACATTGGTCATCAAGACAATGTTGAAGGTGATGAAGTCCTTCCTCAGATCGAGCACAATGTGGTATCATCGCCTGTTCTCATGAACAGCAAACTCATCAGCATTGGTAGTCCATTGACGCCAATTGCTCAGGATGACTCATGGGCTGATCACCCTCAAGAATCCCCACGTGATGAAGAAACACCAGTTACTCCCCCAACTCAGGTCACCACTCCAGTGATTGACGATGAAGACTTTGAGGCCCAACCAACTCCATCTCCACAAGCGTCGCCAACGTTTCGCAGGCTTCGTAAAGGACCAAAGCCACAAGTCAATCTGTCAAGTGTTCCCGAAGGAGATGAGCGCCAATCTGTTTCATGCCAAGTGTTTCCTGAGGCCTTTCCAACTGAGAGCATCCCTGAGTCTGAAGCCAAAGAGGCTGAAGGTATTCCGGCTGCATCAGCCGATGACCAAGAATCAAGAGAAGAAGAAGCACGTACTGCCACACCCCCTGCCAACCAAGTTGTTCTCGTGGAGAATGTGTCTGACCCTCTAGCTCCTGAAGTGGAGGTTACCAATACTGAGGCGGCCACCAACACCAACACTGAAGCCAATGACGTTGTCATGGCTGAAGCTAATGTGGCGCCTGAAGTCAATGTGGTTCCTGAAGTAATAGCACCTGAAGCCAATGCTGCACCCGATGCCAATCAGCAGCCTGAAGCCACTGCCACTACTCATGTTCCGCCTCCAAGGCCACATACTATCGAGCAAGCATACAACTATGGCCAGCTAATCACTGTCAAATGGCCTCTTCTGGTTCCTCCACCGCCGCTGGTCCTCAATTTGATTACCACGCCGAGCACAGTGCCTCGTGTTCAAGCCAAAGCCAAGTGTCGTTGTCAAACCGCGGATCTCGGTAGGGGGTCCTGAATCAAGCGCCTAGGCGGATGGTAATAGGAGACAAGGGACACGATGTTTTTCCCTGTGTTCGGCCCTCTCGATGGAGGTAAAACCCTACTCCCGCTTGTTTAATATTGATGATATGGGTGGTACAAGAGTAGATCTACCACGAGATCGTAGAGGCTAAACCCTAGAAGCTAGCCTATGGTATGATTGTTGTTCGCCCCACGGACTAAAACCCTCCGGTTTATATAGGCACCGAATAGGGTTAGGGTTACACAGAGTCGGTTACAATGGTAGGAGATCTACATATCCAGACGCCAAGCTTGCCTTCCACGCCAAGGAAAGTCCCATCCGCACACGGGACGAAGTCTTCAATCTTGTATCTTCAAAGCCCAGGAGTCCGGCCAAAGGCTATAGTCTGGCTATCCGGACACCCCCTAATCCAGGACTCCCTCTGTAGCCCCCGAACCAGGCTTCAATGACGACGAGTCCGGCGCGTAGGTTGTCTTCGGTATTGCGAGGCGGGTTCTCCTCCAATTCCTGTGTACTTGTTGAATAGTGTCCGACTTCTTGTAAATAATGCGCTCCTTGGCTTCCACGCCCAATAATGGCCATCTTCCACGTGTTGAATGAATGCGAAAAGCCAGGGTATTTTTACATTTACCCCCTAGCTGCGCAAATGAGCTGCCTATATAAGGGACGAGGATCTAGATCCGAAGCACACCACCTTCCCTTCATGAAGCTTTCATCGGAGCGCATCCGATGTAAACCCATTCCATCATGGACAATGACGCGCTCCTCCTCTCGCCCTCCTAGTTCTCAGCCTAGAGATTGGGAGAGATGCTCCGTCCCGCATAGCGAGTTAGTGACGCTCCAAACCAAGGGGTTTCTTCCCCCAGCCTTCATGGTTCCGGTTCGAGCCGGACTTGCCACTTATAAGGGCGGAAAACAAGTGGAGAGCGTCCCCAGTCCCTCCAAAGGAGAGTGGGTATGCCTTGTCCCTTACTTAATAAGAGGGCTCGGATTTCCAATTCATCCGCTTTCTCCGGGCTCTCGGAGTTCTATGGCCTCCAGTTGCACAACCCACGCCTGCCTCCATTCTCGCATATTATGGGCTTCATGGCCCTTTGCGAGCTGTTTTGGGCATCGAGGCTCATTTCACGCCGTGGAAGAGGTTGTTCTGCCTGCACTTCGCTCTCGGGAGGGGTCGATATATCAAGTGGGCGGAGCCGAACTATGGCGATCGCGGACCGGATATCTATCCGAACCCCAAAGAAGGCGTCCAAGACCGGCCTTCGTAATGGTTTTATATAGAAGATGTCCTCGCCGGACCCAGTTCAGATCGGCCTCCGGAGTTCAGTAATGCTCCTTGTAAGAAACGCCTAAGTCAAGCGCCCACGGAGCCCTCGTGAGGGAGAATGACAGGACGCCCTTACCCGATGAGCCGAATAAGGTTGTTGGCTCATTCGGACTGACCATGATCGGGTCATGGACACATGCATTATGCGGGAGTGTAGCCGCCTAGTATAGGGGCCACCCCATGTGGGATTTCAACGGGAGGATGATGCTAGCCGCCATGGCAGAGGGGCCGGATCGGTCGCCGATCGATGAAGATCTTGTCCGCATTGTACAAGGGAGAAGAGGAAGAATTTCTTTATCAATCTTCGGACGGGTTTTCTATGAACAACCCTCCAAGCTGGGTAAGCGGACATTTCTTTATGCCCATCCGCTCCATATTCCCATAGTTAAGTACCTTATCTTGTGATTTTGACGCAGGAATTGCGCCGGGCCGAAGGATATAAACAACCCACCTCCACAACCATAGGATCCGGAACGGTCCTCGATCCGCCTCCCAAGAGGATCCGTATATATGTGGAGCTGATCGATGGGGTATTTTACTAACCGAGCATCGACAATGCCTTGGTTGCCATTACGCCGACACCCCGAATATTTCCAGCTCACCGTAATTGAGACCAAGTCCCAATACTTTAGAAATGATCCTCCATGCTTATCTTTGGCCACCATATATCAATGGTGTTTTGTGGGGAGCCCTTGAGGCGAAGGCCGAACTCTCGGTGGCTAGCCAACAAGGGGCAGCAAGGCCCAACAGCTGAAAATAAGTGTGGTCCGGATCAAGCGCCGCGCAATGGTATGGCGGTTTCCTTATTCCCAGGTTTTATTCCGAAGGCATACTAACGCCGCTTTCTTCAGAAAAAGAGCGCTCGCCGAACTATATCCGGAGAGGTTGCCAATCGAGCCTCCGCCAGCCAAGCTTCAAAGCCAGGCCCAGAAGCGGAGGCGAACACTAGGCGTGCGTCGGATGCTCCTCCAACAGAGGATGCCGACAGATTATCCGCCACCAACTCCGAGGTGGAGAGTGCCATGAATCACAGCGCCACGGACAATTCTTCGTGACACATGTTTCTCCCAAGAGGCGTTGAACGCCTTCAATTCGGGAGATGCGCACCTCCGTGCTGCTCAAAATGGTCTAGCCAGAGCCACAGAGCAGTACGTGAAAGACATACGAGTGAGGAAATTTAACGGTTATATATGCCAGTAGCCCCCGAGACTCGAAATAGTTAGAATAGCTGATTAAAGGATCATTTATTGTGCAGGATCTTACAGAAAAGAATACCCAACTGTCCCAGGAGCTTGAAGAGTGCAAAGCCCAACTTGAGGCTGCACAAGCTGCGACAGGGGAAGCCAAAGAGACCCCTCCGTAATATACACTTTTAAAAGATAAGTATGTTATGAAGTGCGGCGTATATAGATCTGATAATAACATTGCAGATGGCGCCGGGTAGATCCGCAAGCAACAACTCTTGCGCCGTTAAAGGCCGACGAGAACTTGCTTACGAGGGTGAGGCAGAGAAAATAATCTCCAAGATGCCAACACCCAGCTGGGTGAGGAACTAAAGGATGTTCGTGCTCACTGTCCGACTAAGTTAAGGAGAACTGGCGGCTTCGACGCGGCATTTTTAGTAAGTGCTTAAACGAACTTTGAAGAAAGAGCTCGGCAAGGAAGTCGACTAACAGAGTTATGTCTATAGGTATGCTCACTGGCCGTCCTCCAGAGGAAATGCCCGGTTCCACGGGTGACCTTCTTCCCGAGCTCTTACAACTGCACGAACGAGTTCGGCAGGTGATGAACGGCGTCGCCCATGCCTTGTGGCCATCTGTCTCCCTGCCCAAGGCCTTGGGAGCTTGCAGAGAGGCTCGAGGAGGCGGGCGGCGCTCCGATTATGGAAGATATCGGCTGCCGTCAAGGCGCCAGGAGGCTGGGCCATGGTGAAGACGCTGTACACGGAAGGCTGACCCAAACCACATGGCCGAGGTCGGACTGTGGGGCCCGGAAGGAAGGAGATCCCCGTGAGCTTAGTGTACGGCCGGTAGAATTGGCCGCAAAGTATTCCCAAAGAGGATCTGTAAACTAGACAACCTGTTAGATGGCATTGAAGAGGAATATAATCAGTCAAATTGACTATGTAATTTAAAGTGACATGTAAAATGCCTTCTAGCCGGATTGTAGATCGTTTGTCTTAGCGGACCTTTTTGCTTCAACCTCGGGACCCAATAGTCCGGAGTGTGTACGAATACCCTCGCGGTTATATAAAAACCGGGGCATGCGTGGAGACCAGGCGTAGGGGTCATTAGTGCTTTATCGCACAAGTGCCCAACTAGTTATGTTATATTACATGGTTAGTAAGAAACATCTTCCAGGAGAATAGTTCCGTTAGGGGTTCCTTTTCTCGAGGCATGCCCCAAAGTGCATGTCCGGACTGCAAAAAGAGCAAAAAACATCCGGGGTAGATACATAAATAGGTAAGAAATCTTCTTTAGTTCACCGAATCAATATTCTCTTAAGAACGCTAGCTTTCGGCTTCACCTAGTCTGAGGTACACATCCGGCTGACCCGGCAGTAACAATCGCAGAGGTGCTCCCTTTACCACCTAGCTGAACAATCAGGAACGTCGGGGTAAGCACAGGAGCCAGGCAACCCAGCTTGGCCAAAACTTAAGTCATATCGATGCATATAATGGTGAATAAAAGGTACATGCGGAAGTGTGACACATATATTGGGCATGAAGCCCTTATAATTAAGCTTCGTGAAAGAAGCCCCCAGTACAATGAGCGCCTGATAGCGCGTCAAGTGTAAAAAGTAACAATGCGCTAACGAGCCTTCCAAGGCTTGAAAGAAAAGGAGGGAGAAGGAGAAAAATAGAAGACAGCTAAAATGTAAAGTATGGACAGAGGAAGGAGATGAACTCAGAATCCGGCGCTAGGCATAGAATCTTCGGAGATGTGCTGCGTTCCATTGGTTCGGCTCGAGTCGGTTATCTGATGCAGCTCGCAGACGGTACGCTCCACCGTCGACTTGGTCGATGATAAAGGACCTTCCCATTTGGGTTTTAGTTTGTCCTTTTCTTGTCCGGCAGCGAGAACTAGCTCGCCAACATTGTAAGTTTTGGCCCGCACTTCTCGCTTTGATATCTTCGAGCCTGCTGTTGATAGAATGCGGAACGGGCTTTTGCTACGCCACGCCCTCCTCCAAGGCGTCCAACTGTCCTCGCCGATCGAGCTCGGCTTTCTTTCTTCGTACATGCACACGCGAGGTGAGTCATGAATTATGTCGTAGGGCAGAACTGCCTCTGTGCCGTATACCATGAAGAATGGTGTGAATCCGGTCGTGCGATTCGGAGTGGTTTGCGGCCCCCAGAGTACGGAGTCGAGCTCCTCTACCCAGTGCGTGTTAGATTCCTTGAGGGACCGCACTAATCTGGGTTTGATGCCACTCATAATAAGACCATTTGCTCGCTCAACTTGACCGTTAGTTTGAGGGTGATAGACTAAAGCGTAGTCGATCTTAATGCCCATGTTTTTGCACCAGAGTTTGACCTCGTCGGCCGTAAAGTTTGTGCCGTTATCAGTGATGATGCTGCGGGGGACACCGTAACGGTGTACGACCCCTGATATGAAGTCTATCACCGGTCCGGATTCGGCCGTCTTGACAGGCTTGGCCTCTATCCATTTGGTGAATTTATCCACCATGACCAATAGGTATTTTTGCTTGTGGGTTCCCCTTTGAGGGGTCCGACCATGTCAAGCCCCTGCACCGCCAAGGGCCGGTGATGGGTATAGTTTTGAGGGCGTGGGTGGCATGTGGCTTTGATTAGCAAATAGCTGGCATATCACGATCATTGGACTAAGTCCCGAGATCTACCCGGCCGTCGGCCAATAAAATCCTGACGGAAGGCCTTGTTTACTGGGGCCCGGCTGTGGCGTGGTGCCCGCCAAGTCCGCATGTATTTCAGCCGAAGATTCCGCCCTTCCTCTTCGGAGATACACCTTTGAAGGACTCCGCTTGTGCTTTTCTTATAAAGCTCTCCCTCATGGACTTTATAGGCTTTAAATCGCCAGACTATGCAGCGGGCCTCGCTTTTGGTCCTCGGAAGTTCCTGCCTGGTTAGGTAGGCTAGGAATGGTTCGATCCACGGGCAATGACTGCCATTATTACGTAATGAGGGTGTTATTTCGTGGCAGAACCACCAATTGTGTCGAATGTTTGGTGTGGGGTAGTGCGGTTGGGTCGGGATGTTATTTCGGACTCTCCTCCCATAATACGGATGGCTTGAACAGCCTCTAAGAAGATGTTGGGGGGACAGCATCGCGCTTATACCGATGCATGCCAACACGCCTCGCTGCCTGGTTGTTATCCCGGCTATATGGTGAAATTCGAGCCCCTCAAACCGAGCTGACATTTTAGTACGGCATTGCGATAGGCTGCCATTTTCGGATCCTGGCATCAAAGTCTCCATTTATTTGGGATATCGCGAGGTTGAATCTCGCACCTCTAGGCGTTGAATGCCCTTGGAGACCGCCATCCGGAGACCATGTAGAAGGGCCTCAGATTCACTGCATTGTTGTAGTCCGATACATTATCCGGAGTACGATTGAACTGTATCTCCGTTGGGGACGCCGAACGATGCCAGCTCCCGTGCCAGCCAACATTTTGGAGCCGAGAAGTGCATTATCCAGTTGGAATATGCGCCGTACTCTTTAGGGAGTTCGGCTTTGGTCCATTCGGTGACGAAGTCGGCCAAAACTTGCGACTTAATAGCTCTCTGTGGCTTATAGATTATGTCGAACGGGAGGAGCTCAATGGCCCATTTGGCAATCCGGCCCGTCGCGTCGCGGTTGTTTATAATGTCGTTAAGGGGTACTTTGGAGGCTACTGGTATTAAACACTCTTGAAAGTAGTGTCGCAGCTTCCAGGATGCCATAAACACCGCGTACACTATCTTTTGATAATGTGGGTACCGTGACTTGCATGGAGTTAGGACAGTAGACACGTAGTAAACTGGTTTTTGAAGAGGGAACTTGCGTCCGTCCGTTTCTCGTGCGACAACGAGCACCGCGCTTACAACTTGATGAGTTGCCGCGATGTATAATAGCATTGGTTCGCCCATGTTGGGCGCGGCCAGGACCGGGTTTGTTGCCAATATGGATTTTATTTCTTCGAGTCCGCCGTGGCATCCGCCCACCAAGTGTTGGGCGTCGGAGGAGGCGATAAAGGGGTAATGCCTTTTCTCCCAAACGGGAGATAAAGCGGCTTAGAGCCGCCATGCATCCAGTCAATTTTTGTATTTGTTTGAGGTCTTTTGGGATATCCAATTGTGACAGAGCTTGGATCTTGGCTGGGTTTGCTTCAATTCCTCTACCGGATACAATGAAGCCCAAGAGCTTTCCGGCCGGTACGCCGAAAACGCATTTTTCCGGGTTGAGCTTAATGTCATATGTTCGGAGATTATCGAATGTGAGCCTCAAGTCGTCTACTAGAGTTTCGACGTGCTTGCTTTTGACGACCACATCGTCTACGTATGCCTCCACTGTTTTGCCGATCTGGTTTGCCAGACATGTCTGAATCATGCGATGATATGTTGCGCTGGCGTTTTTGAGCCCGAAGGGCATTGTGTTGAAGCAGAATGGGCCGTATGGAGTGATGAATGTCGTTGCGGCTTGGTCAGGCTCTGTCATCTTAATTTGGTGGTAGCCGGAGTATGCATGGAGGAAACACAATGAATCGTGTCCTGCGGTAGCGTCGATTATTTGATCGATGTGGGGGAGGGGGAAGGGATCCTTTGGGCAAGCCTTGTTGAGGTCCTTGAAATCGACATATAGGCGCCAGGATTTGTCCTTCTTTGGTACCATCACCAGGTTTGCTAGCCAGTCCGGATGTTTTATATCTCTGATGAATCCGGCCTCCAATAGTTTGGCTAGCTCCTCTCCCATGGCATGTCTCTTGGGTTCGAGAAACGCCAAGAGCCTGTTTGACTGGCTTGAACTTTTAGGATGTTTAGGCTGTGCTCGGCCAGCCGGCGTGGGATTCCTGACATGTCTGAAGGGTGCCAGGCAAAAATGTCCCAATTTTCGCGTAGGAATTCTCTTAGTGCGGTGTCTACATCAGGATTAATTGTGCCCCGATGGAGGCCGTTTTTGTAGGGTCTGTTGGATGGACTTGGAATTTGACTATTTCATCCGCTGGTTTGAAGGAAGTGGATTTGGATCTCTTATCAAGTATCACATCATCCCTATTCACCGTGGAGCGCAGCGCAGTGAGTTCCTCGGCCGCTATGGCTTCGAATAGTGCCTCAAGGGCCAGTGCGGCTGTCTTATTTTCGGCGCGGAGTGCTATGTCCGAGTCACTAGCAAGAGTGATGATTCCGTTGGGCCCGGGCATTTTGAGCTTCATGTACCCATAATGGGGTATAGCTTGGAAAATTGTGAATGCTTCTCGCCCTAATAGAGCGTGGTATCCGCTGCTGAACGGGGCCACTTGGAACATGACCTCCTCGAACCTGTAATTATCCGGCGCGTCAACACCACATCCAATGTGATTTTTCCTCAGACAGCGGCTTCCCGACTGGGGATTATTCCTCTAAAGGTTGTGCTGCTTCGCTCAATGCGGCTCCACTCTATTTCCATTTTCTCGTAAATGAGGTTCAATCCGCTGCCACCGTCCATGAGTACCTTAGTAAGGCGAAAGCCGTCCACTATCGGACTGAGGACCAATGAAGCTGGTGCTCGGGCTGTTCGGAATTTAGGTTCGTGTCGGAACCCCGATTCTAAGTCACACCGATCTAGCCTGTAACACCTCATATCACTTTGCGGCCTCACGCACGGTATTCCCACGGGTGTCGCCTTACCATGGCCCGGGACCGTTTGCGCCTTTTGGCTCACGTATATGATAGTGTTGCTAGCAACCATATGATAGAGAACCCGGGCCGACATGACTAGTCGTTAACCCAAAGTGGCACTAACCTATGGGGACAGGCATACATGAATCAACATCGAGCATGTCGGTCAGCAGCGTGCGAATCCGGGCTGTAGCACTGGGCTAACAGGACTCGGGAACCCGGCTGTAGCAGGCTAGGCAGACTCAGATGTCACCACGTGACATTTCCTCGAAGGGACGGACACAGAACGGTGAATCACATGCCGGCTAGTCAAGTGTTCCGAGCAGTAGTCTTGGGCTAGCAGGACTCCGTGAACCGGGCTGTAGCGGACTACCATGGCTCGTGGAAGCACTAGACTACATTTCCCATAAGAGAGGCTACCAAGGATAGACAACTAGGTTGTCTCGATCCACACATAGCAATACATGTTACACGACGCATAACATGCAAGTATGTTTTGTACAACATGGCATCACAACATAACGCAAACTCATATAGATAAAGGCCCGTAAGAGCCACATAGCATTAAATACAAACAGGGTCACATGACCCATCATTCGAGCATACAAGCAACGGAAGCATTACATGTCCGAGTACGCATAACTACAAAAGGAAAAAGATGAGAAGCCTGACTATCTACAAGACCCTCCCAAGGGTACAAGATCGTAGCTGAGGTAACAAGCTACTCATCGAAGTCCAAGCGGAATTACTAGTAAGACCGAAATCTCCGCTGCAAAAACATAAATAAAGCAATGTGAGTACAAAGGTACTCAGCAAGACTTACATCAGCTCCTATTATACATGCATTAGTATCAAGAAGGTAATGTGGAGTTTAGTTGCAGCAAGCCAGCTTTCACTCAGTGGCTATCCTGTTCTATGACTACAAGAACTTCTTTGAGGTGAAGCAGCGCACACGAGTCCACTAGCCACCACATCAATACACTACTATGGATTCATCCCCGTCTCCCTACGAGAAGGCCATCCATAGCACTCACACTTGTCTTGAGCATTTTAGAGTATCCACTTCAAGTTGTCTATGTACCACGTAAGCATCCAAGAAGTCCATAACCGAGGACACGGCTATTCGAATAGATCATGATAACCCTGCAGGGGTGTACTTCTTCACACACGCTCTCACCACTTATCACCATGTACACGTCATGTACCTCGGCAACCTTCAAGCGGAATCCTGGCGAGGGTGTCGGCCACGACCTGACTAACCACACAAGACTCTAGCCCAGTTTATCGCCTATTCGGGTTCCATCCGCAAGGAGATCCGCCGGGTGTCGCCACGGCCCCAAACGATGTGTGCAGGGTTCCCGAGCCCACCATCCGGTGCCACTCGGTACACCAGGCCACATGTTCCTAGTCGGTCCCAAGCCCACTCTGCGGGTGCCACTTGGTAGAAAAATAGCACTACCTACAAACACGTAAACTAGTTGCGACTCTCGGACAGAGACCAAGTTGATTAATAAGTCGAGAGGGCCGAGTTACCGAACCCAATGTGTGGTAGTATCGAGTCATTGGACAACATACATAGAACTCAAGGCTTAAGGACGGTTCCAAAGGAGACAACCCACCATGTACTCCTACATGGCCTCTCACCGCTACCTTTACCAAATCGTGTTCACACACTTCACTCTCAAAGATCGTAACATATCGTAACACTCCAATTCATTCCCAATGAATCAGACCTGACACAACTCTAAGCAATAGCAGGCATAGCATGCTAGGAACACAACATGGCTCAATCAACTCCTACACATGCTAGTGGGTTTCCACTTTTTACTGTGGCAATGACAGGTCATGCAGAGGAATGGGTTCAACTACCGCAGCACAAAGTAGCAGATGAATCGTTGTTGTCCTAATGCAATAACTGAGAGCAGGAGCGAGAGAGTAGGATTGTATCGGAATGAACAAGGGGGTTTTCTTGCCTGGTAAATCAACAAGGGAGGCTCTGCTTCATAGACAGGTACTCTGGAACACTCTCCGGAGCTGGACCTATCGAGAAGAAACGGTGCCAACAATCAATACACAAGCGTATGCAACAATATGATGCATGAACATGGCATGAAGATGTGATGTTGTCTGAGCTAATGCAACTAGCATTCATTTGGTTGAAAGTCATTTGAACCAAGAGTTCAAATGCAACTCCAAATTAACTCTTTATAAATGCCATTATAGTGTTTCACTTATACAGAAGGTATAAGTTGGTTTGTCATGCATGAAACTGGTGCAGATGGATAGATTGCATTTTTCTGATAATTTTTCATATATAAATTATTTCAATCTGAGCTAAGGTTGAATTTATATGAATTTTTGAAGTTTTGGCTATTTTCTGGAATTTCCTGATTAAATAAAATCCAGGAAATGGATAATCGCGCCATGCCTGCGCCATGCTGCGCCAAGAGGTCAACGGCGCTGACTAGAAATAAACCCGACGTGTGGGGTCCACACGCCGGTGTCATAGTTAGTTAAGAGAGTTAATTAGATATTAAACTAATCCTAACAGAAACATTAGCAGGGTCGGGCCCCACCTGTCATTAACCGTGGGTAGTCAAACCCCAGGTCAACTGGGGGGTTAGACCCGGTCAACCCCACCGGCGTTTAGTCGTCGGCGAGGGCGAACGCGGCGGAGGGGCTCGGGTCCGTCGCTCCAGCGACCATTTGGGCGGCGGAGGCCACGGGCGAGGAGCCAGGGCCCGTCCGCGTCCTCTGGAGCAAACGGGAGAGGCGGGGCTGGCCTGAGCTCGCCGGAGCGGAGCTCGGGGCGGCGGCCGGGGCACGGCTTCGAGCCGGAGCGAGCTATGGGGCACGACAGGGGCTGCGGAAGGCCTCTATGGCCTCCTGGCGTCACCAGGAGCTCGGTGACGCGCGTGAATGCGAGCTGCAGTGGCTAGCGCGACGGCGGCGACATGGACGGCGGCGAGAGGCTTCGGCCGTGGTGGGGAGGAGGGGCTACGGCGTGCGGGCAGCTAAACGAAGAGAGGGGAATGGAGCAGAAGCTTACTGCGGACTTGACGGCTTGACGGCGAGCTCGGGGACGCGCATGAAGACGGCGCGGCGGCGAAGACGATCTCCGGCGACCGGAGATGAAGACGGCGGCGATGGAGACTCTCCAGGGCCTCCCGAGGCGCGTAGCTCGACGGAGATGACGAGGGAGTCGTAGCGGAGCTTCTGGACACGATGGAGGGGCGAGGGGACGGCGATGGCCGCGGTGGTGCTCGTCGGCGGCGGCGGACGCGTTCGGACGCGAGAGAGAAAACGAGGGAGAGAGCATGGGGAGAGTGAGAGCGGTCGGGGCGGCGCGTGGCGACGTCCGGGCGTTCCAGGCGACGAGACGGAGAAGCAGGAGGTGGCGGGGAGACATGGCCGCGGCCGGACGCGTGGCCGCGCGCGCCGATGTGTGCCCCTGTCCTTCTGTCGTCGCCAGGAGGACGACGGCTGGCGGTTGGGCCAGCGGGCCGCACCGCTGGGCCGGCTGAGGCGCTAGATGGCTGTAGGTAAGCGCCAGGTAAGGTTTTCCTGTTTTTGTTTCTTTCTATTTTTCTGACATTTGTTTGGTTTAATAAAAATACTAAACCATTTTATTTTCTTATGCCAATTTTTGTAGGGGCTAGTGGTATTATTCCAGAGCTCCTCAACAAAAGGCACAATTTTTGGACAATATTTTATATATATAACAATATATATCCAAGGCAAATAATTACTGCATTAATTCCAAATGCCTAAAATAATTACTTATGAACTCCTAAAATATTGGTTTGATTTTTATCTCTGTCCAATATTTTCAGAGAGCAACATGAGCATTTTCTTGACCTTTTGGAGCAATTTTTATTTGGTCAATTTCCAAAAATGATTCTGAGGGTTTCACAAATCCTCATTTCAATTTAAATGGAATTTAAATATGACGCACAAATGACTAGCTAGTCTAGGTCATACCAGAACTAGGATGTGACAACTCGCCTCACTTGAAAGAATCTCGCCCCGAGATCTGTGGGTCGACGGAAAGAAAGCGGGTACTCCAAATCGAAGACGATCTTCTCGCTCCCAAGTAGCTTCTCTCTCGGAATGATGAGACCATTGAACCTTGAGAAACTTGATGTTCTGACGTTGGGTAACACGCTCTGCTTGATCAAGAATGCGAACCGGGTACTCTCGGTATGTGAGGTTATCTTGGAGATCAAGCATTTCGTGGTCCACTCCACGGATGGGATCCGAGAAGCAACGCCTGAGTTGAGAGACGTGGAAGACATCATGAACTCGAGAAAGATGTGGGGGTAGTTCCAACTGGTAGGCAACATCTCCTTGTTTAGCGAGAATGCGAAAGGGACCAATGTAGCGAGGAGCCAACTTGCCCTTGATACCAAAACGATGGGTACCCTTCAAAGGAGTAACCCGAAGGTAAGCTTTGTCGCCAATTTCATAAGTCATATCCTTATGATGAGGATCATACTGGCTCTTTTGACGAGACTGGGCTGTTTTCAAATTCTCATGAATGATGCGAACTTGCTCTTCTGCCTCCTGGATCATGCTCGGTCCAAAGAATTGTCTTTCACCGGTTTCTGACCAGTTCAAAGGTGTTCGACATCTTCGTCAATAGAGAATCTCAAAAGGAGCTTTCTTGAGACTGGATTGATAACTATTGTTATAAGCAAACTTGGCGAAAGGAAGACATTTCTCCCAATCCATACCGAATGAGATAACGCAAGCTCTAAGCATGTCTTCGAGAATTTGGTTGACCCTTTCCACCTGAACACTCGACTGAGGGTGGAAAGTGGTACTGAAGGAAAGATGGGTTCCCATGGCAGTCTGGAAACTCTCCCAGAAATGAGAAGTGAAAAGACTGCCACGGTCTGAATTGATCTCTAGTGGAACACCATGAAGTGAAACTATTCGAGAAATATATAAGTCAGCGAGCTGACTAGCAGTGATCCTCTCTCGAACAGGAAGGAAGTGAGCCACTTTGGAAAGACGATCAACGACTACGAAGATAGCGTTATTCCCTTTCTTGGTCCTGGGAAAGCCGGTGATGAAATCCATACCAACTTTATCCCATTTCCACTCAGGAATAGCTAAAGGCTGAAGGGTGCCAGCAGGCCTTTGATGCTCTGCCTTAACATGACGACAAATGTCACGATTAGCAATAAATTGAGCAATTTCTCTCTTCATCCTAGTCCACCAGAACCTCTGGCGTAGGTCCTGATACATCTTAGTACTACCGGGATGAATTGTGAGAGGGGATTCATGCGCCTCCTTAAGAATCAGTTGCTGCATCTGCTGACTCTTGGGAACCACCAAGCGGTTCCCAAAGTAAACAACACCTCGTTCATCCATAGAGAAACAACCAGCTACTCCCTTGGAGATATTTTTCTTAATTCGGGAGATTCCCGTATCATGCTTCTGGACTTCTATGATACGATCCACAATAGTAGGTTTCGCCACCAACGTAGAAAGGAATCCGTGAGGAGCAATGTGAAGGTTAAGCTTACAGAATTCCTCATGGAGAAGTGGTTGGCCCTGCTGCAACATGAGATTGTTGCAATAGGATTTGCGACTTAGCGCATCAACCATGACATTAGCTTTGCCTGGGGTGTAGGTAATCCCTAGATCATAATCTGAGATCAACTCCAACCAGGGTTCAAATTTGGTTGGGTGAAGATATACTTGAGACTCTGGTGATCGGTGTAGATCTCGCAACGTTTACCAAGAAGGTAGTGTCGCCAGGTCTTGAGTGCATAGACTACGGCTGCAAGCTCTAGATCATGTGTAGGATAATTCTCCTCATGTGGATGCAACTGACGAGATGCATAGGCAATCACATGACGATCCTGCATAAGAATGCAACCTAGTCCCTGTCGTGAGGCGCCATGAGAGATAACAAAGTCTTTAGTGAAACCGTGGCACAAGTATGGGAGCAGAAGTCAGCGCCTTTTAGTTCCTGAAAACTGTACTCACACTGTGGGGACCACTCAAACTTTTTATCTTTCTTGAGAAGTTCCGCGAGGGGTTTGGCTACTTTGGAAAAGTTTTCAACAAAGTGGCGACAATAACTGGCTAGACCAAGGAAACTCCTAACTTGTTTAACGGTTTCAGGTGGAGTCCAATCAAGAACGGCCTTAACTCTCTCGGGATTGACAACAATGCCCTTACCAGAGATCACGTGGCCGAGATAGGTCACTTCGGGCAACCAAAATTCGCACTTGGAGAACTTGGCATAAAGGCGGTGCTCTCTGAGTTTTTCTAGCACAAGTCTAAGATGTTCAGCATGCTCTTCCTCGTTCTTCGAGTAAATAAGAATATCATCGAGGTAAACCACGACAAACTTATCTAGGTACTCCATGAAGATCGAGTTCATCAAGCGGGAGAATGTGGCTGGAGCATTGGTTAGACCAAAGGACATGATGGTGTACTCGTACTGGCCATAACGAGTGACAAAGGCTGTCTTAGGAATGTCCCCGTTTCTGATCTTGATTTGGTGGTAACCTAACCTCAAATCCATCTTGGAAAAGACTGAGGATCCAGTGAGCTGATCATACAGATCGTTGATCCTGGGGAGTGGATACTTGTTCTTTATCATGACCAAATTAACGGGACGATAATCTACAACCATCCGGTCCGTACCATCCTTCTTCTTGACGAAGAGGACGGGGCAAGCCCAAGGAGAAGAACTAGGATGGTTGAAACCCTTTTGCAAGGACTCATCAAGTTGTTTCTTAAGCTCGGCTAGTTCTAAGGTTACCTTCTTGTAAGGTCTCCTAGAGATTGGAGCGGTTCCTGGGATAAGATCTATAACGAACTCTAGATCTCTGTCAGGTGGAACACCTGGCAGTTTCTCTGGAAAGACATCCGAAAAGTCACGGACTACCGGAATATCTTCAAGGTCTGGAACAGGGCTGGCATTAAGAGAATAGAGTTGACGCTTTGCAACTCTAGTGGAGACAGTGACTATCTTGCCAGATGGGTGTGTAAGCTGAACAGACCTGGTGTAACAATCAATCTTGGCACGATGATCTGTCATCCAGTCCATACCCAAAATGATGTTAATATCTGAGGACTTGAGGGCTACAAGTGATGCAAGGAATACAAGTCTATCAACAAGGATTTCATTACCATAGCTGATTCTAGTGGTTTTCCATCTAGACCCTGGGGTTTGGATTTCAAGCGGAGTTGGCATATCACAAAATGTCATGTCGTGCAAACGAGCATAGCCTTCAGAGATGAAAGAATGGGATGCTCCAGTATCGAACAAAACCGATGCTGGATGGCAATTGACAAGGAGTGTACCAAGAACGACATCCGGATCATCATGAGTTTCTTTAGCTGAGACGTGATGCACACGTCCATGTTCAGTGGGAGCTGACTTGACACTGATCGTCTTGCGTGTTGGCTTACCACGGCCAACAGACTTCTCGGGCTGCGGTGGAGCATAACTGGCCTGAGAGTAGTCACGTGCATAGTGCCCTGGCTCTCCGCATGTGAAGCAGGTCCCTGAAGTAGGAAGTGGACCCGCATTGACAAGCGGTCTACCAATAGGCCTGGGTGGAGCATACTGCTGAACTGGATGAGGTGCCGCATAAGATGGACTCGGTGAATATCCGGGTGGAAGAGCAGAGTTCGGAATCCAAATCCGGCGCTTCTGATAAGTAGAACCGGAGGAAGAAACCAAATCACGGGTGTGCTTATGAGACTCCTCATAGGTGAGCTGAGCTGTCTCTGCATTAATGGCCTTGTTCACAAGAGCTTGGAATGTATCACAATGATGTAGGTGGAGTTCACGATGCAACTTGGGGTTGAGACCCTTCCGGAACCTAGCCTGCTTCTTGGCGTCCGTGGACACCTCTTCTGAAGCATAGCGGGCAAGGTTCTCAAACTCTCTGCTGTAAGCATCAACAACCATTTTACTCTGGGTGAAACTACAGAACTCTTCTCTCTTGCGATCGATGAGGGCTGCAGGAATGTGATGCTCGCGAAAATCCTCAGTGAAATCTCTCTAGGTAGAAATCTGGCCAGCTGGAAGCATAGCCTCATAGTTCTGCCACCAACGACTAGCAGGACCTTCCAGGTGGTATGTGGCATAAGTGACCTTGTCATCTTCAGCTACGTTCGCGAAACACAACTTATGAGTGATGCTACGGAGCCAGTCATCTGCATCGAGTGGCCCAATAGAATGATGAAAAGTGGGTGGATGCAAGCGAATGAAGTCATGAATGGTCACAGATCCTTTGAACTGATGTGCGGTGTTCTCCTCGATACGTGCCAACAAGCGGTTAGACTCACGCTTGTTCCTCTCCATCTCTAAGATGAACTCTGCCAATGAAGGCTGGTCGGGAGGATCCTCATCCCTACCATCTCCGTGGTTCTGGCTACGAGCAACAGAACTTCGTTTAACTAATGACATCCTAAGAAACGAAACCAAGGACGAATCAGGATCAACTATCGACTGAAGAATGTAGGATAAGGAAATTAGTAACTCTCGAACTACTAGGGCAATTCCGGCAGCATAACAGCAGTAAAATGCTCAGAATGAGACATTCTTCAAAAGACGGGGTAGCACCATGCTCAACATCATCACTCAAGGTTCTGAGATATTACTAAACAGACTACACCGGAAGTACTCGAAAACTGGGGTATGACTCTGATCATCCAATCCTATGGGACTACGGAGTAGTAACACGTGATCCTGATAGACGGAAGAGGAAGCCTAGTTCCTTAACCCCGTAGGAAAGGTAGGATGACTCAGATTAGAAGGCCATGAGGTATAAGGAGTAAAAAGAGCCTTATGTTCCTACCCACAATCAATTCCCTTACATAACTAAAGAATTTCTAGACTCAACTTCGACCAGGTTGGCTTGGAAATCCTACAGGCAGTCAGGCTCTGATACCAAAGCTGCCGGGACCCCGATTCTAAGTCACATCGATCTAGCCTGTAACACCTCATATCACTTTGCGGCCTCACGCACGGTATTCCCACGGGTGTCGCCTTACCATGGTCCGGGACTGTTTGCGCCTTTTGGCTCACGTATATGATAGTGTCGCTAGCATCCATATGACAGAGAACCCGGGCAGACATGACTAGTCATGAACCCAAAGTGGCACTAACCTATGGGGACAGGCATACATGAATCAACGTCGAGCATGTCGGTCAGCAGCGCGCGAATCCGGCTGTAGCACTGGCTAACAAGACTCGGGAACCCGGCTGTAGCAGGTTAGGCAGGACTCGGATGTCACCACGTGACATTTCCAAGCGACAAACACAAGAACGAAGTGAATCACATGCCGCCAGATCAAGTGTTCCGAGCAGTAGTCTGGGCTAGCAGGACTCGCAAACCGGGCTGTAGCGGACTACCATGGCTCGGTGGAAGCACTAGACTACATTTCCCCATAAGAGAGGCTACCAACGATAGACAACTAGGTTGTCGGATCGCACACATAGCAATACACGTTTGTCAGGACCCCGATCCTAAGTCACATCGACCCAGCTGGTAACACATCATATCACTTTGCGGCCTCACGCACGGTATTCTAATGGTGTCGCCTTACCATGGCCCGGACCGCTTTCGTCTTTTGGCTCACGATATGATAGTGTCGCTAGCATCCACATGACAAAGAACCCGGCCGACATGGCTAGTCGTGAACCCAAAGCGGCACTAGCCTATGGGGACAGCATACATGAAACACTTCAACATGTCGGTCATCAACGATGAACTTGGGCTGTAGCACTGGCTAACAGGACTCCGTATCCCGGCTGTAGCAGGCTAGGCAGGACTCAAGTATCACCGCGTGACATTTCCCGAAGGGACAGATATAGGAACGAAATGAATCACATGCCGCCAGATCAAGTGTCCAAGCAGTAGTGGGCTAGCTAGGACTCCGTGAACCGGGCAGTAGCGGACTACTATCGCCGGAGGCACGAGACTACATTTCCCCATATGAGAGGCTGCCAAGGATAAACAACTAGTTTGTCGGATCCCACACATACCAAGCATTTCAAACATACACACATTATGCTCAATATGCGAGATACAACATGGCATCACAACATAACTCTACGACTCAAAATATTATTCATTAGGCTCCGAGGAGCGAGGACTTACAAACATGGGTCTCATGACCCAACACTCGTGAGCATACAAGTCAAAACACAAGCGAAGCTAAACATGTCCGAGTACGCATAACTATAAATGAAAAAGGGTGAGAAGCCCGACTATCTACCAAAACCTGCCGAGGCACAAGATCGTAGCTGAGGTAACAAGCTAAACGTCAAGTCCAAGCGAACTACTAGCTAGACCGACGTCTCTCGCAAAACATAAAATAAGCAAACGTGAGTACAATTGTACTCAGCAAGACTTACATCGAACTAACTACATATGCATCATTATCAAAAGGGGTGGTGGAGTTTGACCGCAGCAAGCCAGCTTTGACTCGGTGGCTATCCTGAACTACGCCCGCAAGTAACTCTTTTGAGGTGGCGCACACGAGTCCACATATTCACCATGGCAATACCCCACTATGGACCCGCCCCGCCTCCCCACGAGAACGCCATCCATAGCACTCACGCTTATCTTGCGCATTTTAGAGTATCCACTTCCACTTGCCTATGAACTGATATAGGCAACCCGAAGTCCTTCTCCGTGGACACGGCTATTCAATAGATCATATTAAACCCTGCAGGGTGTACTTCTTCACACACGCTCACCACTTACCGCCGTTTACGACATGTACTCGGCAACCTTCAAGCGGAAGCCCAACGTGGGTGTCGGCCACGCCTACCTAAACACTCAAGTCCCTAGTCCAGGTTTATCGCCTATTCGGTTCCATCCGCAGGAGTCCGCCGAGGTTTCCCATACAGCCCCGAACGATGTGTGCAGGGTTCCCGAGATACCAAACGGGCACTCGGTACATCAACACGGTGCCTACCGCAACACAACCCACCCCTAAGGTCAGCGTATGCGTCGCCCCTGACATGCTACAAACACGTAAACTACTTGCAACTCCCTGACCGAGGACAAGGGTGGTCAAGAAGCCGAGAGGGTCCATTGGTTTCGGGCCCAATGCGTGGTAGTAGCTAGTTCATGGATCACAAACACAGAACTCAGTTCCTGAGGACGGCTACAATGAGACAACCCACCATGTACTCCTACATGGCCTCTCACCGCTACCTTTACCAAATCGTGTTCACACACTTAGCTCACACACAACAGGACATGTTCATAACAATTCCAATTCATTCCCGATGAATCAGACCGACTCAACTCTAAGCGAGCAGGCATGACAACAAGCATAAATGAGTAGGCACATCATGGGCTCAAACAACTCCTACTCATGCTAGTGGGTTTCATCTAATTCTCGTGGAATGACAGTCATGCAAAGGATCAAGGGGTTCAGCTACCGCAGCAAGTAACACATGAGTCGTTGTTGTCCTAATGCAATAAAATAGAGCAGGAGCGAGAGAGTGGGATTGTATCGAATGAACAAGGGGTTTTGCTTGCCCAGCACTTCAAGATAATAGTTCTTCATCGGTGTCATCGAATAAACATCGTCTTGACATCGCTCACGGGGAGGGACAATCACCGGCAACTGAGAGAGAACACAATCAATGCTATGCACATATATGATGCATGATCATGTTAAGGAACTGAATTTACCTAGTGCAATAATAATCCAAGTTAGTTGAAGTGGAATTCAAACAAGGTTGAACTCCAACTCCAAATGCTATTTCCTAAGTTACCCTAATCATGTTTCATCCTATTCAGTGATGTTAACTTGCTCAAACATGCATGATCATGGCATAAACAGATTCTTCATATTTTTCTGATCAATTTTCATATATAAATTATTTCCATCCGAGTTACGGTTGAATTTATATGATTTTTAGAAGTTTAGGACATTTTCTGAATTTTACTGAATTAAACTAAATCCAGAAAAGAATATTACTGCGTCAGCCTGACGTCAGTGTGACGTCAGCGGTCAACTGGGTGCGGTCCAGGTCAAACCTGACGTGTGGGGGCCACACGTCAGTGTCTAACTAAACTAATCTGGTTAATTAGCACTAACCCGGTTAGTTAAGTTAGTTTAAAACCTAACTAAAGTGGTTAGCAGGCGGGGCCAGATGTCGCTGACCGGGGTGGTCAAACCCCGGTCAAAAGGGTCATGGGTCAGCTGGCGCGGCGCTTAGCCAGCCGGGCGAACCCGGACGCTGGCGGCGCAAGTGCAGATGGCCATTCCGGCCACCAAAAGGGGCGGGAAAGGTACCTACAGAGAGCTGGGGACGCGCTGAAGTTCTTGGTGGGGTAGTTGGAGCTCGTGGCGGCCGGGATCGACGCCGGCGGCGAACTTGGCGGCCGCCGGAGCTCGGGCACGCTCGGGGTTGGCGCTAGGGGGCACCGCAGGCCGAAAGGGTGGGTGCTACGGGCTCCTACGGGTACGGTGAAGACGACTGCGTGCTCGGAACCGAGCCATCGTGGCTGTGGCCACGCCGGCGACGTGCAGTGGCGGCGGCGAGTTTCGGTCACGGGGGGAAGTGGTAGCTAGAGGGGGAGAATGAGCCGGAGAAGAGGGGGGATCGACTCGGGAGCTCACCGTGGTTGCGAGGAGGCCGTCGGTGAGCTCGGATGGGCACCGGAGCCGTGAATTGGCGACGGCGACCGGCGGGTCCGAGAGGGGAAATGGTGGGAGCGGCGCCGGGGTGCTCGGCGCCGGGAACTCGGTGAGGAGGACGGAGGCGCCACGGCGGAGGCCATGGGCATGTCGGAGGCGAGGAGGGCCGTGGCCGTGGCTACGGCGAACGACGGCGACGAGCCTGGCTGTCCCGGCGAGAGGAGGAGCAGAGGAGAGGGGGGGCGTTTGAGGGAGAGAGTGAGAGGCCTGTGGGGTCGGGAGGCGCGTGGCAGCGCAAGGGGGTCGGGAGGCCAGGCAGGCAGGGTGGAGGTGGCGCTTGGCCGGTGCACGCTGCTGGCCACGCCACGCCCACCGGGCGCTGGGAAGACGACAGGAGGGAGGCTGCTTGGGCTGGGCGGCTGGAGGGGCCAGCGGGGGGGGGAGGAAAAGAGAGGCTGGGCCGGTTCGGGTGCTAGGTAAGCCAGGTGAGTGGCCTGGGCCTCTTCTCTCTCTTCCATTAATTGTTTCTGTTTTCTATATTCTGACATGTGTTTGATTTATTTAAAATACCAAACTAATTTATTTAATTATGCCAATTTTTGCAGGAGCTAACTATAATATTCCAGAGCTCCCCAACAAAAGGGCACAATTTTGGACAATATTATATATATATAGTAATATATATCCAAGGCAAATATTTATCGTATTAATTCCAAATGCCCAAAATAAATGCTTATGAGATCCTAAAAATATTGGTTAGATTGTTAACTCTGTCCAATATTTCCAGAGGGCCACATGAGCATTTTCTTGGACCTTTTTGGAGCAATTTTTATTTAGGTCATTTCCAAAAGTGATTCTGAGGGTTTCACAAATCCCCATTTCAATTTTCATGGAAATTAACATGATGACATGAATGCCTTAATGCAACTAATGTCAAGCAATTCTAGGGATGTGACAACTCACCCCCACTAAACAAGAATCTCGCCCCGAGATTCAAGACGTGAGGTAAGAGGAAAAGGGAGGTCACAAACTATCACAATCTTCATGATCCAATTGCCTTCTTGAAGAGGTTGGTTCATTCCATCACCTTGGTCTTGACGTCTTCGCTTTTGAGATCTTCACTCGACATGGCAACAGAAAGAAAGGGAAACCCTACATGACTCGATCCTAACGAAGATCAGGTAAACATGATCAACTCACGAACTGAGACGGTGACACATCTTGAGTTGAGACACAAAATGCATCGAGGGGGATGGAAGAACAACAACGAAGTTTGATTAGTGGCAACAATTCCACGCTTTAGGGAGATGGTGGATGGTATCATGGTGGCGAGGAAATATTCACCATGATCCCGTAACGGGACACCTCGGAAAAGGTGGCGCAAGGAACTATTCCCTTAAGTGGCAAAAGAATTACTTTTGATCCATAGATCATTGGAACTCTCTTTATACCAGCCTAAGGCAATCACGAGCGATCATTTGGTGGAGTGCAAAGGAATGGTACACCCGGTCTAGAATGGATGATGTGGACTACCTTGTTGAAGACAACGCAATGGATGATTTGCTTATCATCGAAGGTGGGGGGGGGGGGGAACCCATGGTAAGTCCACTTTTGAGGATGATCTTGAACAGAAATTACTAAGAAGGCAGCCCATAGAAATTGGCACAATGGGGTACAAGCTGGGAACGAAATGCAGCTGTTCGAATGTTCCAACCATCATATCTGCCTGAGATTCAGATCTGGTTGGTGTTAGGATATTTCAGACTTAGCATGTCTGAAAAGGAAGGGTTGCAACACAATTCGACGAGATGGCGTTGCGAGATTCTCGGGATATGAACTACGATAGCAAGCTCCAAAACATGAGCTGGTTCTGCTACAAACATGTGAACACATTGTCCTAGACAAGCGTGACCACATGGTAGTCTTATAATAAAACACTACCGAGTTCGGGTGGGAACCATCATCGAGGATAACGAAGTCCGATCATAAGTCATGACTAGTTGTTATGAAGGAACTCCTTGTCCTTGAACAATTCAATCAGTGGCTTGATGTGCTATGGAACCCATATGGAATGAAGATGATCAGTCTATCAGACCATAGAATACTTCGCACGTGCATGACTGACTTGGGATGATTCCAGAGGAAGCAAAACAAACCTTTCTCAAATTCATGGCGGCAACTTACACCAGATGCACATGAATTAGAGGAAGTCACTACTTTCATCCAAACATATGCTTCGTGAACGAAACACGAAGAATTGCTTACACAAGTTTCCAACACTAGGTTGATGTTCAACATGACTCATGGGGGAGACAAAATGCTACTGATGGGCTCAACAGCAACTCATCGGAATTTCCATATCACTGGACTTCCACCATCATGTGAACACGTGATAGTATTGGTCAGACCAAAGATGTAATGGTGTATGCTCGCGGGATCAACCACGAGTAAGACAACATTACAAATATCGTTGGTTCTGATTTGGCTTGACAATGGCCCATACTCAAGTCAAAGAGTCGGTAGGACAATAGCTCCAGCAACTGATCACAGGGACCAATCGATGAAGGTATCATCTTTTTTCAACACACGCTACACAAGAATATCCCTTTGGAACGAACTAAGTTGGACAAGCTTTTATCTTCCAACTCTCCAAGTTGTTGTCTAGCTTAACCGACTAGCTCAGGGGTATCCAACACAGCTTCTTGGAGAAGGGTGGTTCACAAGAAACCAACGTGATCACGAGCCCAACATAACAGTCAGGAAACAACCCGGTAACACTTCCAAGAAGATATTTGGAAAGTCACGAACCACCGGTATGTTACTAAGCTCGAGAGTAATCTTGCTTTTCAGGGCAGGACGATATGATCAAATGAGTGAGGACTTGACACAATCCTAACTCATCAATCGAAGTGTGCACCAGAAATAAGGACTAGGTAGCACGATCAATCTTAGGATGATGGTTTAATAACCAACACGCTAAGAATGAGTATATTGTCCATTCACTACCAAGCAACAAGTTGCTCGGGGTATCGATTTCACACATCACGATTCACTTGTCGGCTTTCCGGTTGCATCAACACGGAACCGAGAAATGAACAATGATGGTGAGAAGTATCACTGCGTCAAGAATTCCTAGGAGGTGGTGCAATTCCCATGGCACTCTTGACATAAAGATGGTAACACTCCAAGGTAGAACAGAACAAAAGCTGAATTGGCGTTTTGATCTGCGGGATGCAACTACGTTGACCCAATCCTAGAAATGGATGAGGTACTGGAGTTTGTTTCTCCTAGTCATTCCGGAATGGAATGGCTTGACGGACCCCAAGGATAAAATGCATCGATGAACACAAATGCACACATACCCTTGGCTATCAATTGATAGATGAAGGTCAGAAGGCATCTAAGAGAACAACTCAAAGGAACATATAATTTTCTGAGTTGTGGATGCACAGATTAGTATGTCGAGCAAGTTCAACATTTCTTCCGGATAATCCATGCAGAAAAGATAGAATTGGCAGAGTCACAATATGAATGGAGAACTCCTCAAGAGCACTCTTATTGTGATCTTTGGTTCAAAAGAACTTCTGCCATAATTAGTTCATGGTATTTGGAAGAAGGGGAATACCACGGACTTCGAGGACTATCACAAAGGGTACTAATATCCTAAAGGCACTAGCAAATACTATCAACATGGAGTAGGATGAATCTCGGTTCAACAACCCAGAGTAGAATACCTACTACTAAATGGCATCACGGATGCTTTCAAAATGATGGCAGAATCATCACTTTGGGGATACAAAGCATAGCTAAATCGCTAGGTGACTTCCTAAACACCTAAGGTCATAATAGTAGTTCCAACATATATGTCGAGGCAACAGAGTACCTCAACCGGTGGTTAGTGTGCTTCTTCCGACCCAAAAGGACATCGGAAACGGAAGGAAAGGATTTGCAAATGCATCAGACTATTTAGAGACCTGGGATGACTCGGACAGCATAACGGCTGTAAATGCTCAAAATGATTTGAGACATCCTGCAGAAAATGGTGGCATAACCACTCAACAACATCATAACAAGATTCTGAGATCAACGGTTATCATACAGGAGTAGTAGGGACTGAACTGGGGATTAGAACCAACAATCTTAAAGGTCTGTGGATTAGTAACACGTCATCCTAATAGATAGATGAGAAGCCTAGTTCTTAAACCCCGTAGAAGAGAAGAGGATGACTCAGATCAGAAGGCCATGAGGTATAAGGAGTAAAAAGAGCTTTACGTTCCCTTCCACAATCAATTCCCTTACATAACTAAAGCATTTCTAGACACAACTTCGACCAGTTTGGCTTGGTAATCCTACAGGCAGTCAGGCTCTGATACCAACGCTGTCAGGACCCCGATCCTAAGTCACATCGACCCAGCTGGTAACACATCATATCACTTTGCGCCTCACGCACGGTATTCCCACGGTGTCGCCTTACCATGGCCCGGACCGCTTGCGCCTTTTGGCTCACGATATGATAGTGTCGCTAGCATCCACATGACAAAGAACCGGGCCGACATGGCTAGTCGTGAACCCAAAGCGGCACTAGCCTATGGGGACAGGCATACATGAAACACTTCGAACATGTCGGTCATCAACGTATGAACTTGGGCTGTAGCACTGGGCTAACAGGACTCCGGTATCCCGGCTGTAGCAGAGCTAGGCAGGACTCCAAGTATCACCGCGTGACATTTCCCCGGAGGGACAGACATAGGAACGAAATGAATCACATGCCGGCCAGTCAAGCGTCCAAGCAGTAGTGCTGGGCTAGCAGGACTCCGGTGAACCGGGCTGTAGCGGACTACTATCGCCGGAGGCACGAGACTACATTTCCCCATATGAGAGGCTGCCAAGGATAAACAACTAGTTTGTCGGATCCCACACATACCAAGCATTTCAAACATACACACATTATGCTCAATATGCGTAGATACAACATGGCATCACAACATAACTCTACGACTCAAAATATTATTCATTAGGCTCTGAGGAGCGAGGACTTACAAACATGGGTCTCATGACCCAACACTCGTGAGCATACAAGTCAAAACACAAGCGAAGCTAAACATGTCCGAGTACGCATAACTATAAATGAAAAGGGCTGAGAAGCCCGACTATCTACCAAAACCTGCCGAGGCACAAGATCGTAGCTGAGGTAACAAGCTAAACGTCAAGTCCAAGCGGAACTACTAGCGAGACCGACGCTCTCTCGCAAAACATAAAATAAGCAAACGTGAGTACAATTGTACTCAGCAAGACTTACATCGAACTAACTACATATGCATCATTATCAAAAGGGGTGGTGGAGTTTGACCGCAGCAAGCCAGCTTTGACTCGGTGGCTATCCCGAACTACGCCCGCAAGTAACTCTTTTGAGGTGGCGCACACGAGTCCACATATTCACCATGGCAATACCCACTATGGACCCGCTCCCGCCTCCTCACGAGAACGCCATCCATAGCACTCACGCTTATCTTGCGATTTTAGAGTATCCACTTCCACTTGTCTATGAACCGATATAGGCAACCCGAAGTCCTTCTCCGTGGACACGGCTATTCAATAGATCATATTAAACCCCGCAGGGTGTACTTCTTCACACACGCTCACCACTTACCGCCGTTTACACGACATGTACTCGGCAACCTTCAAGCGGAAGCCCAACGTGGGTGTCGGCCACGGCCTACCTAAACACTCAAGTCCCTAGTCCAGGTTTATCGCCTATTCGGTTCCATCCGCAGGAGTCCGCCGAGGTTTCCCATACAGCCCCGAACGATGTGTGCAGGTTCCCGAGATACCAAACGGGCACTCGGCACACGGGCCACGGTGCCTACCGCAACACAACCCACCCCTAAGGTCAGCGTTGCGGCCCCCAAAGATGCTACAAACACGAAACTACTTGCAACTCCCGGACTGAGGACAAGGGTGGTCAAGAAGCCGAGAGGGTCCATTGGTTTCGGGCCCAATGCGTGGTAGTAGCTAGTTCATGGATCACAAACACAGAACTCAGTTCCTGAGGACGGCTACAATGAGACAACCCACCATGTACTCCTACATGGCCTCTCACCGCTACCTTTACCAAATCGTGTTCACACACTTAGCTCACACACAACAGGACATGTTCATAACAATTCCAATTCATTCCCGATGAATCAGACCCGACTCAACTCTAAGCAGTAGCAGGCATGACAACAAGCATAAATGAGTAGGCACATCATGGGCTCAAACAACTCCTACTCATGCTAGTGGGTTTCATCTAATTACTGTGGAATGACAGGTCATGCAAAGGATCAAGGGGTTCAGCTACCGCAGCAAGTAACACATGAGTCGTTGTTGTCCTAATGCAATAAAATAGAGCAGGAGCGAGAGAGTGGGATTGTATCGGAATGAACAAGGGGGTTTTGCTTGCCTGGCACTTCTGAAGATAATAGTTCTTCATCGGTGTCATCGAATAAACATCGTCGGTACATCGTCTACCGGGAGGGGACAATCACCGGCAACTGAGAGAGAACACAATCAATGCTATGCACATATATGATGCATGATCATGTTAAGGAACTGAATTTACCTAGTGCAATAATAATCCAAGTTAGTTGAAGTGGAATTCAAACAAGGTTGAACTCCAACTCCAAATGCTATTTCCTAAGTTACCCTAATCATGTTTCATCCTATTCAGTGATGTTAACTTGCTCAAACATGCATGATCATGGCATAAACAGATTCTTCATATTTTTCTGATCAATTTTCATATATAAATTATTTCCATCCGAAGTTACGGTTGAATTTATATGATTTTAGAAGTTTAGGACATTTTTCGAATTTTACTGAATTAAACTAAATCCGTAAAAGAATATTACTGCGTCACCGACGTCGCATGTGACGTCAGCGTCAACTGGTGCGGTCCAGGTCAAACCTGACGTGTGGGGCCACACGTCGGTGTCTAACTAAACTAATCTGGTTAATTAGCACTAACCCGGTTAGTTAAGTTAGTTTAAAACCTAACTAAAGTGGTTAGCCGGGCGGGGCCCGCATGTCAGTGACCCGGGGTGGTCAAACCCCCGGTCAAAGGGTCGATGGGTCAGCGGGCGCGGCGTTTAGCCGCGGCGAACCCGACGCGGGCATAAGTGCAGATGGCCATTCCGGCCACCAAAAGGCGGGAAAGGTACCTCTGAGAGCCGGGGCGCTGAAGTTCTTGGTGGGGTAGTTGGAGCTCGGGGCGGCCGGGATCGACGCCGGCGGCGAACTTGGCGGCCGCCGGAGCTCGGGCACGCTCGGGGTTGGCGCTAGGGGGCACCGCAGGCCGAAAGGGTGGGTGCTACGGGCTCCCTACGGCACGGTGAAGACGAATGCGTGCTCGGAACCGAGCCATCGTGGCTGTGGCCACGCCGGCGACGTCTTGATGGCGGCGGCGAAGTTTCGCCACGGGGAAGTGGTAGCTAGAGGGGGAGAATGAGCCGGAGAAGAGGGGGGATCGACTCGGGAGCTCACCGTGGTTGCGAGGAGGCCGTCGGTGAGCTCGGATGGGCACCGGAGCCGGTGAATTTACGGCGGCGACCCGGCGGGTCCGAGAGGGGGAAATGGTGGGAGCGGCGCCTCGGGGTGCTCCGGCGTCGGGGAACTCGGTGAGGAGGACGGGGGCGTCACGGCGGAGGCCATGGGCATGTCGGCGAGGCGAGGAAGGGCCGGTGGCCGTGGCTACGGCGAACGACGGCGACAAGCCGCTCGGTCCCGGGCGAGAGGGAGGGAGCAGAGGAGAGGGGGGCGTTTGAGGGAGAGAGTGAGAGGCCTGGGGGTCGGGAGGCGCGTGGCAGCGCAAGGGGGGGTCGGGAGGCCAGGCAGGCAAGGTGGAGGTGGGCTGTGGCGGGTGCACGCTGCGGGTCGCCCTGCCTTGGCGCTGGGAAGACGACAGGAGGGAGGCTGTTGGGCTGGGCACTGGAGTGGGCCAGTGGGGGGGAGGGGGAGGAAAGAGAGGCTGGGCGGTTCGGTGCTAGGTAAGCCAGGTGAGTGGCCCGGCCTCTTCTCTCTTCCATTAATTGTTTCATTTTCTATATTCGACATGTGTTTGATTTATTTAAAATACCAAACTAATTTATTTAATTATGCCAATTTTTGCAGGAGCTAACTATAATATTCCAGAGCTCCCCAACAAGAGGGCACAATTTTGGACAATATTTTATATATATAGTAATATATATCCAAGGCAAATATTTATCGTATTAATTCCAAATGCCCAAAATAAATGCTTATGAGATCCTAAAAATATTGGTTAGATTGTTAACTCTGTCCAATATTTCCAGAGGGCCACATGAGCATTTTCTTGGACCTTTTTGGAGCAATTTTTATTTAGGTCATTTCCAAAAGTGATTCTGAGGGTTTCACAAATCCCCATTTCAATTTTCATGGAAATTAACATGATGACATGAATGCCTTAATGCAACTAATGTCAAGCAATTCTAGGGATGTGACAACGTTACACGTACGCATAACATGCAAGTATGTGTTGTACAACATGGCATCACAACATAACGCAAACTCATATAGATAAAGGCCCAGAAGAGCCACATAGCATTAAATACAAACAGGGGTCACATGACCCATCATTCAGATCATACAAGCAACGGAAGCATTACATGTCTGAGTACAGACAACTACAAAAGGAAAAAGCTGAGAAGCCTGACTATCTCCAAGACCCTCCCAAGGGTACAAGAACGTAGCTGAGGTAACAAGCTACTCGTCGAAGTCCAAGCGGAACTACTAGTAAGACCTAAATCTCCGCTGCAAAAACATAAATAAAGCAACGTGAGTACAAAGGTACTCAGCAAGACTTACATCAGATCCTATTATACATGCATTAGTATCAAGAAGGTAATGTGGAATTTAGTTGCAGCAAGCCAGCTTTGACTCAGTGGCTATCCTGTTCTATGACTACAAGAACTTCTTTGAGGTGAAGCAGCGCACACGAGTCCACTAGCCACCACATCAATACACTACTATGGATTCATCCCCGTCTCCCTACGAGAAGGCCATCCATAGCACTCACACTTGTCTTGAGCATTTTAGAGTATCCACTTCAAGTTGTCTATGTACTACGTAAGCATCCAAGAAGTCCATAACCGAGGACACGGCTATTCGAATAGATCATGATAACCCTGCAGGGGTGTACTTCTTCACACACGCTCTCACCACTTATCACCATGTACACATCATGTACCTCGGCAACCTTCAAGCGGAAGCCTGGCGAGGGTGTCGGCCACGACCTGACTAACCACACAAGACTCTAGCCCAGGTTTATCGCCTATTCGGGTTCCATCCGCAAGGAGATCCGGCCGGGGTGTCGGTCACGGCCCCAAACGATGTGTGCAGGGTTCCCGAGCCCACCATCCGGGTGCCACTCGGTACACCAGGCCACATGTGCCTAGTCAGTCCCAAGCCCACCCTGCCGGGTGCCACTTGGTAGAAAAATAGCACTACCTACAAACACCAGAAACTATTTGCGACTCCTGGACAGAGACCAAGTTGATTAATAAGTCGAGAGGGGCCAAGTTACCAGAACCCAATGTGTGGCAGTATCGAGTCATTGGACAACATACATAGAACTCAGTGCTTAAGGACGGTTCCAGTGAGACAACCCACCATGTACTCCTACATGGCCTCTCACCGCTACCTTTACCAAATCGTGTTCACACACTTCACTCTCAGCATCAGAACATATCGTAACACTCCAATTCATTCCCAATGAATCAGACCTAACACAACTCTAAGCAATAGCAGGCATAGCATTGTAGGAACACAACATGGCTCAATCAACTCCTACACATGCTAGTGGGTTTCAACTATTTACTATGGCAATGACAGGTCATGCAGAGGAATGGGTTCAACTACCGCAGCACAAAGTAGCAGATGAATCATTGTTGTCCTAATGCAATAACTGAGAGCAGGAGCGAGAGAGTAGGATGGTATCGGAATGAACAAGGGGGTTTGCTTGCCTGGTAAATCAATAAGGGAGGCACTGCTTCACAGACAGGTACTCTAGAACACTCTCCGGAGCTGGACCTATCGAGAAGGAATGGTGCCAACAATCAATACACAAGCGTATGCAACAATATGATGCATGAACATGGCATGAATATGTGATGTTGTTTGAGGTAATGCAACTAGCATTCGTTTGGTTGAAGTTCATTTGAACCAAGAGTTCAAATGCAACTCCAAATTAACTCTTTATAAATGCCATTATAGTGTTTCACTTATACAGCAGGTATAAGTTGGTTTGTCATGCATGAAACTGGTGCAGATGGATAGCTTGCATTTTTCTGATAATTTTTCATATATAAATTATTTCAATCTGAGCTACGGTTGAATTTATATGAATTTTTGAAGTTTTGGCTATTTTCTGGAATTTCCTGATTAAATAAAATCCAGGAAATGGATAACTGCGTCATCATTGCATCATGCCTGCGTCAGCAGGTCAAGGGCGCTAACCAGGTCAAACATGACGTGTGGGGTCCACACATCGGTGTCATAGTTAGTTAACATAGTTAATTAGATATTAAACTAATCCTAACTGAAACATTAGCAGGGTCGGGCCCCACCTGTCATTGACCGTGGGTAGTCAAACCCCAGATCAACTGGAGGGTTAGACCCGGTCAACCCCACTGGCGTTTAGTCACCGGCGAGGGCGAACACGGCGGAGGGGCTCGGGTCCGTCGCTCCGGCGACCATTTGGGCGGCGGAGGCCACGGGCGAGGAGCCAGGGCCCGTCCGCGTCGTCTGGAGCAAACGGGAGAGGCGGGTGGCTCGAGCTTCACGGAGCGGAGCTCGAGGCGCGATCGGGCACGGCCGAGCGGAACGAGCTATGGGGCATAGCAGGGGCTGCGGAAGGCCTCTACGGCCTCCTGGCGTCACCAGGAGCTCGGTGACGCGCGTGAATGCGAGCTGCAGCGGCTAGCGCGACGGCGGCGACATGGACATCGGCGAGAGGCTTCGGCCGTGGTGGGGAGGAGGGGCTACGGCGTGCGGGCAGCTAAACGGAGAGAGGGGAATGGAGCAGAAGCTTACTGCGGACTCGACGGCTTGACGGCGAGCTCGGGGACGCGCATGAAGACGGCGGGGCGGCGAAGACGATCTCCGGTGACCGGAGATGGAGACGGCAGCGATGGCGACTCTCTAGGGCCTCCCGAGGCGCGTAGCTCGACAGAGATGACGAGGGAGTCGTAGCGGAGCTTCTGGACACGACGGAGGGGCGAGGGGACGGCGATGGCCGCGGTGGTGCTCGTCGGCGGCGGCGGACGCGTTCGGACGCGAGAGAGAAAACTAGGGAGAGAGCAGGGGGAGAGTGAGAGCGGTCGGGGCGGCGCGTGGCAACGTCCGGGCGTTCCAGGCGACGAGACGGAGAAGCAGGAGGTGGCGGGGAGACGTGGCCGCGGCCGGACGCGCGTGGCAGCGCCGATCGTGCCCTGTCGCCCTTGTCGTCGCCGCCAGAGGATGACGGTGGCGGTTGGGCGATGGGCGCACTGGCTGGGCCGGCTGAGGCGCCAGATGGCTGTAGGTAAGCGCCATGTAAGCTTTTCCTGTTTTTGTTTCTTTCTATTTTTCTGACATTTGTTTGGTTTAATAAAAATACTAAACCCTTTTATTTTCTTATGCCAATTTTTGTAGGGGCTAGTGGTATTATTCCAGAGCTCCTCAACAAAAGGCACAATTTTGGACAATATTTTATATATATATATATATAACAACATATATCCAAGGAAAATAATTACTGCATTAATTCCAAATGCCCAAAATAATTACTTATGAACTCCTAAAATATTGGTTTGATTTTATCTCATCCAATATTTTCAGAGAGCAACATGAGCATTTTCTTGGACCTTTTGGAGCAATTTTTATTTGGTCAATTTCCAAAAATGATTCTGAGGGTTTCACAAATCCTCATTTCAATTTAAATGGAATTTAAACTTGATGCACAAATGACTAGCTAGTCTAGGTCATACCAGAACTAGGGATGTGACAGTTCGTCACTGGCATTGAAGGTAATAGCCGTGTCACTCCATGGGTTTATTGTTGCTACTTGGTAGACTTTGGCAAGGCTACGGAGTGTTTGTTTCCGCATATTATTTGATGCGAAAGTCTCGAAGACTGTTAATACCGTACTGGTATCCCTGGGTTGGTGCTCTAGAGCTAGAAGCTCTTCGCCACTTTTGGCCACCTGCCGTAGTATCCAACATGCTCTAAGGCTATGAGTTGGAGTGGCGCCCTCTGTACTATGAATTTTACAGGGTCCATTGAGCCATCCCTCCAGTACGGTTCCATGCCCTATAGAGGGTTTTTTCTTTTTGGTATTTAACCCAGGTGCCTGGTGTCGGTGTACTAAGGTAGGGGTACCTTAGTACCCCGAACCTGTGCACGGGCAGTCGCAGCGTCCCCGTGGCAAGCCTTGCCGGGCGTCTGCCAAGACCCTCCATGACCCTTGAGAAAACAAGACTCCGCAAGAGGAGCTTGCCGGTGAGCCATTCAAGAACAAAGTAAGCAAGACCCGGCAAGGGAGCTTGCCGGAAGGCCACTCAGGCGCGAAGGAAGCAAGGCCCGGCAAGAGGAGCTTGCAGGGAAGGCTTGGTGGGCGCCGAGCCCCAAAAGCGCGACAAGGTTCTGCCGCTGCAAGGCGCTTGCGGGCGGGCAACCTCTTCATCTCTGCTCCAGCTCACCCGCCAACGTGTCACCACGGGGCTCTCCCAAGCACGCGTGTCGACGGGCTGTGCAGCCAGCGGGGAGCAGCGATAAGCGGCGCTGAAAAGCTACCATCGTGGCAAACGGAGGCACACTTGACGGTCCTGTTACCTTTGTTCGGGTGGATCGAGGCGGGCATTGATGACTCTTGTTCCTTGCCGTCAGAGTTAGGTATAGATTACTGTACACTGTACAAAGTGGTGTACCAACCTATGTTTTTACCATCACACCCTTGTCTACTTGCCACATGTGGTGACCCCTTGTGCCTATAAAAGGAGGCCCAAGGGCAACGTAGAAAGGGTTCGGGGTTCGGTCCAGCTCCGGCTTAGTTCATACTCAGATGAAACCACACTCAAGCTAGGTCTTGTAGCTCCCATTGCTCCCTAGCAAGAACACAAGATAATCCACAAAGCAGCAGTAGGAGTATTATCTCTCCGGAGAGCTCCGAAGCTGGGTAAATCCGCTCGTGTGCACCGCCTCGATCCGCTCTTCGTGCAATCTCCGCCCCCCCTCCGAACCACAAGGGACCCAGGTCCCGTAGGTGCTCGTGGGACACGATCAGCTCCTCCCCGACATCTTTGGCGCGCCAGGTAGGGGGTGCGTCGAGGCTGCGTGAACCCGATCCGGCGGTTACACGAGCAACTTCATCAACATTTTCGTCGACATGGCGCCGAAGAAGAAGCCTTCGGCAGCAGCAGAGCCGTCCGCGTCGAACCCACCACCACCGGAGCTGTCAGGTGGTGGGGGAAACGCTGGCGGAGGAACCGGCGTCATCGAGAGAGCCCACAATGCCGCCAGGTCCAAGGACAAGGCAGCGCAGGCGTCGGCGTCCGAATCTGCACCGCGTCCTTCGCAGGAGGCGCGGGACCGACAGCGTCATGATGCTCGCGGCACCATACGCTCGCTGGATCAAGGCCAAGCTGGAGGATCCCGAGGCCCTCGAGACCCGCATGCACCCCAGCATCTTTGGTGCGAGTCTGGTCTCTTAGGCGGGATGCTGCTCCTCCTAACTTGGTTAGAGTCCGAGCACATCCGTTCTTCGCTCCGTCGCCGTTGCGGCAACCACACCAGCGGAAGCCTTGGCAAGAGCTCGGTTACTTCTAGATTACCCTCAACGGCCGATAAGGTCAGCGAATGGAGGCCACAATTCGAGTCTCATCGGCCGCCAGCGGCGCGTCCGCTGCAACCGAGTGCCGCGCCGCGGCGAGGCGGCGAAGGCGCGAGCTGATGGCGGCAGACTTGCGGGGTGCACCACCGTACACTCACCTTCGAAGGCCAAGATCGCCGACTCGCGGATCCACCTCGACAGCGACTCCACAGCGTCGTCGGATCCGCGAGCTCGTCGCGACCAACGCCAAGTTCTTCGAGAATGGCAAGAAGAAGATGCTCGAACCCGTATTGAGCGCCGAAGAGAAGCGCGCCGTCAATCCGACCAGCGCGCCGGGCCCACTGTTGATATGCAAGCGCCAGGGGAACCAGGCGACTTGCCGTACGCGGTGGGTTGCCCTGCGTTCACTCGTGAGCTGCGGCAAGTCCGGTGGCCCGACAAGAAAAACTTCAAACCAGATGTGCCGGAGAAGTATGATGGCAGGACACACCCATCGGAGTTCCTCAGCATCTACACCATCGCGGTGCAAGCTGCGGGGGGACGAGACGACAAGATCCTCGCCAACTACTTTCCCTTGGTGCTCAAGCCAAACGTCAGATCTTGGCTCATGCACTTGCCGGATGGCTCTATTTCTTCTTGGGCAGATTTGTGCCACCAGTTTGTTGGCGCCTTCACAGGCGGCCACAAGCCTCATGGCCAGGAGAGTGATCTCCACCTGCTTGCCCAGAAGGAGGGGGAGTCTCTGCGCAAATTCATCCAGAGATTCAGTCGAGTGCACTACAACATCGCAGACGTCCACCTGCTGCAAGTGATCGGTGCATTCCATCGAGAATGTACGAAATCGCAGGATGAGGGAGGAGATGGCGATGTGCAAAGTGAAAGACGTCAGTGAGCTCTCGCCCTAGCCGACAAGTGTGCACGCTGAAGAAGGAAGAAGACTCCCAGGGAGAGAATGTGGGAGCAGAGTCGGCAAGTGAGGGATCGCCTCGGCAAGAAATAGCCGTGGCGAAACAACAGGAGGAAGAAAAACCAAGAAGTACTAGTTGTCGAGCAGCCAGCAAGGATGGTGCCGCCAACAAAGCCAAGGCTGGTGGCTCCGGCAAGGAGGTTGCCGTTAGCGCCGACCGCCAAGCTGTGGCGATCGCCGACAAGCCTGACAGCTCAACAAGCGATCTTGTAAAATCCACCGCACCAAGGGCCACGATCTCCGAGCTGCAAGAAAGTCGAGCAGCTTGTTAAGCTCTGAAGAGCTGAGTACGAGCGGCGAGACAAGGAGAAGGCCCAAGAAGGTGCAGGTGCAGCAAGTAAGAAAAGACCGGTCGGGGAGGGCGCGCTGCAAGGAGACAGACCTCCCGCGGCCGTGACAAGGAAGAAGGCGAAGATGAAGATGGCGAGGACGATGAAGGCGATGAAGCTGATGAGCAGGAGTTACAAAAGGCAGCGAGAGGTCCTGCGTTGGCGGTGGTGCTTCTCGCATACCTCGCACCGCCAACTCAAGCAATGGATGCGTGAGGTCAATGCAGTAGAACCATCCATAGAGTCACGCAAACCTCTGAAGTGGTCCAACACGCCCATCATCTTTGACATTGAGGATCACCACGATCGCATCACTGCGGTCGGTGCTTGCCAATGTTGGTCTCACCAACCATCCGCAACCTCAAGGTCACAAAGATGTTGGTTGACGGCGGGCCGGCCTGAATTGATCTCCTCCGCAGTGCTCGAAACTTCAAATCCCGACAATGAGCTCGAGAAGCTGGTACTTTCAAGGAATCAACCCGGAAGGAGCAAGCCCAAAGGGAAGATCACGTTGCGGTAACATTGGCGTGAGCTCAACTTCAGAACTGAGAGGGTCACGTTTGACGTCGCCGATTTCCCATTGCCCTACAATGGCATACTTGGCCGTCCAGCACTCGCCAAGTTCATGGCCGCCTCTCATTATGCTTACAACCTACTCAAGATGCCCGGCCCGATAAGCGTCATTTCTGTCCATGGCGACAAGAAAGATGCACTTATCTGCGCCGACAAGATTTACCGGGATGCAATAGCCGCGACAGATAGCAAACCACTTACCGCTGAAGCTCCCGGGGGGAAGAAGAAGACCACCAGGTCCGGCAAGAGCTCTGTTGCCCACTCCGGCAAGCGCACCTCTTCGGAGCGCTGCGCTACCGTCGAGGACGCACCATCGAGCTCCACCGGCAAGTGCAACAAGACGATGGCAGCTTCGCCAAAGACCAAGAAGGTGCCCGCCAAGGAGGACGGCACTGGTGGTACCTTCACCATCAGTGCCACGCTTGATCCTAAATAGGAAGGCGAGCTCGTTGCTTTCCTGCAGGCGAATGTTGATGTGTTTGCATGGCAACCATCGACATCCCGGTGTTCCTGTGAAAGTAATTGAGCACCACCTAGCTGTCTGTCCTCACTTGCGCCCGTCAAGCAAAGAGTTAGGAAACAGGCGGTGGAGCGCCAAGAGTTCATAGCAGAAGAAATCAAGAAATTAGAAGCAGCAGGGCTTGTCAGAGGAGTCCTCCACCCCACGTGGTTGGCCAATCCGGTATTTGTACGCGAGGCTAATGGGAAATGGAGACTTTGTATTGACTTCACTGATGTTAACAAAGCTTGTCCCAAAGACCCATTTCCCTTGCCGCGTATCAACCAGATTGTTGACTCCACAGCTGGATGTGATCTGCTTTCGTTTCTTGATGCATATTCCGGATATCATCAGATCTTTATGGCAGAAGAGGATGAAGAGAAAACCCCATTCATCACACCATGTGGCACGTACTGCTTCGTACGGATGCCTTTCGGTTTAAAGAATGCTGGTTCAACTTTTGCAAGAGTAGTCCATGATGCCTTTGAGCCACAGATACACAGAAATGTAGAAGCTTACATGGATGACATAGTGGTCAAGAGCAAAGACAGAGCAACTCTGATTCAGGATTTGGACGAGACATTTCCAAATCTGCGCAAGATCAACCTCAAGCTCAACCCCGAGAAGTGCGTGTTTGGAGTCCCTTCCGGCAAGCTTCTCGGGTTCTTTGTGTCTCATCGGGGAATTGAAGCCAATCCCGACAAGATCAAGGCTATTGTGCAGATTGAAGCACCAAAGCGCGTCAAGGATGTCAGAAGGCTTGCCGGTTGCGTGGCTGCTCTCAGCAGGTTCATCTCTAAGTCTGCTGAACGCGCCCTACCATTTTTCAAGATTTCGAAAAAGGCAGGTCCAATGAAATGGACTCCAGAAGCGGAGGCTGCGCTGCAGGACTTGAAGAGATACCTGTCCTCCGCTCCAATACTTGTCGCACCTAGGCCGCAAGAGAAGTTGCTGCTGTATATAGCAGCGACCAATCAAGTGGTTAGTGCTGCGTTAGTAGCGGAGAGGGAGGCGGGTGATGAGCCGGCAACCAAGGCAGTTGCATCCAGCGACGAGTAGGGGGCCTCGCCGTCAAGCTCTGGTCCCGACAAGAACAGATCAGCGCAGGGTTGCGACAAGATACAGAAAAAGATGGTGCAGCGCCCAGTCTACTTTGTCAGTTCCCTCCTGCAGGGGGCTAGATCAAGGTACTCTGGTGTGCAAGAGCTGCTTTTCGGCCTCCTCATGGCCTCAAGAAAGCTGCCCCATTACTTCCAAGCACACGAGATAACAGTTGTCACTCGCTTTCCGCTGAAGAGGATATTGCAAAACCCAGAAGCAACAGGCAGGATTGTCGAGTGGGCACTGGAACTGTCAAGCTTTGGTCTCAAGTTTGAAAGGACTTCAACCATCCAGAGCAGGGCATTGGCAGAATTTATAGCAGAGTGGACGCCAACGCAAGATGAAGAGATTCCGGAGACGGGCATCCCCGTCAAGGAGGCGAATAAAGAGTGGCTGATGTACTTTGACGGTGCCTTCTCGCTGCAAGGCGCCGGTGCCGGCGTGCTGCTCATCGCACCCACCGGAGAGCACCTCAAGTACATAGTCCAGATGCACTTTCCCAAGGAACAAGCAACAAATAATACTGCAGAGTATGAAGGCTTGCTTGCCGGTCTCAGGATTGCGGTGGACCTTGGGATCAAGAAGCTCATTATCAGGGGGGACTCGCAACTTGTCGTCCGCCAAGTGAATAAAGATTATCAGAGTCCGTTGATGGAAGCCTACGTCGATGAAGTGAGGAAGCTGGAAGAGCGCTTTGAAGTCCTGCAAATGGAACACGTTCCAAGAGCACAGAATGATATAGCTGATGGCCTCTCCAAAAGTGCCGCACTTAAGTTACCTGTGGAACCAAGGATTTTTGTGCTCAAGCTAACTCAGCCAACCGTAACACCATCAACAGGACAGAGCAAGAAAAGAAAATTGGTTTCAGCGACTACTTTCCGGCAGAGCTCCCTGAAGCCGCCGCCAAGAAGGTCCCTAAAACCACGCAAGTATCACTGAGGAGCAGTATGCTCCGACAAACCATGCGGTTTGTATCGTTGAAGCAAACGCTCCCGACAAGTTTCGCTCCGGCAAGCTTGCCGGGGATCATCAAGCTCCGGCGGACCACAAGTTCTTGCCACGAAGCTGATGTTCCGCAGATGATTGATGAGCCTTTAGTTCTTGTTGTTGAGCCACGAGGCTCCAGCATGGGCACAGCAAATCGTCCATTTCCTTCAGACATGAGAACTTCCCGAAGAGCAAGAAGAAGCGGAAAAAGTAGCCCGGCAGTCAAGTATGTACCAGTTTGTTGGCAACATCATGCATGAAGAAGACTCAACGGTGTGAAATTGAAGTGTATTTGCGGGAAGATGGATGAAGCTGTTGGCGAGAGATACATGGAGGCATATGTGGTCACCACATTGGCGCAAGAGCACTTGCCGCAAAGCTTTCCGGCAAGGTTTCTTCGCCGAAGCCCTCCGGGATGCAAGCGCACAAGTAACCAAGTGTGAAGCGTGCAGTTCCATTCAAAAGCAGATACACCAACCAGCTCAAGCTCTCCAGGCGATCCCTTTATCCTGGCCCTTTCGGTGCCGGGGCTCGACATCCTCGGCCCCTTCCCCGAGCTGTCGGGGCTTTGAATACTTATGCGTCATAATCGACAAGTTCACAAAGTGGCGGAAGTGGAACCCGATGAGGAAGGTGACAGCACGATCGGCCGTCAAGTTCTTGAGTTAATTGTTTGCCGCTTTGGGATTCCTAACCGGATCATCACCGACAACGGCACACAGTTCACGAGCCGCACCTTCATGCGAGACGCCCAAGATCTTGGCGCCAAGATCTGCTTTGCTTCGTTGCTAAGCGAGAAGCAATGGTCAAGCGAGAGAGCAAAGCGCTGAAGTGCTGCGAGGACTCAAGACCAGAACTTTCGACGAGGCTGCGCAAGTGTGGAAGGAACTGGATCGAGGAGCTGCGGTGGTTCTTTGGTCGATCAGACGACGCCAAATCGAGCCATCGGCGGACACCCTTTGCTCTAGTCTACAGAAGCAGGAGGCAGTTCTCCCCACGGAACTCGTGTATGGTCACCTCGAGTGCTCGCTTATGATGAGCTTGAGCAAGAGCAGCTGCGACAAGATGACGCGCTGCTCCTCGAGGAAGATCGTCTTCAGCTGCTGTCACGAGCTGCTCGTTACCAGCAAGCTTTGCGTCGCTACCATAGCCGCAAAGTTAATGCCGAAGCTTCGAGGAAGGCGACCTTGTTCTTGGCCGCGTTCAATCCGCCAAGAATTCCAACAAGTTGACGCCTTGAAGTGGGAAGGCCCTTATCGGGTGAAACGAGTCACTAGGCCCGGCGCTGTCCATGCTTTGAGACCGAAGATGGCCTTCGGTGAGCAATTCCTGGAATATAGAGCATCTTCGCAAGTTTTACCCATGAGGCGCGGTTGCGGAACCCATTCCGGCAACCACCCTTTTGTACAAGTCTTGCCGCTGTTGCATGTAATCCTTTGTACAAAGCCGGGCGCAGACCCCGTGCATTAGTAAAGCCTATGTGTTGCGCACATTTTGTCAATACAGGCACTCATAATCATAGATGCATGTGTTTTCTGACATTTTGTGCAGCATCCACACCCGGTAAGCGATAACGAGCCACTAGGCTCCATAACTTTATTTTCTCTTCTTTCTTCTCAAACAAGAAGGAGGTTCATCCACCCACAAGTTAACCGGGGAAAAGGAGAAGATAATGGTGTGGGCATGGCGCCGCCGAGGAACCTGTCGCCTTGCCGGAAATGGACAACAGAAAAGCTAAGTGGCTAAATTTAAGCGACCAGTTTTAAATTTTAAGTTATCTTCCTCGAGCGATGGTACTTTGTATGGAAAACTCGTGTGCGGAGGAACCAAATCGTGACTGGTCGGCGCCCTTACTTTGTTTCGAGTCCGCTCAACAACTTAAGTGAGCTGCGGCTAGTCGCGACAAGGTTGCTTGTCGGTAGCGGCCCTTGCCAGCTGCTGAAGTTCGCTTTTCGGCGCTTCGGCAAGGGTGCTGCACCGCAAGTTTCCTGAAAAGCGTGGGGTAGTAACATACAAGGGAAGAAATCGAGTAAAGGAAGTAACATAGCAAATATTGCCCGTAACAAAGTTATATTACAAAATAACTTATTGCGGCATGGCTAATTTGTTCTCGAACTGAAATAACAGCGAAGAGAGAGAAGAAAGGTCTTGGCACCAAGCCCGGCAAGCCAGAGTTGCCGGGAGCCGCGGCGAGCCAGAGTTGCCGGGGGCTGCGGCAAGCCAGAGTTGTCGGGGGCTGCGGTATCAGATAAGCCTTCCGTCCCTTTTCAAACATCCCTTTTTCATTAAAAAACATTCTACTCGGATACAGTCCGTGGAGAATGAAAATCATGAAAGAAAGGATTACAAGTTTTAAATGAGGATAAGGCCCGAAGGCTTACAAATTAAAAAGATAAGATGCCCGTAATCCTTTTCCTGTCCCTCTCTTTAGGAGCTAGGTCAAGGAGGCGGGAAGGGCAAAAGGAGCGCCTAGGCGAGCTACAGGTGCCGAAGGCACCAGGAACATCCGGGGGCTCTCAGGGCTTAACGGAGGCGGCGGCGCCGAAGCGGGCTCAAGGCAGGCGGTGGGGCGTCAGACGCTGTCGAGGCACTCGCCTCGTGCTCCGACTTGACGGCCTCGTCGCCATCCTCTTCCCTTCCGCAGCCTCCCCTCACGCCATCGCCCAAGGAGGCGACCCGGGAGTTCAAGGAGCCGGGCAGCGGATGATGGGGTCGCCGGTGGCCTTGCAAGCGGCCTCGACAACTAATCGGGCCCGCTACCCTCGTTGTCGCTGTCACTCTCCTCCTCGTCCTCTCGCTCGAGGGGAATCTTAGCTGTCGGAGGAGCTATCCACGCAGCACTTCGCCCGAAATGCGAGATCCCGAAGACCTTGACGGAGAGGAGATCACCCTCCATTAACTTAAAATGGAGGTAAACCCGCCCTCAAGCTGTGGATGCAGTGAGCGTCTTCCACCCACGATCAAGATACATCACATTAGGGGCTGGGAATACAACACGGACTCGCATGCCGCTGATTCCACAGCCCCTCATGTGCAGTCTCGATGTCTCGGCGGATCCGACTCCATCGCAGCCTTCAACGGAGCTGGAAGCGGAGGCGACGACGAGGCGCCCGCGCGCAGCCTTGACGAAGAACTCGCAAGGGTCGTCCCCGTATGGACCGCCACGGGGAGGGGAACCACGGCGGAGGCGGAGGCGGCGCGCCGCCCGTCCGCTTCTTCCCGAGCGCCTCGACCTCGTCCCGACCTCGCCCCTCCCTCTTCCTCTTGTGGCTGGTCCCGCCACCCAGGCGTGGGGTTGGGAGGGCGCAGTCTGGCGACCCTCGCCGCCACCGATGAAGAACCAAGGTTCCCTTTCTCCATGACGAATGAGAGAAAGGGAGCAGAAGCTGAGAAAGGAGGAGATGGGAGAGTGCGGGCCTGCGCCCCTTCCGCTCTTTTAAAGAAGCAAGGTGGGGGCTCGGCCGCCCGCCAGCGAATCGGGGGCGGGGAATCAGGGGCCGACCTGCTGCCTCTGCTATAACGGCCCAGTTTCCCACTTCCACCGTCCGACCCGAGCATGGGAGCCACGTGGCGGGATGCGGAACCGAGGCGACAGGTGAGGCGACCTCGCACGCCACCTACCTCCCCCACGACGCCGCAATTGACGCGTGTCGTTACGAGGGAATGCGGCGGATACGGAGTGGATTTGGTTTGGACCCAGGCCGCGCGTGCAAGGGCCCTGTTTTGGGCCTGGCCCAACAGCGCTCGGCACCGTGTATGGCCCAGACCCAGGGGCTCTTGTCGGTGTACTAAGGTAGGGGTACCTTAGTACCCCGAACCTGTGCACGGGCAGTCGCAGTGTCCCCGTGGCATGCCTTGCCGGGCGTCTGCCAAGACCCTCCCCGGCCCTTCAGAAAACAAGAGTCCGGCAAGAGGAGCTTGCCGGTGAGCCATTCAAGAACAAAGTAAGCAAGACCCCGGCAAGGGGAGCTTGCCGGGAAGGCCACTCAGGGCGCGAAGGAAGCAAGGCCCCGGCAAGAGGAGCTTGCCGGGAAGGCTTGGTGGGCGCCGAGCCCCCAAGCGCGACAAGGTTCCTGCCGCGGCAAGGCGCTTGCCGGGGCGGCAACCTCTCTTCATCTCCGCTCCAGCTCACCCGCCAACGTGTCACCACGGGCTCTCCCAAGCTGCGTGTCGACGGGCTGTGCAGCCAGCGGGAGCAGCGATAAGCGGCGCCGACAAGCTACCATCGTGGCAAACGGAGGCGCACTTGACGGTCCCTGTTATAATTGTTCGGGCAACGAGACGGGCATTGATGACTCTTGTCCCTTGCCGTCGAGTTAGGTATAGATTACTGTACCTTTGTACAAGGCGGTGTACCAACCTATGTTTTTATCACACCCTTGTCTACTTGCCACATGTGGTGACCCCTTGTGCCTATAAAAGGAGGCCCAAGGGCAACGTAGAAAGGGTTCGGGGTTCGGTCCAGCTCCGGCGTAGTTCATACTCATACGAAACCACACTCAAGCTAGGTCTTGTAGCTCCCATTGCTCCCTAGCAAGAACACAAGATAATCCACAAAGCAGCAGTAGGAGTATTATCTCTCCGGAGAGCTCCGAAGCTGGGTAAATCCGCTCGTGTGCACCGCCTCGATCCGCTCTTCGTGCAATCTCCGCCCCCCCTCCGAACCACAAGGGACCCAGGTCCCGTAGGTGCTCGTGGGACACGATCAGCTCCTCCCCGACACCTGGCGATGATGCACCCTTTTATTTCGGACTGGGGTTGTATTCAAGGCCGGATTGTCCCAAAATCTTGCTTCGGTTTTACAGGCGCTTTCCATCACATAGTACTTTTGTACTATGGACGCCAAGTCGGCAAAGTGTGTAATGTCACGGCGACTTATAGCGTTGAGAATCCCGTTGTCCGTGCAATTATTGCAGAATAATGAGATTGCGTCCTCCTCATGGCAGTCCTTTATCCCATCCATAACGGTAGGAATCGGCCCGATAATGGTGTACTGTTTTTGCGGGCTCTTGCCGAATTTGAGATAGGTCGCTTATGTTTGGGTGGGCGGGTGGAATTAAATCCGGAACCACGCCCAATCTGAGACTTAAGGGCCAAGGAACTTTCGAACTTGGAAGCTTGGGTTCTTGGATGTTGTCCAATGAATCTAGCCCGCTGCCTGACTTTAGGTTCAGTGCTTGAGTGACGTCCTCTCCTCCGCGGGAATCCGGCATGGAGGGATTGGGAATCTAGACGTAGCTAGTCCTTAAGATAGAAGAAGGGTCACCGTATTGTTCCTCCACCAAAGCAACGTGGTGGGTAACCTAGGGAGAGTTAATCTCTCTCAGATCAGGTTTAGCCCCAATCTGATCATAGTCTGTAGCGACTCCCAGGGCGACGATGCGATCCAAGAGCTCGTTTAAGGAAGAGAGCTCCATCGGATCTAACTGCTCGGTGAGCTCCGAGTTAACGTGAAGATTGCTTTCAGTGACTCGAGAAGTCATCATCGGCGTGGTGGCCGAACAGGCGGTCATGAGGAAACCGCCTAGCCGGAGAATTTGGCCGACAGCCAAAGCTTCTTTAGCAACAGTGCCGTCTTTAAAGACGGGATGAGGCATCCTTCCTGACGGCGACGACACAAAGGAACTCTCAATGAAAGCACCAATGTCGGTGTCAAAACCGGCGGATCTCGGGTAGGGGGTCCCGAACTGTGCGTCTAGGCGGATGGTAACAGGAGACAAGGGACACGATGTTTTTACCCAGGTTCGGGCCCTCTCGATGGAGGTAAAACCCTACTCCTGCTTGATTAATATTGATGATATGGGTGGTACAAGAGTAGATCTACCACGAGATCAGAGAGGCTAAACCCTAGAAACTAGCCTATGGTATGATTGTTGTTCGTCCCTCACGGACTAAAACCCTCCGGTTTTATAGGCACCGAATAGGGTTAGGGTTACACAGAGTCGGTTACAATGGTAGGAGATCTACATATCCGTGTCGCCAAGCTTGCCTTCCACGCCAAGGAAAGTCCCATCCGGACACGGACGAAGTCTTCAATCTTGTATCTTCAAAGCCTGTGAGTCCGGCCAAAGGCTATAGTCCGGCTATCCGGACACCCCCTAATCCAGGACTCCCTTACCAAGACTGCCCAGGTTTCCAGGGACTGCCACTTCACCAGGGTCCTTCAATGCTAATGGCTTCAAAGCGCACAACACCTTCTTTGATAGCGCCAAGAACCCCTATTCAAGGGCAAGGATTCCCTCTGATCGGTTCTGGATCTATCAGCAGCACAGCTATTATTCATGTGTTCTTTATGTTCAAGGGCGCATCTTCCCACATATGCGTCTTGACTCTGAAGCCATTGTTGGATTGCCCTGCCTTGAGGAAGCACTTGACTGTTTCCATGATGCGGGTTTGCTCAACTTCGTAACTGACAAGGAGCATTGGAATGAAGAACTACTGCTTCAATTTTATGCTACCCTCCACATTCGCGGATACAACAGGGATCCGAAGACTTGGGTCCTTGAGTGGATGTCAGGCAATGTCCATCATGAAGCCAAAGCCTTTGACATCATTGAGCTTACCGGCCTGCCCACTACAGGAGAATTATATGAAACTGGTTGTCAGCTTCACCGAAATGCTTTGGAAAGCATCTTCCATAAGCGTGAGCCCAACATGAGCCAAATGCTGAGCATGATGAAGCCTCTGCCACCTGACACTGATTACCCAAAGGAATTCTTTGTTGAAGACCTAGAGTATCTGCCTCGCACCATTTATCACATCATCCGGTGAACTCTATGGCCTGTCAAAGGACATTCTTCAGGAGCGAAACTTGAAGTAGCAATGAAGACTTTGGTCTTTTACATCTTCAATGGCATCAACTTCAATGCTCAAGACTTCTTTATCAGACAGTTGGCTGCATCCGGCTCTGACCTTTTTGGCCTGAAGTTCTACGCTCCGTGGGTCATGCGCCTCATCAAGCTACACTCAGCTATCAACTATCAGCCCTCTGCTCTCAATCATCTGATCTTTCTGCCAGAGGTTTATATGTCAGTTTAAGCCATATACCCAGAGCCTTCCAAGGAGTCTGTTAGTCTTCAAAATGCTGATCACCAAAGCTTCTCGCAACCCATGGAAGGGGTCCAAGCAGTCACTCGTGTTTATCAATTGGCTGTCAATACTCGCTTACCTCAGTGAGCTCAAACTGAAGCCACCGAGAGCACTATTGCCCAAAGGCCTCGGAAGCGCTCTCGTGTTCGGAATGACCGAGAACTTCTTGTCGCACTGCATAAAAAACAAGATATGCATCACTTCTGGCTGAAGCCGCAGATGCAAAGCCTCTTGGTGGACGTCAATCGCATTCGCAATATTGCCACCAAGAATCCTTTTGTTACCCATGAGACCTGTCGGCGATCATGGAAGAGTTTGACATTGCTCAGTGCTGAAGCAGATCTTCAAGACGATGGCTTCTCTGAAAGATTCAAGTTTAATGCCACTACCCTAAGGAATGTTGTCCTACGTTGAACTCCATCTCTTCAAGACTCTGACTATTCTTCCTCCGCTGCAATGATGAATGCCAGAGTGATCGATGATGAAGATGATGCTACTTCAACACCCACGACTTCAGCGCGAATCGACACTGCACCAAGTTCATCTGCACCGCCAAACCCCAACGCTGACCCTGCATCTTCTCCTACTCCTTCTGGGAACGCGTAGAGGCTCTATGTCTTCAAACCTTTTTGGTCCTTACTGACAAAAGGGGGAGAAGCATATGAGTTGATAGTCTTCAAGCGGGTCCATATGGGCGGTTGCTTTATATTTTTGCCTAGTGTTTACAACTCTCGCTTTTGATACATTTGGTTCTTTGAGTTGTAACACTAAAACTTGATGGTCGTCTGCTACGTTTTCTGCTATTCTGTGATGCGATGATAAATTCCACATGTGCGATGATAACTTCTGCACTTAGGTCATTTTGCAGACGTCCATTTTTCATTATGCATGTCATTATCTTCGTTATATCAAATCATGCATGATGAATGGTCGTCATAAGTTGAATAGGATCTCCACAAGTACAACCTGCCATGTACATTTGCATTCCAAAAGCAAATTACTTATATGCACATCTTCAGGGGGAGCCTTTTGCTTCTTATGAAGACAATACCTTTATCCTTTACAATTTCACGTACTTTATTCCTGTTGAAAACTTCAACCAGTTTGTCATCAATCACCAAAAAGGGGGAGATTGTAAGTGCATCTAGTGCCACCCCTAGTTGGTTTTGGAGTATTGACGACAAACCTGGTTGAGGGACTAATGTGTTTGTGAGAATTGCAGGATAACACATGGTAGTAGTCCCTCATTGATTCGGTTTACCTACGGAGATGACCCTAAAATGTATGAAGACATTGACGACAATGGTGGTATATGAAGATATTCACATTGAAGACTATGACATGAGAAGACATTGAGTGAAGACTATGGAGCGCGAAGACTTAGTTGTTTCGTTGTTTCCATTTCTCCTTTGTTGAGTCATAGGAACCACCGTACTATTAAGTGGGGTCCAAGTGAACAAAGTCAGAGTGATTGAAGTGATGCTCAACCAAAATCCTATGTCTTCGAGCGAAGACAATGACAGCAAATCTTATCCAGAGCTGGATGAGTTAGCTTTACTTGTAGCCCAAGTAAAGTTTCCGTGTGTGTTTGAAATCTGACCGTTGGAACATGTGTCAGTTCCTTAGTGACCCAGGGTCATTTCGGACAAATCAGGTCGAGTTGCCTAGTGGCTATAAATAGCCCACCCCCTACACCATAAATTGGTGGCTGCTCAGAGTTAGTGCACGACATTTGTTGTTTAAGAGCAACCCACCTCCGAAGCCTTTGAGAGAGAGAAATCATTGCGAGGACAAAGCCCAAACACCCAGAGCCAAAGAGTGTTAGGCATCACTGATGTCTTTCTGTCCGCGTGACCTGAAGACTTGTTACACTTGAGGACTGTGAATCCTCCAGCCGGTTAGGCGTCGCGTTCGAGCATCCAAGAGTCATTGTGGATCGCGGTGAGCGAAGTGCTGTGAAGGTTTGGAAGTCTACCTTGAAGACTTACCAGAGTAATTGGGCGAGGACTGGGTGTCCTTAGCTCAAGGGAATAAGGTGAAGACGTGGTCTTCGAGTTGAATCTCAGCCTCCCTAACCGGACGTCATGATTGTCACGACAAGCTGGAACTGGTCCAACAAATCATGTGTCCTCAACAAGTGACTGGTTCTATCCTCTCCCTCTCTTTACTTAGAGTTTGTCTTCATGAAGTCATTGCCTGTTTGCTTTACCTATTTGTCTTCACTGTTTGACTACTATCGTTGTTTGGCTTCATACCATCTTCCATCCTGATCCTTACTAACTAGCTGCTATTAGTCTTTGTGCTTTCACTTCATTGCATACTTGACTATGGCTTGCTTAGTGTAGTTTACCTTCTGCTGCATATTAATAGGGTCATTTCCATTGTTTGTCTTTGAAACTTCCATGTTTTGAAGACTTTCATAAAAATCGCCTATTCACCCCCCCCCCCTCTAGTCGATAACTAGCACTTTCAGTAACTAGGTATAATGACCACCGCAAGATGAAATAAGCTTAATTATTCATACGTCGACTTGCTGATTGCAGTGCGGAACGATCCTGCCATGTGTGGAGTATCAAACAAGCAGTGCAGCCGAAGGTGGAAATCAACCAAGGACTTATGAAATTATATATAATCTTCCTCAGGTAGGTCAGTATCTCCTTCGTCCAGATGATCATGTTTTGTCATGCCGAGCTATTGATATGTGCTACTGTTTTACAACACCATTTAGGTATAGCTATTGTTTTCCTATCTTTTCAGATTCAGGACAATGAAGATGATTTTAGGGGAACTGCACAATATGGACTCATGTTGAGTCATCTCTATTGCCTCATGTGTTTGATGCAAATGTGTCAGCATCAATTGCAAGATGAGGCAGCTAGCTAACTAATGGAGTTGCCAACATGCTCAAAGTGCTCATAACATTGAGAAGAAACAAGCATGCCCAGAAATTAATGCGTCTGTGAGGAGGCCCTTTGCTCAGAGAAGCCTCGACCAATTTTCTTTATTTCCACACCTTCTCACAGCTTTGTATTGGTTATAGTATGGTGAATTATTGAGATGCATAAACATGCTGAACTTTTTTTCTTCTGAATGTTAGTATGCATACCGTATCTTCTGAAGCTTAGTTTAATGTAAATGTTGACTAGCCTATGAACCTTCACAATCTAGTAAGTATATTGTAGGCCTATTATTTGACACCTCACTTTGCCGCGCTACGCAACCAGTGTGAGTGTCTGCATCTAGTACCGCATCCTCTAATTTGGTGGATGCCAAGTTGAAAAAGGTTGCCGATGAGTAGCCATAAGCTGGAGGCATCTCTTTTTTTCTTTCGAATGGGCAATAAGCTGGAGAGTGTCTCAGGCTGCCTCTAGCACGAGGCCCTCCAGTATGAAACACGGGCAGCCGACTGGGTCGATACAAAAGCATATCCATCTTAAAGCCCATTTTTTTTTGTTTTTTGCAAGGAGAAGCCCATTGAGGGAGTCCTGGATTAGGGGGTGTCCCGGTGGCCGGACTATGACCTTTGGCCGGACTCCTGGACCATGAAGAAACAAGATTGAAGACTTCGTCCCGTGTCCGGATGGGACTTTCCTTGGCGGGGAAGGCAAGCTTGGTGATACGGATATATAGATCTCCTCCCATTGTAACCGACTCTATGTAACCCTAACCCTCTGCGGTGTCTATATAAACCGGAGGATTTTAGTCCGTAGGACGAACAATAATCATAGCATAGGCTAGCTTCTAGGGTTTAGCCTCTCTGATCTCGTGGTAGATCTACTCTTGTACTACCCATATCATCAATATTAATCAAGCGGGAGTAGGGTTTTACCTCCATCGAGAGGGCCGAACCAGGTAAAAACATCGTGCCTTGTCTCCTGTTACCATCCGCCTAGACGCACAGTTCGGGACCCCCTACCCGAGATCCGCCAGTTTTGACACCGACATTGGTGCTTTCATTGAGAGTTCCTCTATGTCGTCACCTTTAGGCATGATGGCTCCTCCGATCATCAACAACGATGCGGTCCAGGGTGAGACTTTTCTCCCGGACAGATCTTCGATTCGGGCGGCTTTGCATCTGCGGGCAATTAAGCAGCCATCTGGAGCAGATTGAAAGCTCGCCCTGGCCATCAGGTCAGATTTGGAAGATTTGAACTACGGCGGCGTCCGCGGAGACTTGATCTCCGACGGGTCCAAGCCACAGCCAAGCGCGCCCGCCTTTATTACGATGGGCATGATCTAGCTCTGCCATCGAACAGTGTCCTGGAGGCCGCACGGTGTCGCTCCGACCCTAAGCTCGGAGCCGACCGTCTGTCGAGGGCGCATGGCTGGACACCGCCTCGAGGCTGCAACCTTCTGGCGTCGAGCGAACACCATATCTGTCCTTTGCGAAGCTTGTGACTCCAAGGTGGCGGACTCCAAACCTTCCGCGCCCCTGCCAATCGAATCCGATTGGGCGCCGATCATGGTTCACAGCCGCGGACATCTTTCAGCACTCTCCTTTCAGCGACATTCTGAATTCACTAAAGTCTCTCTCTTTGTCAGAAGAGCCCTGGCCGGATTATGGTCGGAAAGGTTGGGATACGGACAACAAAGAAATTCAAAGCCCACCCATCACCCACTTTGTAGCCACTATCGATGATTTAACCGACATGCTCGACTTCGACTCCGAAGACATCGACGGTATGGACGATGCTATAGGAGACGAACAGGAACCAGCGCCTATAGGCCACTGGACAACCACCCCATCTCATGATGTATACATGGTGGATACACCTAAAGGAAACGACGACAAGGAACAAAGTGCATAGCGAGGATCGTTCCTCGAAAAGCAATCAAAGCGCGGCGTGGCGCCGCCCAAACCCCACCTCGACAGAGAAAGCAGCCATACAGACCCAGCCATAGAGCAGGGTGAACCGGCGGATGACGGACATGCAATCGAGCAACCGTCCGAACAGGATAACTTGGATAAACAACCCATCCCCGGCGAAGACAACAGTCCGGACGACCTCACGCCGGACAAGTTGCCGGAGAAGAAGAACCTCCAAAAAGGCTAAATCGCCGCTGGCGTAGCCTGAAAAAGCAAAAGCGAAGCTCAAAACAGCGAAGATGCCCTCGAATTAGATGCAGAAAAAAATCGAACACCGAAAACAAATCGGCGACGATCGCCACACAAAGAGTTATCCGGCGAAAATTACTGCGAATTTGATGATGAGGCCTTAGAACCTCCGCAATCAAAAATAAGGAAGCCACCGGTCGGACAAAGCGATCCCATGGTCAACCACGGTCGGCAAAGGACGCCGCACACAAGCCGCACGCGATCCGCTGAGGTTCGCATCAAAAGATTGCCCAGCCAGATTTATCTATGGGCCAAGAAAGCAAGCTCTAGTAAGCAATGCAACACATCAAATATCCGAACATCACGATGCGCCCGGATATGGGCGCCGACACCCCTATGTTTCACCGATGAGGTCTGGATCATGAATTTCCAGCGGGATTCAAGCCCGTAAACATAGAGGCATCTGACGGAACAACATACCACAGAGTCGGATTGAGGATTACATCCTCCACATACACATGGCTAGAGGAGATGATCTCCACGCCATAAAATACTTACCCCTCAAACTCAAAGGGCCAGCCCGGCATTGGCTTAAAAGCCTTCCCGTAAACACCATTGGAAGTTGGGAAGAGCTCGAGGATTCTTTTCGGGCAAATTTTCAAGGGACCTATGTCCGACCCTCCGGATGCGGATGATTTAAGTCATATAACTCAACAAACCGGAGAGTCAGCCCGGAAACTCTGGAACAGATTTCTTACTAAAAAGAACCAGATAGTCGAATGTCCGGACGCCGAAGCCTTAGCAGCTTTCAAACACAGCGTTCGAGACGAATGGCTTGCCAGACACCTCGGCCAAGAAAAGCCAAGAACAATGGCCGCATTAACAAGCCTCATGACCCGCTTTTGCGCAGGAGAGTATAGCTGGTTGGTAAGATGTAGTACCAGCGACCCAAGTACATCCGAAGTTAGGGATGGAAACGGGAAACCGCGACGCAGCAAGGACCAGCGCCGGACAAAGGGAAACAGCCCGAAGAGCACGGCAGTAAACGCCGGATTCAAAAGCTCTCGACAGAATCAGAAAAAGCTGCCCCCCAAGGATAACAGGGACGAGCTAGCTAACTTAAACAAAATCATGGACAAGATATGTCAAATCCACAGTACTCCCGGGAGGCCTGCAAACCATACCCACAGAGATTGGTGGGTCTTCAAGCAATTCGGCAAACTTAACGCCGAACACAAGGGGCTCGACACGCCAAGCGAGGACGATGACGAACCCCACAAGCAGACGACCGGAAAACAAAAGAATTTCCCACAAGAAGTCAAAATAGTAAATTCACTTCACGTGACAAAAGGGGAGAACATAGTGGCGCCCATAGAGATACGCGCCATACGGCCTATCCCAGAGGAGTCCCGCCACTGGTTGTTAAAACCAATCACCTTGACCATCGGGATTACTCTAGAAGTATCCGGACGCATGAGCTGGACTGCCATGGTATTAGATCCGATAATTGACGGACTCCACTTTACACAAGTCCTAATGGACGGCGGCAGTGATTTAAACCTGATATATCAAGACACAATCCGCAAACTGGGGATAGGCACAACAACAATTCGCCAAAGCAACACTTCCTTTCAAGGGGTAACGCCAGGACCAGATGCCCATTGTACGGGCTCTCTCCTATTAGAAGTTATGTTCGGCTCACCCGACAACTTCCACCGCGAAAAGCTAACCTTCCACATCGCCCCATTTACAAGCAGCTATCAAGCAATACTCGGACGCGAAGCTTTCGCCACTTTAACGCAATATCGCATTATGCATCCCTTATACTTAAAATGCCCGGTCCACGAGGCATCATCTCATTAAAGGGAAATATCGAGTGTTCCTCGAGCACGGAAGATTGTGCGGCTGCATTAACAGCCACATACTAAACCGGCTTCACTAAGCAAAGCACCTAAACAGGTCGTTCAGACCCCGGACATGGCTAGACGAGTCCGGCGTAAGGGCTCACTAACCACATACCCCCGTTCAAGGGGCTCCGCGCATGTACAACAAGAGACAATAAAGCTCAATTTTATTATTTAAAAAAAACGTACTTTGTTTATTTAATGTAATGTACATTTTCGCACGATCTTTTTCAACTAAGTTCCTCTCTTTTACAGATGAACACCGTGCTACACCCGTCCAGGATACGGCACAACGGAGACACAGGCGCAGACGTGCAGTAGGGACCCGTTGCAAGGATTCTTTTCAGATTAAGACCCTGCGTAAACCTTTTTTATTGTCTCTTGTTGATACACATCCCCCGGTTTCTTGCTATAACCGAGGTGGACGCTGGCGTCTTGGCATTGGCCACGTCAGAACTTTCCGCGTACCTGGATACCAGGGGCTTATTACTAAGGGCGTTGTTCAGCCCGTTTTCATAAAGACCGAATACCTTAGGGAGTGTTCGGCGTCGCGAGTTTGGCCTTATATGCATCACCTCCAAATCATGTCTTTGTTCAAATGTTGGGTTTGCCCGGCTCCTGTGTTTTGCTGCCTTACGTTCCGCTCTATCGGCTAAGGCGACACCAGGAGAATTACTGCGATTGTGCCCTGGTTCGGCCGGGCGAGCACCTCGATGAAAGCGAAAACGACTGTCATGATGTAGCGTGAGACTGGTCAACCACTCGATGACCCACCTGAATCTTTAGGATTCCTCCGCATTAACGAAGGGCCGTTTCCCGGTCAGGCACACACGCGCCCCGAATTCGGGCGAGCGCGGTGCCCCTAGGGGCTATATAGTAGCCCCACTGTCAAACTCCTATGGCTAAGTGAAAGTGATAAAGCATTATAGTCCGGTTGCCTTGTTCTCTACGCTATCACCTCCTTTATAGGACCAAGACGTTGGATCAAGTGTGAAAATCGCCTTCTGCGAACACCCCGCATTATATGCGTGGGAAATTTGAAACCGATATTGCCATCTTTAAGGTTATATACACAATACATTAAGCGGCCGCGACTGGGAGGTATTTTAATTCTTGCAGGCACAAGTATAAAAATATTTTATATTCCATCCAAACATTGTTTTACAATTATACATGTTATTCGAACATGATGTCCTTCGAGCACTGCGTCTCTATTAAACGAGCGCCCTGCAGAATTTCCTGAAAATAGTGCTCGGCAGGTACCCGGCTCCCGTCCGAATCTTGGGATGCAACGTCAGTGGTCTTCATTTCCGCCCAGTATGTCTTGACACGGGCAAGAGCCATCCGCGCACGCTCTATGCATGCTGACCTCTTCATTGCATTGATACGGGGCACCGCACCAAGGAACTGCTGCACCAAACAAAAATAACTCTTCGGCTCAGGCCTTTCCGGCCACAGATGACTCACGACTTCCTTCATGGCGAGTCCGGATAACCTATTCAGCTCCGCCCATTATTGTCTTTCGGATAATGGAAGTGGGCGCTCTAGATTGTGGGCTGCGACCAAAAAGCTTTTCCACTTCGTGATCCTTTGGTCTCGGAAGTGTTGGCGCGTCCATGCACTTGCCGTAAATCAGATAAGTATCCGCCGCCTCCACAGCTGGTCAGCTGAGCATACTTAGGATCCCGAACTTCATCCGCAGCATAAAGGGCTTTCCAGCCGCAATATCTCCGTCCTGACGTAGCTCCTGCTTCATGGCTCTCATTGTAGAGCGAGCATCCTTGGCCTCGGTAGTGGCCTTTTCCAGGTCCTTTTGTTCCACCCGATCTTCTTTTTCCAGAAGCTTGCATCAGTCGGCAGCATCCTTCAATTTCACAGCCATCTCGGCCATTTCCTTCCTGCTTCGGCAGTGAGCAGCCTGTTCGGCCTTCAGCTCTTCGACCACCTTCAAGGCAGCCGCATCACTTTTTCTGGCCTGCTCCTTGGCTCGGGCGAGTTCCGCCCGAAGGTTCTCCATGGCAGCGGCACCATCTGCATCAAGCATACATGTTGTAAGGCACGGGCATCAAGCCCCCTTACCAGGTGTCCGCAGAGAAATTGCATACCTTGTGACTCGTCAAGCCGCTTGTTGACAAGCGCGATGTCGCATCCGCCACGTCCAGTTGCCGCTTTAGCTCGGCAAATTCATCAGTCCGGCTAGCCACCGGACACTTCGCCACCTACATAGAAAGAGCGACATGTTATACCTGGGATTATGATCCTCGATGCGCTGTCATTTTTGACAACGCACCGAGTCTCAGGGGCTACTATCTATACAGGGCGCATCTTTTATATGTGGAACTGTCAAAAGGTACATCATTTCGCATACCTCAAAACCTGTCAGTAAACTCCTGACGGCCTCGTGCAACCCGCTTTCCGCGGATGAAATCCTTTCAATCACCGTGCCCATCAATGCACGATGTTCTTCTAAGATAGACGCTCACTCGAGCAGATCATTCAGCTCCTCCGACCGTGCACCGGATGGTGCCGGACTCGTCTAATGGCCTTTTTTGAAGGCCGGACACGGAGGGCTTTGGGGAGCCATACGGCTGCTTTCTGGCCCTGCCGGATTCGGAGAAACCCTCCGCGACGACACCTCAGGGTCGCCCGCCTCGCAAGGCGGTACGGCGGGAGGAGGCGTTCCGCTCTCCATCATCTCCGAACGAAGATCCCCTAAAGATGAGCTCTACTGCGAAGGGCTGAGATATGAACTACAAGGTAAAAAATCAGTTGTCTTTCTCAGGAATCAAATAGGGATGTCTCTTATTTTAAAATAAAAACTCCCCTCTCTACTTACGGCTCGCTGGAGGGCTGATCCCCTTGAGGGCACAGTGCGGCCGATGCACTTCCCGGTGCAGGACCCTCTGACGAAGATCTCTTCCCCCGCTTTGAGACCATGGTCTCCGGGTCTTCAGAGGCAGCCCTCTTCTTTCCCTGGGTGGAGGGATTCTCGATCTCTCCTTTCCAGATAGCCTCCTTCGAGGAGACGGTAGCTTCCTTGTTCCCTCCTTCGGCTTCTTCGCAACCTCCAGCATCCTGGTTAACACAGGATACGGCGTGGTCTCGGGGAGGGGGGCCGGACACCTGATCAGCTTTTCTTTCGCTATCCACTCCTGTTTAAAGGGACAGCTCCTTTAAGGGCAATTTTATGACGAATATACGGATAGCATGTCCGGGTACAGGGCTACTTACTTGAGTATCCGGGCGATTGCAGCTTAGACCTGCGTCCTCGGTCAAGTCCGGACACATTGCTTGTGATCCGAAGAACAATTTATACATCTCCATGGGCGTCACGCCCGTGAAGTGTTGGATAGCTCGTGGTCCCTCCGGATTAAACTCCCATAGGTGGAGGGGGCGGCGTTTGCAGGGCAAAGTGCGGCAAATCAACATGACCTGGGCCACTACGGCCAGGTTGATGTCTCTTCCCAGGAGATCTTGAATGCGGCCCTGCAACAAGGGCACGTCCTTGGACGGCCCCCAGTCAAGCCCTTTATTGACCCATGGCGCGGGGCGTGGGGAGGACCCAGCGAAGGCGGGGCGCCACCCACTTGGTGCCCCTGGGAGCTGTGATATAAAACCACTCTCGTTGCCATAAGCTGAACTCCTGTTGAAAAGAGCCCTCGGGCCATGGAGCGTCAGCATTCTTGCTATAACAGCCCCTCCGCACTCCGCTTGCTGCCCCTTGATCATCTTCGGCTCTACTTTGAAGGTCTTAAGCCACAATCCGAAGTGAGGGGTAATGCGGAGGAAGGCTTCGCACACGACAATGAACGATGAGATGTGGAGGATGGACTCCGGATCCAAGTCGTGAAATTCTAACCCATAATAAAACATGAGCCCCCTCATGAAGGGGTCCGTCGGGAAGCCTAACCCCCGAAGGAAGTGAGACGTGAACACCACGTCTCGCCAGGCTTGGGAATGGGAATAACCTGCCCTTGAGCAGGCAGCCTATGCGAAATTTCGCCGGTCAAATAACTGGCATCTCTCAGCTCTGGCTCGTCTTCTTCCGTAACGGAGGAATGCATCCACCGGCCTTGAAGGTCGGAGCCGGACATCATCAAAGGTCTGAAGCGCCTGAATCTGGAGCTTTGGGTGTTGGAACTTGAGGCGAGGGGCGGATTCGATTGAGATTGAAAGAAAGGAGTAAAGCCTTGGTCTCTTTATAAAGAGGTTGAATACCAAGAGCCCTCCCCCGTGACCGTTTGGGACTCGCCTTCGGTAGAGGAGACGTGCCAACAGGCACGATTGGGTTACCCGCTCCCGTATTGATGAGAGTCCCGAAATAAGGCGACACAATCTCTGCTTTGAAACCTCCTCGCTAAACGTGCTGAGGTGGGACAGTAAAAACGATTCGAATAAAGGCTTGGTCGTGGTGTGATGACACGCTGCGAAATACGTCAGCAGATTGGATTTGTGCAAATATTATTCTCTCTACGGAGGTATGTGGAAATTATTTTGCAGAGCCGGACACTATCCTTTTGTTCAAAATCCTCTATGAAGTGATCGGAGGAGGAACCCGCCTTGCAATGCCGAAGACAGTATACGCTCCGGACTCGTCGTCATTGAAGCCTGGTTCAGGGGCTACTGAGGGAGTCCTGGATTAGGGGGTGTCCGGATGGCCGGACTATGACCTTTGGCTGTACTCCTGGACTATGAAGAAACAAGATTGAAGACTTCGTCCCGTGTCCGCATGGGACTTTCCTTGGCGTGGAAGGCAAGCTTGGCGATACGGATATGTAGATCTCCTCCCATTGTAACCGACTCTATGTAACCCTAACCCTCTCCGGTGTCTATATAAACCGGAAGGTTTTAGTCCGTAGGACGAACAACAATCATACCATAGGCTAGCTTCTAGGGTTTAGCCTCTCTAATCTCGTGGTAGATCTACCCTTGTACTACCCATATCATCAATATTAATCAAGCAGGAGTAGGGTTTTACCTCCATCGAGAGGCCCCAACTGGTAAAAACATCGTGCCCTTGTCTCCTGTTACCATCCGCCTAGACGCACAGTTCGGGACCCCCTACCCGAGATCCGCCGGTTTTGACACCGACACCCATATTTCTTGAAGAGGGGGCGATCTCAGGAAACCCTCCTTCCTCCTCGCTTCCACTTACGCTTCCGTCTCGTCCCAATTCCCCCCGCTCCCCATCTTCCTCACTCTTCTAGAAAACCCCAGCTCACCTTCTTCCTCACTCGTACAGAAAACGCCTATTCCTCTTCTTCCACTCCTACAGAAAACCCCAGCCCTCCTTCTTCCCTACTCGCACTGCCACTAGGATCGTCTCTAGCTACTCTGCTCAAACCCGTGAGCTTGGCGCGACGCCCACAAGGAAAATGGACTCGGCTGGCCCCAGCGCTAAGAAGATGAGGCTCCTGCCAGTAGCGACGCTGGTTGTAGATCTCATGGAGAAGCGGCGAGCCCCGGATCTGAGGAACCGGTAGAATCTTAGGTGGACCGTATCAGCAATCTCCCGGACGTCATCCTTGAGGAGATCATGTCGCTTCTCCCCACCATGGATTACTGCCGCACACAAGTCCTCTCAACTCGGTGGCACCCTCTATGGCGCCCGCGCCCCTCAATCTCGACTGTCGTCAGATATGTGTCCTTCCTGAATTTGATCTCCTCAGAGCCATTGTCTGCTCTCACCAGCAAGGCCCCGTTCAACGGCTCTGCATCCCGACACGCTACCTGCTGTCCATAACCGGCATGGTGGACGCTTGGCTGACATCCCCTAATTTCGGAAAACTCCAGCAGTTTGAGTTCTACCATTACCATGAAAGTTTCATACCACGAACACACCAAGAATTCGTGCCCACACCATCGTTGTCCATCTCGCGGTTTTCCTCATCTCTCCACACTGCCATGTTCGCCTGGTGCCATCTACCAGACGATCTATTACAAATGCTTCAACTCCCACTGCTAAAAAACCTTTTGCTTGTGGTGGTTTATCTGTCGGAGGCCACACTGCACAACATCTTCCACTCCAGTTGCCCTGCCCTGGAGCGCTTGCTGATTGTTTTGGGAATGGAAATCCCTATTAGTTGTCTCCAAATAAAGTCGCCTCACCATAAAAGCATTAGAATTTGTTTTGAAGGACAGCAGCTCATCATCGAAGATGCCCCTTCACTTCAAATGTTGCTCCTTGATAATTGTTATAAACCTACGCAAATAACTGTCGTCTCTGCGCCAAAACTGGAGACCTTGGGTGTAATTCGTGATCCGTTTAATGATCACAGGAAGTTGGTGTATGGCTCCTCACTTTTTCAGGTACGTATATTATCATCTACACATTTGTAATCATAAGCTGTATTTTTAATTTGTACGCATAAGTTTTATATCATCTTTGAGTACACTTTCGGTACTAATATTATGTTATATGCTCAATAAAGAGTTCGTCCATGGATAGCCTATCAATGCTGCTGGATTCTGTCAAGATCTTATATATCGGAATGTCTAGTTTTGATCTGAACATAATTATTGGCTTGCTGCGATGCTTTCGATCTCTCTAGAATTTATATATAGAGGTGATGACTTCATGCACATTTAAAGACCGTATATATTGTACTAGAATTAACCATTCAGCTGTCGCTCTTTCAGCATACTCTTTTTTCAGACCTTAACTGTTTTCAATCTCCATGTCTACGCTGCAACCACATGGAGAAAAACGTATAACCAATCGGTGGCGTAATAAGCACCAGGATTTTCTCAGTTCTCAGGACATTCATTTGAGGACAATAACGATGGAAAGATATGCATCCAACCAGGCAAACAGAAGCTTTGTCACATTCTTCCTATTGAATGCGAGGTTACTATTGTCCATGAGGCTTAAGTTTTACCGCAAGAGATTTCTCACGGACTGACACGTTGAATAGCAAAAAAAGAAGAAGATTCAGGTGGACAAATGGGCTTCTAAACGTGCCCGGCTTCTATTTACAACAAGTTGTAGTCATCCTGAAATAATTTTTTTGCACAGGATATTGATTTTATGGATCAGACCGATCCATTTGTTTGTGACTGCGAAAAAGAGTGGTTGTGTTACATGTTACTGCCATGTTCAATCTGGGTCTTTCTAAAAATTTGATGAACAATTAATCCTTGGGCTTTTTGTACCGTTTGTAAGCTTGAGTTGCATGTTGTTTCCCTCGTACTCCCCTCCACCTGCCACTACACTGCCGCATCTTCCCTTTGCGATGAAAATATCTGGGTCTCCCTCCTTAAGCTTCGTCGGCTCGTCTGCTCCAGTGCCGGCAACCCCCGAATCCACGAATCCCAATCCCCATTCCCGCACCCCCTTCTTGCAAACATGATGCCGTGGAAACGCTTCGTGAAGGCCCGTACAATGGTCGTGTCCCCCCCGAGCGCCGCCACCTGCGCCGAGAGCGCGGCCGCCTACGCCGAGACTGCCGCCGCATCCGCATTGAGCGTGGCCGTTGATACGTCTCCAATGTATCTATAATTTTTGATTGCTCCATGCTATATTATCTACTGTTTTAGGAAATATTGGGCTTTATTTTCCACTTTTATATTATTTTTGGGACTAACCTATTAACCGGAGGCCCAACCTAGATTTGTTGTTTTATGCCTATTTCAGTGTTTCGAGGAAAAGGAATATCAGACGGAGTCAAAACAGAACGAAATCAACTGGAGAAGTTATTTTTGGAAGGAAACCCACTGATGGACTTGGACCCCACGTCGGAAGATACAGGAGGTGCTCACAAGGGTGGGCGCGCCCACCCCAGGCGCCCCGCCTCGTGGGGCCCTCGTAGCTCCACTGATGTACTCCTTTCACCCATATATACCTACGTACCCTAAAACTTCCAGAACAGAAGATAGATCGAGAGTTCCGCCGCCGCAAGCCTCTGTAGCCACCAAAAACCTCTCAGGAGCCCGTTCCGGCACCCTGCCTGTCGGGGAGAGCTGATCGTGCCCCCACGAGCACCTACGGGACCTGGGTCCCTTGTGGTTCGGAGGGGGACGGAGATTGCACAAAGAGCGGATCGAGGCGATACACACGAGCGGATTTACCCAGCTTCGAAGCTCTCCGGGGAGATAATAATCCTACTGCTGCTTTGTGGATTATCTTGTGTTCTTGCTAGGGAGCAATGGGAGCTACAAGACCTAGCCTGAGTGTGGTTTCGTATGAAGGTGATGAACTAAGCCTCAGCTGGATCGAACCGAGCCGAACCCTTTCTACGTTGCCCTTGGGCCTCCTTTTATAGGCACAAGGGGTTACCACATGTGGCAAGTAGACAAGGGTATGATAGTAAAAACATGGGTTGGTACACCGCTTTGTACAGTGTACAGTAATCTATACCTAACTCTGACGGCAAGGGACAAGAGTCATCAATGCCCGTCTCGATCGCCTTAACGAAGGTAACGAGGACCGTCAAGTGCGCCTCCGTTTGCCACGATGGTAGCTTGTCAGCGCTGCTTGTCGCTACTCCCCGCTGGCTGCACAGCCCGTCGACACGCGTACATGGGAGAGCCTCGTGGTGACACGTTGGCGGGTGAGCTGGAGCGGAGATGAAGAGAGGTAGCCCGCCCCGGCAAGCGCCTTGCCGCGGCAGGAACCTTGTCGCGCTTGGGGGTTCAGCGCCCGCCAAGCCTTCCCGGCAAGCTCCTCTTGTCGGGCCTTGTTTCTAGCTCTGAGTGGCCTTCCGGCAAGCTCCTCTTGCCGGGGTCTTGGCTACTTTGTTCTTGAATGGCTCTAAAGGAGCGGCGAGGATCTTAGCGGGACGCGCGGCAAGGCTTGCCACGGACGCCTGCAACTGCCCGTGCCAGGTTCGGGTACTAAGGTACCCCTACCTTAGTACACCGGAAGAGCCCGGGCCTGGGCCATACTGTGTGAGCGCTGTTGGGCCAGGCCCAAAACAGGGCACGGGCACGCGCGGCCTGGGTCCAAATCAAATCCACTCCGTATCCGCCGCGTTCCCCTGTAACGGCACGCGTCAATTGCGGTGTCGTGTGGGAAGTGGGCGACGTGCGGGGTCGCCTCATCTGTCGCCTCAGTTCCGCATCTCCGCCACGCGGTTCTCATGCTCTCGGGGTCACGGGCGGTGGAAGTGGGAAACTGGGCCGTTGCGAACAGAGGCAACAGGTCTGCCCCGATTCCCTGCTCCCCCCACGCCTTGATTCGCTGAGCGGGGCGGCGGAGCCCCCACCTTGCTCCTTTTAAGAAGGGAGGAAAGGGAGCGCAGAAGCCCGCACTCTTCCATCTCTTCCTCTCCTCAGCTTTTGCTCCCCTTTCTCCCATTCGCCATGGAGAAAGGGAACCTTGGTTCTCCATCGGTGGCGGCGAGGGTCGCAGCTAGACAGCGCACCCCTCCCAATCACGCCCGGGTGGCAGAGCCAGCCACAAGGGGAAGAGGAGGCGAGGTCGTGGGACGAGGTCGAGCCCGGGAGAGGCGGACGAGGCGCGCGCCATCTCTGCCTCCGTCGGCGGTTCCCCTCGGGGCGAGGTCGTGGGCGAGTTCGAGGCGCTCGGGAAGAGGCGGGCGGGGCGGCGCGCCATCTCCGCCCGCCGGCGGTTCCCCTCCGGGCGGTCCATACGGGGACGACCCTTGCGAGTTCTTCGTCCAAGCTGCGCCTGGCGCCTCGTCGTCGCCTCGGCTTCCAGCTCCGTTCGCGGCGCGATGAGTCGGATCCACCGAGACATTGAGATTGCACATGAGGGCTGTGGAATCAGCGGCACGCGAGTCGCGTTGTATTCCCAGCCCCTAATGTGATGTATCTAGATCGTGGGTGGAAGGCGTTCTTCGCATCCACAACCTGCTGGCGGGGTTTACCCTCCATTTTAAGTTAATGGAGGGTGATCTCCTCTCCGTCAAGGTCTTTGGGGATCTTGGCACTCGGGCGAGGTGCTGCGTGGATAGCTCCTCCGACAGCGAAGATTCCTCCTCGGCGAGTGGCAAGGAGGAGGCGACAACGACGACGAGGGTAGCGGGCCCAACTAGTTGTCGGGCGCCGCTCCGCGCGTCACCGGCGACCCCATCATCCGTGTCGCGGCTCCTTGAACTCCGGGTCGTCTCCTTGGGCGGCTGGCGTGGGGAGGCTGCGGAAGGGAAGAGGATGGCGACAAGGCCGTCAAGTCGAGTACGAGGCGTAGTGCCCTCGGCGGTGTCTTGACGTCCTGCCGCCCGTCTTGAGCCCGCTTCGGCGCCGCCGTCCCGTCAAGCCCTCGGAGAGCCCGGCATGTTCCTTGGTGCCTTCGGCACTGTAGCTCAGCGTGAGGCGCTCCTTTGCCCTTCCGCCTCCTTAACCTACCTCCACGAAGATAGGGACAGAAAAAGATTACGGGCATCTTATCTTTTTAATTTGTAAGCCTTCGGCCTTATCTGCATTTAAAACTTGTAATCCTCTCTTTCATGTTTTCACTCTCCACGGACTGTATCCGAGTAGAATGTTTTTAATGAAAGAGGGATGTTTGAGAAAGGACGAAAGGCTTATCTGATACCGCAGCCCCCGGCAACTCTGGTTTGCCGCAGCCTCCGGCAACTCTAGCTTGCCGCAGCCCCCGGCAACTCTGGCTTGCCGGGGCATGGATGCCGGCGCACCTTTCTTCTCTTCGCTGTTATTTCAGTTCTGAGAACAATTTAGCTAGTGCCGCGATAAGTTATTTTTGTAATACACACTATCTTAGGCAATCGAATGCAATGTTATTTCCTTTACTCGATTTCTTCCCTTGTATGTTTTTACCCTCGCTTCAGTGGAAACTTGCGGTGCGAGCACCCTTGCATGAGCACCGAGTCTTGAACTTTAGCAGCCTCTTTGGTGGGGTCGCTACCGACAAGCAACCTCGTCGCGGACTAGCCGCAGCTCACTTAAGTTGTTGAGCGGACTCGAAACAAAGTAAGGGCGCGACCAGTCACGATTTGGCTCCTCCGTGCACAGGTTTTCCATACAAAGTACTATCGTTCGAGGAAGATAACTCAAAAATTTAAAAGTGGTCGTTTAAACTTAGCAACTTAGCTTTTCTGTTGTTCATTTTCCGGCAAAGCGGCAGTTCCTCGGCGGCTTGTCAGCCCACACCATTATCTCCTCCTCCCCGGTTAACTTGTGGGTGGATGAACCTTCTTCTTGTTTGAGAAGAAAGAAGAAAAATAAAGTTATGGAGCCTAATGGCTCATTATAAACTTCTTGAGTGCGAGTGCTGCACAAGATGTTAGTAAACACATGCCTATATGTTTATGAAAGCATGTATTGACAAAATGTGCGCAACCATAGGCTTCTTGATGCACGGGTCTGCGCGGCTTTGTACAAAGGATTACATGCAACAGCGGCAAGACTTGTACAAAAGGGTGGTTGCGGAGCAGGTTCCGCAACCGCGCCTCATGGGTAAAACTTGCGAAGATGCTCTATGTTCCAGGAATTGCTCACGGAAGGCCATCTTGGTCTCAAAGCGGACGGCGCGGGCCTAGTGACTCGTTTCACCCGATAAGGGCCTTCCCACTTTGATGTCAACTTGTTGGAATTATTGGCGGATTGACGCGCGAAGAACAAGGTCGCCTTCCTCGAAGCTTCGGCATTAACTGCGGCTATGGTAGCGGCGCAAAGCTTGCTGGTAACGAGCAGCTCAGACAGCAGCTGAAGCGATCTTCCTCGAGGAGCAGCGCGTCATCTTGTCGCAGCTGCTCTTGCTCAAACTCATCATAGCGAGCACTCAAGGTGACCCGTATACGAGTTCCGTGGGGAGAACTGCCTCTGCTCCGTAGACTAGAGCAAAGGGTGTCGGCGATGGCTCGATTTGGCGTCGTCTGATCTACCAAAGAACCAGCGGCAGCTCCTCGATCCAGTTCCTTCCGCACTTGTGCAGCCTGTCGAAAGTTCTGGTCTTGAGTCCTCGCAGCACTTCAGCGTTTGCTCTCTCGCTTGACCGTTGCTTCTCGGATGAGCAGCGAGGCGAAGCAGATCTTGGCGCCAAGATCTTGGCGTCTTGCATGAAGGTGCGACTTCGTGAACTGTGTGCCGTTGTCGGTGATGATCCGGTTAGGAATCCCAAAGCGGCAAACAATTGACTGAAGAACTTGACGGTGACTGTGCGGTCACCTTCCTCACTGGTTCCACTTCCGGCCACTTTGTGAACTTGTCGATTGCGACGTACAAGTACTCAAAGCCCCGACAGCTTCGGGGAAGGGCCGAGATGTCGAGCCCCGGACGAAAAGGGCCAGGATAAAGGGATCGTCTAGAGAGCTTGAGCTGGTTGGTGTACTGTCTTGAATGGGCCGCACGCTTCACACTTGGTTACTTGTGCAGTTGCATCTGGAGGGCTTCGGCAGAAGAAACCTTGCGGAAAGCTTTGCGGCAAGTGCTCTTGCACCAATGTGGTGACCACATATGCCTCCGTGTATCTCCGCCAACAGCCATCCATCTTCCGGCAAATACACTTCAATTTCACTCCGTTGAGTCTTCTTACATGCAGGATGTTGTCAACAAACTGGTACATACTTGACTGCCGGGCTACTTTTCCGCTTCTTCTTGCTCTTGGGAAGTTCTCTGTCATCGAAGGAAATGGGCGATCTCTGTGCCCATGTTGGAGCCTGTGGCTCGACAACAAGGACTAAAGGCTCATCTATCACTGCGGGACCATCAGCTTCTCGGCAGGACCTGTGGGTCCGCCGAGCTCGATGATCCCGTCAAGCTGCGGAGCTAAGCTTGTCGGGGCGTTGCTTCAACGATACAAACTGCATGGTTTGTCGAGCAGACTGCTCCTCAATGATATTTGCGTTGGTTTTAGGGACCTTCTTGGCGGCGGCTTGAGAGCTCTGCGGAAAGTAGTCGCGGAAACCAATTTTCTCTTCTTGCTCTGTCCTGTTGATGGTGTCACGGTTGGCTGAGTCAGCTTCAGCACAAAAATCCATGGTTCCACAGGTAACTTAAGTGCGGCACATTTGGAGAGGCCATCAGCTATATCATTCTGCGCTCTTGAAACGTGTTCCATTTGCAGGCCTTCAAAGTGCTCTTCCAGCTTCCTCACTTCATCGACGTACGCTTCCATCAACGAATTCTGATAATCTTTATTTACTTGGCGGACGACAAGTTGCGAGTCTCCCCTAACAATGAGCTTCTTGATCCCAAGGTCCACCGCAATCCTAAGACCGGCAAGCAAGCCTTCATACTCTGCAGTATTATTTGTTGCTTGTTCCTTGGGAAAGTGCATTTGGACTATGTATTTGAGGTGCTCCCCGATGGGTGCGATAAGCAGCACGCCGGCACCGGCGCCTTGCAGCGAGAAGGCACCGTCAAAGTACATCAGCCATTCTTTATTTGCCTCCTTGACGGGGATGCTCGTTTCCGGAATCTCTTCATCCTGCGTTGGCGTCCACTCTGCTATGAATTCTGCCAATGCCCTGCTCTGGATAGTTGAAGTGCTTTGAACTTGAGACCAAAGCTTGCAGTTCAGCGACCACCCAACAATCCTGCTGTTGCTTCGGATTTTGCAAAATCCTCTTCAGTGAAGCGAGTGACAACTGTTATTTCATGTGCTTGGAAGTAATGGCGCAGCTTTCTCGAGGCCATGAGGAGGCGAAAAGCAGCTTCGCACACCGAGTACCTCGATCTAGCCCCTGCGAAGGGAACTAACAAAGTATCTTGGGCGCTGCACCATCTTCTTCCGTATCTTGTCGCAACCCTGCGCTGATCCGTCCTTGTCGGGACCAGAGCTTGACGGTGAAGCACCTTGCTTGTTGCTGGATGCGCCTGCCTCGGTTGCCGGCTCATCATCTGCCTCCCTCTCCGCTACTAACGCAGCACTAACCATTTGATTGGTCGCCGCTATATACAGCAGCAACTTCTCTTGTGGCTTAGGTGCGACAAGTATTGGAGCGGAGGACAGGTATCTCTTCAAGTCCTGCAGCGCAGCCTCCGCTTCGGGAGTCCGTTTCATTGGACCTGCCTTTTTCAAAATCTTGAAAAACGGCAGGGTGCGTTCAGCAGACTTAGAGATGAACCTGCTGAGAGCAGCCACGCAACCGGCAAGCCTCCTGACATCCTTGGCGCTTTGGTGCTTGATCGCTCAATGGCCTTGATCTTGTCGAGATTGGCTTCAATTCCCGCTGAGATACAAAGAACCGAGAAGCTTGCGGAAGGGACTCCAAACACGCACTTCTCGGGGTTGAGCTTGAGGTTGATCTTGCGCAGATTTGCAAACGTCTCATCAAAATCCCGAACCAGAGTCGCTCTGTCCTTGCTCTTGACCACTATATCATCCATGTAGGCTTCTACATTTACGTATATCTGTGGTCCAAAGGCATCATGGACTACCCTTGCAAAGGTTGAACCAGCATTCTTCAAACCGAAGGCATCCATATAAAGCGATCGTGCCACATGGTGTAATGAATGCGGTTTCTCTTCATCCTCTTCGCCATGAAGATCGATGATATCCTGAATATGCATCAAGAAAGAAAGCAGATCGCATCCAGCCGTGGAGTCAACAATCTGGTCGATCTGGCGGCAAGGGAAATGGGTCCTTGGGACAAGCTTTATTAAAATCTGTGAAGTCAATACAAAGTCTCCATTTCCCATTAGCCTTGCGTACCACTACCGGATTGGCCAACCACGTGGGGTGGAGGACTCCTCTGACAAGCCCTGCTGCTTCCAATTTCTTGATTTCTTCTGCTATGAACTCTTGGCGCTCCACTGCATGTTTCCTAACTCTCTGCTTGACGGGCCGCGCGTGAGGACAGACAGCTAGGTGGTGCTCAATTACTTTCCTGGGAACACCGGGGATGTCAGATGGTTGCCATGCGAACACATCGACGTTCGCCCGCAGGAAAGCAACGAGCTCGCTTTCCTATTTAGGATCAAGCGTGGCACTGATGGTGAAGGTACCACCAGTGCCGTCCTCCTTGGCGGGCACCTTCTTGGTCTTTGGCGGAGCTGCCATCGTCTTGTTGCACTTGCCGGTGGAGCTCGATGGTGCGTCCTCGGCGGTGGCGCAGCACTCCAAGAGGTGCGCTTGCGGAGTGGGCAGCAGAGCTCTTGCGGACCTGGTGGTCTTCTTCCCCGGGAGCTTCAGCGGTAAGTGGTTTGCTATCTGTCGCTGCTGCTGCATCCCGGTAAATCTTGTCGGCGCGAGTAAGTGCATCTTTCTTGTCGCCATGGACAGAAATAGCGCTCATCGGGCGGGCATCTTGAGTAGGTTGTAAGAATAATGAGGCGGCCATGAACTTGGCGAGTCTTTGGACGGCCAAGTATGCCATTGTAGGGCAATGGGAAGTCGGCGACGTCAAACGTGACCCTCTCATTTCTAAAGTTGAGCTCGCTGCCGAATGTTACCGGCAACGTGATCTTCCCTTTGGGCTTGCTCCTCCCTGGGTTGATTCCTTGGAAAGTACCAGTTTCTTCGAGCTCGCTGTCAGGGATTTGAAGTTTCTGGAGCACTGCAGAGGAGATCAAATTCAGGCCGGCCCCACCGTCAACCAACATCTTTGTGACCTTGAGGTTGCGGATGGTTGGTGAGACCAGCATCGGCAAACACCCGACCGCAGTGATGCAATCAGGGTGATCCTCAATTTCGAAGATGATGGGCGTGCTGGACCACTTCAGAGGTTTGCGTGACTCTATGGATGGTTCTGCTTCGTTGACCTCACGCATCCATTGCTTGAGTTGGCGGTGCGAGGTATGCAAAGACGCACCACCATCGACGCAAAGGACCTCTGTCGCCTTTTGAAACTCATGCTCATCAGCTTCGTCGTCCTCATCGTCCTCGTTATCTTCATCTTTGTCTTCTTCCTTGTCGCGGCCGCGGGGAGGTCTGTCTCCTTGCCGCTGCTTGGCCTTGCCGCGGCGTCCTCCCCGACCGGGTCTCTTCTTACTTGTTGCACCTGCACCTTCTTGGGCCTTCTCCTTGTCTTGCCGCTCGTATTCAGCTCTCTGTAGCTCAACAAGCTGCTCGACTTTCTTGCAGCTCTGGAGATCGTGGCCTTTGGTGCGGTGGATTTTCTGATCTTGCTTGTTGGAGCTGTCGGGCTTGTCGGCGGCCGCCACGACTTGGCGGTCGGCGTCAGCGGCAACCTCCTTGCGGAGCCACGGCCTTGGCTTTGTTGGCGGCACCATCCTTGCGGACTGCTCGACAACTAGTACTTCTTGATTTTCTTCCTCCTGTTGCTCCCGCGGCTATTCCTTGCAGGCGATCCCCTCTTGTCGGACTCTGCTCCCACTCTCTCTGGGAGTCTTCTTCCTTCTTCAGTAGCGTGCACACTTGTCGGCCAGGCGTAGAGCTCGTGGCGTCTTTCACCTTGCACATCGCCATCTCCTCCCTCATCCTGCGATTTCGTACATTACGATGGAATGCAATGATCTTTGCAGCAGGGTGGGCGTCTGGGATGTTGTAGTGCACTCGACTGAATCTCGGGATGAATTTTGAGAGACTCCCCCTCCTTCCGAGCAAGCAGGTGGAGATCACTCTCAGCCATGAGGCTTGTGGCCGCTGTGAAGGCGCCAACAAACTGGTGGCACAAGTCTGCCAAGAAGAAATAGAGCCATCCGGCAAGTGCATGAGCCAAGATCGGCGTTTGGCTTGAGCACCAAGGGAAAGTAGTTGGCAAGGATCTTGTCGTCTCGTCCCCGCAGCTTGCACGCGATGGTGTAGATCTTGAGGAACTCCGATGGATGTGTCCTGCCATCGTACTTCTCCGGCACATCTGGTTTGAAGTTTTTCTTGTCGGGCCACGGACTTGCCGCAGCTCACGAGTGAGCGCAGGGCAACCTACAGCGTCTGACAAGTCGCTGGTTCCCCTGGCGCATGCATGTCGACGATGGGCCCGGCGCGTTGGTCGGATTGACGGCGGCGCTTCTCTTGGCGCTTCGTCACGGGTTCGGCGTCTTCTTCTTGCCGTTCCCGAAGAACTTGGCGTTGGTCGCGACGAGCTCGCGGATCCGACGACGCTGTGGAGTCGCTGTCGAGGTGGATCCGGCGAGTCGGCGATCTTGGCCTTCGGGAAGGGGAGTGTACGGTGGGTGCACCCCCACAAGTCTCGTCGCCATCGGCTCGCGCCTTGTCGCCTCGTCGCGGCTGCGAAGCACTTGGTTGTCACGGGACGTCGCCGTTGGCGAAGCCGATGAGACTCTGAATTGTGGCCCTCCATTCGTCGACCTTATCGGCCGTTGGAGGGTAATCTAGGAGTAATTGAGCTCTTGCCAAGGCTTCCGCTGGTGCGGTTGGCGGCAACGGCGTACGCAGCGAAGAACGAGATGTGCTCGGACTCCTAACCAAGTTAGGAGGAGCAGTATCCCTTAGCGACCGTACTCCACTCGTGCCGGCATCTTTGAGGTGCATGCGGTCTCGAGGGCCTCGGGATCCTCAGCTTGGCCTTGATCAATGGCGTATGGTGCCGCGATATCGTGGCGCTGTCATCGCGCCTCCTGCGATGGGCGCGGTGCAGATTCGGACGCCCGACGTCCGCGCTGCGTTGTCCTTGGACCTGGCGGCATCGTGGGCTCTCGGCGCGCGGTCCCTCCGCCAGCGTTTCCCCACCACCGGCGGCTCCGGTGGTGGTAGGTTCGACACAGACGGCTCAGCTGCTGCGAAGGCTTCTTCTTGGCGCCATGTCGGCGAAGATGTCGATGGAGTTGCTCGTGCGACCGCGGATCGGGTTCACACAGCCTCGGCGCCCCTACAGCGCGCCAAAGATGTCGGGAGAGCTGATCGTGCCCCCACGAGCACCTCGGGACCTGGGTCCCTTGTGGTTCGAGAGGCGGAGATTGCACAAAGAGCGGATCGGCGATACACACGAAGCGGATTTACCCAGCCGGAGCTCTCCGGGAGATAATACTCCTACTGCTGCTTTGTGGATTATCTTGTGTTCTTGCTAGGGAGCAATGGGAGCTACAAGACCTAGCTTTGAGTGTGGTTTCGTATGAAGGTGATGAACTAAGCCTCAGCTGGATCGAACGAGGCGAACCCTTTCTCGTTGCCCTTGGGCCTCCTTTTATAGGCACAAGGGGTTACCACATGTGGCAAGTAGACAAGGGTATGATAGTAAAACATGGGTTGGTACACGCTTTATGCGGTGTACAGTAATCTATACCTAACTCGACGGCAAGGGACAAGAGTCATCAATGCCCGTCTCAGTCGCCCGAACAGTGTAACAGGGACCGTCAAGTGCGCCTCCATTTGCCACGATGGTAGCTTGTCAGCGCTGCTTGTCGCTACTCCCCGCTGGCTGCACAGCCCGTCGACACGCGTACATGGGAGAGCCCCGTGGTGACACGTTGGCGGGTGAGCTGGAGCGGAGATGAAGAGAGGTAGCCCGCCCCGGTAAGCGCCTTGCCGCTGCAGGAACCTTGTCGCGCTTGGGGGTTCAGCGCCCGCCAAGCCTTCCCGGCAAGCTCCTCTTGCCGGGGCCTTGTTTCCTTTGCGCCCTGAGTGGCCTTCCCGGCAAGCTCCTCTTGCCGGGGTCTTGGCTACTTTGTTCTTGAATGGCTCCAAAGGAGCCGTTGAGGATCTTAGCAGACGCCCGGCAAGGCTTGCCATGGGGACGCTGCAACTGCCCGTGCCCAGGTTCGGGGTACTAAGGTACCCCTACCTTAGTACACCGACACTGCCGGAGGGGGATCCAATCACCGGTGGCCATCTTCATCATCCCGGCGCTATCCATGACGAGGAGGGAGTAGTTCACCCTCGGGAATGAGGGTATGTACCAGTAGCTATGTGTTTGATCTCTCTCTCTCTCTCTCGTGTTCTCTCTCGTGTTCCATCTATGTCACGATCTTGATGTATCCCGAGCTTAGCTATTGTAGTTGGATCTTATGATGTTTCTCCCCCTCTACTCTCCTGTGATGAATTGAGTTTCCCCTTTGAAGTTATCTTATCGGATTGAGCCTTTATGAGAACACTTGATGTATGTCTTGCCGTGATTATCTGTGGTGACAATGGGATATCATGTGCCACTTGATGTATGTTTTGGTGATCAACTTGCGGGTTTCGTGACATTGGGAACCTATGCATAGGGGTTGGCACACGTTCTTGACTCTCCGGTAGAAACTTTGGGGCACTCTTTGAAGTACTTTGTGTTGGTTGGATGAATCTGAGATTGTGTGATGCATATCGTATAATCATGCCCACGGATACTTGAGGTGACAATGGAGTATCTAGGTGACATTAGGGTTTTGGTTGATTTGTGTCTTAAGGTGTTATTCTAGTACAAACTCTTTTATAGATTGATCTGAAAGAATAACTTTGAGGTGGTTTCATACCCTACCATAATCTCTACGTTTGTTCTCCGCTATTAGTGGCTTTGGAGTGACTCTTTGTTACATGTTGAGGGCTTGTTATATGATCTATCTATGTTATTATTGTTGAGAGAACTTGCACTAGTGAAAGTATGAACCCTAGGCCTTGTTTCCTATCATTGCAATTCCGTTTACGCTCACTTTTACCTTTAGTTACCTTGCTGTTTTTATTATTTCAGATTACAAAAACCTATATCTACTATCTATTTTTGCACTTGTATCACCATCTCTTCGCCGAACTAGTGCATCTATACAATTTACCATTGTATTGGGTGTGTTGGGGACACAAGAGACTCTTTGTTATTTGGTTGCAGGGTTGCTTGAGAGAGACCATCTTCATCCTACGCCTCCTACGGATTGAGAAACCTTCGGTCATCCACTTGAATGAAATTTGCTACTGTCCTACAAACCTGTGCACTTGCAGACCCAACAACGTCTACAAGAAGAAGGTTGTGTAGTAGACATCAAGCTCTTTTCTGGCGCCGTTGCCGGGGAGGCTAGGTAAGTGAAGGTATATCTTCAGATCTTGCAATCGAATCTTTTTGTTTCTTGTTTTAGCACTAGTTAGTCTATAAAAGAAAATTACAAAAAAAATGGAATTGAGTCTGTCTCATACGCTTCACCTTTTTAATATCTTTCGTGAGTATGATGGAAAAGAAAATTGTGCCAAAGTGTTAGAAGAAAAATGCATTAAAATGTTTGGCACTAAACATTTATATGTTGAGCATCATTGCAATGTTTTTAGTATGAACTCCTTTAATATCCATGATGCTAATGATATGCAAAGCCACAAGCTTGGGGAAGCTATGTTTGATGAAGATGATGTTTTTTGCCCCCCAAGCTTTGATGAGCAAATTTACTATGATGAAAGCATGCCTCCTATCTATGATGAGTATTGTGATGACACGTATGCTATAAATAATAATCATAACCATGAAACTTGTCATCTTGATCTTAATTTTCAATCACATGATAGTTGTTTTGTTGAGTTTGCTCCCACTATTATTCATGAAAAAAAATTTGCTTATGTGGAGAGTAATAAAATTTCTACGCTAGTAGATCATGAAAAGAATGATTTAGGTGCTGGTTATATTGTTGAATTCATTCATGATGCTACTGAAAATCATTATGAGGGGGGAACATATGCTTGTAGGAATTGCAATAATATCAAGTTTCCTCTCTGTTTGCTTAAATTGTTGAAAATATGCTTGTTTTGCCTTCCTATGCTAGTTGATTATTGTTCCCATAAGTTGTTTTCTCACAAAATCCCTATGCATAGGAAGTGGGTTAGACTTAAATGTGCTAGTCATATTCTTCATGATGCTCTTTTTATGTTTCAATTCTTATGTCTTATGTGAGCATCATTGAAATCATCATGCCTAGCTAGGGGCATTAAACGATAGCGCTTGTTGGGAGGCAACCCAATTTTATTTTAGTTTATTGCTTTTTGGTTCTGTTTAGGAATAAATAATACATCTAGCTTCTGTTTAGATGTGTTTTGTGTTTTAATTAGTGTTTGTGCCAAGTAGAACCTTTGGGAAGACTTGGGTGAAGTCTTTATGATCATGCTGTAAAAATCAGAAACTTTAGCGCTCACGATATTAGCTAGAACTTTTTACTGGAGAGCGATATTTAGTTGATTCTTTTTGCAGATGGTTAATAGAAAAATTCCTAAGGTCCACCTATTTATTTTAGAATTTTTTGAGTTCCAGAAGTTTGCGTTAGTTACAGATTACTACAGACTGTTATGTTTTTGACAGATTCTGTTTTTCGTGTGTTGTTTGCTTATTTTGATGAATCTATGGATAGTAAAATAGTTTTTAAACCATATATAAGTTGAAATACAGTAGGATTAACACCAATATAAATAAAGAATGAGTTCATTACAGTACCTTGAAGTGGTGTTTTGTTTTCTTTCGCTAACGGAGCTCACGAGTTTTCTGTTAAGTTTTGTGTTGTGAAGTTTTCAAGTTTTGGGTAAAGATTCGATGGACTATGGAATAAGGAGTGGCAAGAGCATAAGCTTGGGGATGCCCAAGGCAACACAAGGTAATATTCAAGTATAACCAAGATCCTAAGCTTGGGGATGCCCCGGATGGCATCCCCTCTTTCGTCTTCGTTCATCGGTAACTTTACTTGCAGCTATATTTTTATTCACCACATGATATGTGTTTTGCTTGGAGCGTCATTTTCTCTTGTTAATATTTGCTTTCTGTTAGTTAGAATAATGTTTTGCATCTTTAGTTTCAATTAAAAAGTCAAGGATAGCCTTTGCCATGCTTATTTTGCTAGTATACTTGTTGCTGTTTGAAAACAGAAAGTTTAACACTGTTGCAAAAATTCCCTAGAAAATTCAGAGAGTGGTGTAATGTTGAATCTTTTTGCATAATGAGCTATGATAAATTTAATACAGTGGGAATTTTATTTCATAATGTTTGGAGTTAGGGAAGTATTGATACCCTTGCATTCTTTACAGACTATACTGTTTTGACAGATTGCTGTTATGGTTGCATTGTTTGCATATGTTTGCTTGTTTAATGATTCTATTTGACGATAGGAGTATTAAATATGCAGAGGCATTTAGTATGCAATGTTGAATAATAATTTTAGTGATTTGTTACTGTAGAAAATGATAAGGTTTTGCATTGGTTTATACTAACCTATCTCACGAGTTCTTGTTGAGTTTGGTGTGGATGAAGCTTTTGATAAAAAGAGAAACCATGATATGAAATGAATTAAGGAGACACAAAAGTTCAAGCTTGGGGATGCCCAAGGCACCCCAAGATAATATTTCAAGAAGTCTCAAGCATCTAAGCTTGGGGATGCCCCGGTAGGCATCCCACCTTTCTTCTTCAACAACTATCGGTTAGTATCGGTTGAGCCTAAGTTTTTGCTTCTTCACATGAGTTGTGCTATCCTTGCATTGTAATTTTATTTAGCTTTGCTTGCTGTTTGAAAAAATTATCAACATCTGAAATTCTTAAATGTTAGAGAGTCTTCACATAGTTGCACAATTATTCGACTACTCATTGATCTTCACTTATATCTTTCGAAATAGTTTGTCATTTGCTCTAGTGGATCACTTATATCTTTTAGAACATGGTGGTAGTTTTATTTTGAAGAAATAGATGAACTCTCATGCTTCACTTAGATTATTTTGAGAGTCATTAATAGCATGGTAATTTGCTTAATGTTAATATACTTGGTATTCAAGAGATGTGAAACTTTCTTTTGAGTGAATTGAATACTAAGATAAATTTAATGCTTGATAATTGTTTTGAGATATGGAGGTAATAATATCAAAGTCGTGCTAGTTGATAATTGTGAATTTGAGAAATACTTGTGTTGAAGTATGCAAGACCCGTAGCATGCACGTATGGTTAAAGTTGTGTAACAAATTTGAAACATGAAGTGTACCTGGCTTGTGCATCCTTATGAGTGGCGGTCGGGGACGAGCGGTGGTCTTTTCCTACCAATCTATCCCCCTAGGAGCATTGCGCGTAGTTCTTGATTTTTGATGGCTTCTAAATTTTTGCAATAAGTATATGAGTTCTTTTGACTAATGTTGAGTCTATGAGTTATACGCACTTTTACCTTTCCGCATTTGCTAGCCTCTTGATGCCGTGCATTGCCCTTTCTCACCTTGAGAGTTGGTGCAAACTTAGCGGTGCATCAAACCCCATGATATGATACACTCTTTCACACATAAACCTCCTTATATCTTCCTCAAAACAGCCACCATACCTACCTATCATGGCATTTCCATAGCCATTCCGAGATATATTGCCATGCAACTTCCATCATCATTATCATGACATACTTTACTTTTTTCATATTGCCATTGCATGATCATGTAGTTGACATCGTATTTGTGGCAAAGCCACCATGCATTATTTTCCATACATGTCACTCTTGATTCATTGCACCATCCCGGTACACCGCCGGAGGCATTCATATAGAGTCTTATTTTGTTCTAAGTTTCGAGTTGTAATTGTTGAGTTGTAAGAAAAATAAAAGTGTGATGATCATCATTATTAGAGCATTGTCCCAAGTGAGGAAAGGATGATGGAGACTATGATTCCCCCATAAGTCGGGATGAGACTCCGGACGAAAAAAATAAAAAAAATAAAAAAAATAAAAAAAGAAGAAAAAAAAGCAGGGCCAAAAAAAGGGCCCAAAAAATGAGAGAAAAAGAGAGAAGGGACAATGCTACTATCCTTTTACCACACTTGTGCTTCAAAAATAGCACCAAGATCTTCATGATAGAGAGTCTCTCATTTTGTCACTTTCATATACTAGTGGGAATTTTTCATTATAGAACTTGGCTTGTATATTCCAATGATGGGCTTCCTCAAAATGCCCTAGGTCTTCGTGAGCAAGCAAGTTTGATGCACACCCACTTAGTTTCTTTTGTAGAGCTTTCATATACTTATAGCTCTAGTGCATCCGTTGCATGGCAATCGCTACTCCTCATGTTGACATCAATTGATGGGCATCTCCATAGCACGTTGATTAGCCTCGTCAATGTGAGACTTTCTCCTTTTTTTGTCTTCTCCACACAATCCCCATCATCATATTCTATTCCACCCATAGTGCTATATCCATGCCTCGCGCTCATGTATTGCGTGAAGATTGAAAAAGTTTGAGATTATTTGAGTATGAAACAATTGCTTGGCTTGTCATCGGGGGTATAGAAGTTGGGAACATCTTTGTGTGACGAAAATGAAGCATAGCCTAACTATATGATTTTGTAGGGATGAACTTTCCTTTGCCATGTTATTTTGAGAAGACATGATTGCTTTGATTAGTATGCTTGAAGTATTATTATTTTTGCGTCAATATGAACTTTTGTCCTAAATCTTTCGGATCTGAATATTCATATCACAAGTAAGAAGATTTATATTGAAATTATGCCAAGTAGCACTCCGCATCAAAAATTGTCTTTTTTATCATTTACCTGCTCGAGGACAAGCAGGAATTAAGCTTGGGGATGCTTGATACGTCTCCAACGTATCTATAATTTTTGATTGCTCCATGCTATATTATCTACTGTTTTAGGAAATATTGGGCTTTATTTTCCACTTTTATATTATTTTCGGGACTAACCTATTAACCGGAGGCCCAGCCCAGATTTGTTGTTTTAGCCTATTTTAGTGTTTCGAGGAAAAGGAATATCAGACGGAGTCAAAACAGAACGAAATCAACTGGAGAAGTTATTTTTGGAAGGAAACCCACCTGATGGATTTGGACCCCACGTCAGAAGATACAGGAGGTGCTCACAAGGGTGGGGGCGCGCCCCCCCCGGGCGTGCCCCCTGCCTCGTGGGGCCCCCGTAGCTCCACCGACGTACTCCTTTCACCCATATATACCTACGTACCCTAAAACTTCCAGAACAGAAGATAGATCGGGAGTTCCGCCGCTGCAAGCCTTTGTAGCCACCAAAAACCTCTCGGGAGCCCGTTCTGGCACCCTGCCGGAGGGGGATCCCATCACCGGTGGCCATCTTCATCATCCCGGCGCTATCCATGACGAGGAGGGAGTAGTTCACCCTCGGGGATGAGGGTATGTACCAGTAGCTGATCTCTTGCTCTCTCTCTCTCGTGTTCTCTCTCGTGTTCCATCTATGGCACGATCTTGATGTATCCTGAGCTTTGCTATTGTAGTTGGATCTTATGATGTTTCTCCCCCTCTACTCTCTTGTGATGAATTGAGTTTCCCCTTTGAAGTTATCTTATTGGATTGAGTCTTTATGAGAACACTTGATGTATGTCTTGCCGTGATTATCTGTGGTGACAATGGGATATCATGTGCCACTTGATGTATGTTTTGGTGATCAACTTGCGGGTTTCGTGACATTGGGAACCTATGCATAGGGGTCGGCACACGTTCTTGACTCTCCGGTAGAAACTTTAGGGCACTCTTTGAAGTACTTTGTGTTGGTTGGATGAATCTGAGATTGTGTGATGTATATCATATAATCGTGCCCACGGATACTTGATGTGACAATGGAGTATCTAGGTGACATTAGGGTTTTGGTTGATTTGTGTCTTAAGGTGTTATTCTAGTACGAACTCTTTTATAGATTGATCCGAAAGAGTAACTTTGAGGTGGTTTCATACCCTACCATAATCTCTACGTTTGTTCTCCGCTATTAGTGGCTTTGGAGTGACTCTTTGTTGCATGTTGAGGGCTTGTTATACGATCTATCTATGTTATTATTGTTGAGAGAACTTGCACTAGTGAAAGTATGAACCCTAGGCCTTGTTTCCTATCATTGGAATTCCGTTTACGCTCACTTTTACCTTTAGTTACCTTGCTGTTTTTATTATTTCAGATTACAAAAACCTATATCTACTATCTATTTTTGCACTTGTATCACCATCTCTTCACCGAACTAGTTCACCTATACAATTTACCATTGTATTGGGTGTGTTGGGGACACAAGAGACTCTTTGTTATTTGGTTGCAGTGTTGCTTGAGAGAGACCATCTTCATCCTACGCCTCCTACGGATTGATAAACCTTAGGTCATCCACTTGAGGGAAATTTGCTACTGTCCTACAAACCTGTGCACTTGCAGGCCCAACAACGTATACAAGAAGAAGGTTGTGTAGTAGACATCAGCAGCTTCCGCCGAGAGGGCGTCTGCGGCAGCCGATAGGGCAGCTGCAGCAGCTGAGACGGCTGCATCTGCTGCTGCGACGGCAGCTGCAAACTCCGAGATCGCTCGAGCTGCCATCCGTGTCGCCGAGGTCGCCCTGGCCCGGGTCGAGGCCATCCATGCCAAGATCGAGGATGCACACGCCAAGATATTCCAGGCCACCTCAGACTCTACCATGCAACCCACGTATGAAAAGGCGGCAGTGGCCATGGAGCACCTGCTTCCTCATGAGGTCACCGAGCGGGAGTTGGAGATGCAGGAGGCGGCGGAGATCGAGGAGTGCCGGGAGGAGTTGCGCGTGCCCGAGGTCGAGGTAGAGAAGAGTCTGTTCATCCAGGAATCGGTGGTTGAGTACCAATGCGAGCTCTGCCACAGCCACTATGACGAGTACTACAACCTTGAGCACGGCGCCGAGGACGAGGACGCGGTCGACTTCAGCATGGGGGACGCGGAGTCCACCAACGGCGGCATGTTTCTAGGACAAGTCATCGATGTCTCATCTCACACCGGCGATGCATAGGCCGGCACGGCGTCGGATTTGTTAAAATTACACAACGAGCGGATAACACCAGGGACCCAACAGCTCACCCAGTTGTTTTTTTAGTTTCAGACACGGAGCTCAACTGCGTGCTGTGCGGGGGCTGTGGCCCATCTAGCCCATGCTTACGCTTTTATTTAAGCACATGACGAGCCCAATTGATATCTTTTTTTCTTTCTGAAAATGGCTAGCCCAGTTCTTTTTTTGGAGAATACCAAAACCGAGGCCTACTTGCTTTTCTCAGCCCTGCTGGTCAGCAAATCTTTCAAGATGAGGAGGGAGGGATTTGAGTAGTAAGAAATGGGCTATAAATTTTTAAACCAAAGCGAACCGGCAATTACATTAAAATATCATTTTTTTTCCTGGATTTCTCTACTCTCAACTCTTATAAAAACCAAAGCCAACTGGCAATTACATTAAAATATCGTCTTTTCTCCCACAAGGTAAACTACTCATACAAATGCATCTTCATGTTCCGTGCAATGCACGGGCATATTGCTAGTTAAGATTTTAAATTTCATTTGTTTTTTTTTTTTGCAGAGAATTGTTTTTTGAATTTAATTTTGATATAATTTTTAAAAAATTATTTTTAATGCGACTCGAAATTTCGTGATTAAAAGAGTTCGGACCCCACCAAAATATGCAAAATTTCGCTGAATTTTTTAGCAGTGCCCAGAATATATGGTCTGTAATGCTAATAAAAAGAACATGGGCTTCAAATATCCTTAAGAATTAGCAAATGGGTTGTATATTATAGAAAATAATGGCTAATGGTCTGTATGTTGTTTTCCACAGATTTGGAGTCTGACTTCTGGGCCTACTAGGTTGACGATGACGCTGTCCTAATTTTTTTGACGCGTACGCAAGGCTTTGTCAACTTAGTCAACACAGAGCAGTGACTGTTGGATGTCCATCCAACGGCCGCCGTGCTTCTTCAATATCCGATCTTCCTGCTCCAGCCGCCAAAACCAGCGCCGGCGGAACTACCTGCTCCCTCCTCCCGTGGCTGGCTGTGCTACCACCAGGCCATCCCTCTACCCACCCGATTCGAAATTCAAATTCAAAATCAAGCAAACAACAAAAGTTTTCAAACATTAAAATTAAAGTGTTCAGGTTGTCCCAGATAATGCGTAGGTAATTGTGATGAAGAACCCCCCTTTTATAAAATGTTTAGATACTCTAAGGTAAAAACAAGATTTAAATGCTTTTGTAATTAATAAAATACTAAACTAAATTGTTTTGGGGCAAAACCATTTGTGGCAGTGCGTTTTCTGGTATTACTAATTTAGGTATCGTTCTACTATTAAGTAAAAACTAAACTAAAAATAAAGTAAAATAAAAATAGAAAAGATATAATAAAAAAAAGCAAAACAGAAAGAGTGAGTAAAAATAAATGAAAGGAAGAACAGCAAAACAAAAACAAGAGCACCCCCTCGCTGGGCCTCGGCCCAGCTGGCCACTGGGCTAGCCACGCCGGCCCAACCGGCGCCCCACTCCCCTTCTCCATATCCCCATTCCGGGGGAAACCCTAATCCGTAATGTCGGCGTTCTGGGAACGGGGGTCCCCAGACTTGCCTACCTGCGGCCTGCGGCGTGGCTCAAGTGGGGGGCCAGCACGGCCCAGCTTCATCAGCTCAAGCTCAAGACCCTCGAGAGGGGCCAAGCCTCGCGAGGCGGACGACAGGAACCTTCCTCGGGAGCAGCCTCGTCAGGCACGCTCACGAGGAGGCAGAGAGATCAAGGCAGGGTACCTCCCTAGGGTGCCCCGTGACGCAAGCCATGACGATCAAGGCCAGGCGGGCGCCAGGTGGTCTGCTCGCTAATCTCACGGCCTACCTCGACGAACTGAATGGAAAAGGGACACAGCAGTTTACCCAAGTTCGGGTCACCTTGCGGTGTAAAACCCTACTCCTGCTTTGTGGTGGATTGGCCTCGAGGGGCTGAGGATGAACTAGTACAGTGGGCGAGCAACCTCAGGAGGAGAGGTGTTCTTGTGCTCAGTGAGCTGGTGGTGTGAGGATGATCTGAATGACCCGTCACTTCTACGGTGGTGGCTAGGTCCTATTTATAGTGGCCTTGGTCCTCTTCCCAAATGAAAGGCAGGAAGGGATCCCACAATGGCCAAATTCGAAGGGGGACAACTAGTACATGCTATCCTGACAAAAGTAGTCTTCGCCTACAAAAGCCTTTGGTCATGATACCGTGGTGGGCTCGACGATGACCTCTGTCCTGCCGTCTTGGCGGTCTTGGTCTTGTTGCACCGGGATGGAAACCTTTGGCTGATTCCTCGGGACTCCGCGCCCGCGCTTGCCTCCTTAGCACCAAAGAGGAAATCGGTACATTGCGCCCGCTGGTGCCCGCCTGGCCTTGGTCGTCATGGCTCATGTCATCTGGACCTCACGAGGTGAGCCTTGCATAGAGATCTCCGCTCCTCGGGAGCTAGCTTGTGGAGGCCGCCCCTCGTGGAGGTCTTGACATCGTCCGCCTCGTGAGGCTTGTCCCTTCGCGAGGGTCTTGAGTTGCTGATGTTGAAGCTGGGCCGTACCATGCCGTGGGCCGCAGGCAGGCAAGTCTGGGTACCCCCGTTCCCAGAACGCCGATAGTGCACCGGTATCGTATCATCCCCACTATCTTTTGCCTTTACTTATCTTAGTTCAATCCATAGTTATCTTTTGCTTAGATGAATAAAAGTTCAGTTTGATCCTTTCTTTTCGAGAGTTTGCTTAGTGATCTATCCTTGTAATCATGTGTGAGATATATATTAAAGTTTAGTTTGAGTTTTTGCTTTCTTTACTTTCAAATTGCAATAAAAAGAACAGAAATAAATAAGAAGAAAGGAAAATAAATGAAAAAGACCATATGCTAATCTTATGGAAGGTGATGACACCACATAAGGAAAAGTATAAGTAGGAAATTTTATTGGAGATTGACAGACATAACATTGGTCAATGATGCAACTCATGAAGAATTAACAAGGGAAGAGAAGATTCACATATAAATACACTATCCTAGAAATCTTTTGTGATTGTGAGCCCCCATCAAATATTATATGCCAAAATTGTTGACGTTGGACAAGGAAGACAACCTAATGATTTATGTTTTTTCATATTCACAAAGAAGTCATATTGTCATAGATCCTTTAACATGTGGTGCTTTCCCCTATCTTTTCTAGCCAAAAATTCTACACAAAATAGAGATACTACTTGTACATCCAAAAACCCTTAAACCCAAATCTTGTTTTCAAGTGTCCATCATACCTACCTAGGGATTGAGCAAGATCCCTCAAGTAAGTTGTCATCGATGCAATAAGGCAATAAAAATTGCTTCTAAAAGTGTGAGATAATTTAATGTAAGAGAAAATTGAGCATTGTACGAACTTTTGATGGTGAAGAATAAAAGCGACAGACTACATAATAAATGTCGCTATCACAAGGGGCAATACAACGTGACGTTCTTTTGCACTATGGGGTTGAGCATACAAACAAATAAGCGCATGGCAACCTCTGCTTCCCTCTGCGAAGGGCCTATCTTTTACTTTTATGTATTTACTTTTATGCAAAGAGTCAAAGTTTTCTCTCTATTCCTTTTTATTTTCTCCGTTGGCAAGCATCATGTGGTGAGGAAAGATCTAGGCACATATGGCCAGTTGAATATGGGTAGCATGAGTTATTGTTGTTGACATCACCTTAGAGGTGAATACATTGGGAGGAGAAACTATAAGACTCTATTTTTCTATGTGTCCGGTTGAAACGTTTTGCTCATGTGTATGCGGTGAGTATTAGCAATCATATAAGACTATATGATGGTTGAGTATGTGGACTTGCCTAGAGGCTCCAATACATGACCCTTCCTGAAAAGATGATGAATTGCAGTTGCAAAGTTGACTGAGAACATAGTTTGTTGGTTTCTAATAGAGTTTTTGCTTTATACTTCAATAGTGTGATAAATTGTCACTTATTCATGAGAAGTCTATGATAAAAGTTCTATGATAAGAGTCTTATGATTAAGTTTGTTGATGTTATAATAATGAACATGATGCTTCTATGTCTGTATTTTGTTATTGTCGACACCTCTCTCTCTCTCTCTCTCTCTCTCTCTCTCTCTCTCTCTAAGCATGTGGACATGTTTTTCGATTTCGGTTTTCGCTTGAGGACAAGTGAGGTCTAAGCTTGGGGGAGTTGATATGTCCATTTTGCATCATGTTTTCCTACTATTATTTATGATGTTTTTATGCATAATAATGCTTTTTGGAGTAATTCTAATGCCTTTTCTCTCATAATTTGCAAGGTACACACAAAGAGGGAGAATTCCGGCAGCTTGAAATCTGGACCTGGAAAAGCTATACGTCAGGCTACTTATTCTGCTCAACTCCAAACAGGCTGAAACTTCTCGGAGAATTTTTATGGAATATATAATGAATATTGGAGCAAATAAATACCAGAGGAGGCCCACCAGGTGGGCGCAACCCACCTGGGCACGCCAGGGAGCCGAGGCGCGCCCTGGTGGGTTGTGCTCACCCAGGCCCACCTCCGGTGCCCATCTTCTGGTATATAGGTCATTTTGACCTAGAAAAAATGAGGAGAGGACTTTCGGGACGGAGCGCCGCCATCTCGAGGTGGATCTTGGGCAGGAGCACTTTGGCCCTCCGGCGGAGCGATTCCGCCGGGGGAACTTCCCTCCCGGAGGTGGAAATCATCATCTTCTTCTTCAATAGCACCATCCCATCTCAAACCCTAGCTCATCTCTTGTGGTCAATCTTGTTACCAGAACTATAGATTGGTGCTTTTGGGTGATTAGTAGTGTTGATTACATCTTGTAGTTGATTACTATATGGTTTATTTGGTGGAAGATTATATGTTCATATCCAATATGCTATTTAATACCCCTCTGATCTTGAGCATGATTATCATTTGTGAGTAGTTACTTTTGTTCTTAAGGTCACGGGAGAAATCATGTTGTAAGTAATCATGTGAACTTGATATGTGTTCAATATTTTGATAGTATGTATGTTGTGATTCCCTTAGTGGTGTCATGTGAACGTCTACTACATGACACTTCACCATATTTGGGCCTAAGGGAACGCATTGTGGAGTAGCAATTAGATGATGGGTTGCGATAGTGACAGAAGCTTAAACCCCAGTTTATGCGCTATTCCGTAAGGGACCGATTGGATCCAAAAGTTTAATGCTATGGTTAGAATTTATTCTTAATACTTTTCGCGTAGTTGCGGATGCTTTTGGGAGGGTTAATCATAAGTAGGAAGTTTGTTCAAGTAAGAACAACACCTAAGCACCGGTCCACCCACATATCAAATTATCAAAGTAGCGAACACAAATCGAACCAACATGGTGAAAGTGACTAGATGAAATTCCCCTGTACCCTGAAGAATGCTTTGCTTATCATAAGAGACCGTTTTGGCCTGTCCTTTGCCTCAAAAGGATTGGGCTACCTTGCTGCACTTTTGCTACTATCATCGTTACTTGCTCATTACAAATTATCTTGCTATCAAAGTACTCTCTTACTTACAATTTCAGCACTTGCAGACATTACCTTGCTGAAAACCACTTGTCATTTCCTTCTGCTCCTCGTTGGGTTCGACACTCTTACTTATCGAAAAGAGCTACAATTGATCCCATATACTTGTGGGTCATCAGGTCACTATATGCATCCTTGCCTATTCATCCCTAACCACGTTACGAAGGATACCCGTAGTGGAAACCTGATTCTTGAACATCAACATTGGTGATGACCGTGGTTAATCCTCGTAATATGAAAATTGATCGTCCCATGAGGATAGATGGCCCCACCTAAATCAAGGTCCCACCAAACCATAAGGAAAGAATAGGTAAGGTGTGTAGTCGCCGATAGGTGAAGGACTCCTCGGAGTCATCGCGGATCCTCGAGGTCTTGATAACTCACAAGTATAGGGGATCAATTGTATCCTTTGTTTATAATAGTGCCGAGCCCAACAAGGAGCTAAAGGTAGAATTTATATTCTCTTCAAGTTCTATCGACCGCCGATACAACTCTACGCACACTTAGCGTTTGTTTTACCTAGAGAAAGTATGAAACTAGAAGTACTTTGTAGGTGTAATGCTAGAACTACTTTGCAAGAATAAAACTAGGAGTACTTTGCGAGATAACAAAAGTAGTTGTTTAGTAGAAAGCTTTTTGTAACACAAGAGAAGGATTTGTCCCTAGGCAATTGATAACTAGACCAGTAATCATTTTTGCAATTTTATATGAGGGAGAGGCATGACCTGACATAATTTCCGTACTTGGACACTTATGATTGGAACTCTAGCAATCATCCACAACTATTAAATATCATCAAGGCAAAACCCAAACATAGAATTAAGCAACAAGTCCTCTTTACTCCCATACGCAACAAACCCCTTACTACGGTTTGTGTGTCAGTCACTCACGCAACCCACTATAAGCGAATTATGAACGTATTGCAAAAACCTACAGCGGTAATCCCACACACTTGCGCGACACGGAGAGCACCATAGGACAACACCAAAATAAAGCATACAACTCAAACCAATCATGATCATCAATCAAACCATAGGACAAAACGAATCTACTCAAACATCATAGGATGGCAACACATCATTGGATAATAATATGTGGCATGAAGCAACATGTTTAAGTAGAGATTACATCGAGTATAAGAGGTGGTACACCGCTGCATAGAGGGGGAGAGAGTTGGTGATGATGGCAGTGAAGTTGTTGGTGTACATTGCCGTCATGATGGTTGCCCTGATGGCACTCTAGCGCCACTGGGAGAGAGGGCGGGAGAGCCTCCCTCCTCCTTCTTCTTCCTTGATCTCCCTCTAGATGGGAGGAGAGTTTCCCCTCTGGTCCATGGTTGCCATGCCTCCTGGAGGGCAGGAGCCCCTTCGAGATTGGATCACTCTTATGTAGTCATGGCCCAGCCCAAATGCAATGTTTTACAACTAGTAATCCTCCCATTATGTACATGTACAAGGTCACAAGGACATGATTACATGAGCCTGCTCGGGGCTGCTCGATGTAACTCCAAACCATGCAATGTTGATCTAATTGTAGATTTCTTGTTGCTTGCACAATAGATTTGTTCTTCTGAATAATTACTACCAGCTTCTTGAGTTGGGACTCAAAAGGATATTAGATACTCGTTGTTCCTGACGCTTTCAAATTCCAATGATTTAGAGTTGAAAAATATATCAACGTTGGCTGAACATACCAACTCCTTGTTGAGATAGGAAGAGATAGAATCAACCATCTAATTGATAGACTACTCCGTCTACCTGTTACTCTTCTTGTCTCTACAGTTAGTGCCAAACATGCATTTTCCAGTTTGAAGATCATCAAGACAAGGTTGCGTAAGATGGAAGATGATAATCCTGCCAATAACTTGGTTGTTCACATAGAGCGTGAAATCGCAAAGAAGTACAACTTTGAGGACATGTTAGCGGAATTCAAGAGCATAAGCGATCGAAAAGCTGATCCGTAGTAGTAGTACCACTCCTTTTGTAGTTGTTAGTTGGTTCATAGAATGTGTTGAAGTTTCAAGGCTGAACGGTATAAGTAGACAAGTCATAAATTTTGGTGTAGTTAGTTCTCTTATGGAGCATATATTGCTAATCATACATGTATTTTGCGAGCAATATGGATAATATATAAATTTTCCTAATGGAAGATGATAATACAAGTTACGGTTTCTTCTTTGTTGGTTAATTTTTGGTCATCCCCCATAGATTCTTGTCAAGCTCCGCCACTGGTAGTAGATGCAGAATCGTTTTGGTCTAATAATCTTGGACGTGATGCCTATATACATGATCATTGCCTTGGATATCGTCATAATTATTTGTTCTTCTATCAGTTGACCAGCAGTAATTTGTTTACCCATCTATGCTATTTTCTCAAGACAAGCCACTAGTGAAATCTACGGCCCCTAGGTCTATCTTTTATCATATTGTTTTAGATCTATTATTACAAAAACCCAAAATTACCTTGTTGCACTTCTTCTTTACCTTTTTTTATTTAGTGTTCTTGCTAGATATATTTATACAATCTCATACAATTTAATCTGTCTTTTTACCGTAGAGGGATTGACAACCTCTCTTACACGTCGGGTTGCATGTATTTGTTCTTTGTGTGTAGGTACCGTTTACATAGTGTTGCTTGGTTCTCCTACTAGATTGATAGCCTTGGTTTCATAACTGAGGGAAATACTTACCGTAGGTGTGCTGCATCATCCCTTCATCTTTGGGGAAAACTGACACAATGCTAAGCTACGCCAATTTTTATTCGGATATTAGCTTCCTTGCGGCAGAAGCACACCTCCAAACGACTTACAGGGGAGCCACAAACCCTCTAGGCGTGCCCAGGGTAGGGGGCGCACCCCTTGAGCCTGTGGGCCCCTCGAGTATCGTCTAACGTTGATTATTTTTCCCAAAAATCACATATATTCCAAAATAAACATTCATAAATTTTATCGCATTTGGACTTCGTTTGTTATGGATATCCTGCGAAACAAAAAACATGCAACAGACAGCAACATGCATTGGGCACTGGATCAATATGTTAGTCCAAGAAAATCATATAAATTGTTGCCAAAAATATGTGAAACTTGTAGAATATTGGCATGAAACAATAAAAAATCAATTCGCGGCCCACCACCGATTTGAACTAGCGGCCCTTTTGGCTCAGGGTTAGAAGGGGGATTTCGCGTGTCGGGATTTGGCAGCTGGAGGGAGTTTTCGCGCGCGTTGTAATTTCGGGTAGCAAGGCGCGGGTTGTGAAGGCGCCAGTTTTGCGAGCACGATATCTGAATTTTCGGGATATAACAAGACGCGGGTTGAATTTTAGGGACAAGCCTAACGTGTAGCAATATTGTACTTGTACGTACCAAATCAATTCGCACTTCCCTCAACAAAAAAGAAAACGAAAAAAATAAAACTATTCACACCATACAAAGTGAGAGTCTTGCCCCTTTTTACTATACAAATGCTATTCAAAGCTACTCCCTCCTTCCATCTATATAGGGCCTAATGCGTTTTTTGATGCTAACTTTGACCAAATATTAGAGAAATGATATATGCCATGCAACTTACACATAGCACACCGTTAACTTCGTCTCTGAAAGGTTCTTTCAATGATATAATTTTCACATTGTGCATGTCATGTACTATTAATCTTGTCAATAGTCAAAGGCGGTCTTAAAAATCTCATTACGCCCTATATAGATGGAAGGAGGAGATATGAATCCATGTAATGTCCGATTAATTTTTTTAAGCTTGCTGTATAATGCATGTAACCTACTCATACCAACATTTTAGTGCATTCCCAATGTCTATAATACCGCTGCAATTGAACTAAATTTGAATTCGTTTCTCTATTTCAATAAGAATCTACAATCATGATTGTTGCCAACTTCAACCATCATAGTTTCCTTGCTATCCATGAGATAAAATCGGATGACATATAATGCAGGATGGCAGGCACACCATCATCAACAACTCCGTTTTTTATAAGAGTAGAGATAAAATATATTAAATGTAGTATAACATGTTCATAAACACACCATGTGTATCACCGTTATATATATTCACACATGCGTCGGTTTAGAACACTATGATAAATTCTTTAAATATCCGAATTCGCTTTTTATAATGAAGGATATATGATCTCTATTCGTCTTTTACACCCACACAACCCTCTTATCTTTGTAGCTAGCGCTAACTTTCTCTTGTGCATGCACACGCCTGCATCTCTCTCACCCCCCTCAGCATTCTCTAGCTCCATCGCGCAAATTCGTAGTTTCACTTTAGGTCATTCACCCACGGTGTGTGTAGCCCCCAGCTCCTTCTTTACGGCACACATCAATCGACATGCCTCTCTAGCCAGGTGTGCCTAGCACAAACACAAGCTTCCCCTCTTCTCTTGTCACCGTCCATGCCTCACTCCCACCACTCTTTTCATCGTTCTTGTACTCGCACACTCCTCCCCGCTTGATATAGTATGCCTCTCGTACCACCTCCTACATGCATCCCTCTATCTCTATTCTTCTCCTCGTTCCTCGTTTTCTTCTAACACACACATGCATGTATACCGATCGATCTCCCAACATATACCTGGATCGACTTTAACTACCCCCCCCCCATCGATCGACATACCTCACAAGTTATGTCTCTCCTTTCTCTAACAAAGGGCGATTGATCTTCCTATGTAGTTATGTCTGCTTACCACAGCCACATCGTCCCCCCTCATCATTCGTGCATGCCTCCTGACCCGTCTCTCACACGCACGTGCATAGACAACAAGCAGCCATCTCTTCTCTTATTGATATTGCGGGCGTGCCCTCCGTTTGTCTAGCAAGCCTATCCCACCATTTGTTAGAAGCAACTCCACTACCACCCCCTCCAACACTCTAGCTCTGTCTCTCTCCCAACCTTATTCCTCTCCTGCACATATGCATGGATGTCGATCGATCTCCCATAATACATGAGGCAGATCGATCTCCTTAATACATGAGGTAGGCCTCTCTCCTCCTCCACACATATACCAGCCATTGTACCTCTATAGTTAATTGGGCCTCCCTCTTCCCCACCACACACCGATAGTTGAGCGCTGCAGGTAGGTATCCATGCCACAGAGACAAATTGCACATGTCCCCTCTCACGTTCCAATAGGCCAGCCACTCTATATCTTTGACGTGGGCACACACAAATTCGATGTCACTCTTTATCGATCGCGCGCGCGCGCACACACATCATCCCTCTTTTTGATTCTATGGACACCTCAAGCCGGTGATACCTCCACTCTCTTCTCGTGGATCGCCCCCTCTATATATATGTTATGTCCAGGACTCTATTTCACACACATTGCATATGTTACATTTTTTTATTGAACCGCCCCCCCCCCCCAAAAAAAAACTCTCAAGAACCCACACACTATATCTCTCTAGGTTTGTATATCTCTCACACAACCCCGCGTAGGTGGTGTACATTTACAACAAGAGAATAGGTGCACCGTGCACGTACTCACGTTCCCTGCCCAGCCACACCCGCGCGGGTACACGGTGGAGCTCATTTCTTTACGAAATGGCAGCCCACGTGCTAATTTGAATGCCTATAGCGGTTGTTTACCTAGGGAGGTCGTGTACCATGCCTGCACGAAACAAAGTTCGACATGACGCGTTGCCGCACTATTTTTAAATAAAGTTTTAGCGCTCAATGGCATGTGCACAGAATATAAAACGGTTTTTATGGAGAAAAAGGTAGTCCGCTCACTATATAGAATGGAGCCTTGCGTGCCTGGTTTGTCGCTCTTCAGAGTATCTCACACAAGGCTGCGGTGGCCTCTCTCTCTCTCTCACCGTTGGTCACTGATCCGGCCGCATCCCGTCCGCCGGGGGTAAGGGAGTGCGGTGGCCTCTCTCTCTCTCACCGTTGGTCACTGATCCGACCGCATCCCGTCTGCCGGGGGAAAGGGAGGAAGTGCATCGTTTCTCCGTTCAATGGCGCCGAGGTAGCACGTCCCGATCTGCGGTACACGCCATTCTCTCTGACCAAGCTCCGGAACGGCAGGGCCTACGCCACCTGCTCGCAAATTCCGCCCGCTGCCGCTCACCTTGCTTCTTCCCGACGACCTCCAGGTATCCCCTCCGGCCTTGCTCCACTGCCCGTCTTCCCACGTTGCTGCATGTGGATCTTCCATAGTTCTTTGCCCAAAACGTAGCTCGTCCAGCGTACTTTCCATATTGCATTCTCGTCCTCACACCGTTTTAGACAAACACAACCGTGTTGTTATCTTCCCTTAGGGCAAGGAATATGCTTCTTTTTTGTCATTGCATGTGTCATCAACTGTTATTGGCCAGTAATTGTTTCCTTTCTACCTCTTTTTTGCAAACAGGGCTATCCATTTCACCTCGTTGCTATTGCGACCTTTTGGTGAACTGCACAAATCACTTTTTCTTAAGAGTATTTTGTGCGGTTGTACTAAATGTCACATGGGCAACGTCTCTACATTCAGTCTTGTTGCACAAAGGGAGATTGGTTTTGCTCTATCCTCCTCATCCAACTCTGAGCCTAATCTTCTCCAACTAGTTAGTCTTAAGAGAGACTGCAAAGGTGACCGGCTTCTATTTATGTGTTTATTGTTTCATCAGCAGTCCTCTATTATCGTAATCACACTTAATATCTTTGGAACAGGGACGCGCAGCTCTATTTTAGTGGAACTCCACAAAATGATCAGAATGTTGCATGCTCCAGACAGCTACTTTTTTTCCCAACATGCCTTGTTGATTTAGATAGAGCTGGGGGGACGTTGCTGCCAATGAAAGCATGGATCAATTTTAATTTAACACCTTCTCACAACTCTGTCTTCAGTTGTGATGTAATTATTAGCTCTGATCTGCTAATAATTGACATGCATTAGCAAGGAAGTTAGTTTTTTATTGTTTCCAAAAGAGCATCGATGGCAAGACACGCGAAACAGAAGCTGAAAGCTCACACCATTGTACAATTTCATGTCTCGCTGGAAAATTATTTGTATAGTACGTCAATTATGTAAACGAATGATGGAAGCTTGATAGCATTGCCAGAAGCCTCTTCATCATCCGAGTCCATGTGCCATCCACAAAATTATACTCCTTCGTTCCCAAATATTTGTCTTTTTAGAAATTTCAAACGGGCATATTTTAGAGTGTAGATTCACTCATTTTGCTTCGTATGTGTACTCCCTCCGTTCCTAAATATTCTATTCGTCTTTCTAGAGATTTCAACAAGTGACTACATACGGAGCAAAATGAGATAATCTACACTCTAAAATATGTATATACAACCGTATGTGCTAGTCCATTTGAAATCTCTAAAAAGACAAATATTTGAGTAGTCACTCATTGAAATCTCTAGAAAGACAAATATACTCCGGAGTATATTTAAGAACCGAGGGGGTAGTGCACAACCGCATGGGAGACTCCGCCCGGTCGTTGCGCTGCATTAATAGTGAGTAATGAGCAGTCAAATCGTAAGCCCCACCTTTCCCACTGTAAGTTGCTCTGAAGAAGCAACCATCAATACGCTCTTCTTTGAATCTGCTCATACTCCATCCATCACTATTTATACAGCGCGCTTTAGAAAAAAGAAAAAAGATCTGTGGGACCAAGGCGACTAGCGATCGGCCTAAAAAATAGCATTGGTAGTTATAGCACGGCGTCTATTACTAGAGGAATAATGCGTACACACATGCATGCAGTGCTTCCACCCGGTACACACATGCATGCACTTACTCCACTCCGTAGTCTTGTAGTATAGAGTACATGGAGAAAATTGTGGACTTGATTGCGGTTACCACGCCCTAATTAATTGAGCATTAAACCGTCGTCTAAAGTCTCTCTGGTGGTGGAAATGCATTGAGAGAAATGCATCATAATGAAGCGCCATGTAAAGCTGTGACGGAGGGAGAGTAGTATGAAGGTTCAAAACCAAATGCAGCGTATGGCGGTCGGTCAACGCACCTCCTCTTGGCATATCAGCGACATGTGGGACAGGAGTGTGAGCAAACCGATCTCAATTCACGGCAAAGAGCCAACCCGTCGTTCCTTGGAGAGGCGAGGCGAGAACACAGAGCGGGTTCGCATGGAGGCCAAGATATATTTGAGCATTGTTGGTTGATCGATATGATTCATTACATGTTGGGCTGCCGTTTTCGCCCTTCTCCGGAATAAGCGTGTACTTTATCGAGATAAAAAATAAAATCTGAGGCGGCTCCAACATGCGGTTCTAGTAGTAGTACTACTCGTACTACTGCGCTTGGCTCTTCGCCTCTTCGTGAAGTCGAACAATGATGGTACTCCGCATGTTGGGTACTACAGTGTATGCCTCTGACAATCTGACACCGAATGGACGGATGCATGTCCATCGAGGGTAGGTTGCATTAGTCAAATGGCGTAAGCGAGCTTCACCTTGTCCTGCAAGCTTCCCCTCGTTCTGCGAGTTGATGGGACATACCAAAAAGTAGTGCTAGTCCATACTCCCTCCTTTCTGGTTAATATGGCTTAATCTTTTTTGCGGGTAAATGAGAGAGCTTTATTCATATATAAGCATTCTTAGGACCATCAGCTAAGACACTGGTCACTAGGAAGCGAGGTACTCCACAAAAAAAGAAGTAGGAAGTGAGGTGTTTCATAAAGCCAGCTCTCGGCCACATTCAAAGTGCAGCAAGCACGGTTCGCACGAAGATGCGCCGCAAGGTTTGCTGACCTGTTTACATGTTGAATAACAAAAAAAGAGGAAATATTACGGCGCTACTATTTGTAACAGGATATGAGCCAGAATTAAGCGAGAATTGTGGCGAGTGTTCCATGCAATCAACTTCCATTATCACATGCGAGAACCCTCGAAGAGAACCAAATGTGTTGAAGATTGCTTTATCACATTTTAAAATTATAATAAGAGTGCAGCGCTCCTCCATCCGGTTCCTACTACTAGTATAGTACTTACGTACCTTTATAGACTATATTAGTAGTACTAGTACTAGTAAACTTTGGGCTTGGCTGTTAGCCTATTCGGAAGTCGAACAATAGTAGCACTAGTAGTATAGTGTATGCTTACGGCAATCGACACGAATTAAGCTGTTGCCGTCCACCGCTTGAGCGAGGAGAGCTTGCATTAGTCAAAAGTTACTCCTTGTCCTGCGAGCCACAGCGCAAGTAATGCTAGTCCATCTGCCTCCTCTCCGGTTAATATGGATTAATTTCAAGCGAGATAAATACACTGCATGCATCCTTTGTATATTTGTAATAATACGGTCGATGGACTTCATAATACGCTTATTGCGCTCAATATATATATATATATATATATATATATATATATATATATATATATATATATATATATATATTTTCCGGTGTTTATACGGTCACTAGCTCACCACGGTGAGTATGTGTCTGCATGCACGTGTAGGTTGAGCACTTAGTGTGACCGTGTGTGTTCATCGTGTGCTCGAACATGCATGCATTAGAGGCGTCGCGTGCGTTTTGCGTCCATGTATGCGTGTGACTGTTGCATACACGTAGGGGAATGCGTGTAGGGTCCACTAAGGGCAGTCAAATCACACAAGATAAGTTAGTCGGAAGAAGCAACCATCATTTCACTCTTGAATGACACGTACGCAATATAAAATGGTTGATATGGAGAGAAAAATAAAACCACTATATATACACTAGCAGGAGCCTAAGCTACAAGCCTGCTTGCTAAGGTTGCTCTCTCTTCACAAGCATAGAACGACGGGCCTGATCCCGCAGCTGGGGGAAGGGAACAATGTTCTGCGTAGATGTGGTCGACATCAGCGAGGGAGAAAACCCACAGTCGGTGCGTCCCAATCGGGGGTCACCGCGGTATGGCCCGATGCCGCGTCCCAACCGCCCTTCTAGCTACAGCCCGACGTCCCAGGTAGTCCATCTTCCTTTTGGAGCCGACTTGCTCCACTGCCGTAGCTCCATCTCTATGTCGATCTTTCTCTACTTCTACCGGCTTCTACTTGTGATGAGTTTATGTCTCATGAACTAGTGCCAGTACTATTATTCTAATCACACTTCTTCAATATATTTGCCATCAGGGATGCTCAGGTCGATTTTAGTGGAACTGCACAAAAGCATCGTATGATCCGAGGGTGTCGGCCGTCTTTCCTTGACGAGTTCTACGGCCAGGGAATTAAAACATGTTTAGGGTTTAGGGTTTAAGTCGTAGTGACCCCATCGGTAGTTTTCTTTCAGATTGCGCTCTCACAACTTTTTCTTTAGTTGTGAAGTAAATATTGGCTATGATCTGTGAATCATTGAGACGCATCAGCATGCGTGTTAGTTTACCTATGTATTTGATGGAATGTTGTAATGGGGCAACCTTGGAATAGGAATGAAAATGGAGTGGAAAGTTTCCGTTTTTCCGGAGAAAAAATGGAAACGGAGAGAAACCAACGTTTCGTTTCTTTGGATCGTGCCATCGAGCAAAACCAACGTTTAAATCACGTCTGTCATGTTCGTGTCTCACGCTCCTCCACGGCTTGACCCCACACAGTCGCTCGGTATGCCACTCACCGCAAACCGAGTATACGATAACTTTCCCGCCTGCTTGTCGATGGATCGCGCCATGGGTACTACTAGCACTCTTGGAAGAGATTGACGAGTTGGGGAGGACAGCTAGCTGTAGCACGGACTCCCAAGAACTTTTTACATGCATGTTGTAGCGGCTATTGCGACCTTTGAGCGCCCGAGCAGCCGCGTGCACCGGAAGTGGCGCGGCGGCGCTCTCTTTGCCAGCGCGCTTCAATGCGGCGCCGGTGAGAGCGCATCTGCTCGGCGGGCATGAATCGGCCTTGACCGTTTGATCGGGAAGCACGCTGGTGATGAAGAGGTTCGGGTTGGTCGGGACCGGTCGTGGCAGCGGTCGGACGTGCGCAAACAAGAGATGCTGTGCGTTAATATTGCTGCGTATATAATTAACAACGTAAATAATGTGCCAGTTGGAAAAATATGATTGGAGATGGAGATGGAAATGGAATTTTATGTAAACACGGATATGCATGTCTATGTATATGTGTGTGTGCTTGTGACGACTCTCGCGACACAGGCGGGGCGTGTTTTTGATCGAGTTTTCTTTAGGTGGTGCGTTAGAAAATCAGTTTGTCTAATTCACATCTAGATGTTATTTAAGGATATCACACCTAAGCTCCCACAAGTATATAATGTAGCAACAAGAAACAAAAAAACTAGGACAAAAAAATAGACCACAAACAGAGTGGACATCAACTTAGATGTGACATAACTATGTCAATCTAGATGTGTCCTAGACAGACCCAAAATCACTGCTATGGAGAGATTTTTTTACTCCATTATAGCCTCTTGTTTGATAGAGTTTCTCGCGTCTCGCTCTCTCACCCTCTCCATATCAAAACAAGATGACAGTGTCCACTCTATCTCTCTCCTCACCGGTGGTCACAGATTCGGCCGAATGCCCGAATCCCATCCGCTGCGGGAGGTGAGGAGGTGCAGCGTTGACGTTGTCGCCGTCGACGACGGAGGGAGCGGATGCGCACCGTCCTCTCGGAGCCGGCGCTGGCGTGGACGAAGATGCCAAATGGATGATGCATCACCACGATGACCTATCGATGCTCATGGTTGCGCCGCGTGGTTGCGTCGGCTGGTGAAGCTGATCGATTTTTAATGAAAAACAAGTTGTCTTCCATCAGTGCTCTTTGCTTGTTACGCACAAAGATGATATCCTTCGTCGGTTCACCTTGGTTGCCTTGGAGACGCAGTCGTCTTTTACATTGGTGCAATTTTATCACACAATTGGCTATGAACCAAATGTTTCCTCGAAGAAGGATCTACGTTGGTACTAAGAGCATAAGTTTTTTATTGATTTCTAAGCCTTCTCACAACTTTTTCTCTAGCTCCCCTGTAATTTTATTTGTCCAGCTATTAACTTTGATTTAAAAAATGGTGTGGACTAAAAAAACCCGGATGGACGTAGTAGCCCTCCATTTTATTTACTCCGCATATTAGATTTGGTGAAGTCAAACTTTATAATAGTCTCAAACCTTTCCGATAATTGAAATTAAAATTCTTTATTTGTACACACTCTCACACGTTTCCGATAATTTGGCGCATTTGTGGTTGTTCACTTAAGGGAGGGTAGTGTACCACACGTGAAGGACATGAAGTGCGACCAGGACGCGTGGGCGTGGATCGTTAGTTCATCGGAAGTAGTACTAGTTTTCTTCACTGTACATTAGATAAAGAGTTTCATTTCGTACTTACACAATTTAAAACAATTGTTATGGAGAGAATAAGAAAACCACTCCACTAGTATATATTACTCGTATACACGTGAGTACTATATGGACGCGGCTTGACTTAGTGCACCTGCCTTTGGGTTTATGACAGGTGGGCCCAAAATGTGGCTGGCTCACCTATCATACAGCCAAAAGCAGGTGGAGTGAAGGCACCGGAGCTCAGTCCGTACTACAGTATAGTATATATATAAGCGGGAGCCTCAGCGCTTGTTCGCTAGGGTTTGCACTCTCCACACGCTCGCCGCACTACATATATGTTACACGCTGGAGGCTCACCGTTCATTTGCTAGGTTTGCTATATTCACAGTCTCTCACCCTCTCTTCACCAGATCTAAACAAGACTGCATTGGCCTCTTGTCTCTCTCTCCCCCCTCACAGCTGGTGAAGGAGGCGTCCGTATCCCGTCGCACCGGGAAGGGGAGGAGGTGCAACGTTCACTCTATCGCCTTCGGCGAGGGAGGCAATCCACTGCCGGCTGCGCTGTTCTCTTTCTCCCAGCGCCTATGCGGGAGGGCCACCGACCCCTTCTTCCTCGCTGCCATACGTAGTGTGGGCAGATCCGGCCTCCCGCCGCACGCCTTGCCACATCCCGACGACCCTAAGTTATAGGTTTCTTTGAAACCATCATTGCTCTAGCTGCATGTGGATATTTTTCAATCTATAGTCGAATCTAGGTCTTGGTTCAAAGAGGAAAGAAGGGTGCGGTGGGCTGGAGCAAGAATCTAGGACGTGGTTCAATGAGGAAAGGAGGGGCAGAAAGTAGTATAGATTGGCTATCCAGCAGCTTTGTAGGTCGAAAAGGGAAAAAGGGGGTAACCCAGTACACACATAGAACCGATCTCTTTGTTGTAAAGGGAAAGAAACTGGGGGTCGGGTAGTTTGTGTAGGACTAGATTTGCTGCCCTCACTTAGGAAAAAGGTTCAAAGAGAACAAATATGGGACCAACGCATATATGCTGCTTGGCTACATACTCTGCATCACCCATTTATACGTGTGGACGCACATGGTGCTGGCATGTCCCATACAACTATTTTGGTGTTGTTAATCTAAGAATGCCGCCGGAAAATTGAAGCAATGCCACTCTTAAAAGTAAATTACATTTTTTAACGAATCTTGTTTCAAGAGAATGTCTCTATTAATATGAATCAATGCAACCGTTTTAGAAATGCTACTATCCTACTTTGTTTTCCATCCAAGATAAGTTAGATGCTTTTTTCTGTCACCGTTTGTTTCATCCTCCTTTGTCGGCAAGTAATTGTTTCCTTTTTTGCCCCTGTTCAAACAGGGGTATCGTTTCAACTTGTTGCTATTGCGACATTTTGCTTCGCTACTCGAAACACTTATGTTTTAAGAGTGTTTTGTGCAGTTCAACTTGAATGTCACACCGGTGACTTTGCTTAATTTTTGTGGAACTGCACAAAAGGAGATCGAGATTTGTTTCCACTCTTCGTGGCGAGTTGTTTCAAATCTTTGTCTCATCCACATGATGTGCAGTGTGCTTTGAGATGTTGTGCTACTTGTTTTGGTACTGTTTTAAATAAATGTTGAATTGAAGCTATTGTATTGCTGTCTTTTCCCATTAAGTAGTGAACAAAAATGGGACCAACCCAGACATGATGCTTGTTGCTTTGTTACAACAAATTCAGCATCACCTCCTTTATAAGCCAGTAATTGATGCCACTCTCAGAATTAACTACTGAATGTTATTTCAAAACTGCAACACTTGTTAGGGATTGGCGGGATTACCATTATTGTGGCCGCATGTTTAATCCTCCTTTATTAGCCAGTAATTGATTCCTTTTTTGCCTCTGTTTAAACAGGGATATCTATTCAACTTGTTGCTATTGCGACATTTTGCTTCGCTTCTGCATAACACTTTGCTTGATTTGATTGCAACCGCACAAAGCGAGATTGGATTTCCTATTCGTGTTGGCAGATTAAGTATTTTATCTGGTGGTCTCATGAAAGGTCAAGACAGGCCTTCATCCACATGATTGTGCGGTGTGCTTGAGATGTTGTGCTACTTGTATTGGTTCTGTTTTAAATAAATGTTGAATTGAAGCTATTGTATTGCTGTCTTTTCCCATTAAGTAGTGAACAAAATGGGACCAACCCGGACATGATGCTTGTTTCTTTGTTACAACAAACTCTGCATCACCCCTTTATAAGTAGATGGAAGCACATCTTGTTGTTGCACCCACTCTCCCTGGAACTGTTTATGCTTTTCGTTAATCTAATGCCATTGGTAAAATTAAGCAATGCCACTCTCGAATTAATTAACTCTGAATCTTAGTTCAAAACTGCAACACTTGTTAGGAATGGTACTATCTGCTTTGTAGTTCTTTCTACATGTTTAACCAAGGTGTTGTTAAGATAATGTCTCTGTTAAAATGAATCGATCGCATTGTTTTAGGAATGATACTTTTCGCTTTTTCGTTCTTTATACATGTTGAAACAAGGCATTGTTAAGATAATGTCTCGATTAATATTAATGAATCACACTGATTGAAAATTTCTACTCTCTGCTTTGTTTCCCATTAAAATAAGGTAGATCGGTAGATGTTTTTCTTACGGGAGTACAAGTCATCAACCGTTATTTCTCATAATTGTTTCCCTTATACCTTTTGTTGCTTACAGGGATATCACAATTAAAGCTCGGTTTTATTCGACTTGATTTTAGTTCAACTGCACAAAAGGAGCCAATGTGTCCAAGGCAAACTACTGCATTACTAGGTCCGATTGGTCGTTCCACTTTGCGAGAAAAAAGCGATCCTGTTTGCGCTACATTACGAAGGAATGACCGAGAAGCTTTACAGAGTATTAGGCCTTCCACTATGTAGGCCAAAAGAGGTGCCAATTTCACCTTTTCTGAGTTTGGCACCGAATCCCTCCATTGCTACAGCCGGTGCCATAAATATTAGACATCGGTGACATGACTAGTCTGCAGAGACCATTGGCAATTTAAGAACACGTGGAGTGCCCTGGGCAAAAAGTGCCCAAACAAGTACAAGAAGCGACAGGACTCCACGATCATAGGCATTACATATTTTGAATGGAAAAAGCTTGTCAAAGTTTAATCATTGATGTTATCAAGAAGCGACAGGACTCCACGATCATAGGCATTACATATTTTGAATGGGAAAAGCTTGCCAAAGTTTAATCATTGATGTTAGCAAGAAGACGTTAGTTTAATATATTGGAATTGGAAAACCTTGTCAAAATTTGCTCATTGATGTTAGCCAGAAGTCATGCATTTGATATTTTTGAGTGGGACGCCCTTGCTGTGAGAGGCATCGAGTGTTTTTTCCTAATCCTGTGTTTAGTTTAGAAGTAAATAGTTACTCTGCTGAGATATTCCTGTGTTAAGAGTTTGTTCTGAATATTGTCTATGTAATGCCAGGTCTCGTGTTTGATTGCAAAGTTGAGCTTGGAATGTTGTGGCATGTGGCATCACGAGCTGTTCACCGTGCCTCCTGAGAATAATGCTTCGTATTGTTTTGCATGTCGATCTAATGCCAGTGATTTGCTTGTTAAGAAGATCATCCTCTTCTGTTGTTTCCGTGCGTAAGATGTTCATCGTCTGATGTTTCAGAGCCTGTTTGGTTCCAATAAGTCACCTGACTTATAAGTTAGGTGACTTAAAACAAGTGACTTATAAGTCACACATGTTTGGTTGTCACCTGACTTATAAGTCACCTGACACACCTTCCGACCAACTCATGATATTAGGTCGTGATTGGATCGTCGTTTTCCAACCAAAACCGCTTGTAAAACTGACGCTTGTAAATTAAAGCAGATGGTCTCGGGCGAAGGCGCTTGGTTGGTCGATTTCGACTAGTAAAATATCAGAAGTACTTCACACATGATAAAAATGCTGAACGACACTCGGACGATTGCTAATCCAGCCGTTAGCTACTGTTTCATCCTTTCCCATGGATGGCATGATACGCACGTCGTGCATGTATCGTCTGGTAATGTCGTCCATATAGCAGTGCTCATAAAATATACACTGGTCTCTCAAATTACACGCGTAACCCTCTGGTTTTACTTACAGACCTCGGGCCTTCCGATGACGAGTAAATTACACCTGTATGTTAATACAGGTTTGAAATAAACCAGAGCTCCCAAGCGCGGCCTTACCATTTCATGCCGTCTCAGTTTCTCGAAGGTGCTCATAGGTGTCCGATGATCCTGGCTTCCTGAATGAGTGGCGGGCGCTGTATCAGACATTCGTAGGGCCCGCAAGGCCCTCTCCGTTGTCCTTTGAGTTGTTGCGCTCGCCGTGGCGCCGAGCATTGTTAACATGGTCAACGAACATGAGGATTCAGGAGATGACTTTATTTTGACTGGATGACACTAGGGACCCACTAGGGCCATAGCCATACGTATGCAAGTGCCTCCTTATTATGTACAACTATATTTTTTTTGCTTTCTCCTGGTTTCCTGACATCATGGTCCCACACCATTATCAACCTATATAGTCAATATAAACGAGATAATTGCACAAGGTGCGGCCGACAGCTGGGACCAAGCAGCTCGAGCAGTATTTGTTTTTTTGAGGCATGAGCACTGCAGAGTTTTTCTGGCGATGATTTCGTTGTTGTTCAGAGGAGAGCAGGGTATTAGCAGGCGGGTTGTGGCCCGTCTAGCCCGTGCCAGATATCCAGCCAGATACTACTTTTTCAAGATGAAAATGGCTAGCCCAGCTATCGTCTTTTGAGGAATACCGAGCAAGGTCAACTTGTTATTCTCGCCCCTGGCTGCAAATCTTTCCTAGGAGGGATGCATTAGGCTTAACAGGAAAATGGGCTTTAAAAATAATAAATGGGATGTAATTATAAAAACTGGGCAGTAACTATAAAAAATGCACCAAACACGAAATTAGTTTATAAAATATTATTTATTGATTTTGAAAATCTTAAATTTTCATTGTTCTTGCCATAATGTTTCGTTGGATTTTTACATAATACAAATTTATATTTAATCTGACTAGAAATTTCGGGATAAAAATATTTCGGATCCCATCAAAATGTGGGAAATTTTATTAAATTCTGTCTTCAACGGTTGGTTGAAATTATTAATCTTGTCCTAGCTAGAAAATTGGATGTACTTTTAACAAACTGTAAATGGGGTGTTGTAAATTCCATTAGAATTCAAAAATGGGCTGTACATTCTTACAAAACGCAAATGGGCTATAAGTTCTCTGCCACACACTTGTGGGCCTACTAAGTGACGCGTCCCCTAAAAAAAATAAGTTGACGTGTATGCAAGGCTTTGTCAACTTATTATAGTGAACACACGGTTCTAGCAGCAGTGGTCGTTGGATGTATATCCAATGGATGTCGTGCTTATTCTTCAATATCAGATATTATTAGCTTCGGCCGCCCAAAAAATGATTCCTCCCCCTGACATCAGGGGCGCACCGTTTTGGAGGCTGACTTGTGGGCCTACTAAGTTGGAGCGTACCAAGGGCTTTGTCAACTTAGTCAATATAAACGATTCTAGCTTCAGTGACCGTACGATGTCCATCCAATGGCCGTAGTGCTTCTTCAACCTCTGGTCTTCTTGGTCCAGCCGCCCAAAGCAGCGCCGGTCGTGGCGCCTACTCCTGCCTCCCGTGGCCGGCTGTGCTGCCGCGGAGGCCTCACCGCCCCCATACTGCTCCCACCGCTGGCCAGGCCATCCCTCCACTCACGCACACCCCCTGTTATTCTGCGGCGAAGGCAGCCTCACACCGCAGCCGAACCAGTGAACCATCGTACTCCTTTCCGCGCGGGCTTCCACTGCTGCGTCTTCCCCGGCTCCGCGTCGTCCCCTTCCTAGGCGTCGCCGTCGTCCACCGCCCTGGTGCTCTCGTCGCGGCGTGGTCAACGTGGTCAACGACCGACTTCCATCGGAAAAGTACTGTACGTGGAGAGGCTGACAACTGGGTCCACGGCGGCTGCAAGGAAGTGCCTCCTTATTACGCGCAAAATAATTATTCCTCCACTTGACAGCAGGGACCCACCAGACGGGCCACCTTATTTCAAGAAAAAAACGTTTCCCCCCTGACTGATGGGACCCACCGGACGGGCCACTGTATTTCGCGAAAAAAACGTTCCCCCCGCTATCAGCTCGGACCCACCAGAAGTGCCTCTTTATTACGCACAAAAAATGAATACTCCCCCTGCTAGCTAGGACTTACCTTGGTGGGAAGCTAACTTGTGGGCCTACTAAGTTGACGGGGACGAAGGGCTTTGTCAACTTAGCCAATATGAACGATTCTAGCTCCAGTGACCGTACGATGTCCATCCAACGACCGTAGTGCTTCTTCAACCTCTGGTCTTCTTGCTCCAGCCGCCCAAAGTAGCGCCGGTCGTGTCGCCTGCTCCTGCCTCCCGTGGCCGGTTGTGCTTCGTGGAGGCCTCACCGCCCCCTACTATTCCCACCTTAGGCCAGGCCCTATGGCGACGGCAGCCTCACACCGCAGCCGAACGAGTGAATACTCATACTCCTCTCCGCGTGGGCATCCACTGCCGCGTCTTCACCGGCTCCGCGTCGTCCCCTTCCTAGGCCTCGCCGTCGTCCACCGCCCTGGTGCTCTCGGCATGGCGTGGTCAACATGGTCAAGGAACGACTTCCATCGGACATGGACTGTACGTCGAGAGGCTGACAGCTTGGTCCACGGCTGTAGCAAGGAAGTGCCTCCTTATTACGCGGAAAATAATGATTCCTCCACCTGACAGCAGGGACCCACCGGACGGGCCACCGTATTTTGCAAAAAAAATGTTTCCCTCCTGACTGCTGGAACCCACCAGCTACATCTTCGCACGCAAGGAAGTGCGTCAGGGCAAAAAAAACAAAACGATTCGCCCCCTGACTGCTGGGACCCACCAGCTACATCTTCGGAGGCAAGGAAGTGCCTGACAGTCGGGACCCACCTGGTCGAAGCGTACGTAGTGTTGTCATTCTGGTCACAAACGTGTACGTACATACTGGTCAATGTAGAGGCGCGCACGTGTCGTAGTAGAGGCGTGCATGTGTCGATGTAGAGGCGCGCACGTAGCATGTACACGTACGTACATCGGCAAGGGTGCAAGAAAGAAAATACGGCCACGTACGTACATACAGGCAGGGTCTCGAACGCCTACTCGCGCATACGTACATGGCTGGGTCGGAACAGAGAAACAACGTCTTCGCCGTGTTCATGGGGAGCCAACCGGCTGGGTCAGAACGGAATGCGTGGTCGTGTTCATCGGGATGGCTTGGACGGAACAGGCGATGGAAACGAGGCCTGGCGTACCGCACAACGGAGGAAACGAACCTCCTACGTTCGGAACGGGGTCCTGTTGATCGGGAGAGGTGTGGCGTCCGCCAAACGGCGGAGAAGCGGACCTCCTACGGTCGAAGCGGGGTCCTGTTGATCGGGAGGGTGTGGCGTGCCGCAAAACGGAGGAAATGGACCTCCCTACGGTCGAAGCGGGGTCTGTTGATCGGGGAGGGTGTGGCGTACCGCAAAATGGACGAAACGGACCTCCTACAGTCGAAACGGGGGTCCTGTTAATCGGGAGGGGTGTGGCATACCGCAAAATGGGACTCCACAGGATACTGTTCATCTCCACCGTCGACCTCCTCCAGCCTCCACAGGCTCCGGTTCATCCAGCCTCCACCGCGCGCTACTCCTTCAGCTACTGTTCAACCACCCCTCCACCGTCTACTGTTCATCTAGCCCTCCACACCACGGGGTCCTGTTCAACCACCCCTCCACGGCCACCCCTCCACCGTCTACTGTTCATCCAGCCCTCCACACCATGGGGTCCTGTTCATCCAGAGGCAACGCCACCGCTCACTGTTCATCCAACCCCCCTCCCCGCAACGCTCCTTTGTTCATCAATCGATCGGCTTGATTAGCAGCGAGCGAAGAATCGCTCCATCATATTCAGTTAACAGCCATTCATCGATCGCTCGGGTTCGATAGAACGTAGCCGGCGGTCTAATCGCTTCGGGTTCGATTAGAGCCCAACGCCTCGCTTCGGGTTCGATTAGAGCTAACGCCGCACACACGCGTGCGTCGTCACGAGAGAAGCACACCCCCAAACGACTTACAGGGGAGCCACAAACCCTCTAGGCGTGCCCAGGGTAGGGGGCGCGCCCCTTGAGCCTGTGGGCCCCTCGAGTATCGTCTAGCGTTGATTATTTTTCCCAAAAATCACATATATTCCAAAATAAACCTTCGTAAATTTTATCGCATTTGGACTTCGTTTGTTATGGATATTCTGCGAAACAAAAAACATGCAACAAACAGCAACATGCATTGGGCACTGGATCAATATGTTAGTCCAAGAAAATCATATAAATTGTTGCCAAAAATATGTGAAAGTTGTAGAATATTGGCATGAAACAATAAAAAATTATAGATACGACGGAGACATATCATCATCCCCAAGCTTAGTTCCTACTCGACGAGTTGGTAAATGATAAAAAGATATTTTTTATGTGTAATGCTACCTAGCATAATCTTGATCATATAATCTAATTATGGCATGAATATTAAGATGTGAGTGATTCAAATTAGTCTATAATTTGATATAAAGACATCAATACTCAGGCATACCAACAAACAATCATGTCTTTCAAAATAAAAATGCTAAAGAACGCGATCCCTACAGAATCATATAGATCATGCTCCATCTTCTTAGCACAAAGTATTTATCATGTACAACCCCAAGACAAGCCGAGAAATTGGTTCATACTTTTTAACGCGCTTTAGTTTTTTCAACTCACACACAATACATGAGCGTAAGCCATGGACATAGCACTATGGGTGGAATAGAATGCGGTCATAGAGATTAATAAGGGGAAGACAAAAAAGGAAGATAGTCTCACATCGACGCGGCTAATCAACGGGCTATGGAGATGCCCATCAATTGATGTCAATGTGAGGAGTACAAATTGCCACACAACGGATGCACTAAGAGCTATAAGTGTATGAAAGATCAAACGGAAAACTAAATGGGTGTGCATCCAACTTGCTTGCTCATGAAGACCTCGGGCATTTGAGAAAGTCATTCATCGAAATATACAAGACAAGTTCTATAATGAAAAATTCCCTCTAGTATATGAAAGTGACAACACAGGGGGCTCTCTATATGAAAAACATGGTGCTACTTTGAAGCACAAGTGTGGAAAAGGGTAGTAACATTGCCCCTTCTCTCTTTTTCTCTCATTTTTTTCTTTTTTTGTTGGGCGCTTTTTGGCCTCTCTTTTTTTGTCCGGTTCCTCATCCCGACTTGTGGGGGAATCATAGTCTCCATCACCCTTACCCCATTGGGACAATGCTCTCACGATGATGATGATCACACTTTTATTTACTTACAACTCAATATTACAACTCGATACTAGAACAATATGAATCTATATGAATGTCCTTGGCAGTGCACCAGGATGTGCAATGATGATAGCCTAACATGTATGATAATGATGAACAGTGGTTGAGCCACAAATATTATGTCATCTATATGACCATGCAAAGCAATATGACAATGAATGTGTATGTCATAAAAAAGGAACAGTGGAAGTTGCATGGCAATATATCTCGGAGTGGCCATGGAAATGCCATGATATGTAGGTATATGGTGGTTATTTTGAGGAAGATATAAGGAGGCTTATGTGTGATAGAGTGTATCATATCATAGGGTTTGGATGCACCGACGAAGTTTGCACCAATTCTCGAGCTGAGAAAGGTCAATGCACGGTACCAAAGAGGCTAGCAAATTATGGAAAGGTAAGAGTGCGTATAATCCATGGACTCACATTAGTCATAAAGAACTCACATACTTATTGTGAAAGTCTATTAGCCCTCGAAGCAAAGTACTACTACGCATGCCGCTAGGGGGATAGATTGGTAGGAAAAGACCATCGCTTGTCCCCGACCGCCACTCATAAGGAAGATAATCAATAATAAATCATGCTCCAACTTCTTAGCATAACTAAAGAGTATACGTGCATGCTTCTGGAATCACAAACCTTCACACCAATATTCTTACTAAACCACAATCATCCACTAGTACCTCCCACATATCACCATCTTAATATCATAAAACTATTACATGGAATCAGACATATCATATTCAGTGATCTACATGTTTGATGTAGGATTTTATGACTAACCATGTGAATGACCAATTCCTGTTGACTCTCTAAATAGATATAAGTGAAGCATGAGAGTATAATTCTCTCTACAAAAGACCTGCCCATGCTCTAATAAATATAAGTGAAGCAAAAGAGCATTCTACAAAAGAGCATCCAAACTTCAAATGATAAGTGAAGCACATGAAGCATTCTATAAAGCCATACTCAAAAGATATAAGTGAAGTGCAAAGAGCATTCTATAAATCAGCCAAGGACTATCTCATACCAGCATGGTGCATTATTAAAAGAAAAAGAAAAAGAACATGAAGCTCCAAGAATTTACGCATATTATGTGAACAAAACAAAAACTGAGACATGCCGATAATTGTCAAAGAAGAAAGATGGGATGCCTTCCGGGGCATCCCCAAGCTTAGGCGCTTGAGTCTCCATGAATATTTGCTTGGGGTTCCTTGGGCACAACCAAGCTTGAATTGTTGCGTCTCGTTATTTTTCTCATATCGGTACCTCCTCGCTCTTCGAACACTTCATCCACACAAAACTTAACTGAACTTTTTATTTAAGGGGTTAGTACGTATAACATCAAAACCCATCATGTACTGCTGTAACATTATTGTATAATTATAACCAAACATTACCCACTGTATTCCATCACAATTCTATGGCTCCTAACTCAACGAGGCTCAACAAGATTTCAAACATAAGCAAATAAAGAAACTATAACTGCAATATATGAAAACAGGACAGTATGTAAAGATGCAAGTGGTACATATACTTCTGTAACCCCAAAACCTCTGAAAAATTAGGACATAATAAACAATTTGCATAGAAGTATTGTGTAAAAATTTCAGAATTTTTTGCAGGTTCCAGTAAATTATCAAAATTCAAGCACTACAGCAAAAGTTTCTGTTTTTTAACAGCACACACCAAACAAGCAATTTAAACACCCTAAAGGTAAATATTGGCACATTATTTATATAATACAATGGGATTGGACAAGGGGATAATTATTTTTATGAGAAGCTTCCATGAAAAATTCTACATTGTTTCCATGAGCATGAACACAAGTGTTCAAGGTCGACCCTCACTTCTTCAATGCATAACCTTCCAATCACTTCTCCTTTTGAAAAAGTTTTTAGGTTCCCGTCTATATTTTTTGTTTTTTAACCTTTTAAAAGCTATGACGCCCGGATAATTAGGCTACAGTAATCCCATGTTAACGATGACACGTCACCTCTGTCACTGTAGTTAATCTCGGGTTAATTCAAAACCGTTTCAAATTTAAATCCTAAGTAAGTCAAACGACAAAAGTTTTCAAATATTAAAATAAAAATGTTCGGGCTATGTCAATTGTTGCATCGGTAATTAGGGTGAAGTAAACACATTTTTTATAAAATGCCTCAATAATTTTAAATGAAATAAAATAGAAAACAAATAATAAAAGAAAATACAAAAGAGAAAAAAACAAACAAAAAAAGCAAGAGAAACCCCCCCGGGCTCCGGCCCAGCAGGCCACCGGCCCAACTGGGCCACGACCTGCCAGGCCGGCCCAGCTCTCCCCCTTGGCCCAACCGGTCTCCCCATATCCCCCATCCCCGAAACCCTAACCCACTACCAACACGCACTCCCCCCCCCACGACTCGCTCGCTCCCCCCCCCACTCCCTCGATCCAGATCGGGATCGGGCGACCACGCCCTTGCCCCGACGCCTCCCATCGCCACACCCACCGCGCCTCCATCCTCCTCCGCGACGCCACCTCGCCGGCGCAGCACCTCCCGGCCTCCTCCCCCTCCCTCGGCTGGATATGGATCGAGGCAAACCCCCGATCCCGTCGCCCGTCGCCGCGACGACCTCGCCGTCCCGCGCCAGGACGCCGCGCCCGGAGCCCGTGCCTCCCTCGCCGGCCTGCTTCCTCCCACGTCGTCGTCGTCCCCGTCGGTCCTCCCCGAACCTCCCTGCGCCCATTGCCCCGTCCCTACACTACCCCGTGAGCTGCGCCCCCTCCTCTCTCCCTCGCCCCGTGCTCCCCTCCTCCCGGCGCCATCGCCGCCACTCCCTCGCGATCGCAGCGTCGGCGCGCGGTGCACCACGGCGCCCTGCGGCGCCTCCGACGCGCTTCGCACGCGAGCCCGCACCGCTTCGGTGCAGCCAGCCACCGCCGCCCGAGCTTCCGCTCACGGCCACCACGGCCACGGCCTTGCTCGGCCCCTCTTCCACGCCCGGCATCGCCGGCGGCCGCCTGCGTGGGCTTGTGTCCGTCCAGGCCGCGCCCCAGCCGAACCCCGTCGCAGCCGAGCCCACACGGGCCTACTCGTCGATCCGTCGCCTCGCCTCGCGTCGCCCGGCCGCGTCGCCGGGCAGCAGGCTCGTGCCCGCCACGGCCTCGGTTGGCCTTGGCTAGCACCCAATCAGGCCGGCGCCCAGCGCCCGCTGCCCGCTAGTGCCCAGTGCCCGCTTGCGGCCTGGGCCAATGACGAGTGGGGCCCCGCCCCAGGACGATTAATTAAAAGAAGATTTAATAAAAAAACATAAATAAATAAAATAATTAAAATATTAATTAGTTAATTAATTAAAGAATTAATTAACTTAATTAATCCTGATTAGATTAACCTAATCACCTAGTTTAGTTAATTAATCTGTTAGGTTAGTTAACAGTCAATGACATGCGGGACCCACACGTCAGTTTGACCCAGTCAACCTCTATTGACTGCTGACATCATGCTGACATCAGCAATCACTGTTCTGGATAATGTTGCATTAAAATAATTAAATAAATCGTGAAAATGATTTAAATCTTCTAAAATTAATAGAAAATAAACCGTAGCTCAGATGAAAATACTTTCTACATGAAAGTTGCTCAGAACGACGAGACAAACCCGGATACGCAGCCCGTTCGTCCGCCACACACCTCTAATATATCAAACTCGCAACTTTCCCCCTCCGGCTCCTGTGCCCGAAAACGCGAAACACCGGGGATACATTCCCGGATGTTTCCCCCCTTCACCGGTATCACCTCTTACCGCGTTAGGGCACGCCTAGCATCACGCTTTGCTTTGTCATGCATCGTCATGCATCTGTTTGCATTGTATTCATTGTTTCTTCCCCCTCTTCTTCCGCTAGACACCGAGACCGACGCCGCTGCTACCCAGTACGACTATGGATTTGACGACCCCTCTCTCTTGCCAGAGCAACCAGGCAAGCACCCCCCCCCCTTGATCACCAGATATCGCCTACTCTTCTCTATACTGCTTGCATTAGAATAGTGTAGCATATTCTTTGCTTTCGATTAATCCTATCTCGCTGCATAGCCTGTCCTTGCTAATCTTGTTGTTACCTTTACCGCTATCCTCTCGCTTAGTATAGGATGCTAGTGTTCCATCGGTGACCCTACACTCTTGTCCGTCTACCATGCTATACTCTTTGGGCTGTGATCACTTGGGAGGTGATCACGGGCATATACTATATACTTTACACTATTACATTACTGTGATACTATTAGGAGATGGGGCTGAAAGGACGGTGGCTCCATCCCGGTAGAGGTGGGCCTGGGTTCCCGACGGCCCCGATTGTTACTTTGTGGCGGAGCGACAGGGCAGGTTGAGACCGCCTAGGAGAGAGGTGGGCCTGGTCCTGGTCGGCGTTCGCGGATACTTAACACGCTTAACGAGATCTTGGTATTTGATCTGAGTCTCGCCATTTGGTCTATATGCACTAACCAACCACTGGGTACGCTTATGGGCACTTTCGGCGTCGTGGTATCAGCCGGCACTTCGTGACGTTAGCGACTGAGTGGCGTGCGCCGGATTGGAACGTAGGCCTGCTCTTGTATTAAGGGGGCTAGTTCTGCTTCCAGCCGCGTATGCAACGTGCAGGTGTGCTAAGGGCGATGGGCCCAGACCCCTGTGCGCTTAGGTTTAGACCGGCGTGCTGGCCTCTCTGTTGTGCCTAGGTGGGGTTGCGACGTGTTGATCTTCCACGGTCGGGCATGACCTAGAAAAATGTGTGCGGCCAAATGGGATCAAGCGTGTTGGGTTATGTGGTGCACCCCTGCAGGGAAGTTAATCTATTCGAATAGCCGTGATCTTCGGTAACAGGACGACCTGGAGTTGTACCTTGACCTTATGACAACTAGAACCGGATACTTAATAAAACACACCCTTCAAAGTGCCATATACAACCCGGTGGTCGCTCTCTCTCAAGGTTACGAGGAGGGGATCGCCGGGTAGGATTATTGCTATGCGATGCTACTTGGAGGACTTCAGTCTACTCTCTTCTACATGTTGCAAGACGGAGGCTGCCAGAAGCGTAGTCTTCGACAGGATTAGATATCCCCCTCTTATTCTGGCATTCTGCAGTTCATTCCACTGATATGGCCCTTTACACATATATTCATGCATATGTAGTGTAGCTCCTTGCTTGCGAGTACTTTGGATGAGTACTCACGGTTGCCTTGTTCCCCCTTTTCCCCCTTCTTTACCCGGTTGCTGCGACTGAGACGATGGAGCCCAGGGCGAGCGCCACCGTCGATGGCGACTACTACTCGGAGGTGCCTACTACTACGCAGTGCAGCCGACGATGACCAGGAGTAGTTAGGAGGATCCCAGGCAGGAGGCCTGCGCCTCTTTTGATTTGTATCCCAGTTTGTGCTAGCCTTCTTAAGGCAAACTTGTTTAACTTATGTCTGTACTCAGATATTGTTGCTTCCGCTGACTCGTCTATGATCGAGCACTTGTATTCGAGCCCTTGAGGCCCCTGGCTTGTATTATGATGCTTGTATGACTTATTTATGTTTTAGAATTGTGTTGTGATATCTTCTCGTGAGTCCCTGATCTTGATCGTACACATTTGTGTGCATGATTAGTGTACGATTGAATCGGGGGCGTCACAAGTTGGTATCAGAGCCGACTGCCTGTAGGAATCCCCCTTTCCAACTCCTTGGCCGAAGTCGAGTCTAGACATTACAAAACTTTTACTAACATGGCTGTGTGTCTTACGGGCCCACGTCGCCATTTGGGTGGTATTAGGATCTTTTATTCCTCGACCTATACTCTGGGACTCTGATCTCTCTTCTATTCGGGTTAAATGAATTTTGCTAAATCTAACATTAGGATCTCGTTATCATTTTCACCCGGAGAGCCCCTTATTACTGATGATCGTGTGCTGCACGTGAAGACCCTGAAGATACTCTCCGCTGTTAACCCGAGAACTTGTGTTCATCGCGTTTGCAATTCCCCATCCACCGTTAACCCTTATGGATAACTACTTGCAGTTGTTATTCTTACCTTCATCCCCAGTTGGTCTTGTTATTAGAAGATACCATGGAAAACTCGTCGTTGTTTCGATAATCCTTTGATCTTACTGCCTTGTTGTTCTTTGTCACCTGAATACCCCTACAGTTAATTCTCGCACTTATCGAGTATCCGCTCATCCCCCAGTTGTTCATGTGTTATACAAAAGTCTTCGAAATACCATTCGATATTTTGAAAATCCTCAGCAACCTATTGCTCTGGAATTTCTTGTTTGCTTTCATTATGATTAATCCCATAAGTATAGTAATCATATTGGCATCCTTTGTCACCATCATTTTTGAGTCCATTGATTCAATACGTTGTGAATTTCACAATCATCAGTCGAGTCCTAGGATTATCTTTCCGGCTCAGACGCCATTTTTAACATGAGCTGGTTCTCGACCAAACTATTTGTCGTCAATTGTGCCTCTGGTCTACCCAACTTGTCCATCCTTGATCAGAGCGACTGCTTCTGATCCTTTTTTTGGAAATCATAATTCCTTTGTTATCTAAGCATCGAATTATTCAGATGTTCTATAATATGATGCCCGTGCATTCTTCTTCCTCTGGTTGAGTACCGATGCTCACATCAGATCCCTTGTGGACCATCGGTTCCTTTGTTGGATTTTATCCGACAGTGTCCTTCATATTGAATAACCTTGAGAGCCTTTCCATGGGTATATAATGCCTTTGGTAAATTGTATCATCTGCTTTTGTACATGCTCCACTTTTGGGCTTGTGTTATTTACTCCTGAAGTTCATGGTATTTGTTCTAAGATGCTCCGATGGGTTGAACCTATGCTTTCCGTAATCTGTGTGAACCCGAAAGTTTTCACGGGTCATACTCCTCTGGTAATTCACCAGGTAGGTTTTGACACTGAAATCATTTTTATTTTGAGGAGTGAATGAAAGGTTATGCATTGGAGAAGTGGGAGTCGACCTTGAACTTTGCGTTCATGCCCATGGACACGATGTAGATCTTATCATTAAAGCTTCTCTTAAATTAATTATTCCTTTGGTATAAGTTCATCTTATATCTGGGATCTGGCCTTTTGCAATCGTGGTTCCGACCATGTTCTCTTTTAAATACCATTTCTCGTGCAAGTTTAAGCACTTGTCTTCTGTAGAGCAATACCCCCAGTCCAACCTCTACTTTGATCTATCATCGAGTATTACCCCCCTGGTATCTCGAGATTATCATGGAACTGCATAACATCTTATGAGTTCTTCATCAAGTGCTACATTCACACTGATTCCAATTTTTCACGGGCTCTGAGTTATTAAACACTCAAAGACACCAATAACTGAACCGAGTCCGCACTACGGTTCAACAACTCTTCGGTAAGCTTCTATAAGTACGAGTTTGTACCCGATCACATCATTCCTAGCCTGGTCGGCTATATCATTATCATGCTAAATTTTAACTGTGCTACCGGGTCCTTCTTCTCGGAGTACAAATTTCGACGGTGAGCTAATCTTACAATCGATCTTCCTCGTCATACCGTTTGACCTTGTACAGCAAGCTTGATTTCGAGTTTTTGTCGTACCCATGGTTCCAATGACTTTTGGCTTCATCATTTCCGTTGACTTGATGTCATTGCCGATCAGTTACATCTTCTTGAAACCTCTCGACAAATGTGTCGTGATCATCATCAACATTCTGGGGCCTTCCAAGATATCTATCGAATTCTTGATGAGAACTAGCATCCTTTGCCCTCGATGGTTTGGGTTATCATCCACAACATTATTGCATTCCCTCCAACACAAAAATTGTTCCTGTTTCGTGTTGTTCCTTGAGTTCCTTTCTATCCTACTTATGTTATGATTCTACCGCGGAGTATTTCCTTCTTTGATGTCAAGAATGTTGTGAGGATTGCTCCACCTCTTCAGAATTCTTGCTATAATGATACTTCTCACCATCACCATTCTTTCGTGGTCCTCATGTTGATTCCAACCGGGGTACCCACAAGTGAACGGTGTTGTTTGGATTCTGCCCTCCTAGCAACCCTCTTAATGGTCGACCGTTCATTCTTAGACTATTAATTATTGAATCACCATTCCGACATTGGTCGTGCAACCCAACCCATATTTCGGGCGCACCTTTCAACCAATGTTTAATTGTGTATGTCTTCCTCGAGCTTACTTCCTTATATCATTTGATATGACAAATGTTATCTCCTTATCCACATAATTGTGGAGATCCATCTTTTGGATACCTCGATGAGTTATCGCTTAGTCCATCAGTCACCTCCTCATCCTATTCTTGATTTAATGATGAACTCTTGTTTCGGAACTCGCTTCCATCATTCATTTCCCGAGGAATCTTTGATGTCTTCTCGTCAATTTGTGTCGCACCTTTTCTCCTCGAGCGTCGTGAGTATGAGGTATCCTGACACCAATCAGATCTGAATCTCGGTCAGATATGATGGTTGGAACATATTACCAAGAGTTATAACAATGGTCTTTATGTGACCCGGTAAGGTGATGTCGTGCCTAGCACACCTGGCCGGAGGCCCTATTGTTATGGTTTCCTTTTCAGTCAGGATATCCTTTCTTCCATGAGGAAATTGTAAGACTTATTCTATAAGTTCTTCCTGATGGACCCTTTTTGTTTCCAAAGTCTGAACTTTGCTTGAAGACCATGCAATGCTATCTCGAAGCATGTTTGTGGTACTCCGATTTTCAACAGGGACATTTGAAGCCAATGCTAAATGTTTCCTGCTAAATTATCCAAACACCGTTGTATGGGTAATGTCATGAAATTTCTCTCCCCTACCTAAAGAGTTTTCTACATTATATCCTGTCATGGATATCATGCTCTGCTTGTCCTTGGGAAGGATATACCCTTGAAATATGTGTTTAAACACATTTTCCTTTCCATTGTTCTGTTTAATCTGATAATCTTAGTTTCCTTTCCATTGGTTGGTTTAACCTTTCTTGAGGTCTATATAATCTAAGCAGTATTATTCTCCTGCTTATGTAAGCACCTCGGGTACAACTCTGCCAGTAAGCCCCTGTTACTATTGTTGGTGACATTTCGGTAACCACCGATGGACGAGAACTTTGCTTATTGGTCCGCCTCGATGCAACGAGCAGGAAAATGGTTCTCTTCGTCCCTCGCCCTTGGTACCAACGTTGTTGCCGACATAACTGACATGGTACTCTCTGACATGCCTTGCTATCATGACCGTGCAAGACGTCATCGCCCTTCCTACTTTTAACCCACATGGTGGGTCCATAACCCACAGTTCCACAGGATCGAAACCTGACTCTCATGTACACCCTGTTTCCAAAGATATTCCTCACGCTAGGCTTCGTATGTAATTCATGAGCCACCTTCCGTGTGATCCGCCGTTCTGGTATTAAACACAATACTTAATTTCGTTGCTCTGAACCCCCTTTCACACTCTATTTCGGGCACCGAACGATTTCCCGCCCGCTCGAAACTTCTCATGATACCTCCTTACTTGCTCTCGGTATTTTCTTAAGTTTTAGTTCGAGAGTTACTTTCCGCCACCTTCCCCGATGTTAGCTACCAGGTAGCAACCTTGTAGAGGCCTGTCCTTTTGAAGCTACCCCTTAACCTTTTCGTAAGTACGATGGAGATCCCGAAGAAAGGATGGCGACTTGATCATGGTGACTTGAAGCAGAGAATCGAAGGCATCAACGAAAGGGATCAACCTCTTCGAAAGGGCAGCAAAGACCGAGAAAACTCGTTAGGTTTTCGCTACCAGCACTTTCCCCCTTACTCCATCGCTTAAATCTCGGGACGAGATTTCTTGTAGTGGAGGAGAATTGTGACGCCCGGATAATTAGGCTACAGTAATCCCATGTTAACGATGACACGTCACCTCTGTCACTGTAGTTAATCTTGGGTTAATTCAAAACCGTTTCAAATTTAAATCCTAAGTAAGTCAAACGACAAAAGTTTTCAAATATTAAAGTAAAAATGTTCGGGCTATGTCAATTGTTGCATCGGTAATTAGGGTGAAGTAAACACATTTTTATAAAATGCCTAAATACTTTTAGATGAATTAAAACAGAAAACAAATAATAAAAGAAAATACAAAAGAGAAAAAATAAAAAAAAGGAAAAGAAACCCCCCCGGGGCTCCGGCCCAGCAGGCCACCGGCCCAACTGGGCCACGACCTGCCAGGCCGGCCCAGCTCCCCCTTGGCCCAACCGGCCTCCCCATATCCCCCATCCCCGAAACCCTAACCCACTACCACCACACTCCCCCACGACTCGCTCGCTCCCCCCCCCACTCCCTCGATCCAGATCGGGATCGGGCGACCACGCCCTTGCCCCTGACGCCTCCCATCGCCGCACCCACGGCGCCTCCATCCTCCTCCGTGACGCCACCTCGCCGGCGCAGCACCTCCCGGCCTCGTCCCCCTCCCTCGGCTGGATCTGGATCGGGGAAAGCCCCCGATCCCGTCGCCGCGACGACCTCACCGTCCCACGCCAGGACGCTGCTCCCGGAGCCCGCGCCTCCCTCGCCGGCCTGCTTCCTCCCACGTCGCCGTCGTCCCCGTTGGTCCTCCCCGAACCTCCCCGCGCCCATTGCCCCGTCCCTACACTACCCCGTGAGCTGCGCCCCCTCCTCTCTCCCTCGCCCCATGCTCCCCTCCTCCCGTGCGCCACTGCCGCCACTCCCTCGCGTCAGCGGCGTCGCGCCGTCGCACCACGGCGCTTCAAGCCTCAAGACGCGCTCGGCACGCGAGCCGGCACCGCTTCGGTGCCGACAGCCACCGCCGCCCGAAGCTTCGCTCACGGCCACGGCCTTGCTCCGGCCCCCCTCCCATGCCCGGCATCGCCGCGGCGCCGCTAATGTGGGCTTGTGTCCGTCCAGCCGCGCGCCCGCCGAACCCGTCGCAGCCGAGCCCACACGGGCCTACTCGTCGATCCGTCGCCTCTGCCTCGCGTCGTCCGGCCGCCGTCGCCGGGCCGCACGCTCGTGCCCCCGCCGCGGCCTCGGTTGGCCTTGGCCAGCACCCAATCGGGCCGGCGCCCAGCGCCCGCTGCCCGCTAGTGCCCAGTGCCCGCTTGCGGCCTGGGCCAATGACGAGTGGGGCCCCGCCCCAGGACGTTTAATTAAAAGAAGATTTAATAAAATACATAAATAAATAAAATAATTAAAATATTAATTAGTTAATTAATTAAAGAATTAATTAACTTAATTAATCCTGATTAGATTAACCTAATCACCTAGTTTAGTTAATTAATCTGTTAGGTTAGTTAACAGTCAATGACATGCGGGACCCACATGTCAGTTTGACCCAGTCAACCTCTATTGACTGCTGACATCATGCTGACGTCATGCTGACATCAGCAATCACTGTTCTGGATAATGTTGCATTAAAATAATTAAATAAATCCTGAAAATGATTTAAATCTTTTAAAATTAATAGAAAATAAATCGTAGCTCAGATGAAAATACTTTCTACATGAAAGTTGCTCAGAACGACGAGACGAACCCGGATACGCAGCCCGTTCGTCCGCCACACACCTCTAATATATCAAACTCGCAACTTTCCCCCTCCGACTCCTCTGCCCGAAAACACGAAACACCGGGGATACATTCCCGGATGTTTCCCCCCTTCACCGGTATCACCTCATACCGCGTTAGGGCACGCCTAGCATCACGCTTTGCTTTGTCATGCATCGTCATGCATCTGTTTGCATTGTATTCATTGTTTCTTCCCCCTTAATTCATATTAAGCTTGAAGGCATTGTATTTATAATTTCCATAGCAATATTTAAGTATAGCAAAAAAATAGATATGTAAAGAGCATCATCACAATCTTTATACTCTTCAAACAAAGATTCATATTTATAAGCACCCTTAAAAGCAAAAAATCCTTCTATTTGTTCCACATCATAGTAATCATATATACCATTAGAATAAGAAGCCAAGGTTTAATTATCATTAAATTCACATTGAAAGGGGATGTCTGGAGCCTCCATCTTAGAGCAACAAGTACAATCATATCTAAAGCATAAATTCCAAGCATACCAACGCAACATTTTTATTTGATCCCATAAGTGTTTCCCTTTTGAGACAAGCAATAATCCCTAAAGTAGTCCCGATGATCGAAAGTATCTCCCATTATCAAGTTGAATGGGGATTTATCAGGATTATTGAAGTAGTATTTAATATTTTCCACATAACCAACATCGAGGGTTTTAGGAGCTTCCCGATCTCCATGAGTAGCAAGTACAACTATTTTTTTGGTGTTTCGTGTTCCATATCCATAACGAAAGATAGAAAACAATTTAGAACAAAAAATAAAAACTACTTAGTGATAAAGCAAACATGCACACACGAGAATATTCACCCCCGCTATTGCTCCATGGCAACAGCGCCAAAAAAAGGTCTTGATAACACACAAGTATAGGGGGTCAACTATAGCCTTTCTCGTAAGTAAGAGTGTCGAACCCAATGGGGAATTAAAGGTAGAATTTATATTCTCTTCAAGTTCAATCGACCACCGACACAACTCTACGCACACTTAACGTTTCCTTTACCTAGAACAAGTATGAAACTAGAAATACTTTGTAGGTGTAATGCTAGAACAACTTTGCAAGAATAAAACTAGGAGTACTTCGCGAGATAATAAAAGTTAGTTGTTTAGTAGAATGCTTTTTGTAACACAAGAGAAGGATTTGTCCCTAAGCAATTGATAACTAGACCGACAATCATTATTGCAATTTTTTATGAGGGAGAGGCATGAGCTAACTTACTTTTCGTACTTGGATCATATGCACTTGTGATTGGAACCCTAGCAAGCATCCGCAACTACTAAAGATCATTAAGGTAAAACCCAAACACAACATTAAGTAACAAGTCCTCTTTACTCCCATATGCAACAATCCCCTTACTTGGATTTGTGTTTCAGTCACTCACGCAACCCACTATAAGCGAATTATGAACGTATTACAACACCCTACAACGGTAATCCCACACGCTTACGTGACATGGAGGGTGCAATAGGACAACACCAAAATAAAACATACAACTCAAACCAATCATGATCATCAATCAACCCATTGGACAAAATGAATCTACTCAAACATCATAGGATGGCAACACATCACTAGATAATAATTTGTGGCATGAAGCACCATGTTTAAGTAGAGATTACAGCGGGTAGAAGAGGTGTTACACATCTGCATAGGAGGGAGAGAGTTGGTGATGACGGCAGAGAAGTTGTTGGTGTAGATGGACTTCATGATGGTTTCCCCGGCGGCACTCTGGCGCCACCGGGAGAGAGCCCATCTCATTCTTCTTCTTCTTCCTTGGCCTGCCCACTAGATGGGAGGAGAGTTTCCCCTCTGGTCCATGGCTGCCATGGCTCCTGGAGGGAAGGAGCACCTCCGAGATTGGATCTCTCTCTCTCTCTCTCTCTCTCTCTCTCTCTCTCTCTCTCTCTCTCTCTCTCTTCTCTTCTGTTTCGTGTTCCTGTTTTCTGGCCGAAACCGTTTCTTAGATTCCCAGAGATCTGTAACTTCGATTGGGCTAAAATTTTGAGGGGATTTTTATCTGGATATTAGCTTCCTTGCGACAGAAGGACACCTCCAACCGACTTACAAGGGCGCAACAAGCCCTCTAGGCGCGTCCCTTGAGCTTGTGGGCCCCTCAAGCATCGTCTTGCGTTGATTCCTTTCCCAAAATTCACATATATTCCAGAATAAATCTCCATAAATTTTTATTGCGTTGGGACTTCATTTGTTATAAGTTGCAACAAACAGGAACTCGCACTAGGCACTGGATCAATATGTTAGTCCAAGAAAATTATATAAATTATTGCCAAAAGTATGTGAAAGTTGTAGAATATTGGCATGAAACAATAAAAAAATTATATATACGACGGAGACGTATCAAGGTCACTCTACTTAGGAGTCGCATGGATCCTTGATGTGCGACCCCTCACGTCTTCACCAACCTCAGAGTCGTCGTGGATCCTTGGCACCGCACGCTTAGGAGTTGCCTAGATCCTCAACGCCATGACCCCGCACGTCTTCACCAACCTCGGAGTGTCCTCAATGCTGCTTCGCTTAGGAGTCTCAAATGTATCTATAAATTTTTAGTGTTTCATGCTATTATATTATTTTGAATATTTTTTATAGCAACTTATGTTATTTTTCTAGACTAACCTACCTACTATATCTAAATAGGAGCACCCCACTATCTATTTCTCTTGACATGTGGCCTACCCACATTAATGGCCAACATGGAACCATCCACCTTAGCAATTATGCTAGCTCAGAAAAAAAAGATCAAACAGATCGTGTGATTTATAATCTTTTTACTACACATCTGTCTCGCTTCGTCTTTTGAAACTGACGGAGAGTTGAGATCCACCCTTTTAGTGTGCAGGTACGTCTCATCTTCTCTTAGTTAGAAATATTGAAGCCTCCATGGAAGATGGGTAGTAGCTACGAGCTTGCACTACCCCACTCAATGGCAAACGACCCATCACCAATGCCCTCTCTCCTTCTGTGCCAAGAATCTTTAGTTGCAAGGAAAGTAGGGGACCATGGCGGATTATGGCGGTGGGAGAGAGAAGGAGCATGTTGTGAGGGTTAGTTCTTCTAATTTGGATTCGATTTTCTCATACTACACTCATGGAGGCCATAAACCACGCGGAGGACATCACACACCAAGATCCAAAGGCACCGAGGATCTTCAGTTGCAGCCCACTGATACATCTCCAACGTATCTATAATTTATGAAGTATTCATGCCATGTTTACAATAGTTTTATATGGTTTTGGTGCCCTTTTTATATAACTTTTATGTGATTTTAATAGACTAACATATTAAAGTAGTGCCTAATGCCAGTTGTTGTTTTCTACTTGTTCTTGGTTTTCCAGAAAATCCATATCAAATGAAGTCCAAATGCAGCGAAACTATTTGACATTTTTCCTGGAAGGAAAGGGACCCAGGGGCTTCAGGGGAGTACCAGAAGACCCACAGGGGGCCCACAAGGCACTAGGGCGCGCCCAGGGGGGTGGTCGCATCCTAGTACCATGTGGCCCCCTGTGGAACCTCTTTGCATGATTCCAACGCTGAAAATTCATATATATTCAGAAACTCCTAAAATTTAACCTAGAACTTCAACTTCCCCGCCGCAAGCCTCTATTGCGAAGAGTTCCCATCTGGAGGCCTTTTCCGACACCCTGCTGGAGGGCGAAATCATCACCGGAGGCCATCTTCATCATCCCGGCAGTCTCCATGACGAGGAGGGAGTAGTTCACCCTCGTGGTTGAGGGTATGTACCAGTAGCTATGTATTTGATCTCTCTCTCTCTCTCTCTCTCTCTCTCTCTCTTGTGTTCTTGATTTGGCACGATCTTGATGTACCACAAGCTTTGTTAATATAGTTGGCTCACATGGTGTTCTTCCCACTCTATCTCGTTGTTATGAATTGAGTCTTGCTCTTCGAGGTTTCGTTATGTTGGATTGAATATTGGATTTGAGATCACTTGATGTATGTCTTGCATGTGGATACCCATGGTGACAATGCGGTGTTCTATTAAGTTACTTGATGTATGTTTTGGTATTCAACTTGCGGATTCCCGTGGTGACATTGGGGTAATCTATGCATAGGGGTTGATACACGTTTTCATCCTACATTCTCCAATAGAAACTTTGGAGTGATTCTTTGTCGCACGTTGAGGGATTGTCATATGATTCAATTATGCCATCACTATTGAGAGATTGCACTAGTGAAAGTATGAACCCGAGGCCTTGTTTTCAAGCATTGCAATGCCATTTGTGCTCCATTTTATCACTTGCTACCTTGCTGTTTTTATATTTCCATATTACAAAAACCTATATCTACAATCCATACTACACTGGTATCACCATCACTTCGCCGAACTAGTGCACCAATACAATTTACCATTGTATTTGGTGTGTTGGGGACACAAGAGAATTTACCATTGTATTTGGTGTGTTGGGGACACAAGATATTTCTTGTATTGATTGTAGGGTTATTTGAGAGAGAACATCTTCATCCTACGCCTCCCACGGATTGATAATCCTTAGGCCATCCACTTGAGGGAAATTTGCTATTGTCCTACAAAAATCTGCGCTTGGAGGCCCAACACGAGTCTACAAGAATGAGTTGTGTAGTAGACATCACCCGCTGAAAAAGTTCAAACATGTATTTTCTTCTCCTATAATGATTAGAAGTCCCCTAAAAAGGATTGATTTGGAATTAGGAAATGAGGATAGCATCCCAATTGAGACATTAATTTATTTCCCATCTTTTTGGTCTGTTATTAGGAAAAGTAATCATTTTGGATGTGATATTACTTATTACTTCTGCAATATGATTTCTTCATGTTTTGGCATTTAATTAATCAGGAACATCTCTATTTTATTTTATGAAAGTTTGTCGATAAAGATGGCTGTGGATTCACATGTATCATACTATTTGGAATCATTCAGTTCGGCGCAGCCAATTTTCAGGTCTCCACAAAAGAAAGGGCCCAATTTTCAGGAATATGGGAAAGTTCAGATTGATGGAATCCGTTTTATTGTGCTATTTTTGTTCCTAACAAAGTTTTTTGTTGGATGCTACTAACCTAACCTTAATCTCTCACCATTTCATGCAGCAACATGTCAGAGTTGTGACAAAGCATTATATTTTCATGTGAGTTGCCTCAAAGTTTCAGGTTTGAACTATATATGCACAAGATTATTTGTACGAAGAAGATAAGTCATGGCCTGACTACAGTTTAGTACTTCATTGTTGTATATGCTTCCTTCCTCTTGAAATGTGGTCTCTACAACTATCATGTAAGATTTGGTAACTACATTCCCTGTTGATCTTACCCAAATCTTAAAATTCGTATGTCCTCGGTGAAAACTTATTACTCTCACTGATGAAATAGACATGTGTGTTGCTTTTGAGTATATGCGCAAACTTACCCATTTAAATCATTCATACCAACAGATATCTTTATCTCTAAACTCAGCCACCTGTTCTTTTCTTCAAATCCACAATATATGTAGTTGCTCACCAAATTTCACTTTCATTCACTGTGTTGTAAACAAGAAAAGAAATATACTTATGCAGCCATATGAACGACCATGGCCCCATCCTCAACTCATGTTCTATTTATTGACTTCACACATTTTCAGTCCACTATCTTCTACAAATTAACAATTTTTAGATTATTTTTATTCCTAAAGAAAGTGTAATCAATTGTCTAATCATAAGATACATTTTTTCATGTCTTTGGAGTACTATCACTAGCTTATGTTGGGGATATGGAGCAAGCGTCTAGATTTGAGCTAATCTCATAATCAGAGGTACAATTGTTGATTCATGTTATGCTTATAAATTCAATTGCATGTTAAGATATTTATTCCAATTAACAATGATACTTAATAATATCTCTTCTTTCATAGCAAAAGAGGGGGATGATTGGCAAGATTGATAATAGTGCGGAGCGGGTTAAAGGGAGATGGTTGTGTCAATAATATTTTGTGTACTTATACAATTGAGTCCACTCAAGCTATCAAGTCATGTATCAACAATATGTGTGTTAAGTATTTTTGTATGTTCAATGTCATTTTATTTGCTCCAAATTTGTTTTAAGATAAAGTGCGATTTTTTTATAGTCATGGATGTGTTGAATGCACAGAGAATACCTATGTATTTAATGTTGTCGGAAATATGCCCTAGAGACAATAATAAATTGGTTATTATCATATTTCACGTTCATGATAAATGATTATTATTCACGATAGAATTGTATCAACCGGAAACTTAAATATATGTGTGAATACATAAACTACGCCATGCCCCTAGTAAGCCTCTACTAGACTAGCTCATTGATCAAAGATGGTTAAGGTTTCCTAACCATAGACATGAGTTGTCATTTGATAACGGGATCACATCATTAGGAGAATGATGTGATAGACAGACCCAACCACAAGCTTAGCATCAGATCGCTTAGTTATTGACACAACTTTCTTCATGTCAAGTATCAGTTCCTTAGACCATGAGATCATGCCACTCCCGGACATCGGAGACATACTTTGTATGCTATCAAACGTCACTTCATAACTAGGTGACCATAAAGGTTATCTACAGGTATCTCCAAAGGTGTTTGTTGGGTTGCATGGATCGAGACTAGGATTTGTCACTCTGTGTGACGGAGAGATTGTTAGGAAACGTAGCATGCAATTTCAAAACAAAATTCCTATGCTCATGCAAGATCTATCTAGGAGATGCATAGCAACGAGAGGGTAAGAGTGTGTCCACATACCCTCGTAGATAGAAAGCGGAAGCGTTTTGACAACACAGATGATGTAGTCGAACTTCTTCTTGTTCCGACCGATCAAGCACCGAACGTACGGCACCTCCGAGTTCTGCACACGTTCAACTCGATGACGTCCCTCGAACTCTTGATCCAGCAGAGTGTCAAGGAAGTAGATGAGTCCCGTCAGCACGACGGCATGGTGACGCGGATGTTGAAGTGATCCGTGCAGGGCTTTGCCTAAGCACTACGAAGATATGACTGGAGGTGTAATCTGTGGAGGGAGGCGCCGCACATGGCTAACATATGTTGTTGTGACTTCTAGGCGCCTCCCTCCTCATATATATTGGTGGGAGGGAGAGGGAGCAGCCAAGGGGGGCGCCCCAAGTAGGAGGAATCCTACTTGGGGGCCTCCTCCAATTCGCCTCCCCCCCCCCCCCGTCCTTATTAACCGGAGGGGAAAGGAAAGAGAGAGGGGGGAGGGAAGGAAGGGGAGGCCAAATCATCCCCATGCCTTCTCCCTTCCCTTCTTTCCTTATCCTCCTATTTCGGCCTATATGGGGGCGCACCAGCCCCTTGTGGGATGGTATGTCGCTCTCTTGGCCCATAAGGCCCATATCTCTGCCGGGGGGTGCCGGAACCCCTTCCGATGACCCGATATGTACCCGATACCCTCCGGAACACTTCTGGTGTCCGAATACTATCGTCCCAAATATCAATCTTTACCTCTCGGCCATTTTGAGACTCCTCGTCATGTCTGTGATCTCATCCTGGACTCCGAACAACATTCGGTCACCAAATCACATAACTCATATAATACAAAATCATCATCGAACGTTAAGCGTGCGGACCCTATGGGTTCGAGAACTATGTAGACATGACCGAGACACCACTCTGGTCAATAACCCATAGCGGAACCTAGATGCTCATATTGGTTCCTACATATTCTACGCAGGTCTTCTTCGGTCGAGCCGTTATGACAACATACGTTATTCCCTTTGTCATCGGTATGTTACTTGCCCGAGATTCGATCGTCGGTATCTTCATACCTATAGTTCAATCTTGTTACCGGCAAGTCTCTTTACTCGTTCCGTAATACATCATCCCACAACTAACTCAATAGTCACATTGCTTGCAAGGCTTCTTTATGATGTGTATTACCGAGAGGGCCTAGAGATACCTCTCCGATACTCGGAGTGACAAATCCCAATCTTGATCTATGCCAACCCAACAAACACCTTTGGATATACCTGTAGAGCATTTTTATGTTGGGGAACGTAGCATACACACTACAAAAAAAGACACATCCGTGACATTTTGGGCCGAACGAATTTTTATTCTGTCATACATATGACACTACTATGACGATAATTGTGACAAAACCCGGTATCATCATAGATGTGGTGGGCTCCTACTTCTATGACAAAAAATCATGACAGAAAATGGGCTTTTCATCCTGGGCGGGCCGGAGACGCAGCTGCATGACATTCTTTGGGCTGTCCATGACGGAAAAAACCGTGGTAGAAGCGAGGGGGAGGAAAATTTCGGGGAGTTCCTGATTACGGTGGGAGGTTGGGGGCCGAGCGATGCGCGTTTCTCTCGTACACATACGTGCGTGTGTGCGAGGCGTTGGCTCTAACTAAACCCGAGCGAGGTGTTGGGCTCTAACTGAACCCGAGTGATTGCACTGCAGGCTACGCGTTACTGAACCCAAGCGATCGATCGATGGCTGTTAACTGAACCCGATCGAGCGATTCTTCGCTCATCGCTGTTAATCAAGCGGTCGATTGATGAACAGTCGGCGTTGCGGGGGGGGGGTTGATGAATAGTTCGGTGGGGTGGATGAACAGGACCCCGTGCTGTTGCCTCTGGATGAACAGGACCCCGATCGATCGAGCCGGTTGGGGCTGGATGAACAGGACCCCGTGGAGGGCTGGATGAACAGGACCCCGTGGAGGGCTCGATGAACAGGACCACCCCGTGGAGGGCAGGATGAACAGTAGATGGTGGAGGGCAGGATGAACAGTAGCCCGTGGAGGGGTGGTTGAACAGGAGCCCGGGGAGAGGGTTTGTTGAACAGTAGCCGGTGGAATAGCGCGCGGTGGAGGCTGGATGAACAGGAGGCGTGGATGAACAGTCGCAGGTGGAGGCTGGAGGAGGTCGATGGTGGATGAACAGTAGCTCGTGGAGGCAGGAGGGGGTCGACGGTGGAGATGAACAGTATCCCATGGAGTCCCGTTTTGCGGTACGCCACACCCCTCCCGATGAACAAGACCCCCGTTTTAACCGTAGCGCTCCAACACAAGTCTGTTTCATCCGTTTTGCGGTTCGCCACACCCCTCCCGATCAACAGGAACCCCGTTTCGACCGTAGGACGTCCGTTTCCTCCGTTTTGCGGCACGCGCACCCCTCCCGACGAACAGATCCTGTTTAACGCGTGGCGGTCGAACACAAGGCCGTTTACTCCGTTCGCAAAGACGCCAGCCTCATTTCCATCGCCTGTTCCGTCCAAGCCCTCCCGATGAACACGACGCATTCCGTTGCCTCCCCATGAACACGACGCATTCCGTTGCCTCCCCATGAACACGACGCATTCCGTTGCCTCCTCATGAACACGACGCATTCTGTTGCCTCCCCATTAACACGACGCATTCCGTTGCCTCCCCATAAACACGACAAGGACGCTGTTTCTCCGTTCCGACCCAGCCATGTACACGAGCCCTGGCCGTACGTATGCGCGGGTAGGCGTTCGAGACCCTGCTCGTATGTACGTACGTGGTCGTATTTTCTTTTTTGCACCCTGGCCGCCTCTACTACGACACGTGCGCGCCTCTACATCCACCAGTATAAATGTACGTACACGTTCGCGACTAGAATGACAACACCACGCACGCTTGACCAGGTGGGTCCCGATCGAGCACTTCCTTGCGTGCGAAGATGTAGCTGGTGGGTCCCAGCATCAGAGCAAATGTTTTTTCATGAAATACGGTGGCCCGCCCGGTGGGTCCCCGCTGTCGTGGAGGAATAATTATTGTGCGCGTAATAAGGAGGCACTTCCTTGCCGCGCCGTGGACCCGGTGTCGCCGTCTCCACGCGACTGATACTCTTCCGATGGAAGTCGGTCGTTGACCACATTGACCACGCCGCACCGAGAGCACCACAGCGGTGGACGACGGCGAGGCCTAGGAAGGGGACGACGTGGATCCGGGGAAGACGCGGTAGTGGAAGCCTGCGCGGAGAGGAGTACGAGGTTCACCGGTTACGCGCACGGTGTGAGGCTTTGTCACCGCAGGCCCGCCAGCGAGTGGGAATAGTAGGGCGGTGAGGCCTCCGTGGCAGCACAGCCGGCCACGGGAGGCAGGAGCATGCGACACGACCGGCGCTGCTTTGGGCGGCTGGAGCAAGAAGACCAGAGGTTGAAGAAGCACTACGGCCGTTGGATGGACATCGTATGGTCACTGGAGCTAGAATCGTGCATATTGACTAAGTTGACAAAGCCCTCCGTCCACGTCAACTTAGTAGGCCCACAAGTCAGCCTGCCACTATACTGGGTCCCAGCTAACAGGGGGAGTATTCATTTTTTGTGCTTAATAAGGAGGCACTTCCTTGCGTGCGAAGATATAGCTGGTGGGTCCGAGCTGTCAGCGGCGGTAACGTTTTTTTCGCGAAATACAGTGGCCCTTTAGGTGGGTCCCTGATGTCAGGTGGAGGAATCATTACTTTGCGCGTAATAGGGAGGCATTTCCTTGCATGCGGCCGTGGACCCAGCTATCGGCCTCTCCATGTACAGTCCACTTCAGATGCATGTCGGTCATTGACCACGTTGACCAGGCCACGCCGAGAGCACCAGGGCGGTGGACGGCGGCGAGGCCTAGGAAGGGAACGGCACGGAGGCAGGGAAGACTCGGCAGTTGTTTCCCACGCGGAGGGGAGTATGACTGTACGAGGGTTTACTGGTTCGTCTGCCGTCGCCGGAGAATAACAGCAAGTGTGGGTGAGTAGAGGGATGGCTAGGCCAGCGATGGGAGTACGGTGGGGTGGTGAGGCTGCAAGGCAGCACAGCAGCCGTCATGGGAGGAGGGAGCAGGTAGTCCGCGGCGCTTGTTTGGCAATTTGGAGCAGGAAGAGCAGAGATTGAAGAAGCACGACGGCCGTTGGATGGACATCCAATAGTCACTGCTTGTGCGTCAACCTTTTTTTTAGGAAAGCCTCAAATCTATGGAAAACAGCATACAACCCATCTAACATTATTTCTAATAATTTTCAGCCCATTTGCTAATTCTTAAGGTTTTTTTCGAGCCCATGTTCTTTTTGTTAGCATTACAGCCCAATTGTGGCCATGGTTAAAAAAATTACGAAATTTTGCATATTTCGGTGCGGTCCGAACTGTTTTTAATCCCGAAATTTCGACTCACATTCAAACTGATTTTAAAAATAAATGTATATCAACATAAAATCCAACAAATTCTCCACGCATAAAAATTAATGTAATTTAAAATCTTGAAATGAAAAAAAAGATATTTGAAACTAATTGCCGGTTTGATGTGTTTTAAAAATGTACAGCCCATTTCTCATTACTGATGGGCCATTTTCTCGGCCAGCCGATTGAAAACTCTCCTCGTCTTGAAAGATTTGCAGCCCAACAGGCCTGACAAAGTGACTTACTTGGCAAATCACAAAAAAACTGGGCTGTGGCCGCAGACCCAGCTGTCAGAGCCTCCATGTACAGTACTCTTCCGATAGAAGTCGTTCCTTGACCACGTTGACCATGCCGCGCGGAGAGCACCACGGCAGTGGACGACGGCGAGGCCTAGGAAGGGGACGACGCGGAGCCGGGGAAGACGAGGCAGTGGAAGCCCGCGCGGAGAGGAGTATGAGGGTTCACTGGTTCGGCTGCGGTGTGAGGCTGCCGTCGCCGCAGGGCCTGGCCAGCGGTGGGAATAGTAGGGGGCGGTGAGGCCTCCGCGGCAGCACAGCCGGCCATGGGAGGCAGGAGCATGCGGCACGACCGGCGCTGCTTTGGGTGGCTGGATCAAGAAGACCAGAGGTTGAAGAAGCACTACGGCTGTTGGATGGACATCGTTGACCACGCCGCGTCGAGAGCACCAGGGCGGTGGACGACGGCGAGGCCTACGAAGGGAACGACATGGAGCCGGGGAAGACACGGTAGTGGCTGCCCACGCGGTGGAGAGTACGAGGGTTGACTGGTTCAGCTGCCGTCGCCGGAAAATAACAGGAGGTGTGGGTGAGTAGAGGGATAGACAGGCCAGGGATGCGAGTATGATGGGGCCGTGAGGCCTTCCCGGCAGCACTGCCGGCCATGGGAGGCGGGAGCAGGCAGTTCCGACGGTGCTGGTTTGGGCGGCTGGGGCAGGAAGATCAGAGACTGAAGAAGCATGATTGTCGTTAGATTGACATCTAACGGTTTGAAGCTGGTAGACTCGATTGTTGACTAACTTTCTTTTTTGAGAAACCTTGTGTACGCATGAACTTAGTAGGCCCACAAGTCAGCCTCCAAATCTATGGCAGAAAACATAAAGCCCATTTGCTATTTTTTATAATTTTCAGCCCATTTGCTAATTCTTAAGTAATTTATTACAGCCCATTTTCTGCCCAGGACTACGGTCAAAAAGTCCAACCTTATTTTGCATATTTCGGTGGAGTCCGAACTGCTGTAATCCCGAAATGATAAACATTTTCTAAGAAATTATTGATTTGCCCAAAAAAATCGTTTTGTTTTTGTAAGAAAATAAGACGTGGGACAATTTAGTTGGTTTAAGGGAAAACCAGTGGTAAAAAAATCAGCGCTGGGTGGGAAAAAACAACAAAAATAAGGATGTAAATATGAAAAGGGAATTTTATGTGTTTTCAATATAATGATACGTGTATATGAACTAGTAAAACTATAGGTAGAGATTAGAAAACGGATGTAGGACATGCGTTTCAAGAGGAAAATAGAACTGGGCTGTGTGTTTGATTCGGTAAAAAAAACTGCCCGCGGATGTTGTAAGACAAAATATAACTAACGCTGGCGGGCCAGAGGCCAGTAGATACCTGTTGGATCTTTGTGCCCCGTTGTCTTCATGGGCTGGGCCTGTTAAAAACAAAATAACCTTGGGAAATCTACAGCCCAGTTGAAACTTGCTCGACCTGAAAAAACAATATACGTGCTCAATAAACGAGATAATTCTGCAAGTACAGACTGATAACAGGGATGCAGCATGGATATTGTTTTTTTATTGTGATATTAAGTGCATGCACTTGTTTCGAAAAAATTGGAGAACTGCGAATTCGAACAGCGGGTGCTTATGCTACCCATCAAATAAAAATCAGGTGCCTGAAAATTCATTTCGAAACAAAGGATTCAACTTTATATCCACGTCGACCCTCGGCATGATGTGTAGCGACCCGACCTCAGACGGTCAAGCCTCTGTGTTACTGTGCCATCCCTGGATCAGTATGCTGGCACACACAGTACATCAATGTATATATATCAAAGTGCAATCACATGTATAAATAACGTAAAATGATATATACCTCATAATACTCAGCGGAAACAATCAAATGGGTGTGGAGTCCCATCAACGCCATCGGCAGGTTGAGTGTAGACCGTAACCCTGTACCGTATTCTTACATGTCGGAAGAAAGTATCTGCAACATGATACGTTGCAGCCATGTAGGTCAGTACATTGAATGTACCGGCAAGATCACAATATGAATAAACAGATGGTAAAACTATACTATATGCAATTTGGCTTTGTGGCTCTGTATCTGAGATTTGTTTGCGTAAAAGCTGATTTTATTTTACCTACATCAAAAGAATAAATGAAGTCTGTACTATGGAGTTTTCTATCATGACATGGTTCCGCCAACCGATGTCTCATAGCCCAAAATCAACATATGTTGCCCACCATTAAGTTATCAATCCGGTGTTGAGAGTTCCGAGATAGATCCAAGTCCAGATGCTCAAATTGTCTGTAACCGGGGACATGGCTAATCGATTAGGTTTAAAACCCTCTGCAGAGGTTTGTACACTTTACCCGCAAGATTCGATCCTCTCTTTACGTTCTCGCACTTCTTGAGTGTTTGAGAACAAGATGACCAAACATGGTCTTCCAAAGAGTTCCTCGACCACCGTCCGGTACTCAACCCATCCTACCGTAGTTCTACATCCGCTAGTACCGCCCCAGCCAGAGTCACAACTAAGGTCAACCAAGCCGAGCCCATAATGACTTGCGGTTGCAGGTAAGCTTCCGGCGTGAAGTATTCTTCCGTCTCTTTGGGTCTGGGTGAAGCTTTCCGCAAGATGTCATGGCGCTTCTCAATGCATCCCTGCCAACCATGGTTTCTCCGGGTGCCACCAACCGTCCTTCACCCAAGAGTGTGTATTGAATTCTTGTCTTGAGTCTTGAAGTCTTGAGGCCTTGAAGATGCAGTCCTTGCAGATTCCATCATGGAGTTGTCGCCATTGACGAGAATCCTCCATTCTCACACCACTCCCGAGTACTCATACCAAACCCCGCCTACTATAGCGTAGCATTAAATAAAACATCGTCCCGGCTTGGTAACAGGGGGTGGGTTCCTACCTCATGCATACTACTCAACTACAAGGATTCAATAACACTACTGAGGGGCGTTTGCAAAGATGTCACTAAATGCAATAAAACATAGGCATGAAAGCATGGTCAAAGTGAACTTGCCTTGTTGACGATCTTTGAAAACTAGGGATTAAATAGTAGCAAGCTTCAGACCGGAAAATTCTACCGAGACAAACAAATAATCACAATAAGCACATAGCATGGGACCACATAACACAATAGCATAGCAATAGCAACATAACACATCAAAACAACCAAATCAAAACCCAATGGAAAACTCAAAGAAAATCAACTCAAGTTTCCTACTTCAAACAACAACTAGAATAGTTTTATGCAACAAAAAACTTCCCTAACATAACCTATTCATGGTTTTATGTTAACTTATCAGAAAAGAATTCATTAAGCAACTAGGAGCAAAAAGAATTAATTTAAAAGCTATTATGAAACTCTTATTAGGCCCAATCCAATTTCTATTAAGAAAATAAAATAAAACTTTTATTTATTATAAATAAAAGTTCATCCTATAAAGTGACAGAAACTATCCTAGAATAATCAATCACATGTTAAAATAAATTTATTTACTAATTAAAATAATAGGAAAACAGTAGCTAGTTAATTAATTAGGATTAACAAGATTCTGCTTAAAACTATTTTTTATTAATCCTAAAATACCCAAATTAATTTCTGTGGTTTGGAAATGTCAAAATAAAGTTGGGACAAAAGAATCATCCAAAAATAATTTTTCTAACTCAAGTTATAGCAGATTTACTATTCTGACTAAAACTAAATTAAAGCAATTTTAATTAATTTTAACATAGCTAAATATATATTCTACAGAAACTATAGAAAATTTGCAACCCAACAAAAAAAAGAATCACTCAAAAATATTAAACAGAATAAAAGATATGAATTTTTCAAAACAGAAAACAAAAATAAAAGAAAAAGGGCCTAATGGGCCTAAACTACGCACTGTGCGTAAAATAACCTAAACGGGCCTAGGGTTTAATCGAATCGGGCCGGTCTAAACTAATCTAACTAAAACCAAAATAAACCGGAATAAAACCGGGCTTTTAAAATAGACCGTATTCTTTGGGGTTATAATCTAGACCCCACGATCTAGATCTAACGGTGGGGGGTTCTCGCGACTCACCGTGGGAAGACGACGGCGACGGTCGACGGCGGCTTGGCGACAAGCGATGCTGGGCGGCTCGGTGGTCCGGGCGACGCGGAGGCCTCCCGGTGCGGCGGAGCAAGGAGCTCGGGGTGGGGTCGGGCGAGCTCGGGGTGGTCGGAGTCGGCCGGTAGCGAGCTCGAGGCGGCGGTGGCGTTCGGGTGATCGACGGCGACGGTGCTCCGCGGCTGGAGCTCGGGCGAGGCACGGGAGGTGTGGTCGAGCGAGGGAGTCCGGAGGTGGTCTCGAGGCGAGCTCGGGGTGGTCGGGGTGGCGGAACAGGCTAATGGCGGCGGGCGGCTCTCGGGCTCCGGCGAGTTCGAGAGGGAGGAGGAGGGGTTCCGGCGAGGGGCGAGGGGGGGAAACGGGGTGCGGGGGAGGGGTTCTTATAGGGCGGGGGCGTCGGCGGCGGCGGGAAGCGAATCGGGGGAGAATCGGGGAGATCCCGGGGATCGCGGGGTTTCCCGGCGAGCGGCGGCGCGGCGGGTGGCGGGCGCGAGGGGGAAGACGGGTGGGGGTCCCACCGTCAGAGAGAGAGGGGAGCGGGGGACGGGTCGGGCGTCCGACGCGTAGGGGGTTCGGGCGCGGGGGCGAGGTGAGGCCGGTCGGTCGGCTTGCTGGGCTGGCCTCTGGGCCGCCTGGTGGGCCGGCTAGTGGGGGCTTTGCACTGGTGGGCAGGGGCTGGTGGCGCTTTGAGGGGGGTTCTATTTTTTGAGTTTATTTTTTAATAAAACAAAACTGAATTAAAACAATAACTATAAATATTTTATATAGGGTATATATATACCAAAATGATCAGGGGAATATTCCCTATCATTTGAACATTTTTCCAAAGGCAAAATCCAAACTTTATAAAAATTCATTTTTTCAAATTCAATTAAAATTCAGATTTGAATCCAAAACTTTTGGCATTGTTTCCTCTGATATTTTTGGAGTGTCATGTTTGCTCCTCTCATACTTTTGATCAAGTATTTATCAGGCATAGTTTTTGAAATGATTCCCACTTGCCAAAGTTTGAATTCAAATTCAAGACTCAAAATTTGAAAGTGGGTTTCAAAGCACTTTCAAATGACTTTCAACTTGATACTTTTTAACTTCCAACTCATATTTCATATAATTGAAGAAGTCATTTTATCTTCCCTCATAAAAATCATTGAGTTGCATAAAGCTTTGAATTTGAAATATTCCCAGATGAAATTCAAATCTTTTCCAAAACCCCTTTTCATTCCAAATGGAAGAAGTCATGTCATCTCCACTCTAGGGTTTGGTGTTGGAACGAACTTGAATTCATTGAGATCCAAAAGGCAAAGGAGAAAGTTTTGGGAAAGTCATTTCATTCCCTCTCATTCAACTTTCAAAAGTTTCAAATTTCACTCAGTCTCACTCAATCAATCAAACCAACAATCAGACAACAAGCATAGTTATTTATTTAATATAACATTCCAAAATTTGAAATTTTGGGATGTTACAAACCTACCACACTTAGAATGAATCTCGTCCTCGAGATTCGAAGAGGCTAGCAAGAAAGGGTTAGGGGTTGGGGGTCTTCTAGCAAAAGTTCTGGTCAGAAAGGTTAGGGGTGCTACCACACTTAAAAGCAAGGTTACAGTTCCAATAAACTCAGATACTTCCTCTGGAGTGCCGACAATGTATGTCTCTTCACATATCTTACAATAGCTCCTTCATTAACGCTCTTCTGCCAGAAGCATAGAGTTTTCCTCAAAATCTTGGGTGGGTTCGTCAAAGTTGAAGTTCGTCCGAGACTGGATCTTCTTAGCTGATAGGTCTGTGTCCACTCTAAACAACTATCGAAACACTCATGGTGGTCTACCATTAATGGTTTCTCCTGCAGAAAACGGGTCTGGGTTGAACTTCACCGTATAACCTACGATTGGTAACGGTTGCCTGTAAAGGGGTTCCATCGTCCTACCATTCTATGGTTTTATGGCTTGTCGCGTCGACACTCTTCTAAGGTTTTCGAGGCTCTCTGATTTTCCATCAACATATGATAGTTCATGATAGAAGTCTTCGTATGGGGCCAATCCATCCGTGCATTTGAATCATTACCACATACGTAAATATCGAATCACGTATTCTAACACTTGGGCATACTCACAAGCATGGCAGAATTTCTCTTGTTCTCGAACTGGGTTCGAGTAAATCCATGGTTTCTGCAAGCCAAACCAAAACATCTATCGTTACTTCACCACTCTTAGGTTTTTGCGTAACCTCCTACGAAACGTATGCTGAGTGGATCACTGATTCCTCCAAATTTATTCCTTTATCAAGGTTACATCTGTTCCTTTTCAAAATCCTGGGCCTGTGGGTTATGGCCCACTTCAGCTTTTGCACAAGCTTAATTCATCCTTCCTAGGGTTATCATTCCATATTCCAGCATTACATCTCCTGTAAAATCCAATAGTACTTCTCCCTTCATGCCATCATGTCAAAAACAAAAACTCCAACTTATTTTGTCCAGCTTCCTTCTATGGACCGTCATGAATAACACATTTCTTCCTTCATTTATCCTGTGGCTTTACGGAGTACTATGACACCAAAGAAAAAAATGCACTAGCTTATCCATAAATCCCTTTATTATCATATCAACCTTTTATTACATCCTTAACCATTTTTTGTGGATCCAAATTCCAAAAAGTTCATTACAAATGCTGCCACCCACATGGTTCGGTATGGTCAGACATTACTTCCAACTTTATTTATTTTTCCTCCTTGAGGATTCTTCAGTCCCACTGGAATTGTGCGACATGTGCCTTGAATTCTTCAATCTTCTGTTTCATTGTGGTGGCCTTGAGCTTCACCTCCATCATCTCAGTATGCACTTCGCTTAGGTATTCCCGAGTATAACGGAGTCTTGCTTCAAGTATTTCTCCGATCGGCGATAGCTTCCATGGCTGCTTCACGAACAACATCGAAGAAAGTTGCTTGTGGCACACGTGAAATGAAAAGTACTGCCCCATCATCTTTGGGCAAACTCCTTTCACATGGTGGAGGTGTACCTCCACATACCAAAGTTCCACTCCCTTTTGCATGAAAGGGTAGCCTTTGTAGACTGCATCTCCTTCAAGGTGAATATGCTTCATCATGTCCTTCAGATCTTGGGTAATCATGATCACTTGTCGTGGTCATGATCGCTTCAGGCCCTTAAGGAAAGACTCATAAAGGGTTGTCATCTGCATGTGTAGGGTAAGAGGGTGCTCGTAACAAGAAATGTATCTCCATGGGGAAATTGCAATTGTCTCCAGAAAGGTTTGGTGTTTAGTTGTCCATGGGTTCAAGATTTTGGGGTCTGGTTGAGATAGAAAGACAAAAACAAATACCCACCCATCAAAAAAGGATTCTAGCTCAAAAGTACCGTTTGTAATGGGCCGTTCTACTATGGTTTTGTTTCTAAGTCCTCATTTCTTCAGGTCTTCAATGCTCGGGAGTTTCAAATTCCTGATGTTGTTCCCATATGAAGGCCTTCTACCATTCTTCCGTAACTTACGTCTCTCATGGTTGAAATAAATACAAACCTACGCATATCGCATATATCCAACCATTCAATAAACACACAAAAATAATAGCAACCAAGCATTCATTTATTCAATCAATACTACAGTATCGCCACCCACATAATTTGGCATGGTCAGATACTTAAATCGAGGTGGCGTTCATCTTTATTTCTCTCACGGTGGAATACTACTAATTTACTAGGGTTTTCTGTGTGGACTTGATCTCTTCCAGTTCTTCTGCTAGATTTTCCCTGTCGACACGGAATTTCTTGTGACGACCCTGTATGTCCTGAAGTTGTTCCTTGAGCTTCTGGATTTCAACATCCTTTGCATGAGACATGGTCCTGCTGTTCTTCAGTTCCTGACGCATCCTCGAGATCTCGAGGTACTCCTCCTCCAGCTGGTTTACCTTCAGTCTCTGAGTCTTGACTTCTTCTCGTAGTGCTTCATTGTCAAACAGGGCTTCCAGGAGGTCCATCTGAAGATTCTTGACGTATTGTTCCAGATCCTGATTGTACACTAAAAGTGGGGAAAACTTCATCCTCTGTGCTTCCGTCAAGGCAATAGTTGCTCCATCAGACTTCAGCCATCCCATCCTTCCAAAGAAGTGTGGGTTTAGTGCAGCACGATGACGATAGCATAAACGTGCAATAGCATCATGGACGGCAGTGTTGATGCCCATATCACACCACCATTTATAGTTCAAGATGATGTCTGCAGTCTTGGGGCTTTTTACGACCAAAACTTGGGTCTTGACTCCCACGATCTGGACGTCCTCTTAGTTGCCTTGATCTCGTGTATCAAGAACTTCAGCAGCTGACTAGCTCCACAAGGAAGGGGCCTCCAAGAACCTTCTCGTAGTGTTCTCTTTTGTTCGTAATGTAGCTCTCCATCTATAGTTTGAAATAAGGAAGGTTCAAGAAAAGGAATCAGGTGTTACGAGAGTAGTACAAAACAAAGGTCATTCCTATTGGGGTCTTCTTATTACTAAGTAATTTTCTAGGGTCACGTTCTACAGCCAACATGTGCTCGATACCTTTTTCAGAGCGACCCGACCTCGACGGTCAAGCCTCGTGTTATTGTGCCATCCACGATCAAGATGTTGGCACACACAAGACATCAATGTATATATATATCAAAGTGCAATCACATGTATAAATAACGTAAAATGATATATACCTCATAATACTCAATGAAACAATCAAACGGGTGTGGAGTCCCATCAACGCCATCGGCAGGTTGAGTGTAGACCGTAACCTGCACTGTATTCTTACATGTCGGAAGAAAGTATCTGCAACATGATACGTTGCAGCCATGTAGGTCAGTACATTGAATGTACCGGCAAGATCACAATATGAATAAACAGATGGTAAAACTATACTATATGCAATTTGGCTTTGTGGCTCTGTATCTGAGATTTTTTATGTACAAGCTGATTTTATTTTACCTACATCAAAAGAATAAATGAAGTCTGTACTATGGAGTTTTCTATCATGACATGGTTCCGCCAACCGATGTCTCATAGCCCAAAATCAACATATGTTGCCCACCATTAAGTTATCAATCCGGTGTTGAGAGTTCCGAGATAGATCCAAGTCCACATGCTCAAATTGTCCGTAACCGGGGACACGGCTAATCGATTAGGTTTAAAACCCTCTACAGAGGTTTGTACACTTTACCCGCAAGATTCGATCCTCTCTTTACGCTCTCGCACTTGAGTGTTTGAGAACAAGATGACCGAAACATGGTCTTCCAAAGAGTTCCTCCGACCACCGTCCGGTACTCAACCCATCCTACCGTAGTTCTACATCCGCTAGTACCGCCCCAGCCAGAGTCACAACTAAGGTCAACCAAGCCGAGCCCATAATGACTTGCGGTTGCACAGGTAAGCTTCCGGGCGTGAAGTATTCTTCCGTCTCTTTGGGTCTGGGTGAAGCTTTCCACAAGATGTCATGGCGCTTCTCCATGCATCCCGGCCAACCACTGGTTTCTCTAGGGTGCCCGCCAACCGTCCTTCACCCAGTAGTGTGTATTGAATTCTTGTCTTGAGTCTTGAAGTCTTGAGGCCTTGAAGATGCAGTCCTTGCAGATTCCATCATGGAGTTGTCGTCATTGACGTAGAATCCTCCATTCTCACACCACTCCCGAGTACTCATACCAAACCCCGTCTACTATAGCGTAGCATTAAATAAAATATCGTCCCGGGCTTGGTAACAGGGGGTTGGGTTCCTACCTCATGCATACTACTCAACTACAAGTATTCAATAACACTACTGAGGGGCGGTTGCAAAGATGTCACTAAATGCAATAAAACATAGGCATGAAAGCATGGTCAAAGTGAACTTGCCTTGTTGACGATCTTTGAAAACTAGGGATTCGTAGTAGCAAGCTTCGCACTCCGGAAAATTCTACCGAGACAAACAAATAATCACAATAAGCACATAGCATGGGACCACATAACACAATAGCATAGCAATAGCAACATAACACATCAAAACAACCAAATCAAAACCCAATGGAAAACTCAAAGAAAATCAACTCAAGTTTCCTACTTCAAACAACAACTAGAATAGTTTTATACAACAAAAAACTTCCCTAACATAACCTATTCATGGTTTTATGTTAACTTATCAGAAAAGAATTCATTAAGCAACTAGGAGCAAAAAGAATTAATTTAAAAGCTATTATGAAACTCTTATTAGGCCCAATCCAATTTCTATTAAGAAAAATAAAATAAAACTTTTATTTATTATAAATAAAAGTTCATCCTATAAAGTGACAGAAACTAACCTAGAATAATCAATCACATGTTAAAAATAAATTTATTTACTAATTAAAATAATAGGAAAACAGTAGCTAGTTAATCAATTAGGATTAACAAGATTCTGCTTAAAACTATTTTTCTATTAATCCTAAAATACCCAAATTAATTTCTATTGTTTGGAAATGTCAAAATAAAGTTGGGACAGAAAGAATCATCCAAAATAATTTTTCTAACTCAAGTTATAGCAGATTTACTATTCTGACTAAAACTAAATTAAAGCAATTTTAATTAATTTTAACATAGCTAAATATATATTCTACAGAAACGATAGAAAATTTGCAACCCAACAAAAAAGAATCACTCAAAAATATTAAACAGAATAAAAGATATGAATTTTTCAAAACAGAAACTATTCTGTTAAAACAGAAAACAAAAATAAAAGAAAAAGGGCCTAATGGGCCTAAACTACGCACTGTGCGTAAAATAACCTAAACGGGCCTAGGGTTTAATCGAATCGGGCGGTCTAAACTAATCTAACTAAAACCAAAATAAACCGGAATAAAACCGGGCTTTTAAAATAGACCGTACCCTTTGGGGTTATAATCTAGACCCCACGATCTAGATCTAACGGGGGTTCTCCGCGATTCACCGTGGGAAGACGATGGCGACGGTCGACGGCGGCTCGGGCGGCGCGATGCTGGGCGGCTCGGTGGTCCGGGGCGACGGCGGAGGCCTCCGGCGGGTGCGGCGGAGCAAGGGGAGCTCGGGGGTGGGGTCGGGCGAGCTCGGGGTGGTCGGAGTCGGTCGGTAGCGAGCTCGAGGCGGCGGTGGCGTTCGGGTGATCGACGGCGACGGTGCTCCGGCGGCTCTGGAGCTCGGGCGAGGGCACGGGGAGGTGTGGTCGAGCGAGGGGAGTCCGGAGGTGGTCTCAGGCGAGCTCGGGGTGGTCGGGGGTGGCCGGAACGGGCTAATGGCGCGGCGGCGGCTCTCGGGCTCCGGCGAGTTCGAGAGGGAGGAGGAGGGGTTCCGGCGAGGGGCGAGGGGGGGAACGGAGGCGGGGAGGGTTCTTATAGGCGGGGCGTCGGCGGCGGGAAGCGAATCGGGGGAGAATCGGGAGATCCGGGATCATGGGTTTCATGCGGGCGGCGCTGGCGGGTGGCGCGAGGGGAAGACGGGTGGGGTCCCACCGTCAGAGAGAGAGGGGAGCGGGGGACGGGTCGGGCGTCCGACGCGTAGGTTGTTCGGGCGCGGGGCGAGGTGAGGCCGGTCGGTCGGCTTGCTGGGCTGGCCTCTGGGCGCCTTTGGTGGGCCGGTGGTGGGGGCCAGGCTGGCTGGGCAGGGGGCTGGGTGGCGCTGGGGGTTCTATTTTTTTAGTTTATTTTTTAATAAAACAAAACAGAATTAAAACAATAACTATAAATATTTTATATAGGATATATATATACCAAAATGATCAGGGAATATTCCTATCATTTGAACATTTTCCAAAGGCAAAATCCAAACTTTATAAAAATTCATTTTTTTCAAATTCAATTAAAATTCAGATTTGAATCCAAAACTTTTGGCATTGTTTCCTCTAATATTTTTGGAGTGTCATGTTTTCTCCTCTCATACTTTTGATCAAGTATTTATCCGGCATAGTTTTTGAAATGATTCCCACTTGCCAAAGTTTGAATTCAAATTCAAGACTCAAAATTTGAAAGTGGGTTTCAAAGCACTTTCAAATGACTTTCAACTTGATACTTTTTAACTTCCAACTCATATTTCTTATAATTGAAGAAGTCATTTTATCTTCCCTCATAAAAATCATTGAGTTGCATAAAGCTTTGAATTTGAAATATTCCCAGATGAAATTCAAATCTTTTCCAAAACCCCTTTTCATTCCAAATGGAAGAAGTCATGTCATCTCCACTCTAGGGTTTGGTGTTGGAATGAACTTGAATTCATTGAGATCCAAAAGGCAAAGGAGAAATTTTTGGGAAAGTCATTTCATTCCCTCTCATTCAACTTTCAAAAGTTTCAAATTTCACTCAGTCTCACTCAATCAATCAAACCAACAATCAGACAACAAGCATAGTTATTTATTTAATATAACATTCCAAAATTTGAAATTTTGGGATGTTACATGATGGTTGGAAGCAAATGCAAGTTCATACCAAAAGATCGTTAACAACAATACCAACTTGCGGACGACAAGGTAGCACAACTACCAATACCAAACTAACTTATAATCTTTTTACTCCTGGCCCTAGTGTTCGTCTGGTAGAAAATCTTGCAGCGGACCAGCTCCCGCTCCTTCTCTTGCTCCAGGTCCCCGAGGTGGTACTGGTGCATCACCCAGTTGGTCCTCTGCTGGTCGAAGTTCTTGTTGGTGTGCAGCACCAGAACCATTTGTGCTGCACTCCGACTGTATCTTGCGACGCGTCCACGCGCCCCTTTTGAACACCACGAATTATTTGGAAGAAATGCTTCCTTAGGCCACTCAATGTGATACCTGCAATATTGTGGAATACATGTTTTAGTGTACCTAGTTGGCATTTTCATAACATCTTTGGCATGTTGCAGTCACTTGTTTCACTTTTTATTAACTACCAAATTGTAATTGCTTCACCAGGTCTGCGTCTAAAAAGAAAAATAGAGCTATAAACAAAGGAACATGTTTGTGCAAGTAGACGGCCGGTCAGTGTCTTACCTGGAAGTTTCTAAGGTTGGGTGTAACATATGCCGTGCTCGCTGTCGATGGTTGGTATGAACAAATCGATGAGAGACTGAAATCTCGCGCTATCGGCACTCACTTTGGCCTCAAGGTGCTCGATCAGCTCCTGATCCGTGGGATTGAACTTGACGCCAGCCGGCAGCACGGGCCAATTCTTCTTCGACTTGCATTGGTAATTCCAGTTATATGGTACTCAATGTATGATCAATCGACTGTTTTAAGTGAATGATGAAAGATTTCGACAGATAAGTGGTACTCCAAATCTGAAGTCCAGAATACCCGAACACGCCGCCGGGATTCTTGTGTCACCTCATGCGCAGCGTGTTGTCACGTCAATTCAATGTGTGGACATGATGAATAATTTGACCGACGTATACTAGTACTGCTAGTGTCACAATTTATACATAGGTTTAACTAACAAGTACGCACTTGAAGCCTAACGATATATATATATATATATATATATATATATATATATATATATATATATATATATATATATATATATATATATATATATATATATATATATATATGGCTTCGCACAAGATCTCCATCATCATTATCGGTACATCCTACGCATGGTGAGTTAGGATGCACTTGATCCCGTGAAGGTATCTATCCTTCAAACCAGAGGAGTGCTTCAAACTAACAACGATACATAATATCCAACAAAAGAGGGTCGTGCTACAAGCAGCAGAATACATGGCTCAGTCTAGATATCAGCACGAATCAAGTTGTGCATATTTGTTGTTGGCATGAACCACATCGCCGCATGTCGGGTTTCCAAAAGCCATCCATCGCATGGAAGCTTGACGCCTTTCACTCACTGAATATTATCTGGCAATAAGCTGTGTCGACGAATCTCTGGATATGGTGATTCATCAAACCCATGGTATGATGTGCAAACACATCCCCCCCCTCGCGAATGGAAGTTGCATAGTGCCACGTCTTGAGCTTGCGTTGGTTTTCCCCGAAGAGGAGAGGATGATGCAGCACAGTAGCGTAAGTATTTCCCTCAGTTTTTGAGAACCAAGGTATCAATCCAGTAGGAGGCCACGCACAAGTCCCTCGTACCTGCACAAACCGATAGCTACTCGCAACCAACGAGATTAGGGGTTGTCAATCCCTTCACGGTCACTTACGAGAGTGAGAACTGATAGAGATAATATTTTTGGTATTTTTGGTATAAAGATGCAAAGTGAAAAGCAAAAGGCAAAGTAAAACAAAGCAAGTATAAAAGCGATGGAGATTGATATGATGAGAATAGACCCGGGGGCCATAGGTTTCACTAGTGGCTTCTCTCAAGAGCATAATTATTCTACGGTGGGTGAACAAATTACTGTTGAGCAATTGACTGAATTGAGCATAGTTATGAGTATATCTAGGTATGATCATGTATATAGGCATCACGTCCGAGACAAGTAGATCGAAACGATTCTGCATCTACTACTATTACTCCACACATCGACCGCTATCCAGCATGCATCTAGAGTATTAAGTTAAAAACAGAGTAACGCCTTAAGCAAGATGACATGATGTAGAGGAATAAATTCATGCAATATGATAAATACCCCATCTTGTTATCCTCGATGGCAACAATACAATACGTGCCTTGTAACCCTTTCTGTCACTGGGTAAGGACACCGCAAGATTGAACCCAAAGGCATGCACTTATCCCATTGCAAGAACTACCAATCTAGTTGGCCAAACCAAATGGATAATTCGAAGAGACTTGCAAAGATAACTCAATCATACATAAAAGAATTCAGAGAAGATTCAAATATTATTCATAGATAAACTGGATCATAAACCCACAATTCATCGATCTCAACAAACACACCGCAAAAAGAAGAGTACATCATATAGATCTCCACGAGAGAGGGGGAGAACATTGCATTGAGATCCAAAAAGAGAGAAGAAGCCATCTAGATACTAGCTATGGACTCGAAGGTCTGAAGTAAACTACTCACACTTCATCAGAGAGGCTATGGTGTCGATGTAGAAGCCCTCTGTGGTGGATGCCCCCTCCGGCGGAGATCCGGAACAGGCCCCAAGATGGGATCTCGTGGATAAAGGAAGTTGCGGCGGTGGAATTAGGTTTTTGGCTCCTGTTCTGATCGTTGGGCGGTACGTAGGTATATATAGGAGGAAGGAGTACGTCGGTGGAGCATCAAGGGGCCCATGAGGCAGGGGGCGCACCCTAAGGGGGGCCCACCCTCGTGGTCCAAGTCTCCTGGATCACGTTCGGTGAGAAAATCACGTTTCCGAAGGTGTCATTCCGTTTGGACTCCGTTTGATATTCTGTTTCTTCGAAATACTGAAATAGGCAAAAAAACAGCAATTCTGGGCTGGGCCTCCGGTTAATAGGTTAGTCCCAAAAGTAATATAAAAGTGGAAAATAAAGCCCATTATAGTCCAAAACAATAGATAAAGTAGCATGGAGCACTCAAAAATATAGATACGTTGGAGACGTATCAGGCATCCCCAAGCTTAATTCCTGCTGGTCTTCGAGTAGGTAAATGATAAAAAGAGAATTTTTGATGCGGAGTGATACTTTGGCATAATTTCAATGTAAATCTTCTTAATCATGGTATGAATATTCAGATCCGCAAGATTCAAGAAAAAAGTTCATATTGAGATAAAAATAATAATACTTCAAGTATACTAACTAAGCAATTATGTCTTCTCAAAATAACATTGCCAAAGAAAGTTATCCCTACAAAATCATATAGTCTGGCTATGCTCCATCTTCCCCACACAATGTATTTAAATCATGCACAACCCCGATGACAAGCCAAGCAATTGTTTCATACTTTAACATTTTCAAAACTTCTTCAATCGTCACGCAATACATGAGCGTGAGCCATGGATATAGCACTATATGTGGAATAGAACGGTGGTTGTGGAGAAGACAAAAAAGAGGGAAGATAGTCTCACATCAACTAGGCGTATCAACGGGCTATGGAGATGCCCATCAATAGATATCAATGTGAGTGAGTAGGGATTGCCATGCAACGGATGCCCTAGAGCTATAAGTATATGAAAGCTCAACAAAAGAAACTAAGTGGGTGTGCATCCAACTCGCTTGCTCATGAAGACCTAGGGCATTTGAGGAAGCCCATCATTGGAATATACAAGCCAAGTTCTATAATGAAAAATTCCCACTAGTATATGAAAGTGACAAAATGGGACTCTCTATCATGAAGATCATGGTGCTACTTTGAAGCACAAGTGTGGTAAAAGGATAGTAACATTGTCCCTTCTCTCTTTTTCTCTCATTTTTTTATTTGGGCATTTTCTCTCTTTTTTTATGGCCTCTTTTTTTTCGTCTGGAGTCTCATCCCGACTTGTGGGGGAATCATAGTCTCCATCATCCTTTCCTCACTTGGGACAATGCTCTAATAATGATGATCATCACACTTTTATTTTTCTTACAACTCAACAATTACAACTCGATACTTAGAACAAAATATGACTCTATATGAATGCCTCCGGCGGTGTACCGGGATATGCAATGATTCATGAGTGACATGTATGAAAGAATTATGAATGGTAGCTCTGCCACATATACGATGTCAACTACATGACCATGCTAGCAATATGACAATGATGGAGCGTGTCATAATAAACGGAATGGTGGAAAGTTGCATGGCAATATATCTCGGAATGGCTATGGAAATGCCATGATAGGTAGGTATGGTGGCTGTTTTGAGGAAGATATATGGTGGGTGTATGATACCGGCGAAAGGTGCGCGGTATTAGAGAGGCTAGCAATGGTGGAAGGATGGGAAAAAGTGCGTATAATCCATGGACTCAACATTAGTCATAAAGAACTCATATACTTATTGCAAAAATCTAGAAGTTATCAAAGCAAAGTATTATGCGCATGCTCCTAGAGGGATAGATTGGTAGGAAAAGACATCGCTCGTCCCCGACTACCACACATAAGGAAGACAATCAATAAATAAATCATGCTCCGAGTTCATCACATAACGGTTCACCATACATGCATGCTACGGGAATCACAATCTTCAACACAAGTATTCTTCAAATTCACAACTACTCAACTAGCATCACTATAATATCACCATCTTCATATCTCAAAACAATTATCAAGCATCAAACTTATCTTAGTATTCAACGGACTGAAAAGAAAGTTTCACATATCTTGAATACCAAGTATATTAACATTAAGAAAATTACCATGCTATTAACGACTCTCAAAATAATCTAAGTGAAGCATGAGAGATCAAGTTTCTTTAAAACAAATCCACCACCGTGCTCTAAAATATCTAAGTGAAGCACTAGAGCAAAAATTATCACGCTCAAAAGATATAAGTGAAGCACTATGAGCAAAACTATCAAGCTCAAAAGATATAAGTGAAGCACATAGAGTATTCTATCAAATTCCAATTCATGTATGGCTCTCTCAAAAGGTGTGCACAGCAAGGATGATTGTGGTAAACTAACAAGCAAAGACGCAAATAATACAAGACGCTCCAAGAAAAACACATATCATGTGGTGAATAAAAATATAGCTCCAAGTAAATTACCGATGGAAGTGGACGAAAGAGGGGATGCCTTCCGGGGCATCCCCAAGCTTTGACTTTTTGGTGTCCTTGGATTATCTTGGGGGTTCCATGGGCATCCCCAAGCTTAGGTTCTTTCCACTCCTTGTTCCATAATCCATCAACAGAATTTACCCAAAACTTGAAAACTTCACAACACAAAACTCAATAGAAATCTCGTGAGCTCCATTAGAGAAAGAAAACAAAAAACTACTTTAAGGTACTGTAATTAACTCATTATTTATTTGTATTGGTGTTAAACCTACTGTATTCCAACTTCTCTATGGATCATGAACTATTTTACTAGCCATAGATTCATCAAAATAAGCAAACAACACACGCAAAACAGAATCTGTCAAAAACAGAACAGTCTGTAGTAATCTGCAACTAACGCAAACTTTTGGAACTCAAAAAATTCTACAAAAATTATACGACCTGTACAATTTGTTTATCGATCAGCAGCAATTGGAATCAATATTTTATCACGTTATGGTGATTTTTAATAATTCGGGCACTGAGCGAAAAGTTTCTGGAAATTACAGCAAGATCAAATAACTATTATCCAAGAAGATCCAATAGGTTTAACTTGGCACAAACAGTAATTAAAAGATAAAACCGCATCTAAACAGAGGCTAGATGGATTATTTATTCCTAAACAGAAGCAAAAACAAAAAATAAAAAATAAAATTGGGTTGCCTCCCAACAAGTGCTATCGTTTAACGCCCCTAGCTAGGCATAAAAGCAAGGATAGATCTAGGTATTGCCATCTTTGGTAGTCGGAGAGGAGGATCTCCTTTCTATGGCATTCATTCTTCTATTTAAGTTAAGCACATGGCCATTAATGGAAGAAGTATGATTAAGCACATTACGGAAATTTGCCTCTAGACTAGACTTCATCTCTTTAATAATTTCATTTTGACAAAAGCACAAGAGAGTAGTTGATTCAACCTTATCATTCATGGGGTGCCCAAATATAGTTTTCATTCTTTCATAGGTATCTATAGCGTCCCCTTCAAGGAAACCTTCTTCAAAGATGGAATCTAAAACTTGTTTGAAGGAAGCGGGCAAGCCAACATAAATTTTTTTTTAAGTAAATTTCAATTTGATACTGTGGCACATAGCTAGCCTGAATCCTAAGTAACCTATCCCAAGCATCTTTTAAAGACTCATCAAGTAAATAGCGAAAAATTCCAGAGTCATCCTCATCAAAATTATTCAAGCTCTCATTGGTGACCTTGGTGGGTCTTTCTATAGCATCATTATTTATGAGCTTAGAGAGGATAGAGGGGTTATCCAAGGCACTAGAGCTCGGGATAAAACCCGTAGTTCTTTTTGATTCGGCCATGGTAACGAGAAGGCAAACGGAAAAGAGAGGAGGATATTGGGAAAGAGAGGGCGAATAAAACGGCAAGGGTGAAGTGGGGGAGAGGAAAACGGGAGGCAAATGGCAAATAATGTAATGCGAGAGATAGGGATTGTGATGGGTACTTGGTATGTTGACTTTTATGAGACTCCCGGCAACGGCGCCAGAAATCCTTCTTGCTACGTCTTGAGCTTGCGTTGGTTTTCCCTGAAGAGGAGAGGATGATGCAGCACAGTAGCGTAAGAATTTCCCTCAGTTTTTTAGAACCAAGGTATCAATCCAGTAGGAGGCCACACACAAGTCCCTCGTACCTGCACAAAACGATAGCTACTCACAACCAACATGATTAGGGGTTGTCAATCCCTTCACGGTCACTTACGAGAGTGAGGTCTGATAGAGATAATATTTTTGGTATTTTTGGTATAAAGATGCAAAGTGAAAAGTAAAAGGCAAAGTAAAACAAAGCAAATATAAAAGCGATGGAGATTGATATGATGAGAATAGACCCGGGGGCCATAGGTTTCACTAGTGGCTTCTCTCAAGAGCATAATTATTCTACGGTGGGTGAACAAATTACTGTTGAGCAATTGACAGAATTGAGCATAGTTATGAGTATATCTAGGTATGATCATGTATATAGGCATCACGTCCGAGACAAGTAGATCGAAACGATTATGCATCTACTACTATTACTCCACACATCGACTGCTATCCAGCATGCATCTAGAGTATTAAGTTAAAAAAAGAGTAACGCCTTAAGCAAGATGACATGATGTAGAGGAATAAATTCATGCAATATGATAAATACCCCATCTTGTTATCCTCGATGGCAACAATACAATATGTGCCTTGCAACCCTTTCTGTCACTGGGTAAGGAGACCGCAAGATTGAACCCAAAGCCATGCACTTCTCCCATTGCAAGAACTACCAATCTAGGTGGCCAAACCAAACGGATAATTCGAAGAGACTTGCAAAGATAACTCAATCATACATAAAGAATTCAGAGAAGATTCAAATATTATTCATAGATAAACTGGATCACAAACCCACAATTCATCGGTCTCAACAAACACACCGCAAAAAGAAGACTACATCAAATAGATCTCCACGAGAGAGGGGGAGAACATTGTATTGAGATCCAAAAAGAGAGAAGAAGCCATCTAGATACTAGCTATGGACCCGAAGGTCTGAAGTAAACTACTCACACTTCATCGGAGAGGCTATGGTGTTGATGTAGAAGCCCTCCATGGTAGATGCCCCCTCCGGCGGAGCTCCGGAACAGGCCCCAAGATGGGATCTCATGGATACAGGAAGTTGCGGCGGTGGAATTAGGTTTTTGGCTCCTGTTCTGATCGTTTGGGGGTACGTAGGTATATATAGGAGGAAGGAGTACGTCGGTGGAGCATCAGGGGGGCCACGAGGCAGGGGGCGCACCCTAGGGGGGGTGCCCCCCCACCCTCTTGACCGCCTCCGATGTTCCTTGGCGTAGGGTCCAAGTCTCCTGGATCACGTTCGGTGAGAAAATCACGTTCCCGAAGGTTTCATTCCATTTTTACTCCGTTTGATATTCTGTTTCTTCGAAATACTGAAATAGGCAAAAACAGCAATTCTGGGTTGGGCCTTCGGTTAATAGGTTAGTCCCAAAAGTAATATAAAAGTGGAAAATAAAGCCCATTATAGTCCAAAACAATAGATAAAGTAGCATGGAGCAATCAAAAATTATAGATACGTTGGAGACGTATCACATAGCACAGTAATCATCGTCGGTGATAGGATCGATGATTGGTTGGATGATCGGATAATTGAGCCCGAGGAACAAGGAGTGGTTGCCGAGGTTGTAAACCCGCCTCCAGTTGAATACGCCTGGCCCAACAGAGCTAGGATCTTTCTCGAACACGAAGCAGCCATAGCCATCAATGTCATTTAACGCATACGCATTGTAACCGCATGTGGTTTGAGGTAATGGTTTGGTCAATTTGGTACGTGCGAATGAGCATCAAATGACCGCTGTCAGCTGAACGAGCGATAAACCACCACCCATCGGCTGGTATGATTCCAGGTCCTAGAATCATGAAGGCCAGCGCATTTGCGCTGCTGCAACAATTCAAATTGGATACCAAAAGGACAAAAATAAACAATCATGTTCAGAGTATGTGTGGAATTAAGATTATTATAACAGTGACACATATCATAGACAGAGAATTGCAATGCCGTGGTCATAATCATACCCCAAGTAAAAAAAATAAGCCAATGGCTTTCATATTGTAGCAATATGTCATGGTTCAAACATCATGTAACAATGAGAGGAAAATAGCTATGACAGCGCCTACTCATATTCTACCATAGTACTTACTACTACTGTTCTCATATCAACTCTAAGAAATAACATGTGTTGTTATAAAAATCTTGTAAACGAGAGTAACATATAGCAATCATGATGTTATGCTCATAATATGTATTCTAACAATCATTAGATGCCAATTGTTCTCATATCAACTCTAACAATAACATGTGTGGTCAAAAAAACTAGGAAATGAGAGGAACATATAGCAATGATGTGGTTATAGACATGCTATGCATTCTAAATTTGTAACAAATGAACAGGCAGTCGTATTCATAAGGTAAAGATGAGATGAGATAGAACAATTACACGACGATAGATTCCACCAATATAGGTAGCCAATCTGTGCATCGACCGCGTAAACGATGCCATTATGCACTATAGCATCAGACATAAATGTTTCCTCAACAAGATTGATGATGAGCCGTAACCATGTATGGCGACCGGATTCCAGATAGACTAATCCCTTGTTGAACAAGGCAATGAGCTTGTAATCCATGTAGTCTTCTGATGGTGTGGGCACTTCGCAGATTACAACTTTATGCAAATAGAGGTCGAGCCAAAAGCTTAACGCGTCTCGTGCGTAGTAGGCAGGAGTGTCCGGCGGGCCGCGAGGCTCGATGGCGGCGGTATCCAATGATGGAAGGATGATCTCTCGCTGGGTGTAGATATCCACGAGACGCCACGGACTACCGGTGTGGTGGATGAGGACGATCCAGTTGGCCTTCATGCCCGCCCAGTAGTGGCCGCGCATGAAGGACATGTGGACGGGTAGAGGTAGCATGTCGAGGGGCACCACGGCAACCTCCGTAGGATCGTCAATTCGGTGTCTGGGCCACCTGCGAGGATCGTGCATCAGCAAGCAGGGTGTCTTGAAAAGAGCCGGCCGGTTGCAGACGAGTAGATGGTACAAAGACACCGAGCATGCGGCCAGACGGACGGTGCTGAGTAGGTCCATACGACTACAGATCTGCTCCAAGAAAACATCGGGAAGGGAATTCCAATCGCGGCTCTGCGTGTCAGTCGGTTCTGCCATTGGGGTTTTTGGTGCCTGCGAGCCAGCGGGGAAGTGGATTCGGGCGGGCGATCGAAGAAGCTTCTCCTCGTGTGGCCGAGCAGTGAGCGGGGGGATATGGTACGCGCAAGCTACCAAGGAAGGTGGCGCGGGCGGGCGATCAGTGAGCAGGGGTAAATGTTGTGAGGCCGACGATTGGGAAGAGAGGAGGAAGAAGAAGAGAGGAGGAAGAAGAGTGGAAGACGGGGAAGAAAGTGCATTCAATCTCAATTCTACTAGTACTACTACCAGGATATACCGTCCTTCGAAGTGTAAATAGTTACAACGATGACATGTGGGCCTACCACAACAGGGCCCATATGTCAGTTAATGGAGGACAAAGGTGCGTAGGCGTATTTGCGGAAGCGTGCTCTACTGGCAAACATGATGGCAGTACTGGGTAAGGCTGATTTAGTAACACCAACACGCTAGTTTAGCTTATTAATTATGTGTCCCATCTGCTGCAGCGTGTATTATCACTTCACTGCGAAGACTAGTTGAATAGTTCTCTCTGACCGAGATGGGGAATAAATGGATCGCGAGGACTTCCTTTCTACAGTATCCCTATGCCTCTACGCTCACTTCACTCATTTTGCTCTGTACCTAGTCACTTGTTGAAATCTGTAGAAAGAGAAATACTCCGTATTTGGGAACAGAGGGAGGCTTTTACTCCGTACTATTTGGGAACATAGGGAGTATCACCATATGGAGGGAACAGAGGAAGCTTGAAATATGAACATGTCAATGGGAAGGAGTAAGCCCCATGCATGCATGCCACATGCAACACTCACACGTACACATGGACGCACGCAACACTCACGCACCCATGCGGCACACAGCACACGACGCAACACACACGCTCACGCTCAAGTGCTCAACCTACTCCCTACGTCCATGAAAGACTGTACATTTAGAGATTTACACATTGACCAGGGCATAATTAACGCCCAAAAGTAGCAGACTTATGTGTGTATGCGACCATTGAGATAAGAAGATTAAATGAAGGCCGTTGCATGCTGTAATTAAGGATAGACATGTAGCCTATACCTACAACACAAGTTGGTGCATTAGTCAATCAATATCGATTTAGATTAAAGGCTAAATGCATTGGAAGTGTAGATGTACATCATGTAGTACACTCTTTGTTGGAAGACCGAGGGAGGACACGTGCATGCACTCACATACACAGCCAGGGCGGTTCGCGCGCAAGGGTTGGACTCGTGTCGCGCCTGCGTAAAGTTTTGTTTAACTGATTTCTTTGCTCTGCCAACTGACAGGTGGGACCTAGAAACCAGGTGACAATTTAACCACTCAACAAAGTTCCACGTCGACTATGTGGCCGGTCAGTAGGGTGCAATACGGTGCTCTACGATGAGCTAGTGATCGCATAATCGCCGCAAAACTATATATAGTGACCGTAAAGAATGTACTGTTACATACTTGACTGCCAGTGTATTTTTCTCATTTCAAATTAAGCCATATTAATCGGAAAAGACGCAGTCTGGACTACTACCACTAGTACTAGTACTGCTTTGATGTGTCCCGTCAACTCGCCGAACGAGGAGAAGCTTGCTTACTACGCCTCTCCTCGCCCACGCTGCTGTGGTTCAGGAGACGAGGAGAGGGTTTTGACTATAGCGCCTCTCCTCTCCATCTCCCTCGCCCGCGCCCTCATGTGGACGGCAGCAGTTCAATCGGTGTCGATTGCCGAAGCATATTGTCTGTAGTATCATCATTGTTGGACCTTCCAAGAGGCGAAGTGCCAAGTGCAAGGTTCACACGAGTACGAACTGTTGAACCTCCCGAAGAGGCAAAGAGCCAAGCGCAAGGTTTTATAGGAGTTGTCGCCCTAGTAGGAGTGTACTAGTACAACTATAGCGTAACGATGCTCTTGTATGATGCCGCCACGTCACGTATATCCAAAGCTGTGCCACCTTTTTTCTCAAAGAGCGTGTTGGAGCCCGTGCAACAACCACACAAGTTGCACGTACACATAACACATTTACTAGTAATAAATTCTAAAGGACAAATGCCAGTATGCCACACAAGTTCATCTCCAACTCATGTGATAAATTTGTGCACGACTAGTCTACATATATTCACAGCGCTACTGTTCACAATTACCGTACTCCACTTACACGTTATAGATGGGCTACATGTCCTCCTCCAGGTTCCAGTCCCAAGTGTTCTTCATGGATGGCACGATCCATAGCGATGGGCAACGGGAATCATTGTCGCAGCTTTCTAGTCCGATTCCACACGATGGAGACTCATCCAAGTTGAAGCGGCATGAATCAGGGATAGCGTGTCCCAGCATGTCGTTCATCCGGCGGTGCGCACTGAAGACACAACCATGCTTCATGAACGGCAGGCCTTCCGGGTCGTGCACGGAAGGTGGCATCCGCTTCACAATGGGGTAGCTGTCCCCGATGAAAAGCGAGTACTCTCCAAGAGTGTTCCTCGGCACCCACGTAGCATCACGGGGGTCGAACTCGGCGCCGTTCATCTGGTACACGCGGCATCCCAGATCTGGACACATGGTGACGTACATAGTCGACGTCCATGCATAATAATGTTGTGCTCAAATGTGGCGGTCAGTAAAAATCTGCAGCAAATAGTACTACTCCGGTATAGAGGAAGTAAAATAACCGGCTTATTATATATAGCCACTCTTGGCTACATGGATGAGATAGTAAGACATGGAAAAACAAAAATGGTGGCAGCTAGTGGGTTCAAGTCTTCAAGGGCCTAGCTAGCTATACACATCCTCCAAGGTAAAAAGTACTCCTACTAGTACTACAAAGTATACTACTAGTACAACAATGAAAGAGAAGGCGAGAGGGTTAAAAAATGGAATACCTGAGTAGATGGTGACGGTCCGATCGTGGTAGACTATGTGACCATGTTGCACATCAGTGGTACCATGGGTAACGACTGCTAAGATAGTTCATCCCAATATGCCAAAGTCAGCTACAAGGTTCCAGGTTAGACCGAATCGCGTATGCAAATGCACATCCAGGATCGGCGATCTTATTTTGATTGGGGGATGACTGGTCCCTGCAAAATAATGGAGTACCGTTAGGGTTGCAAATGATGGTTTGTGCATTCCGTTTGTAATCTCCCGTACTGTAGGATGTCAAGCAGATGAAACAAGTCCCCTGGCTTGTCACCGCAAAGATGCGGCCTAGATGGCGCACGACGTCTTCGAACGTGTAGGGGTACAAATCTGCCGCCGCCAACATGCGCCAGCCTCTCCCGTTCCTGCCTCCTACATTGATGGCAATCCTTATGCCGAACACCGCGATGAGATAGTAATCGTCGTAGCCGCGTCACTTTGTCGGCGGGTCCGCAATTGCTATCTTCTTCAATCTCATGTAGGCATCATCATACGTATTCTTGCCCAGCCAGTCCGGAAGGCCGATCCCAATGGTGGAGAAGGGGTCTACCGGAACGGCCGCACTGCTGTGGATGTTGTGCAAAATCATGGTGGTATCCGGCCGGAGGTATGCAAGCCAATCTTCGTTGGCACCGACCCAGACCTATATATAAGACGGTGGGCAGCGAAGAAATTACGGGATGGAAATGGAATAACTAAGTACTACATGATCAAACTCCATTACTGACCTGCTGATCGGAAAAAATCCGACTACCTCTCAACGTCGTCAACTCTAGCGGAGTCAACGTGCAACCATGGCCAGGGAGCGGTGGACTGTTCGAAGAATTGTCCCATAGAAGAACCTTCCCCTCGAGGACGCATGGAAGACCAACAAGCATGGCCTTTTCCCAAGCCTGTTTAAGCAGCGTCTTGAAAAAGTTGGTGTTGGAAGCATCGAGTCTTGTGGCGGTGAGGACGTCGGAGCGGCGTGCGATTTCTCCCAGAGAATCGTCGTACAAGGTCTCCCAGCCCCGACGAGCAGGAGAACCGCCTGGCGAATCCATGGGAGTAGCGACGGACTGCCTTCTCTTCGGGGGGAGGGGAACTGGCGAGGAGGAGATAAGAGCGTAGTAACCGCAGGGCCTCGTCCCTTCCAACTGTAGATCGTTCCTTAGCGAAGGGGTGAGGCTATTATTTACTACTCTAAATAATAGCACTAGTAAGAAATTTTTGGCACTAGATAGTAGTTTTTGGTACCATGGCGTACTAGTACTAGCATTATGGAACGTTATGGTATTGCATTATACTGTAAATAATAGCACTAGTAAGAAATTTTTGGCACTAGGTAGTAGTTTTTGGCGTGGATTATGAAATTTTTGGTATGTTTTTGCCATTTTTTGTACACGCCAACTAGTGTCAAAAAACATCGTACATTATGTGACGGAGGAGTACGATTGCATCAGTAGCAAGTATTAGTACTACTTTTCTCAACTAGTAGTGCGATGTACTGTACTTCTAGTCTAGTCTTGTATAGTGCACCAGTTTTGAACTCTTGAATCTCAGGGCCAAGGAGCTACAGTTGGAAGTGGAGGGTACTACTGTTCTCTAGAACCATCACTGTACTATCAATGCAGGGAAGTACACTGCGTAGTGGCCTAGTGGGTACTCTCGGTGCTCTATTCAGCCGCTCCTCTCACGTAGCTGGCCTACTCAGCCGCTCCTCTCACACACACACTAGCAGCCTGTTTATCATGACGTGACATCTGAGGGCAGAACATTTGAGTTATTTGATACAGCGAGACTAGGATTTTCACTTCCTTTTGTGGAGGTGTAATGGATCTCGTCGAACTTTGTTAGTAGTTCCTTCTTTATGAATGAGATGAAGCAAAGCTTTTGCCTCCGTTTCAAAAATAAACACGTCAAGAGGATTTTCTTTTATAGTAGAGCCGATAATGGAGTGAAGTCCATGCGTGCAACGCCACAAGCTACAGAGTAGTAGTAGAGCACTTTACGTCTGAGCCATATTGCACGATTCCCAATGCCCTTGAGCTTTTCCGGCTCCTCGGGCTTAATTGGGAGGCGCTAGTTTAAATATGCTACTAGCTGGAAGCTGCAAGCGAGGTGCGGCTAGGGCGTGCACGCGAGCCACGGGATGCTGGGAAGGAAAACCCGTTCACGTGGCTAGGTTGTCCAGTGCACCCAGATTGTGGGGCCGCACGTCCGTTTGACTTCAAAACTCAAACTACCCGTGTAAAATATTGGCTCGCGGCGAAGTGTAGTAGTATACTACTATTTTCTTTAAAGGCCGTCGTGCGTTCGTCCGGGATCGAACCCACAAAATGAGGTATACACTCCCGCGACCACTAGTAGTACTCGTTGGAGTACAACGCAACCTAGAATCGCCTTTTGTCGCTAGTAGTACGTACATTGTTCCTTACAAGAAACCCCTAAGAGCATGGTTAATAGTATAGCCAGCTGCTAGCTATAAGCCAGTGCCATGTCATCTACAGCCCATCTTATAGCAAACATGTATTAGTAGTTTATTTCTTATAGCCCGCTGACTCAGCTCTATTGTACTTGCTCTAATAATGCAAGAAACCACTAAAATACCAAGAAACTACTACCACTTGCATACGTGGCAGACTTAAGATAAGACTACCTTATCAACCATTGTACATGCTCTTACCAACAAAAATCCTCGAGTGACCTCCTACCTCCGGCCCGTCCACCTAGTCATCCTCGGCCATGGGACGCAGCTATCACCGCCGGCAATGGCGAGGTCAAAACTGCCGGCGGTGCGGATCCCATGTTGCGGTAGCCCGGATGCCAGCTCCGTCCGGCGCTCGCGACCGCTAGCTAGCCAAGATAGCTCCGTCCAGCTGCTTGTCTGCAAGGTTTGCTAGCTAGATTGGCACGGTAGTGCAGTGGCTTGCTCGCGCGCGCTGCGCTAAGGCCAGCCATCTGGCTCGAGCGAAGGCCAGCGCGACGGCTTGCTCGCTCGTGAGTCACGCTCGGAACAGCCTGCCAACCCGTGCGGAGGCCAGTGCGGCGTCCAGCCCGTCCGGCGGAGTGGCGGCCAACTCGCTCATCATTGGCGCCACCGACGAACATGCATCAGTACTGTTTGAAGTAATGTTCAGGAAAAATAATGATTTGAGGGGGAATAACAGGATAGAAGGTCAGATGTGGGTCCCTCGTGTTAAAAGTCAAACAAAATGTGTTGGTTTAAGCTGCCTCGTCAGCAGGGACATGTGGGCCAACCCTGTCATAAATGGGTTTAAACGAACCTAATCAGTAGGAGTACTAGGTAGTTTTTGGCATGGATTAAGAAATTTTGGGTATGTTTTTGCTATTTTTTGTACGATAGATTCCTCCTAGGGCTGGTTGAAAGTGGTAGTTTTTTGTTACATACTCTACATATTGTAAGTAGGAGTGAAAGTTAAGCTTTGGAAGCCAATAAGCAAGGCTAGTTACATAGTGCATATGTGTACATGATTGAAAGTAAATATCAACCATGAGTGACTAATATCTTGATGGAAAACTCAAACTATGGAATACTAGGAAAAGAAATGCATGGTTGAAATACTAGCAATGTTCATGTCTCATTGCAACTAATCATAATTAGAATAATACTTATTCACAAACTCGGTACAAAACACTCTAATTTTGATATACATATGTCACTAGAGATATATTATGTTTCAATTAGAGTATATTCCTTGGGCTGTTTTGGTGAGGTCAGGGAGGGATGTGGTTGGTTTTAATATACTAATAATGGTTTTTCTGCAAATTGGTAGACAAGTGGGATGTTGGTGAGAAAAGGCAACAACTTACCTCACAATCGTCAGATGTAGATCTAATGGTCAGAAACGACGGATGGCGTATACACCAAAGATCACCAACTTAGTCTTGTGTAGGAGTACTAGCAAGATCCGTGCATTGCACGGAACATCAAGATGCATTTTTTTATAATACACTTGTTGTGATTGACCCTTGAGGGAGTAATCTCATGTGTAAAAACTAATGATATCTCGAGAAATATGAGATAAGGTGAAGAGGAGTGGGGTGTGGTGGTGGTTGGTGGTCGGACTGAGCGGAGGCATGGGGATTGACGACGCCAGCAGCGGCCACCAGGCCAGTTTTTTCCAGAGGCTTCCTTTCTTAATTGCTCAACAATGAGGTTTGTTGGAGATAAGGATGAATGAGGGAAGGACTTGTCTGCAAATGTGGAGAGGGGTGCGGGTATCTTTTAGTTTAATTTCCATCCGTCAGATATAGATCGGACGCTCTATATTGCAAGATGGCACACGTACCATCATCACCAACTCGGTTTTTTATGAGAGAATAAATATAAGTATGGAGATACAAACGTATTATCGATACTTGCTTCCGTAAACTAGCATCTACATTCTATTCAACGCCTCGGCATGTGGGGCCTTAGCACAATGATCTCGACTGTGTAAAACGAAGATTTTCCGTCGCCAACAAGGAGGGGGTGACGGCGGCGCGCTTTTTGGCTTGCTCTAGTCCTAGTAGTCATACTAGGTGGTCTAAGCACGTGTAGATTTATTCTTTTTCACATCTCGTGTTCGCCGTACTGCCACGACTGTTCATGAATAGACGGTAAGTTATTCACAGGGAAACCCTTGTTGAGCGTGTTTGCAAGAGAGAGAGAGAGAGAGAGAGAGAGAGAGAGAGAGTGTGCGTGTGTGATATGTTTGAGACTGAGGCAATGATAACAGATTCTTTGTGTCTATGTGTGTGGAGGATAGAGAGAGACATGTACATGGGGCTTTGTGTTGTGTAACATGGAGACACATATACATAATTAGAGAGTGAGTGTGTCAGATACACATGCGGACATGAGGAGAGATGAGGATCCAGGTAAATGGGTGTTTGTGCGTGTCTGTGTGTGTTTGTGCACGCGTTTGTGTGTGAGAGGGAGAGAGTGTATGTGGAGTAGAGAGACCACTGATGATGTAAACCTAGTATAAGGGAAGGGGAATGGTGTGACATGTGTAGTAGCGAGATAGCACGGTGCAAAGGGGGAGCAGACTATTTGGAAGAGACATCGAGTGTGTGTGTGGGAGAGGGGTGTGAGAGCGAGAGAAAGAGAGAGCTAGCGACGGAGAGGGAGAGAGAGAGAGAGAGAGAGAGAGAGAGAGAGAGAGGAAGAGAGGGGCGAGAGGGGTCGTTTGTGTCCATAAATGGTGTATAGATAGGGAGACAATGTTGATGTTGTCTGAAATTGGCCTATGAACGGAGACGTAAGGGAAGCGAGTCATCGTGTGTGTGATAGGGACTTCATGAGAGATCTAGAATAGATGGTGTAGAGAACAATGTGCAAAATCGAGAACGATTATACATTAGGGAGCTATGCAAAGAGTCACGACATACATGTATACAGGGAAGGAGTTGGGGCGGGTCCGCATGTGGGAGAGATAGAAAGAGGAGAGTGGTGCACAAGGAGACAAAGTGTGCTTGTTTGCAGTGGGGGTGGTGTGTGAGGTGAGTGCGCGAGAATCACATAACTAGGGAGATAGATGTTTGGGGGCGACGTTTTGTGTGTATGGGAAATATACACTCCACATAGTGCGTGTGCTTGGGTAAGAGAGATAGCGGGAGACCTAGAGAGTGAGGGAAGAGATGTGTGCATGCCCGAGAGACAAAGTGATAGAGACCTATGTTGGGGTCCGGACTTTACAAGAGAGAGGGGTGTTAATGTGCTTGTGTGTTGGTGTTTGGGGGAGAGAACGACTGTGTGTGTGTGTGTGTGTGTGTGTGTGTGTGTGTGGTTGGGGGGGGGGGTTGACTTCAGATAAAGAATGAGGTGTATATATTTGAGGGACTTTAGCGTAATTGAGATATTGTGCACTCATGGTTGATCAATTTGTTTCACAGTTTGTACTATGAGATAACGATACTTTTGAACATGCGTGATATACCTTGATGTACCATAATTACAAACCTAAGATTGGAATTTTGGAATTCGACTCCATCATTAGCTTTTGTAATTCATTTAAATGGAGGTACATTTTTTAAGCCGATATTTCGTGATTTCAAATTCATATATCAAACATAGAGATATACACATACGGGCATGTTCAAACTTTATAATCATCCACTTTATTCATACACATACACATTTTTTCTTTTGTCATCATATTTAGGATAAACACATTTGGAATTTCATTTGAATTGGACCGTATGATGGTATTTGCTTGTAGTAGCTCAATGATCCATATTTGAATTGAATGGACAATCTAAGTTTCAAACTTCCCGCTCACATGGAAATATCACGCGCTCGAAAGTTTAGCCCTGCGATATTCCTGTTTTGCCCCTGCCACATGAACGGAAAAGGGCTGCTTTGGTAACTCCATTGTTTTCCCCTCTTTGCCCCCAACATTCTTCCCGAGAGCCCTCCTTCCCTCCCCCCCCCCCAACCACGGCAAGCCGCTGAATCTAGTCCTCCGCCGCAGCGGTGGACCTCACACCCCGCCGGATATACCTTCTGCACCTTGGAACCCCCAACTGCCAACTCACCACTTCACCGGAGCCGCTTCAGCGACTGGCTTGTCCACCGCTCCGGATCTCCTTGACCGCCATCATGGTCCACCGCACCGGATCTGCTTAACCGGCGCCCTCGTCCACCACAGCGTAGGCCCTTCACTGACTCCCTCGTCCGCCCCTTCGCTGGCCCTTCATACAAGCCCTCATCCGCCACAACAGATCCGCCTCACTGAAAGCATCAGCATAACGCGCCCGCCAAGCCTTCGCCCATCGCAGACGGACCTGCTCCACGGACGCCATATTCAACTCCACCGGCCCTACTTTACCGACGCCGCAGCCTCATCAGGTTATTTCGATTTGTACTCCTTCGGTTTTTCTCTTTATCGTGCAACTGTTCAATTACCACAGATGAGCTTTCTTGTATGTCGACAGGCGCCGCAACCGTAGCACCGGAGCCGCTTCAGCCACAGCGACAGCCAGCCCAAACTCAACCGCAACACGAGCACCATCGACGATCCTTAGCTATCAAGTATGACAACGATACCCATACACCGCCGAGAATCAGGTACTATTATCCAACGACCGGCGCCTACGTTCACTTTCCTAGCATAAGCACCGCACCTTTGAATTTCTTCAGGGCATCATTCAGTTTTTCATGAGACGCGTTATTCTGCTTGCACCTGTAGGGCCATACTTCTGGCAGTGAACATGTTACATCTGCTAAATTACATACCAGTGCACATATAGTTAATATGCTTTAGTTTTGTTTCGATGCCACTTATTGGTTCCATCGATCGCTTAATGTTCTCTATGCTTAATTACACATCAGCAAACTAGCATGTGGTTCCGCTGCTTTTTGTTCGTTTTACCCTACATTTTCTGATGCTAGCTATTACATCACTGCTCCGAGCCTCTGTTCATTACTTGTTTGTGTGTTCTTGATCTTCCCGAGTTGCATGACTAATTTGATGCTTCTATTAATTATGGAGCTGCCAACCCCATCAAGCAAAATATTTGTTCTTTTGGGGCTGGCACCTCAACAAGCATAAAAATAGAGGGAAGCAGATATACTTCCTCCGATTCTATTTACTCTGCGCATAACTCTTGACCCGCATACCAAGGATGGCACTGGTTTAATTTTTCTGGACTAATTTGCCAATTAATTAGGGCAGAGGCGGATGGGGCGGGGCGCAAAAGGAAACCAGTGCTAGGAATCGGCAACGCGCAGACTAATATGAGAAAACTGAGAAAAAGTTATACGCAAAGTAAAAAGAATCGGAGGGAGTATTGTCGTGTATGCACACACCCTTCTTTCATTAGTTTAGATGAACCATTGATGATCAATTCAGACCAGTGCATGCGATTAAAATTAATATTACCTAAATAGATGGTGTAGAATAAACTACAACAACAAGATTTGCAACCACGGGATGCTGACGATATCTTCAAAGAACATTGCAACAGCAGCTAGGCTTCACAGCAACATATGGTAAGCCAGTGTGTTTTAGTACATGTGAAATGTAATGCGAGTGGGCTACTTTCTTGGCTTGTGCCCTCAACGTGTAATCCTACCGAATTACAAATACTTCAGTTGGCTGCTTTGCTGTATTGCTTGATTTGAATGCTTATTTGTTGTTACGCTATACCTGAGTTGGCCAATATGTCAGCAGTGCCTGTTGTACTATCGTAAAGAAATGCATGCCTATTTCATTTGAGTCCTTAACTTTTCCTCTCAACTTCATCACAAGACTGTCTTCGTAGTTTATATGAGGCCACACTGTTAAGTGCTTTCTCAGATTATTTCAACTGCTTAGATGCCTTGGCAACTTAAATATAGCGGTTGTACACTCCCTTTAAACTACGGATGTCAACTGGGTCCGGTTTAATCCCGATTAAAGTCCACTAGTGGTATGATAGTTCAAAAGAGTTTTTGTTTTTTTTTGAGGAAAATGAACTAGGGAGGTACCAAAAACTAACTAGATGGGACTGGCGGATTTCGTTTATTTGCCACTTACATCCCTAGTTTCATCTTACCATTTTAATTTCTTTTCGGCTGATGCTGCTTCGAACCATTTAAATATAGTTTGCCATGCTCGGCAATAATTCGTCCTTCGTTTACCATGTAAGCTTACTGCCTGGATCATACGATAACTATCTCTTACTGATGTCCAGTGGAAACCTTTCAGGATGCCATTCACACTAGGACACAATGTACAACCCCAGAATCTATTTGTGGAAGAAGTGCGCCATCCATGTTATTAGATGGTAGCAGTTCAGAGGCAACACCGCCGGAGAGCAGTCTGAGCACGATATTATAGTGCTTGAGGCTTTACTAGAGGCAGAAAGAGATGGTGTGGCTGCCATGAATGAGGTAATATTTATCTTGAGGCTGGAATTTACGGAATTAGCGGCACGCATTACACAAGCAACCCAAGAATTGGAGGAAGTAAGAATGTTGCATTTGAAGACGGAGGAGGTCCTGCTGTTTCTGCTATCTGAAGCCCAAGATAATCCCGGTTCTTCTTTAGATACCAGTTGAAATTCTCATTACACTATTGTACTTGCATGTTGTGTCATGTCTCTGAATGGATTATGTTGCAAGACCCCCTATGTTGTCCACGTGTTGTAATGATCCAAAAATTTTAGGCGAGGTAATCCTCAGTACTTGTATGATTGACATAAGGTGAACTGTTTGTCGTGTGAGCATATTGTATTGGATGAAATAACTGTTTGACTCAGAGTGTATCCAACCTACTGAATTCGAAGATCACGGCATTTCTAAATCATAATCATATATAAAGGTGGAATAAATCTTTGTTGTGGTTTTGAAGAAATAAATAACAAAACGTATAATTATCTGTGGATATTCGTAATCGAATACAAATTGGAGTTGAATTTACTTTGCCAGGTCCCAGGGCAACGTGAATGCTAATTCTCCCAAGTTTTGAATGAAGCGGCTAAACACCCACTATAATTTGTGGGCTGCTCGAAGCAAGTGTTTGCGAGATGGAAATTACTATCTACCCCTGACACTTGACATCCTTATTGACAGGATTTACACTGCTGTCGATAGGGGTAGACTAGTAACTTCAATCAGACGTGACACGACAGCCTCTGAGCCCATTCAGACACGGTGGGCGCCAAACGTGGGCGGCAAAACACATTTGATTCAAGCTCGTTCGAAAGACATGTGTCTCTTCCTCCATTTCCCCATTCATACACGGTGGGCGGCAAAACAAACTCTCCTCGTCCGAAATCGATGTAGGCTTATATTTTAAATAGGGGCAGATGTGTAACTTCCATCAGACGTGACACAACCGCCCTACCTATAAGCCCCGTTCATAGACCGTGGGCGCCAACCGTGGGCGGCAAAACACCCTCTCCTCACCCGAAATCGATGTAGGCTAATATTTTAAATAGGGGCAGATGTGTAACTTCCATCAGACATGACACAACCGGCCTACCTGTCAGCCCCGTTCATACACCGTGGGCGCCAACCGTGGGCGACAAAACACCCTCTCTCGCTTTGAAATAGTTACCGCAAATATTTGGGAGATGCGAGATTACCGTCCTATCCCCAACCGACGCGATGTCCGAAATTTTAAACGGGGGATAAGTTCGTAACTTTCCCCCATTTCAGAGAAGCGCGTCCCAAAGTTTGAGATCCCCCTCCCCTCCATTGCCCCATTCATACACCATCGGCGGCACGACAACCTCCGCACTACGGCCAGCCTCCTCCGTCCGCCACCCCATCCTCCACCTTGCCGGAGCCGCTACCCATACCCCGTCGTTCACTGCAAGAGATGGACATCTCTCATCCACGACGCTGGACCAGGATCCTTTCATCGCCTCCTCTCGCTTCATCGGCGCCGTCGTCCACCTTGCCGTTGCCGCTCCTACGACCGCCTCGTCCACGGCAACAGGATATATCCCCCGACCCGGTCGTATGCCGTCTAAAGTCTTTTCAAAATTTGCGTAGAATTTCTAGGATCAAGCCAAAATGAAATAAAAATATGATATGCAATGATGATCTAATGTATAACATTCCAAATTGAAAATTTGGGATGTTACACCAATACCCAATGGGTTTACTAGAGTCAATAATCTAGTTCACATTGCTATGTGATTAACACCCAAAGAGTACTAAGGTGTGATCATGTTTTTCTTGTGAGAGAAGTTTAGTCAATGGGTCTGCCACATTCAGATCCATATGTATTTTGCAAATTTCTATGTCTACAATGCTCTGCATGGAGCTACTCTAGCTAATTGCTCCTACGTTCAATACGTATCTAAATTGAGATCTAGATCAATGTCAAAGCTTGCACCGGCATAGCTCTTTACGATGAACTCTTTATCACCTCCATAACTGAGAAATATTTCCTTAGTCCTTTAAGGATAATTTTGACCGTTGTCTAGTGATCTACTCCTAGATCACTATTGTACCCCCTTGCCAAACTCATGGTAAGGTACATGATATGTCTGGTACATAGCATGGCATACTTTTATAGAACCTATGGCTGAGGCATAGGGAATGACTTTCATTCTCTCTCTATCTTCTGTAGTGGTCCGGCTTTGAGTCTTACTCAACTTCACACCTTGCAACACAAGAAAGAATCCTTTCTTTGACTGATCCATTTTGAACTTATTCAAAATCTTGTCAAGGTATGTGCTTTGTGAAAGTCCTATTAAGCATCTGGATCTATCCCTATAGATCTTGATGCCTAATATATAAGTAGCTTCACCGAGGTCTTTCTTTAAAAAAATTCTAATTCAAGTATCCTTTTATGCTATCCAGAAATTCTATATCATTTTCAATCAATAATATGTCATCCACATATAATTTTAGAAATGCTACAGAGCTCCCACTCACTTTCTTGTAAATACAGGATTCACCGTAAGTCCGTATAAAACCATATGCCCTGATCACCTTACCAAAGCGTATATTCCAACTTTGAGATGCTTGCACCAGTCCATAGATGGATCGCTGGAGCTTGCATACTTTGTTAGCACCTTTAGAATTGACAAAACCTTCTGTTTGTATCATATACAACTCTTTTTTTTAATCCATTAAGGAATGTAGTTTTGACGTCCATTTGCCAGATTTCATAAAATGCGGCAATTGCTAACATGATTCGGACAGACTTAAGCATTGCTACGGGTGAGAAAGTCTCATCGTAGGCAACCCCTTGAACTTGTCGAAAAACCATTCGCGACAAGTCAAGCTTTGTAGACAGTAACATTACCACCAGTGTTTGTCTTCCTCTTGAAGATCCATTTATTCTCAATGGCTTGCCGATCATTGGGAAAGTTCACCAATGTCCACACTTTGTTCTCATACATGGATCCTATCTCAGATTTCATGGCCTCAAGCCATTTATCAGAATCTGGGCTCATCATTGCTTCTTCATAGTTCGTAGGTTCCTTATGGTCTAGTAACATGACTTCCAGAACAGGATTACTGTACCACTCTGGTGTGGAACGTGCTCTGGTTGACCTATGAGGTTTGGTAGTAACTTGATCTGAAGTTTCATGATCATTATCATTAGCTTCCTCTCTAGTTGGTGTAGGCATCACGGGAACGGTTTTCTGTGATGAGCTACTTTTCAATTCGAGAGAAGGTACAATTACCTCATCAAGTTCTACTTTCCTCCCACTCACTTCTTTCGAGAGAAACTCCTTCTCTAGAAAGGATCCATTCTTAGCAACAAAGATCTTGCCTTTGGATCTGTGATAGAAGGTGTACCCAGCAATTTCTTTTGGGTATCCTATGAAGACACACTTCTCTGATTTGGGTTCAAGCTTATCAGGATGAATCTTTTTCACATAAGCATCGCAACCCCAAACTTTAAGAAACAACAGCTTAGGTTTCTTGCCAAACCACAGTGTCGGGGATATACCCCGCGGTATGACCCGGCTCGATACATGACCCGCCCGGACTTTGCGACTCACTAGGTGACCCACCCGAATCTCTCCACTCATTGATGACCCGGCCGGGCCTGGTGACTCATTGGTGAACCGGCAGGCGGGTCAGAGGAATAACAAGGCCCAAGGCCTAGACGGCGGCTTATGAGAAGACCGGCTCAAGATGCGTGTCCGGTGGGCCAGCTTAAGAGGAAAGCATAAGGAATATTCCCTTACAAAGGAAGCAATACTAGGATTCTACTTGTAATACAGTAATCCTCATCCTACTAGGACTAGTCATGTAACCCGCCCCTTCAACATATATAAGGAGGGGCAGGGCTCCCCAAGAGGGAGAAGTTTTGGACAAGTCTAGATAGATAGACAAATCAATAGCTCTTAAGATAGAGGTAGCAAAACTCTCGCCCTTGTACCCATGAGCATCATCATCATCATCAATATCAATGAAGCAGGAGTACGCTTTTACCTTCACCACGAGGGGCCGAACCTGGGTAAAAAACCTCGCGTCTCTCGTCCCACTCAACCCCTCTCAATCTACTACGTAGATGCGTTGGCCTCATGACTAAGTCCTCACACTAGGACATCTGTCGTGACAAATCCATGATAGTTGGCGCCCACTGCGGCCCGCGTACGATGGTGTTGAGTTCTTGGAGAGATCTCTTCAGGGATAGAGGAGCTCGCGATTAGACAGATGAAGGTTTGAGTTCAAGAAAATTAAGATTGTGTCGGGTGCGCTGTCGCCGCTGCAAGTTAAAGACGTGTTCAAGATCGATTAATGCAAGGATCATGTCGCAGGGACCAATAGGAAATTTTTGCAGCATGTTGTGTGATTGGGGAGCGGTGAAATTGTAAGTTGCCGAGACCATGTTCTATTGCGGCAGCAGGTTTCACCGGCGCGCCAGGTCCCGAGGTGTTCTGTCGCTATACACAAGCTGCATGGTCCAGATCCGTACATCAACGTACAGTCAAACTGATGAAGAAAAATAAAAAGGGGGTCTACGACCCGGAAGCAAATACAGCTGCAACTCGGACTCGCCGCCGTGAGACCTCATCTGGCTCGCCACGCGAGTGGCCCGGCCGGCCTGTCAACCCGCCGTCAAAACCGCCTTGGCCTCGCTTCTTTGCTATCAAGCCGCCCTACTGCTTGTGCCGCCTGCAGCCGCAGCCTTGAACCGTCGCCTGTGAGACGCCCCTCTGTTCGCCCCTGTTTCACTGCTCCAGGCCGACCTGCCCTCGCCGTGAGTTATTGCTAGTCGGAGTTACCGCCGCCGTCTTGCAAGCGGCCTTGACTCAGCTTCGTCACACCACCTCCTCTGCAAGACACCGTCGACCTGAGCTGCTGCAACCCGGCCGCCTCCGCACGCGCCATCATGGAACCGCCTCAAGTGTATCAGCTTTGTTCATGTTGACTCGAAAGATTCTTCTAGGCCAAAACTCAACTACATCAGCCTTTATAGTGATGGCTTTGAAGTAAGGTGAGCGATTTTTTGACCCGTCTAAGATGTCGTTGTCTGAGTGACGCTACCTGCATAAGAGGTTCTGAGCAGAATTTGGTTCAGTTCGAGATCTTCTGAAGAAGCCAGATTTTTTGTCTGTCATACCTGTTAGTGGATCAACCGTGTTCTCGTTCATAACTTAAGCTACTTGATTGCTAGCTTTGGAAGCTAGCTAGCCTTGCAAATACGTGGAGGTCATGGAGGATTTGATCTAGGGTGCAATACCAACAGACCCTTCTTGTCAAAAAAATACCGATGTGCGGTGTTGCCTGACGGTACAATTCTGAAGCAGTGCAAAACAATTCGGAAAAGAACTTCCCCTCAAGCCGTATAGCCGCGTTGGGTCGGCCCGAGCTGGCTCTGCCTTGCGCCGTCCCTGCCATCCATCACCGAGTCTTCTGGCCTCGAGCGCTCCTGTTGTAGCCGTGTTTCAGAGCAGGAAAGATAGATATGGGTAAGGCTGGATGCCCGAACTGGGTGTTCGAAAAAAAAGGGGTGAATAATGGAAAAAGAGCGACCAAGTTAGCCATGAGGAAATACTATTAGTACTAGCATGGAAATTGATGGTTGATGGATATGGCATTTTTCGAAGGCTACACCTCTGCCCAAATCAAGCTAAAAAGGATAAGTGTGTTTTGCTATTGCGGTTGCTGGTTCCATCATAGACAAAAAAATACATCGACACGTCAAAGGTCGCGCCAGCACTGACCCACATGGCACTTCCCAATGGACGCGACACTAGTCACTGAGCTGCCATGTTTCGGGTTACCAGTTGCCCTGCGAAGCTGTCGGCCGCCTCTGTTGCCTTTGCCGCTCCGACCGTGCCTGCGTTGGTGAGATTCATGGAATAATACATTGGGCAGGCCCACGAAGAGACATGCGTCACCTGATGGAGTTGAATGACAATGAAAAAAATAGCCAAGCAAAAAGAACAGTTTTAGGCGCCAGCGTATTATCTTCCGGCTCTGAGGCCACGTTGGAAAAAGTGGTTACTAACCACGTGATGACCAGAGTCGGGCAAAAAAGGGACTAAGACAAAAGGAAAGGGGAAATCACGCGATAGATGAATCGATTGGTACTGATAGCCTGCGTATGTATCATCTGTCATCAAAGTACATCAGGTGATATCCCTCCTATCTATTTCATTTATATACAGTAATCTGTCTGTGGACAGTTACTCCAGCTTGTGATATTTTTTTATGCAGGAAAATTGATCACTGCAAGAGCAATGTTCGTGTCATGGATATATAGCTCGCACCACCATTATCGTGCGCCAGCATCCGACCATGTTGCATTGCTCAAATATGTGTGCAAGCCACCGTCTCTGCGACCCAGTTTACATCAACACACGAGACTGACTCGCCATCCGCACCCGCGGCCGACTCGCCCGCTTTTGTGTCGTTTTCAACACTGCGCCCGACTCTCTCGACTGCACCGGCTTACAACACCACGGCCGACTCATCTGTCTGTGCCCGCGGCCGACTCAGCCGTGATTAATTCCAGCATTCACCGTGGTGATCATCAACTCCATGGTGGATAATTTCTGGCCTGACATATCAGGTGAAATCCATCCAGTATGTATTTTTATATTACATATTGCCTTCTTTAAAAGAGCAATTACTCTGTCTTGTGAGGTTTTTTGGTGCAGACAGTTATTTTACTGCAAGAGCGATGGACGTGTCATGGATATATAGCTCGCGCCACCATTATTATGCGCCAGCATTTGACCATGCCATGATTCTCAATGAATAATTCATCATTACAAAGGAGACCATCAAGCTATGGCCCTTGCCTACACCGGATGGATCATTGAACAGGGTCATTATAACCCACCGAGATTCAACATATTTCAGCAATCCGATGTTCAACTATATGCCGGTTTACATCACGATTAAATATGAAGAATCGCAAGCCAACTCCTCGAATCGTCTTGAGACACGGGGGCTACAATGACATGACTCGGCAGAATTGGCTGGTTTCAGTGAATCCAAGAACTCTGGGTCATTGAAGGGAAAAATAACCGGGCCCCGGAGACTACTGCCTTATTGGTGAAAATTTAAAGGTCGTCGAAAAATTTCCGGCTTACAAAAGTGACTGGCAATCAAAAAGTTCGGCTCAATAGAAGAATTCCGGGTTATCATGAAAGATTCTGGTTCAAAATCCGGCTCAAGGGAAATATGTCTCCTACAAAACCTTTGATGCTCTCAATATCCGGTTTGAACTTCCGGTTCAGAAAGAATTTATCTCTCGCAAGTTTCGAGTTCTTAAAAAAGTTTAAAGGTTGCCGAAGAGGACCTACTGCCATGATGCGCGGTTCAAACATGGGCATCCTGCGTTATGGGCTTATCTTATTACAAATTACATGGGGGCTTCTTGCTCACTGAGCATAGATGTGATTACCCTTTTGATCCGGCTTATACGCCTTGCTGCAAATGACTTGGGGGCTTTCTGTCCAAAGTTTAAAGGTTACCAAAGAGAATCTACTACAATATGCAGTTCAAACATAGGTAACCTGCCATAATGACTTATGATAGGTCACTTGGGGGCTTCCTGTTCAATAAACATAGCTATGACTACCCTCTTGATCCGACTTGTACGCCTTGATTGCAAATTACTTGGGGGCTTCCTGCTCATTGAGCATAGCTATGACTACCCTACTGATTCGGCTTATACGCCTTGATTGAAATATTACTTGGGGGCTCCCTATTAATGAACAAAGGTTTGTTTACCCTTTTAATAGGCTTGGACACCAGGTGTATTCACCAAAAATCCGGGTTATCCTGCCTTTGTATGCCTGCTACTCCGACCAGGGTAATCCTGGAATGACTCATCGTACTCTTGACAGTCAATCTTACAAAGACCCTGAACTTGTCAAAGTTAAAACGGCAATTGGTCATGTGAGGCCCGGCTTACAGATTTGAATTAAGGATTAACTCGGTGGTTGTGCGTCCCTTGAATATCACATGATATTGAGGTTTGGCAGCCTATGAAAGCCTTGTTTTTTCTGTTTGTTATTTTCTTTGAACATTGTTTGGGTTCATATTCTTGTACCATATTGACATATGGTTTAAAACGATTTAGGCCATGTAGCCTTAATCCTTATGGCTCATATTTGAGCGTATCTGAGGTTTTGATAACACGGCCTGGCTTTGGATGATAAGTCGCCAAGTAGATATACCCATATCTGCTTAAATCATCTGTGAAGGTCAGAAAATAACGATACCCGCCGCGAGCCTCAACACTCATTAGACCGCATAAATCGGTATGTATTATTTCCAATAAGTTATTAGCTCGCTCCATTGTTCCGGAGAACGGAGTTTTAGTCATCTTGACCATGAGGCATTGTTCGCAAGTATCAAATGATTCATAACAAGTGATTCCAAAACCCCATATGCATGGAGTTTCTTCATGCGCTTTACACCAATATGACCTAAACAGCAGTGCCACAAATATTTTGCACTATCATTATCAACTTTGCATCTTTTGGCATCAATATTATGAATATGTGTATCACTACGATCGAGATTCAATAAACAATTCACATTGGGTGTATGACCATAGAAGGTTTTCTTCATATAAACAGCACAACAATTATTCTCTGACTTAAATGAATAACTGTATTGCAATAAACATGATCTAATCATATTAATGCTCAACCCAAACACCAAATAACATTTATTTAGGTTCAATACTAATCCTGAAGGTAGAGGGAGTGTGCGATGGTGATCGTATCAACCTTGGAATTACTTCCAACACACATCGTCACCTCGTCCTTAACTAGTCTCTGTTTATTTTGTAACTCCTGTCTCGAGTTATTAATCTTAGCAACTGAACCGGTATCAAATACCCTGGGGTTACTATGAACACTAGTAAAGTACACATCAATAACATGTATATCAAATATACCTTTGTTCACTTTGCCATCCTTCTTATCCGCCAAGTATTTGGGGTCGTTCCGCTTCAAGTGACCATTCCTTTGCGAGAAGCACTCGGCCAGCTTAGGTCTAGCTTTGGGCTTCTTCATGGGAGTGGCAACTCGCTTGTCATTCTTATTGAAGTTCCCTTTCTTTTCCTTTGCCCTTTTTCTTGAAACTATTGGTCTTGTTAACCATCAACACTTGATGCTCTTTCTTGATTTCTACCTTCGCTGATTTCAGCATCGCGAAGAGCTCGGGAATCTTTTTCATTATCCCTTGCACGTTATAGTTCATCACGAAGTTCTAGTAGCTTGGTGATAGTGACTAAAGAACTCATTCAATCACTATCTTATCTGGAAGATTAACTTCCACTTGATTCAAGTGATTGTAGTACCCAGACATTCTGAGCACATGCTCACTGGTTGAGCTATTCTCCTCATCTTGTAGGCAAAGTACTTGTCAGAGGTCTCATACCTCTCAACACGGGCATGAGTTTGAAATACCAATTTCAGCTCTTGGAACATCTCATATGCTCCGTGGCGTTCAAAATGTTTTTGAAGTCCCAGTTCTAAGCCGTAAAGCATCGCGCACTAAACTATCAAGTAGTCATCATACCGAGCATGTGAAATGTTCATAACGTCTGCATTTTCTCCTGCAATAGTTCTGTCACCTAGCGGTGCATCAAGGACATAATTCTTCTGTGCAGCAATGAGGATAATCCTCAGATCATGGACCCAGTCTGCATCATTGCTACTATCACCTTTCAAATTTTCTCTAGGAACATATCAAAAATATATAGGAGCTATATCGCGAGCTATTGGTCTACAGCATAGATATGCAAATACTACCAGGACTAAGTTCATGATAAATTAAGTTCAATTAATCATGTTACTTAAGAACTCTCACTTAGATAGACATCCCTCAAGTCATCTAAATAATACGTGATCCAAATCAACTAAACCATGTCCGATCAACACATGAGATGGAGTAGTTATCAATGGTGAACATCTCTATGTTGATCATATCTACTATATGATTCACGTTCGACCTTTAGGTCTCCAGTGTTCCGAGGCCATGTCTGTACATGCTAGGTTCCTCAAGTTTAACCTGAGTATTCCGCATGTGCAAAACTGTCTTGCACCCGTTGTATGTGAACGTAGAGCCTCTCACACCCGATCATCATGTGGTGTCTCAAAGACGATTTAATCGTCGAATGGTGCATACTCAGGGAGAACACCTATACCTTGAAATTTTAGTAAGGGGTCATCTTATAATGCTACCGCCGTACTAAGCAAAATAAGATGCATAAAAGATAAACATCACATGCAATCAAAATATGTGACATGATATGGCCATCATCATCTTGTGCCTTTGATCTCCGTCTCCAAAGCATCGTCATGATCTCCATCGTCACCGGCTTGACACCTTGATCTCCATCGTAGCGTCATGGTCATCTCGCCAACTATTGCTTCTACAACTATCGCTAACGCATAGTGATAAAGTAAAGCAATTACGTGGCATTTGCATTACATACAATAAAGAGACAACCATAAGGCTCCTGCCGGTTGCCAGTGACTTTTACAAAACATGATCATCTCATACAACAACGAATATCACATCATGTCTTGACCATATCACATCACAACATGCCCTGCAAAAACAAGTTAGATGTCCTCTACTTTGTTGTTGCAAGTTTTACGTGGCTGCTATGGGCTTCTAGCAAGAACCGCTCTTACCTACGCATCAAAAACCACAACGGTGATTTATCAAGTTTGTTGTTTTAACCTTCAACAAGGACCGGCCGTATTCAAATTCGATTCAACTAAAGTTGGAGAAACAGACACTCGCTAGCCACCGTTATACAAAACTAGTTGATGTCTGTCAGTGGAACCGGTCTCATGAACGTGGTCATGTAAGGTTCGTCCGGGCCGCTTCATCCAACAATACCACCGAATCAAAATAAGACATTGGTGGTAAGCAGTATGATGATCACCGCCCACAACACTTTGTGTTCTACTCGTGCATATCATCTATGAATAGACCTGGCTCGGATGCCACTGTTGGGAAACGTAGCATGCAATTTCAAAAAAAATCCTACGCTCACGCAAGATCTATCTAGGAGATGCATAGCAACGAGAGGGGAAGAGTGTGTCCACGTACCCTCGTAGATCCAAAGGGAAGCATTTTGACAACGCGGTTGGTGTAATCGAACTTCTTCTCATTCTGACCGATCAAGCACCAAATGTACGGCACCTCCGAGTTCTGCACACGTTCAGCTCGATGATGTCCCTCGAACTCTTGATCCAGTAGAGTGTCAAGGAAGTAGATGAGTTCCGTCAGCACGATGGCGTGGTGATAGTGATGGTGAAGTGATCCGCGCAGGGCTTCGCCTAAGCACTATGAAGATATGACCGGAGGTGTAATCTATGGAGGGAGGCACCGCACACGGCTAACATATGTTGTTGTGTCTTCTAGGCGCCTCTCCCCTCATATATATAGGTAGGAGGGATAGGGAGCAGCCAAGGGGGCACCCTAAGTAGGAGGAATCCTACTTGGGGGCCTCCTCCAATTCAGCCCCCCATTCCTTATTAACCGGAGGGGAAAGGAAAGAGAGAGGGGGAGGGAAGGAAGGGGGATGCCGAATCCTCCCCTTTCCTTCTCCCTTCCCCTCTTTCCTTCTCCTCCTATTTCGGCCTATATGGGGGCGCACCAGCCCCTTGTGGGCTGGTCTGTCTGTCTCTTGGCCCATAAGGCCATAATCTTTGCCGGGGGTGCCCGGAACCCCTTCTGGTGACCCGATATGTTCCTGATACCCTCCGGTACACTTCCGGTGTCCGAATACTATCGTCCTATATATCAATCTTTACCTCTCAACCATTTTGAGACTCCTCATGATGTCCGTGATCTCATCCAGGACTGAGCGAAGGAACATGTATTTGACATGAAGAAAGCAATAGCAATAAAACTGAGCGATCAATTTTCTAAGCTAACGGATGGGTCTTGTCCATCACATCATTCTCATAATGATGTGATCCCGTTCATCAAATTAAAACACATGTCTATGGTTAGGAAACTTAACCATCTTCGATTAACGAGCTAGTCTAGTAGAGGCTCACTAGGGACACGGTGTTGTGTCTATGTATCCACACATGTATCAAGTTTCCGGTTAATACAATTCTAGCATGAATAACAAACATTTATCATGATATAAGGAAATATTAAATAACAAATTTATTATTGCCTCTAGGGCATATCTCCTTCAGAGATATCTCTGGGCCCTCTCGATAATACAACATCATAAGAAGCTTCATGTGCCTAATGAGTTTAGTCACGTGATCTTGTATTACGGAACGAGTAAAGAGACTTGCTGGTAACGAGATTGAACTAGGTATGGAGATACCAACGATCGAATCTCGGGCAAGTAACATATCGCTGGACAAAGTGAATTGCATACGGGATTAACTAAGTCCTTGACATCGTGGTTCAACAAATAAATATCTTCATTGAATATGTAGGTGTAACACCCTATTTGTTAAGCTACAGTAATCCCATGTTAATGGTGCTTGATGTCTACTACGCAACTTTATTCTTGTAGACTCGTGTTGGGCCTCCAAGCGCAGAGTTTTGTAGGACAGTAGCAATTTTCCCTCAAGTGGATGACCTAAGGTTTATCAATCCATTGGAGGCGTAAGATGAAGATGGCCTCTCTCAAACAACCCTACAATCAAATAACAAAAAGTGTCTTGTGTCCCCAACACACCAAATACAATGGTAAATTGTATAGGTGCACTAGGTGATATAAGTGTAGTAATGATAGTAGATATTGATTTTTGTAATAGTAACAATAAAAAACAGCAAGGTAGCAAGTAACAAAAGTGAGCACAAATGGTATTGCAATCCTTGGAAACAAGGCCTAGGGTTCATACTTTCGCTAGTGTAATCTCTCAACAATGCTAATATAATTGGATCATATAACCATACCTCAACGTGCGATGAAGAATCACTCCAAAGTTCTTATCTAGCGAAGAACATAAGAAGAAATTGTCTGTAGGGTACGAAACCACCTCAAAGTTATTCTTTCCGATCAATCTTTTGAACTATCCCTATAAGTGTCACAAATAGCCCCAGAGTTCGTACTAAAATAACACCATACGATCAGATCAATTTTATTGACACCCAGCTGGAGGACATGTCAAGAAGACAGGCTTATCCACGTCGATGCATAGAAGGAGAGACACCTTTTGACAAAGGATGGCCACCAGCTCGCGGTGCATTAAATGCCCTTGTCCTAGTCTGGCAGGATTAGGTTGGATAGCATGAAGATCACTATTCACATACATGTAATGACCATGTTGCCATTGTGGTGACCCCTTTTTGTCTATAAAAGGAGGCCCATTGCTACATTGACACGGGTCGACACTTTGCACATGCCTACACAGTAGTTGCACCTTTCTCGCATTTTTCTGGCAAGCTGCGCTTGTAAGTTGTACTCCAAGCTCAACCACCCACAGAACAGGAGTAGGGTTTTATGCCCCCACGGCGGCCCGAACATGAGAAATCCCCGCGTGTGAACTGCTAGATACGCTCTCTGTGCTCGTCGATAACCCCAGCCGAAATGCAAACAGATCCTCGTCGGTCCCATAGATCGTCATGCTCCGACAATATCAGGGGGTATAAGTCATGGAGAAGTTAGAATAAAGTAGTTATTATGCAATAATACAATATGAATGGGTTTATAATAGTACCTAAAGTTTATAATTTGCTTGTTATACTAATAGATCTCACTACTGCAGGATGCTGCTAACGTGACACTACGACCAGAGACCCTTGGACGAAACTGTGTGCAATGCAATAATCGCAAATGGTGGTGTAAAAAACCCGTCAAAAAAGGTGCAAAAAGTTTGCGATGACGGATGCATCAACACGGTTCAGATTTTAGTTGCGTGTGCGATTCAGGGCGTACTGTTCAGTTCAGTTAACCGTTTTCGATGAATAGGAACAAAAGAAACGGGCAGCCAGATAAGGTGTGTGCGATGTACAGCATACGGTTCACTCGGATGAACTGTTTGTGATTAGGCAACACAAAAGAAACGGTCAGCCAGATCAAGGTGTGTGTGCGATGTACAACATACAGTTCACTCGGATGAACTGTTTGTGATTAGGCAACACAAAATAAACGGTCAACCAGATCAAGGTGTGTGCGATGTAAGACATGCGGTTCACCCGGATGAACTGTTTGCGTTGAGACAAGAGAACATAAACGGTTCAATATAACAAATACCATAAATATTGCAAGGTTCAAATTCAAAGATTACAACACCCAAATTCAAACATTGCAAGCTGCATCATTTCTGAAAAGGGTTCAGCCGCTGATAAGTCATGTATGGGTTTGACACAATGATTTCCAATTGCTTTGCCATATGTTCTTCCCATATGAAGTTTGGCATTTTTGGAGGCATTTCCATTCAATAGTACCATCCGGCTCTGATGATCATACCATTGATCTTTCCTAATTAAATGTGTGTTCAACCTCAGTACACTCGGCACCTTTGCTCTGGCAAGAAAGAACTTGGCGAGTGTAATCTCTGGTGGGGTCCCTCGGTAGGAGTTCAAAGTAATATCTGAGAGATGCAGATCCAGGCATTTGATGTGATTGTCGTTATAAATATCATCCATCGGGCCTAATATGCACTGCAAAAGAAGAGAACGTGTTAGTGCCTACATTCAGTTTTGAACACTTCTACACGCCCATTTGGTTTGCAGGATTGGTAAAATGCACCAACGTGCCATCTTCGATCTGGCATGATTAACATGGGCATTTGATTACAATCTAGAAACATGTAGCCTTCTTCACAAGAGGTTGGATTGGATGAAAAATTCCCTAAGAAAACTAGTACAGATGAATCCAAAGGAGAAATTCTTATGGACGATTGTAACCATATGAATGAAGCAACCAATATGGGGTGGGGGTGTATGTCCTAAAATCATCCAAAATTCCTTCAAAAATAATAGTACATTGTCATTGTGAACTTGGGAAAAGGTGCAAAAAATTGAACTCCCTTATGGTTAACATTTAACAGGAAAGGAACGTCACCTCGATATACAACTTCTTCACGCATGGAAAGCATCTCAGGCAACTGAAAACTTGGTTCAGGTTGGGGACGACAGATTCTAGTGCCAAGACCTTCACTATGGCCAGAGTCTGGGTGAAGCTTCGCTGGATGACAGACGAACATACATCTTCAAAACTAGTTATAACATTGATTTCAAGAAGGAGAGGTATATAAGGCGACTGTTGTACCTGAAAGTTGTAGTATTTGACAGACGAGTAGCCCACCACTTTCGATTTCGGCGCAGAAATGACATTGATTCTTGTTGGACCTTGTTGATCAACTACAAGTAATCTCTCAAGTGAAGGTGTGTCCTGGATGACCATATTGTGGTCCACCTTTTGTGATCTCTTGTTGCAGCACCAGCAACACACATAAATAGTGCGGAGAGTCCTGGAGGTGGTGTGAAAGGTACTCGACCAATTCATCGCCTGAAGACGAAGGAACTCGAGTGCAGTACAGCCGCAGAGCAGGCTCTCCATGTCATCCTTTGGGATGCGGACGGTGACGAGCTCGAGGTGCTTCGGTCGTGGTAGAAAAAGAGCAGGCGCGTCATTAAGGGGGGGAATGGTAGTTCATGAACTTGGCGAGGCACAGCGTGGGCGCGAAGCGGAGCGCGAACGTTGCTAGCAAGCTCATATGCCCATCATAACTTAGCTTCTCTAACTGATCTATGGTGCGGGGTCGGAATCACTCGTCAAGCTTGGCTCACTCCTTGCCATTGGAACGGAACTTTCCCGTGATAAGGCCTTTGATTGGGCCATGGTGACTGCCGAGGATCTGGGAGAATGCATCCAAGCTTTGGCGATAGCCATGGCAGAGCTTGTGGGCGTGGAGGAGGTCGACAGGGGTGCGGAGCCATAGGGTGCGCCACCCCCGGGAAACTGCGGCTGTCCTCACTCGATTTCTGATTTGGAGGAGGGATATGATGACTATCAAAATATCATCGGGGAGGTTGTTGATGAAGTCTAGGCCTGCTGGAGTCGCTTGCGGTTCTTTCTCGACCCGCCTCCACTTGTTGGCAGCCTCGTTCTCCACCTCATCGGCAGGGACGGGAACCTCTATCTCCATATTCACGTCGTGCTCCGGTGATTTAGTAGGCCCGGCGTCGCCACTCCCTCCGATGGGGCGCTTCGGCGGCATCCTCGTACACTGACAGCTTTGAGGACTCAGAGCAGTATCGAGGATGCGGGCGGAGAGGATGTGTGGCGAGGATGGGGGTGCGGCCGCTCGGCGGCGCCACGAATATAGACTAGTAGGAGCGAGGCCGGCGGCGGTCCAAGGCTGTCTCGCCTCCCGGTGAGAACGAGTGCTTAATCTCTAGTATGAATGAAATATATGCTTAATTACTGAATTTTAGTTGCAAAAAGTAGATGGTGATATTGATTTTTAGCTGCATATTTTGACAAATCGCAGTGTGTCTTGGCTTAGCGCCGAAGTCTGGATTTAATTTGCATACCGTAATCTGAACCATTTGCGTTGAAGAGATGCACAAATCCTGCATTGAACAGCTTGTACGCTTCCTGCTGAGCCTGCGCACCGGACTGCGGTCGCACGCCTCCCGTTCAGTCAAGCAGCTGTCCACACGGCACCTCCTATAGCCCTTAAAACCAAGACACGTGGCGTCACATGAATGGTTAACTGAACGCACACAGTTTGAATTATACGAACGTTTGAGATACTAAAGTGGCAGCTATTTTTTTTAAATGCCTTTGTTGGTTGTCATTATTCGGGTGCGTCTTCTCTCAAAATGGACACGAAAAATACCACAGCATGTCGGGTGCCCTTCCATGATAGCATGCCAAGTTTCATGAATTTCAGACGATTTTTGGATTTACTATAATTTAAAAACCAGGCATCTCAATGTTTTGCCGGCAATCAACGGTGCCCTGGTATTTGAAATTCAATCCCATTTATTGCATGGGACATAAGCATGCACCCAAGGACACAAATTTGATTTTTCAACCAATTTATATGCAATGGAGCATAAGCATGTAGTTCAAATTTGAATTATGCACATAAATGCATTGAAAACTCGGTTAATGCATAAAAATGTCCAAACGAACTCCGAAAAATCACAAAAATTCACACAACACTCCTGTTGTTCTATGTTGACACGAGAAAAAAACTTGAAAGCAATAAGAGGCAATGGATATCGTTTCGTCCCCAAATGTGGGACGTTCCCTACCGAAAACCATCATGCTTGTTGTGAGAAGCTCCGGCTTGTGAGAAGCATATACCCAAACCTGCCCAAATGGGACAAAATTTGTACAACGGCATGTTGATGCCGCTACATGATAGCATGCCAAGTTTCATGAATTTCAGACAAGTTTTGGATTTACTAGAATTTAAAAACCAGTCATCTCATTGTTTTGCCGCCAATCAATGGTGCCCTGGTGTTTGAAATTCATTCCCATTTCTTGCATTGGACCTAAGCATGCACCCAACCCACGGACACAGATTTGATTTTTCAATGAATTTATATGCACTGGAGAATGCGCATGTAGTTCAAATTTGAGTTATGCACATAAATGCATTGAAAATTTACTTAATGCATAAAAATGTCCAAACGAACCCCGAAAAATCACAAAAATTCACACAACACTCATGTTGTTCTATGTTGACACGAGAAAAAACTTGAAAGCAATAAGAGGCAATGGATATCGTTTCGTCCCCAAAGGTGGGACGTTCCCTACCGAAAACCATCATGCTTGTTGTGAGAAGCTCCGGTTTGTCAGAAGCATATACCCAAACCTGCCCCAAATGGGACAAAATTTGTACCACGACATGTTGATGCCTCTCCATGATAGCATGCCAAGTTTCATAAATTTCAGACGAGTTTTGGATTTACTAGAATTTAAAAACCAGGCATCTCACTGTTTTGCCGGCAATGAACGGTGCCATGGTGTTTGAAATTCATTCCCATTTCTTGCATGGAACCGAAGTATGCACCCAAGGACAAAGATTTGATTTTTCAACGAATTTATATGCACTGGAGCACGCGCATGTAGTTCAAATTTGAATTATGCACATAAATGCATTCAAAACTCACTTAGTGCATAAATATGTCCAAACGAACCCCGAAAAATCACAAAAAATCACACAACACTCCTGTTGTTCTGTGTTGACATGAGAAAAAAACTTGAAAGCAATAAGAGGCAATGGATATCGTTTCGTCCCCAAAGGTGGGATGTTCCCTACCGAAAATCATCATGCTTGTTGTGCGAAGCTCCGGTTTGTGAGAAGCATATACCCAAACCTGCCCCAAATGGGACAAAATTGGTACCACGGCATGTTGATGCCGCTCCATGATAGCATGCCAAGTTTCATGAATTTCAGACGAGTTTTGGATTTACTAGAATTTAAACACCAGGCATCTCACTGTTTTGCCGGCAATCAACGGTGCCATGGTGTTTGAAATTCATTCTCATTTCTTGCATGGGACCTAAGCATGCACCCAAGGACAAAGATTTGATTTTTCAACGAATTTATATGCACTGGAGCATGTGCATGTAGTTCCAATTTGAATTATGCACATAAATGCATTGAAAATTCACTTAATGCATAAAAATGTCCAAACGAACCTTGAATAATTCCAATTCTTTTATGATCACTGCAGATAAAAGGTCTAGTAATTCAAACACCGTCCATCGCCGCTGTGACCCCATTATGTAATTCAAATCAAGATCAAAAATCAAGAAGATCCCACACAGTTTATTATAACCAACCGTGTGAGATGCAGCACAAAATATAGTCGGACCGTGTCTAAATAATGGACCGTGTCTAATGACACTTTGCGCGCCAGTTTTTTGGCTGAAGCGATTCCAAATTTTTGGCTTGCGCGGAAATATCTACTGATGACCCACAAGTATAGGGGATCTATCGTAGTCCTTTCGATAAGTAAGAGTGTCGAACCCAACGAGGAGCAAAAGGAAATGAAGCGGTTTTCAGTAAGGTATTCTATGCACGCACTGAAATTATCGGTAACAGATAGTTTTGTGATAAGGTAATTTGTAACGGGTAACAAGTAACTAAAGTAAATAAGGTGTAGCAAGGTGGCCCAATCCTTTTTGTAGCAAAGGACAAGCCTGGATAAACTCTTATATAGAGGAAAACGCTCCCGAGGACACATGGGAATTATCGTCAAGCTAGTTTTCATCACGCTCATATGATTCGCGTTCGTTACTTTGATAATTTGAAATGTGGGTAGACCGGTGCTTGGGTACTGCTATTCCTTGGACAAGCATCCCACTGATGATTAACCCCTATTGCAGGCATCCGCAACTACAAAAGAAGTATTAAGGTAAACCTAACCGTAGCATGAAACATATGAATCCAAATCAGCCCCTTACGAAGCAACGCATAAACTAGGGTTTAAGCTTCTGTAACTCTAGCAACCCATCATCTACTAATTACTTCCCAATGCCTTCCTCTAGGCCCAAACAATGGTGAAGTTTCATGTAGTCGACGTTCACATAACACCACTAAAGGAAAGACAACATACATCTCATCAAAATATCGTATGAATACCAAATTCACATGACTACTTATAGCAAGATGACGGTGTCCTGGACTAGGGAGTACTCACCATGTCACCTCCCGATCTGTTAGATTGGGCCAAGGACCCCCATGACTGTATACTCATGGGCCAGTTCGGACAGCTGCCGCATACAAGGAAGATTCCACAAGACTTGGCGATCAAGGCAAGGACTCCTCCCCACCGGCGTATTCGGCTAGGACTCTTGTTATCCTAGGCCTCTGGTGCATTATATAAACCGAGTCCAGGCTAGTCGATAGATCATATACAACAATCATAATCATAGGCTAGCTTCTAGGGTTTAGCCTCTACGATCTCGTGGTAGATCAACTCTTGTAATACTCATATCATCAAGATCAATCTAGCAGGAAGTAGGGTATTACCACCATCGAGAGGGCCCGAACCTGGGTAAACATTCTGTCCCCCGCCTCCTGTTACCATCAATCCTAGATGCACAGTTCGGGACCCCCTACCCGAGATCCGCCGGTTTTGACACCGACATTGGTGCTTTCATTGAGAGTTCCGCTGTGTGATCAGCAAAAGGATCAATGGCTCGCCCGCAGGTCAACTGCGACGCCGGCATCTTCGTCGCTGACTCGACTAATCACCTTGGCTCGACCGAGGACCGCGCTCCATCTCCGATCGTCGTGTTCGGATGGGGGCCTTCATCAACATCAAATCCGATCTGTATCATGATCATATAGGAATCATCCATGGAGCTCGAGGGCTCAACGTCAACATTGCCCTCGGGCGGCCGTGCTGTTTTTCTGGACAGCGAACTTGTATCCACCGTCACCGCCTCCTCGTGCGTTGGTTTGACGATTGCTTCAATGGAATAGTGAGGAATTACGTCTACAACAGCCATGCAAAATTTCGTCGAGTTCCGATGGAGGAATCTCCGACAATCTACGATATACCGGAGCCCTGTTAAATCTGGACGGGAATCCGGACGAGTTTAGGGCGGGGTGTCCAGCTTCTAGCTCGGACGTCCTTTGGAAGATCCAACCGTTGATCGGCTGCAGAATTTCTATATCTACCACCCCTCAAAATTTCAGCTTGATCCGACCGTCCAAACTCCGGGAACCTTCCGATTAGTGCATCACTTTTCGGATCTGTTTTCTGCGTGAGAACGAATCCGACCCGAATTCATCTTTTCTATGAACGGGATTTCGGACATCCTTTTTGAAGGAATTTTTGTATGGGGTATTGTGTTTTGTTCCCAAACGCATCCCGCTAATTTTGAAGTCTTTTCCAATATGATCTTCACCACCGCGCTGGTGTCAAACCAGCCCGACAACGTCTACGGCTGCCGACCTGCGCTAGACACGTTGTCACTTTATTGAGCCGAGCTCAACTTCTTTGGATCATCATCTCGGCAAGCCGAACAAGAGTTTAGCATCGCGAAGGATAAATCATCACCAACATCTCCGCCCCACGGATTACACGGAGCGGGCACACTGGCATCGCCGCACGGTCACTTCATCAAGCCGGCATTGACCACGTCACGACCGGCATCGGTAGGGCCGCACTGTTGCTTCTTCAAGCCGATGTCCATCATGCCGACCTACTTCGACTCATCGGCTGACATCGAGGCTTCGACATCTCGGCTGGACCGGGGGCTTCGCCATCTCTTCATCAACCTACTCCGGAGACTTCGGTGTCACTAGCCGACCAGCTCCGTCACGTTAGCTGGACCGAGGGCTTTGCCTCGGCGAGCCAACCTTTGCCAGCATCGCCATGCCGTCGCTTTATCACCCATTAGGCAATGGGTGCGCGGATCGAGTCCCAATTTTGGGAATCACCTTTCTTCGGATTGCTACAACAAATAAACCAGGTGTTATTAATCCTAGTATTTTTTGCTTGTTTGGGTTCATTTTTTCCATTGAATTATTACTCTGGTTTGTCCATCATATGTACACAGGTCTATCAAATGGTGGCGCGATTAACGACGATGCCGCATGGTGGTTCGGTCCGGCTCGTACATAGTCCGTGACGCCGCATCCGAACTCGGATCGACCTGTGAATTCAGGCTTTGCCACACCTTTACCACATCACGCCGACGCCCTGCATCGACATTGACTTCAGCGCCAAGCCATATTTCTTTTATTACTCACTTTGTGAAAGTGCTAGTTATCGACTAGAGGGGGGGGTGAATAGGCGATTTTTATGAAAGTCTTCAAAACACGGATGTTTCAAAGACAAACAACAGAAATGACCTAGTTGATATGCAGCGGAAGATAACAACAACAAGCAAGCCATAGTCAAGTATGCAATAATGTGAACGGACAAGACTAATAGCAGCTATGTAGTAAGGATCAGGATGGAAGATAGTATGAAGCCAACCAACAATAGAAGTCAAGCAGTGAGGTCAAACAGATAAGACATATAAGCAATGACTTCACGAAGACAAACTTAGGGTAAAGGAGGGAAGGGATAGAACTAGTCACTTGTTGAAGACACAGGATTTGTTGGACCAGTTCGATTCTTTGTGACAACTGTACATCTGGTTAGGGAGGCTGAGATTCAACTCGGAAGACCACGTCTTCACCTTATTCCCTTGAGCTAAGGACACACAGTCCTCGCCCAATCACTCTGGTAAGTCTTCAAGGTAGACTTCGAACCTTCATGACGACGCTCACCGGCAATCCACAATGACTCTTGGATGCTCGTAACGCGACGCCTAACCTGCCGGGGATTCACGGTCCTCAAGTGTAATAAGTCTTCAGGTCACATGACAGAAAACTTCATGATGCCTAACACTCTTTGGCTCGGGTGTTTTGGGCTTTGTCCTCGCAAGATTTTTCTCTCTCAAAGGCTTCGAGGTGGGTTGCTCTCAAACGACAAAAGTCGTGCACTAACTCTGAGCAGCCACGAATTTATGGTGTAGGGGTGGGCTATTTATAGCCACTAGGCAACCCGACCTGTTATGTCCGAAATGACCTCGGTCACTAAGGAACCGACACGTGTTCCAACGGTCGATTTCAAACACTCATGGCAACTTTACTTGGGCTACAAGCAAAGCTGACTCATCCACTCTGGATAAGTTTTGCTCTCATTGTCTTCGCTCAAGACATAGGATTTGGGTTGGGCATCACTTGACCATTTCGACTATGATCACTTGGATCCCACTTAACAAGACGGTGGTTCCTATGACTCAACAAAGAAGAAAAGGAAACAACGAAACGACACGCCTCCGGCCCATAGTCTTCACTCAATGTCTTCTCATGTCATAGTCTTCAATGTGAATATCTTCACATACCACCATTGTCTTCAATGTCTTCATACAGTTTTAGGGGTCGACTCCGGTAGGCAAACCAAATCAATGAGGGACACTACCTGCGCTATCCTGCAATTCTCACAAACGCATTAGTCCCTCAACCACATTTGTCGTCAATACTCCAAAACTAACTAGGGGTGGCACTAGATGCACTTACAATCTCCCCCTTTTTGGTGATTGATGACAAACTGGTTGAAGTTTTCAACGGGGATAAAATATGTGAAATTGTGAAGGATAGGGAATTGTCTTCATAAGTGGCAAAGGCTCCCCCTGAAGATGTGCATATAAGTAGTTTGCTTTTGGAATGCAAATGAACATGGCAGGTTGTACTTGTGGAGATCCTCTTCAACTTATGAAGATAATTCATCATGCATGAGATAATATAGCTAAGAGAATGACATGCATAATGAAAAATGGACGTCTGCAGAATGATCTAAGTGCGGAAGTTATCATCGCACATGTGGAATTTATCATCGCACCAGAGTAAAGCAAATAAGTAGCAGACGACCATCGAGTTTAAGTGTTACAACTCAAAGAACCAAATGTATCAAAACAGAGTTGTAAACACTAGGCAAAATATAGTGCAACCGCCCATATGAACCCGCTTGAAGACTATCAAACTCATATGCTTCTCCCCCTTTTGTCAGTAAGGACCAAAAAGGTTTGAAGACATGGAGCATCTACTCGTCCTCTTCTGAAGAAGATGAAGCAGGGCTGTCGTTGTTGGTTAGCGGTGCAGACGAGCTTGGTGCAGTGTTGATTCGTGCAGAAGTAGGGGGCGGTGAAGTAGCATCGGCTTCATCATCGATCACTCTGGCATTGACCGTTGCCGCGGAGGAAGAATAGTCAGAGTCTTCAAGAGATGGAGTTCACCGTAGGACTGCATTCCGTGGAGGAGTGGAGTCAAACTTGAAACGTTCAGTGAAGCCATCGCCTTGAAGATCAGCTTCAAGATCGAAAGGTGGTCAAACTCTTCCTTGACCGCTGACAAGTCTCGTGAGTGAAAAAGGCATTCTTGGTGGCAAGATTGCGAATGCGATTGACGTCCACCAAGAGGCTTTGCATTTGACGCTTTATCCAGGAGTGATGCTTATCTTGCTTTTGATGCAGCGCCACAAGAAGTTCTCGATCATTGAGGACTCGAGAGCGCTTCCGAGACCTTTGGCCAATTGTGCTCTCAGTGGCTTCAGTCCGTGCACGATGAGGCAGACGTGTGTTTCCAGCCAGGGGATAGACACGAGATACTGCTTGGACGCCTTCTATGGGTTGAGAGAAGCTGTGGTGATCTACATTCTGAAGACTGAGTGGCGTTTTGGCGGGCTCGGGGTATATGGCTTCAATGCATATATCAACCTCGGTAGAAAGATCGATGATTGCAGCAGAGGGTTGATAGTTGATAGCTGAGTGCATCTTAATGAGGCGCATGACCCATGGAGCATAGAACTTCGCACCAAACAGATCGATCCAGACGTAGCCAATTGCACGATGAAGAAATCTTGCGTGTTGAAGTCGATGCCATTGAGAATGTAGAAGACCAATGTCTTCATTGCTCCTTCAAGCTTTGCGAATGATGAATGCCCTTTGATTGGCCATAGAGTTCGCCTAATGATGTGATATATGGTATGAGGCGATACTCAAGGTCATCAACAAAGAAGTGTTGAGGGTATTCAGCGTCATGTGGAAGTGGCTTCATCATGCTCAAGATCGACTCATGTCGGGTTCTCGCTTATGAAATATGCTTTCAAGGAATCGCGGTGGAGTTGACATCCGTGTTCAAACAGCTCTCCGGGGTGGGTAGGCTGTGAGCTCAATGATGTCAAGAGCTTTGGCTTCATGATGGACATTCCTACCATCCACTCGAGAACCCATGTCTTCGTATCTCTGTTGTAGCCGGATGTGGAGTGTGGCAAAGAATTGAAGCACTAATTCTTCATTCCAAAGTGCTCTTTATGCATTACGGCCAAGCAGACTGCATCATGAAAGCAATCAAGTGCTTCTTCTAAGCACGGCAGTCCGCAATGGCTTCAATGTCGAGGCGCATATGAGGGAAAATGCGGCCTTGGTCATACAGAACATAGGAGTAATAGCTTCTTTGCTGATAGCTCCAGAACCGGTCAGATGAGATCCTTGGCCTTTTGTAGGGGTTCTTTGCACTGTCAAAGAAAGTATTGTGGGCTTTGAAGCCATTTGCATTGAAAGAACCAGTTGAGGTGGCAGTGCCTGGAAACCTTGGCAGTCTTAGCTTTGGCTTCTGGACTGGAGGCCTATGCGCAATATGATAGTCGAATTGAGGACCAGAGGCATGAGGCGGAGGGACCAGAACGGGCCATCTTACTGTGACTAGCTCGCCATAGTCGTATGCTTGCTCGATTGTGTAGGGCCTTGGTGGCGGGCTCGAGCGATGGCAAGAATCGAGGCTTGAGCTGCTCGCAGATGCTTCGGGAGCAGTTGCCTCATTGGCTTCAGGAGCAGTTGGGACAGGCTCCACATTGGCTTCAGCCATGACCACGTCATTGGCTTCATTGGTGTTGGAGGTGGCAGCCTCATTGTTTTCAACCTCCACTTGAGGAGCTGGAGGGTCGGGCACTGGCACGTTGATATCAGGTATGACTTCTTCAGTTACAGGGGGTGTAGGGACACGTTCTTCTTCTTCTTCTTGGGTGTCAACGGCTGATGCAGCCGGATTGTCTTCAGCAGCTTTAGCTTCAGACTCAGAGACGTTCACAGTGGGAGTGGCTTCTGAAAACACTTGACGTGCAACATGTTGGTGGTGCACTTCTCCTTCTGGAACGCTCGGAAGAGGCACTTGAGGCCTTTGACCTCTGCGAAGCCTGCGAAATGCTGGCGACGCCTTTGGAGATGGGGTTTCCTGGGCCTCAAAGTCTCCCTCTTCTTCTTGGTGTTGCTGTTGGGGAGTGACTTGTTGTTGGGGAGTACTGGAGGAGTCTTGTTGTTGCGGGCGATCAGCCCATGAAGCATCCTGAGCAATTGGCGTCAGAGCACGACCAATGCTGATGAGTTCGCTGTTAAATTTAACAGCGATGATACCACATTGTACTCGATTTGAGGAAGAACTTCATCATCTTCAACATTGTCATGGTGACCAATGTCTTCAGCAGTGAGGGATCAGCTGTGGAATATCTTCACTTCAGGAGCCTCTGTGGAAGCAGGCTCATGAACAGTCATGCGAAGTTTTTGGGTTGCAGACGCGGGACGAACCACAGAAATGGGTTCAACAATCAGGGGCTCTGTGGGAGCAGCCCGATTCTTCTTGGTCTTTAGCTTCTTCTTGGAGGGAGCAGCATGAGAGGCGTCAGAATTTTTCCTTTTTCTCGCTTCAGCCTCGGCAGCCCTCGTCTTTTTCATTCGTAAGCAGTTGACCGTACCTTTGGCTTCGAGCTACCATGCTGCTTGGGAAGACTATGCGGGCTCTTCCTGCCTTGAAGGTGCAGCTTGGTCATTGAAGACTTCTTTTCTTTGCAGCCATCCAGGGTCGATGCCGGGACAGCCAAGTGCCTTGCGCTTCTCAAATTTCATTGTAGGCAAGCACACACTTGTCACCAAAGCCTTCATGCGCTCGCGAGAGCCTCCGCTTCTTCACGCTTCTTGAGAAAGTTTTTTTGGTCGTGCAGCAAGACCTTGAAGTTTTCACGTCTTGCACGCTGAGTGCAGCCATATGCTTCTTGAACTGAGCCTTTTCATAGTCAATCTTGTGCTTCAGTTCAACAATTCCCTGAGCTAGAGCTAGCTCAGAAGCAATGGCGCCGTTGAAAGAGACGCTGAGGCCAATTGGAAGTTGCAGATCTTCAAAGCTGATGTTTGGTGTATCAAACCATTCATCAATGAAGTGATGGATGATTGCCACATCAAATAGAGGCAAGTTGTTGAAGATTTCTGCCTCTTCTTTGCTCTTGATAAGCTGCTCAAGGGCATCATCTGCAAGATCATCATCACTTGACAGATCAATGTGCTCTTCACGCAGAATTGCAGCAGGAGTCAGTGTCAGTTCAGTATTCTTGACACTTTTATTTTTCTTCTCCGTCTTCTTGGAGATGCGGGATTGATCTCGGGCGTAATCGCTTCGTGGAGGTGCGATGGCGATGGCTTCACACGTGAAGCTTTTGGAGGAGCAGCTGACTTTGGAGCCTTGACTTTCTTAAGCTTCTGCGGCTTTGGAGCAGGAGCAGGAGCTGGAGCTGGGGCTTCATCAGAATCAGCCTCGTCATCAGAGTGATCCACTTTGGCACCTTGGACCAAGATATAAGTGATGAGGCCATCAAGGTTCGAAAAGGGGCCGATGACGTTGGGTTCAGTGTCACGTGAGCCGTCAGCACGGGGAGCAGAGGGACCAGGGTTGAAGTCTAATCCCAATGACTTCTTGTTCTCCTTTGCAGAAGCCTTTGCGTGCTGGAAGTTGCGCTTGAAGAGATTGTCATCACGACACCAGAGCAAAGACGTCGGGTCGGCATTTTCAGGCTGTGGTCCACGGACCATGCAAGGATAGAAACCTTGTGCAATAGCTTCAGCCATGTTCTTGGGAGGAAGGCCTCGAAACAGAATGTCACCCCAAGGGCTTCTGATGGCATTCTTCTCGGCATATTCTTGTGTGTCAAAATTGTACTTGAACCACTGTTCAGCCCAATAGCGTCGAATCCATTGGATTTGTGTCTTGCGCTGATTGTAAGTCTCTTCAGGATCTGTCTTGTACAACTCTGCCGCCCTTCCTGACCGATTTATCTGTAGCCATGAGCTTCAAACTGAATGGCTTCACAATCAAAGGCTTCAAAGGCTTGCGTTTGGTTGATGAGCGAGAACGGCCGGGAGAGTTGGTTTGATGTTGTAAGAATTCGCAAACGAATGCAGACTATGAGAACCAAGGATTCTCCCATGGACATGTACTGTGATAAAGATTAGAGATGCAAAGGAAGGGAAGAGGTCATATGCATTCTCAGAAGATTTTGAAGATAAATCGGTTTGAAGACATTGACCTCATGACGCGAAGACATTCACTTATACGCTGAGAGTTGGTTCCAGATTTGTACGAATCCGTGAATAAGTACAAGTGAGAAATCTAACTAGTTGTGAAGCTTAAGTGAATATACTAAGCAGTACAAGATGCAGACAGAATAGATCTAACTTTGTATGGGCAGAAACCATTTTTGGCAAGTATGATGAATCTTGAAGATCAAAAAGATGGTAAAAATGGAGATATATCTACCGCTTCGAAGAACTGCTAGACGGAAGGAAAGGAGGCCAAGCAGTTCAGTCCACCGTGCCCTAACTTGGTGACGGAGGACACCTACGGCGGCGGCGGAGATGAAGATGTTCGCGGCCGGCGTGAGGACGGTGTCGGAGAAGTCGCGGCAGCTAAGCGCTTCGTCGCCGGCGTCGTCGAGAGCTAGCGCTGGCGCTAGGGTTTTGACGAGGTGGAGAGGTGGAAGAAGAGTTTCTTTACCGCAAGGGACAGGTATTTATAACGAGGTGTGAGGTGCAGCGCAATTACTCAGGTCCCCCTGGCGGTTCACATCTGAGGGGCACGTGGCACGCATGCAACATGCAATGAGTTATCCCACGTTCCCACGCCCGCCCGGTTTGTCGGATGGTCGTTCCGGCTTCTCCGGAGTTCAACAGTAATGATGAATCATTTAAAATAGACTTAAAGTTTGTCTCTGTGTCTTCTGCTGACAAGGACGCAGAGAAGACATTCGAGAGTTTCAGTAGAATGCATATGATTTGGACAGATAGAGTTTGATATAGAAAGCATAGAGAGATTTGGGGTCCGATCACATTCACTTAGTTCAAAAGATTCAACTTGAAGACATAGCTATAAGTGAATGCTATAGAGGACAGATATATATATATATATATATATATATATATATATATATATATATATATATATATATATATATATATATATATCATGAACCAAATCATCATAGTGAAGAAAGTCATGAAAATAGGTTGATAGTCAAATCAAATGCTAATAGCTTCAAGAAATAACGCCATGAGTGAAACACTTCAAACAAATAAATTGGTGGTGGCGTTACCCAATCAGATAGGAAGTATTAGACCCGGACACGGCGCACAATTATCGTGGCGCCAAGTCAAATTCACGTTAATGTATTCACACACGAATGTAAGTCTTCATTGATTGAAGATATCGTTACTTCGTGTGTTGCACATCTAAGTCATCAACATGCATAAGTGTTAGGATGTGTGCTTGATCACAGGACATTTGAGGATTCCAAGATATTTAGCTCACACCGTAACTTGCAAAACCTTTTCTCATCCAAGGGCTTTGTGAAGATATCGCCGCTTGCTCTTCAAAGTGTTGACGGAATGATGTCAATATCTTTCTTCATGACATGATCCCCGAGAAAATGATGACGAATTTCAATGTGCTTTGTCTTCGAAAGTGGACTGGATTGTTGGCAATCTTGATGGCGCTTTCGTTGTCGCAGAAAAGAGGTACTTGTGTCAGATTGATGCCATAGTCCTTGAGAGTTTGCTTCATCCATAGAAGCTGAGCACAACAAGATCCAGCAGCAATGTATTCAGATTCAGCAGTTGAGAGTGACACACAGTTCTGCTTCTTTGAAGACCAACAGACGAGTGATCGTCCCATAAAGTGACATGTGCCTGATGTAGACTTGCGATCCACCTTGTCACCAGCATAATCAGCATCCGAAAATCCAACTAAATCAAATTTTGAGCCCTTTGGATACCATAATTCGAGTGTTGGGGTGTGAGCCAAATATCGAAGAATTCGCTTCACAGCTAGGTGATGCGATTCTTTTGGTGCCGCTTGGAATCGAGCACACATGCAAACACTAAGAATAATATCTGGCCTAGATGCACATAGGTAAAGTAAGGAACCAATCATGGAGCGGTATATCTTTTGATCGAACTCTTTACCACTGTCGTCGGGACCCAAGTGGTGTTTGGATGGCATTGGCGTCGTGTATCCTTTACATTCTTGCATTCCAAACTTCTTCAGACAATCTTGGAGGTATTTTTCTTGAGATATAAAGATGCCATTCCTTTGTCGATTTAATTTTAAGACCAAGGAAGAACTTGAGCTCTCCCATCATGGACATCGATATTGTTCTTGCATCATGTATCCAAATTCATCACTATACTTCGGTTGGTGCAGCCAAGATAATGTCATCCACATACATTTGGCATACAAACAGTTCACCATCATATGTCTTCGTGAAGAGTGTGGGATCAAGGGATCCAGGTTTGAAGCCTTTGCTCTTCGTGAAGTCTTTGATTGTATCATACCAAAGCGAGGAGCTTGTTTGAGGCCATACTGATTGCTTTATTTAGCTTGTACACCATATCGGGATGTTTTGGATCTTCAAAGCCGGTGGTTGAGCGACATATACTTCTTCTTCAATCTTGCCGTTGAGAAATGCACTCTTCACATCCATTTGATAGAGCAAGATGTTGTGGTGGTTAGAATAGGCTAGTAGCATGCGAATAGCTTCAAGCCTAGCTACAGGAGCAAATGTTTCATCGAAGTCAATTCCTTCAACTTGAGTATATCCTTGAGCCACAAGCCTTGCTTTGTTTCTGACGACTTGACCATGCTCATATTGCTTGTTTCGATATATCCATTTGGTGCCAATAATGTTATGCTTGCGAGGGTCAGGACGCTTGACAAGTTCCCAAACATTATTCAGCTTGAACTGTTGAAGTTCTTCTTGCATAGCTTGAATCCATTCTGGTTCCATAAAAGCTTCAACAACTTTCTTGGGTTCTCGTATTGATACAAAGGAAAAGTGCCCACAGAAATTTGCTAGCTAGGTTGCTCTTGAGCGAGTAAGCGGACCAGGTGCATTGATGCTATCGATTATCTTCTCAATCTGTACTTCATTTGCAACTCGAGGATGAACTGGACGAAGATTTTGCTCATGCTGATCATTGTCATCATTGGGAGGATTGTCTTCAGGCTGAGCATTGTCTTCAGGCTGGTTAGGTGCAGAAATGATAAGTTCCTCTTCAGGCTGTGCTTCAGAAGGCATGATTTCACCAGTTCCCATCAGCTTGATAGATTCGCTGGGCGGAGCTTCGTCTAGTGTGGTTGGCAGGAACTCTCTTTGTGAACCATTGGTTTCATCAAATCGCACATCTACAGTTTCGACGATTTTGTAGAGATAGACATTGAAGACTCAGAAGAGTGTGAATCCTTTCCAGAATCGAGCATGAAGCCTTCGTGAGCTTTGGGTTCAAATTTTGACTTGTGATGAGGATCCTTGATCCAAGACTTAACCCCAAATACTCAAGTAATCGACATTTGGCTTCTTGCCAAGAAGGAGCTCATAGGATGTTTTGTTCAAGCTTATGGATATAAACACGATTGATGACGTGGCAAGTCTGTATCAATGGCTTCAGCCGAACTTTCTTGGTGTCTTGTACTGTCGAGCATTGTTCGAGCCATCTCAATGAGGGTTCTGTTCTTGCGCCCACGATGCCATTTTGCTGGGGTGTGTATGGAGCAGAGAACTCATGAGTGATTCCCATGGTATCCAAATAAAAATCAAGTCCGGTGTTCTTGAATTCAGTGCCGTTATCACTTCTGATATGCTTGATCTTGACGCCATAATTGTTCATTGCTCGATTGGCAAATCGTCTCAAGACATCTTGCACTTGGTCTTGTAGAGAATTATGTGCACCCATGTGTATCTTGAGTAGTCATCAACAATGACGAAGCCATAGAGACAAGCAGTTGTTGTGAGGGTAGAGTAATGAGTAGGGCCAAACAAATCCATGTGAAGCAGCTCAAGGGTTGAGATGTCGCCATGATTGTCTTCGAGGGTGCTTTGCCCTAGTCATCTTTCCAGCTTCGCAGCACCACACAAATGATCCTTCTTGAACTTGACGCCTTCGATGCCTATGACATGCTTCTTCTTGGCGAGTGTGTGTAAGTTCCTCATTCCAAGAAGCCCCACCTCCGATGCCGAGCCAGATTCAAGCTTTTGCAAGAAGACATACGACAAGTTGTGGACCTGCCGAGAAATCTACCATGTATAGATCATCTTTCCTATACCCTTCAAAGACTAGAGACTTGTCGATTCCATTAGTACAAGGCAACGATATTTTCCAAATATCACAATCATGTTCAAGTCACAAAGCATTGAGATGACATCAAGTTGAAACCAAGGATTCAACAAGCATCACTTTATCCATGTGTTGATCCTTTGAGATTGCAACTCTACCTAGACCCAATACCTTGCTTTTACCAAAGGTCACCAAATGTGATGTGACTCTTGTCCGATGGACGAAGGTTGAGTCCATGAGAAGACTTGATCACCAATCATATGATTAGTGCATCCACCGTCCATAATCCATTCTCAAGCATGAGGTGTCATACCCACAAGATGCTTAGGGGATAGGCTTCACCAAGAGCATTGTGAAGCATAAACATTTGACGGGCAAGTGGATTATTGAAGCTTAAATCAAGATTAGGACTGATAGGATGAATGGCAAACGATTCAGGAACAAAATACATAATGAGACCATTTGGGCATTTGATCTTGTGCCCTACAAGATGTTTTAGGTCCCCAGCAATAGCATCAGATGCCTTTGGTTTTCGGTTGGAGACCCTTTCCTGCAAAAGAGAGTTAATTCTTCTTAACCACCCACATATTCAGGGGTGGCTTAGAAGCAATGAGTCTAAGTGCAGCATCTGAGAATTTCGGCTTTGGAGCCCTAGCAAATAGCCTTGCAGGAGATGAGTGATACTCATATGAATAAGCAGAAAAGTTCTTAGTTCTAAGAACATAGCGGTTTGAGGACACACGCTCATATTCATAAATTTGAGTACTGTTTCCCTGCAAAACATTGGCGTTAGGGTGACTCAAGTGAGTCCTCTGTCTGTATGAAGCCTTTGGACCATCTGACGCCTTTGGTTTGGGGTTTGTCTTCTTCCCAGGTGGTGTCATGATGACTTTCACTGGAAGATTCTCAAGACAGCTTTTGGGAACCCAGATCTTCTTAATAGGCGGTCCATTCCTGCAGTTAGTACCAATATACCTGGCAAACACTTCACCATTCTGATTCATGAACAACTTATAGTTTGCATCAAAGGATTCATCAATGATAATAGGGTTAGCAGGTAAAGCGGATAAGGTGGATGGATCCTTTCAAGGTCCCTTTGTAGCAACCCTTGTGGTTTTGGGATACCGCTCAGCTTCAAGTAGGAACCATCAACATTCATTTTCCTCTCAACCCAACACCCTCTTTCCTAGGGTTTCGGTTCGAATCTGCTTTTGAGGACATCGCAGTGTCGATGCCCTTCGCACTTTTATACATCCTGTTTCAAGCAATGTCTTCAACCTAGCATTTTCATCAAGAATGGCAAGTGGTATCCTCCGCAAAGGGGTTAGTAACCACATTGGTAGTTGAAGACAATGCAACGAGAGCAGCAGTTGAACATTCAGCAAATGAGGTAGTGATATCACGCCAAGACATTTTAGACATGGTGGTTCAAATCCTCCCGAGCGGAACTGATCCATTGGAGCGAAATGACTCGTTCTCTTTTTGAAGATCTTCATGAGCCGCTCTCAATTTCTCAAGCTCTTGCTTCCTTTGAAGATAATCATAAGAGAGCCTTTCATGAGTAGTTGATAGCGTTTCATGACGACTTTCAAGTTCTTGGTACTTAGCATGAAGATTTTTAATGTCTTGAACTAAGGATTGTGAACGTGTCATTTCCGCGTCCAACAATGTGTCATCGCTTTTGTCTAACAGTTTTTGAGTATGTTCCATAGCTCTTTGTTGTTCAGTTGCAATTTTAGCAAGTGTTTTGTAGCTGGGTTTGATTCACAATCGAGTCATCTTCACTTGAAGTTTGAAAGTAGGCATCACGTGATTTTACCTTGGCACCGTGTGCCATGAAGGAGTAGGTGGGAGCAGGTCGCCCTTGTCATCGCCTTCAGCGTTGGTGTAGAAGTCATTGTCTTGATGTTGAAGATGGACTTGGCAACATAGGCTGTGGCTAAAGCCGACTTGCAACGCCTGGTCGGACTCCTCTTCGATTCCACCTCCACTTCCTCGTATGCACTCCTCCTCTGAATCCATTTCCTTGCCAACAAAAGCACGAGCCTTGCCACATGAGCTCTTCTTATGCTTTGAAGACTTTGATGAAGACTTGGAAGAAGACTTTGAAGATTTCTTCTTTTTCTTGTCATCAGAATCATATTCCTTGCTCTTCTTCTTCTTCTTCTCATTGTCCCACAGTGGACACTCGTAGATATAGTGTCCAGCTTTTCTTGCACTTGTGATGTGTTCTCTTCTTGTAGTCTTGAGTGGAAGCTTCATCATTTCTTGAGCTGGATCGTGAAGACTTTCTCAAGCCTTTCTTCCTAGTGAACTTCGGAACTTCTTCACAAGCATAGCAAGTTCCTATCCAATGTCTTCGAGGATCATCGTAACCGCAATGATTCTTCTTCGATGAGGAAACAACTTTTGCCTTCAAAGCGAGTTCGCCATAGATTGGACCATAGATGTCTCTTTTCTCAGATAGCTGGAACTCATGTGTGTTGAGCCTCTCAAGTATATCGACGGATCGAGTGTCTTGAAGTCAGGACGTTCTTGTATCATGAGGGCAAGGGTGTCAAAAGAGCTGTCAAGTGATCTTAGTAGTGTCTTGACGATTTCATGCTTGGTGACCTCAGTGGCGCCGAGAGCATGAAGCTCATTTGTGATTTTAGTGAGGCGATCAAATGTGAGCTGGACATTTTCATTGTCGTTTCTCTTGAAGCGGTTGAAGAGGTTGCGAAGAACACTGATTCTTTGATCTCTCTGGGTTGAGACGCTTCGTTGACCTTGGATAGTCAGTCCTGCACTAGCTTCGATGTTTCAGAGCACTCACACGGCCATACTGTCCTTTGGTCGATGACCACGATGATGTTCTTTGTAGTGGAGTCCAGCTTGAATGAACTTCTTGACATCGAGGGGTGACACCTTCACAGATTTAGGAACGCCGTTCTTGACGACATACCGTAGGTCGACATCATCGGCTTCAAGATGCATGCGCATCTTATTCTTCCAAAGAGGGATAGTCGGCCCATCGAACACGGGCAAGCAGCGGAGACCTTGATTATCCCCGCAATGACATAGCTAAAACTCCGGTGGTTAAATCAATCACACGTAACAAGGGAGTACCTTGCTCTGATACCAATTGAAAGTGCTAGTTATCGACTAGAGGTGGGGGTGAATAGGCGATTTTTATGAAACTTCAAGACACGGATGTTTCGAAGACAAACAACAGAAATGACCTAGTTGATATGCAGCGGAAGATAACTACAACAAGCAAGCCATAGTCAAGTATGCAATAATGTGAATGGACAAGATTAATAGCAGCTATGTTGTAAGGATCAGGATGGAAGATAGTATGAAGCCAACCAACAATAGAAGTCAAGCAGTGAAGTCAAACAGATAAGACATGTAAGCAATGACTTCACGAAGACAAACTTAGGGTAAAGGAGGGAAGGGATAGAACCAGTCACTTGATGAAGACACATGATTTGTTGGACCAGTTCCAGTTGCTGTGACAACTATACATCTGGTTAGGGAGGCTGAGATTCAACTCAGAAGACCGCGTCTTCACCTTATTCCCCTTGAGCTAAGGACACACAGTCCTCGCCCAATCACTCTGGTAAGTCTTCAAGGTACACTTCCGAACCTTCACAGACGATGTTCACCGCAATCCACAATGACTCTTGGATGCTCAGAACGCGACGCCTAACCGGCCGGAGGATTCACGGTCCTCAAGTGTAATAAGTCTTCGTGTCACATGACAGAAAACTTGATGATGCCTAACACTCTTTGGCTCGGGTGTTTTGGGCTTTTTCCTCGCAAGGATTTCTCTCTCAAAGGCTTCGAGGTGGGTTGCTCTCAAACGACAAAAGCCGTGCACTAACTCTCGAGCAGCCACGAATTTATGGTGTAGGGGTGGGCTATTTATAGCCACTAGGCAACCCGACCTGTTATGTCCGAAATGACCCCGGTCACTATGGAACCGACACGTGTTCCAACGGTCGATTTCAAACACTCATGGCAACTTTACTTGGCTACAAGCAAAGCTGACTCATCCAGCTGGATAAGTTTTGCTCTCATTGTCTTCGTCAAGACATAGGATTTGGTTTGAGCATCACTTCACCATTCCGACTATGATCACTTGGACCCCACTTAACAATACGGTGGTTCCTATGACTCAACAAAGAAGAAAAGGAAACAACGAAACGACACGTCTTTCAAGGCCCATAGTCTTCACTCAATGTCTTCTCATGTCATAGTCTTCAATGTGAATATCTTCACTTACCACCATTGTCTTCAATGTCTTCATACATTTTAGGGTCGACTCGTAGGCAAACCAATCAATGAGGGACACTACCTGCGTTATCCCGCAATTCTCACAAACGCATTAGTCCCTCAACCACATTTGTCGTCAATACTCCAAAACCAACTAGGGGTGGCACTAGATGTTCGGCTAGGGAGTAAAGGGAGCACCTCTGCGATTTTGACGATCGGGTCATCCGAGCCGGACCTCAGACTGGGTGAAGCCGAAAACTAGAACTCTTATTGTTTTCAATTATGGTCGGCACACAACGGAACTCATGAGTACAAAAAATCTATTGCACAAGTCTCATAGTAACAATGAGCACCGAAGAAAGGTATCGGTGGGGGTACTATTTTCTTCAAGAAGCTTCTTACACTTCGCCAAGAATATAGCATAAGTTCCCTGAGCGGCGCTTTTGTGCGTTACAGCCTTATGGCCTGATTGCTGGTTATCGGAAACACCGCTGATATTCTCGGATGTGGAGTACATAAGACTTTTCGTCCTTGACCGAAGAGGGAGAAGCCGACGGCCGTTAAGACGCTGTTTAAAGTTCGGGTGAACATGTGATATGATACAAGTACTTGGTACATACGATCACTATACATAAAAATTCTTTTACCCAAGTCACTTGGGGGCTCTTAAATTTATATGAGTCGTTTTATCATAAATGGTTTCTTCCTAGTCGTTGCAAAGTCTTTTTCTATCACTCCTTTTTTGACGCGAGTGTGTGGTCAATAGCCGGGTAGCCTGATTTCTCTCTCAAGCCGCTCGAGTTTTAGTTTGCTAAACTGGCCTAATGAGAAACACCCCGCCTTCGGGATAGGGAGGTTGAAACCGAAGGCTGACCCGCTTGAAGTCTTGAGATAGGATGTGTCATGTTAAAGTACGACATAAGCATTGTTTTTCTCTAAGACCAATTTTTTGGATTGGCACCGAACACTTGATCTAGTTCAGACATCAAGTTTTTACTGCAGTTTTTTGATTTTCCAAGCCTATGGCACTTTTAAACTATTTTGTGTGTTTACAGCATAAGTCTCGTAGTGCAACGCCGGACACCTTCAGAGATTCGGCAAAAACATTCTCAGATATTGCTATATATGCATCGGTTTCGAATTGTGTCTTTGGTCAATAGTTGGGTTGCCCGGCTCCTGTGCTTGCCTCCTACGTTCCGCTTTGTTCGGCTAGGTGTGCAAAGGGAGAACCACTGCGATTGTGCTTCCAGCTCGCATGGTTACGCACCTCAGTGGAGAAATCCGAGAACTGACTGTCACAATAAGCGTAAACTAGTCAGCGATCCGATGACTATGCTAAATGATGGGCCATTCATAACATTGGACGAAGTGTTTACGGCTTGACCTCGACTGTCGCCGAACACTAACCGGGGGCTCGTAGCTAGCTTCCCCAATTTACAACTCCTATGACTAAGTGAAAGTTATAAAGCCCGCATATCTGATTGCCTCGTTTCTGCTTTCTGCTAACACAACCGCCTTCGGGCACCGAGACGTCGGCTAAGGGTTGTCTTGTTATTGCGGAAACACCCTGCGTAGTATCTACAAAGGGGTAGAAGCCAACGATGGGCCACTTTCAACTGATAAACAGTTGCAACGGAGTCAAAATAAATATAGAATTTGGGAACTTTCCCCGAACTAACTCCTCAATATTTTTCTCCTGCATTGATCGGAGGTGAGGTTTCATGATCATGGTTGGCATGACAACCCAAAGAAAGGAACCGATAGCAGGACTATTTTCTTTGGAAGATGTTCCTTACATTAAATTGTAATACAACATATCTCTCTGCGTACCTTTGTTTATAAAACCGTATGGCCGGTGTCGGTGTCAAAACCGGCGAATCTCGGGTAGGGGGTCCCGAACTGTGCGTCTAGGCGGATGGTAACAGGAGACAAGGGACACGATGTTTTACCCAGGTTCAGGCCCTCTTGATGGAGGTAAAACCCTACGTCCTGCTAGATTAATATTGATGATGTGTGTTACAAGAGTGGATCTACCACGAGATCAAAGAGGCTAAACCCTAGAAGCTAGCCTATGGTATGATTGTTGTTCATCCTACGGACTAAAACCTCCGGTTTATATAGACACCGGATAGGGTTAGGGTTACATGTAGTCGGTTACAATGGTAGGAGATCTACATATCCAGATCGCCAAGCTTGCCTTCCACGCCAAGGAAAGTCACATCCGGACACGGGACGAAGTCTTCAATCTTCTATCTTCATAGTCTTGGAGTCCGGCCGATGATGATAGTTCGGCTATCCGGACACCCCCTAGTCCGGAACTCCCTCAGTAGCCCCTGAACAAGGCTTCAATGACGACGAGTCCGGCGCGCATGTTGTCTTCGGCATTGCAAGGCGGGTTCTCCTTCAGCCTTCATGTTCCCATCGAATAGTGTCCGGCTTCTTTATAAATGTTGCGCCCTTGGCTTCTACGCCTAATAATGGCCTTCTTCCACGTGTCGCATTTAATGCGAAAGGCTGGGATATTTTTACATTTTACCCCTAGCCGCGTGAACGAGCCGCCTACAAGAGAGGCAAGGATCTAGATCCAGCTCACACCATCCTCCATCCGCAAGTTCTCATCAAGCGCCTCGACAAAAATCCATTCCATCATGGATAGCCGACGCTGCTCCTCCTCTCGCGCCCTAGCCCTAAGCCAGAGATTGGGGAGATGCTCGCCCACACAGGAGCTAGTGGTGCTTCAAACCGAGGGATATCTTCCCCAGCTTTCATGGTTCCGGTTCGAGCGGACTGGCCACCTACAAGGGTGGAAAGCAGGCGGAGAGCGCCCCAACCCTTCCAAAGGGGAGCGGGTATGCTTTGTCCCCTATCTAATAAGGGGACTCGGATTTCCCATACATCCGTTTCTCCGGGGGCTCCTAGAGTTCTACGGACTCCAACTTCACCACCTTACGTCCGCCTCCATTTTGCACATCGCGGGCTTCGTAGCTTTTCGCGAGCTGTTCTTGGGCATCGAGCCCCATTTTGCCCTGTGGAAGAGATTGTTTTGTCTCGTACACCGTTCTCATGAGGGGTCGATATACCAAGTGGGCGGATCCTAAATATGGCGCATCGCCGGGACCGGATATCTATCCAGCACCCCGAAGAAGGCGTCCGAAGACTAGCCTTCGGAATGGTTCTACATGGAGGACGCCACTCTGCCGGATCTAGTCCGGATCGGCCTCCCGGAGTTCAGCAATTCTCCCTTGAAGAAACGCCTGAGTTGGCGCCCGCGGAGCCCTCAACAGGAAGATGACAGGAGCGTCCATTATCTGATGGGCCGGATTAGGTTACTGGCCCATTCCGGATTGACCATGATTGGAGTCATGGCCACGCAGCATTATGCGAGGGTGCAGCCACTCCAATATAGGGGCCACCCCATGTGGGATTTCAACGGGAAGATGACGCCACCCGTCATGGCCGCAAAGGGCTAGGCTCGCAGCCAATCCGCAAAGTTCTGTCCGCTTGTACAAGGGAGAGGAGGAGGACTTCTCCGCAAGAATCCGCTGAATGGATTTTCTATGCATAACCTCGGAGCTGGGTAAGCGGATGTTCATCTACCCGATCCATACCTTTTTTTAAAGTCAAGTATCTTACTCGTGATTTCGACGCAGAGCCGCGCCGGACGTGGAGGGCATCTGAAGCCTAGCTCCACAGCCCGAGGATCCGAACGATCCTTGATCCGACCTCCAAGAGGATCCGGACATAAAGGTGGAGTTGATTGACGGGTGTTCCACCAATGTAGCATAGACAATGCCCTAGTCGCCATTACGGCCGACTACCCGGTTTGTTCCCGCTTCCTGTGTGATCGTGACCAAGGTCTTGACACCATCATTTGATCCGCGCCAATTCTAACCATCCCATACTGATGGTGCATCGCAGGAGGTGCCTTTAAGGTGGAAGCCGAATTCCCGGCGTCGGACAACAAGGGTCCGTCCGCCCAAAGAGAGGAAGAAGAGAGCGACGTGAACAGAACGTCGCCGAACGGCACGGAGCACCGCTATTTTAAGGGAAGGATCCCTGAAGGTGTATTAATGCTCATAACTTTTCCAGAAGAGCACTCGCCGGACAAAGGTCCAGAGAGGTTGCCAATCAAGCTCCGCCGCCATGCTCCAACGCATGGTCCGGAGGGAGGTGAATACAAGGCGTAAACGGACGCCTCCGACGGAGGATGCCGAGAGGCTGTCCGCCACCCGGCCCGAGGTGGAGAGCGCCATGAATCATAGGCGCCGCCGGACAGTTCTTCGTGACGGTGTTTCTCCCCGAGGCGTTAAATGCCTTTAAAGCGGAACGCGCACTCCGTGCCGCCAAGATGGGTTAACCAGAGCCACGGAGCAAAGATGTGAAAGATAGACGGGTAAGTAATTTTAATAGTTATATATGCCGTAGCCCCGAGACTTAAAATAGTTGAAATAACTGATTTAAGGATCAATTATTATGCGTGGTCTTATGGAGAAGAATACCCAGCTGTCCTGGAGCTCCAAGAGTGCAAGGCCCAACTTGAAGTCAAGATCTGCCGCCACAGGGGAGCCACAGAGACCCTCACTGGTAAGATGTACTTTGAAAAGATAATTATTTAGCAAAGTGTGGCGTGAATCGACAATAATATTGCAGAGGGCGCCGGACTAGATCCGGACAAGCAACAGCCATCGCGCCGCCTAAAGGTCAAGAGAGGGTGCTTATGAAGGTGCAGCAGGAGAGAAACAAGCTCCAGGATGCCCACACCCAGCAAGGAGAAGAGCTGAAAGGTGTTCGGGCCCAGCTGTCTGGCTCCGTGAAGGAGAATCAGCGGCTTCGTCGCGACATTTATAGTAAGTGCTTGAACAAATTTCTTTGAAAAGAAGAATTCGGCGAGGAAGGCAATTGACAGAATTATGTCTTTAGGTGTGCTCACAGGTCGCCCTGCGGAGGAAATGCCTGAGTCAACGGGTGACCAACTTCCTGAGCTAGTGCAATTGCTCGAACGTGTTCGGCAGACAATGAGTGGCGTCGTTCATGCTTTATGGCCATCTGTCTCCCTACCCGAGGGCCTTGGTGACCTTGTTGAGAAGCTTCAGGGAGCACGGCGACGCCTCCGTTTGTGGAAGATATCGGCCTGCCGTCAGGGCGCCAGGGAGGCCTGGGCCATGGTGAAGACATCGCTATTCAAGTCCGACCCAAACCACATGGCTAAGGTCGGACCTGCGGGGCCTGATGGGAAGGAGATCCCTGTGAGCTTGATGTACGGCCAAGTAGAACTGGCCGCGAAATATTCCCAACAGGACTGTAAATTAGACCCCTCCACCAAATAAGCGTCGGCCTAACACTACAAAAAAAAGACACATCCGTGACATTTTGGGCCGAACGAAAATCTTTTCTGTCATACTTATGACACTTCTATGAGGATAATTGTGACAAAACCCGGTATCATCATATATGTGGTGGGGTCCTACTTCTATGACAAAAAATCATGACAGAAAATGGGCTTTTCGTCCTGGGCAGGCCGGAGACGCAGCTGCATGACATTCTTTAGGCCATCCATGACGGAAAAAACCGTGGTAGAAGCGAGGGCGAGGAAAATATCGGGGTGTTCCCGGTTAGGGTGGGTGGTCGGGGCCGAGCGATGCACGTTTCTCTTGTACACACACGTGCGTGGGTGCGAGGCGTTGGGCTCTAACTGAACCCGAGCGAGGCGTTGGGCTCTAACTGAACCCGAGCGATTGCACTGCAGGCTACGCGTTACTGAACCGGAGCGATCGATCGATGGCTGTTAACTGAACCCGATCGAGCGATTCCTTCGCTACTACTGCTAACTGAAGCCGATCGATGCTGCCTATGAATGAACTGTGAGCGTTGCTGGAGGGTTTGGATGAACAGTTCCCGGTGGGGGTGGATGAACAGGACCCCGTGGTGTTGCCTCTGGATGAACAGGACCCCGATCGATGGAGCCGGTTGGGGCTGGATGAACAGAACCCCGTGGAGGGCAGGATGAACAGGACCACCCCGTGGAGGGCAGGATGAACAGTAGACGATGGAGGGCTGGATGAACAGTATTCGTGGAGGGGTGGTTGAATAGGAGCCCGTCACTACTAGATATTTCATTATAACCGAGGGTCCAATCACCGTCGGATATTTTTTATCACCTACAACTATTACTAAAACCGACGGTACACTGTCGGCCATCTCCCGTCAAGTTTGCTTCGCCGGGCCATTAGAGTAATGGCCGACGGTGCGACCGGGTAATTTTGTCAACTACGGTAGTAAGCGGACGGTGAGCCGTCGGGCATGTTACTGTGACCTGCTGGCTCACCTTAGCCCGACGATATTTATATCCGACGGTTCCTGGTCGGGCATTTATTGTCCGACGGTTATTGATTCTCCTTGATTTCATAATAGTCGACGGTACATTCGACCCATAGGACTTAGTTATACCCATGCGTAGAACCAAACCGTCAGCTAGTTAGATCGCCGACGGTTCATACAACCCTTCAGGAGACCTCTTAGTCGAGGGGTGAGCAAACACCGTCAATTTATGAATTCACCAATGGTCTAAAGTCCCCAATGGCATACTGTGTAACCGAGACATTTGTGCCACCTTAGGGCATTACTCACCCCTCATATATTGCTTTCACCGAGGGGTGTTTACACGTACAATAGCAATATTTCAGAATATTGGCATTTCAAATACATCTCATACACACAAGCACAAGGTATTGAGTTGCATCCGAATGGCATTAACCATAAGTATCAAATGTCGAATTCAGAACAAAATAATAACTGAGATAGGTCATATTTTGCGAAGATAAATTGTCCACTAAGACAAATTGGTCCATAAGATAAATTATTTCAAACATCTAACATAACTTGATTTTGGCATGACTTGAAGATCACTCGACTTTTATGGCTAATCATAATTATCATTGCCATACTCATTATATTCCTCATCTTCATAGTCATTATATCCCTCACCACCATAGTAGTCATATATGGCTCATCACCATGTAGACCATCCTCGCCATAGTCATCATCTCCCTAGCTGCCATAGTAGTCATCCTCATCATCATCTCCATGACTGGTACTGCCTCTAGTCCTGCTTCCCATTCCCTAAGTAATGATAAAACTAGTTGTCAGTATAATTTAGCCAAAATTCAAGTGACCTACAGGGACCAAACATATTTTTTCTAATTGACAGGTAAGCTGCTAGCTGCTATTTAATAGTATGACTATCTAACAATATGATTGCCGATTTTCCTTTTGATCTTTCACATGAGATTTTCACAGGAAACATGAATCAGCAGGAGGGCATTGTCCAAGTACAGTGGATATCTATCGGCAACCCAACTATCAGCAGTGTTTACATTTTGCGTCTCATGACACAATTAACAAGTAAACTAACATAACACTAGTTCGATATATAACTAATTAGGAATGACATATTCAAAAAGAGGTTAATATAAATTTCCATTCAAATAATTTAATGGCAAAAGCTCACATAAAATTTACACCAACAATGTTGTAGATTATACTGCACATAAATATTTATTACAGGATTTTTGTTCTTATACTTCACATACAGTACCTGGCATACAGCTAATTGGAATCCTAAAACTAGCAATTTGGAATGATCATGAGCATGTATGGTTGATCTTTAAGAGATAGCAAGCGTCAGTTTAGCTCAAGTTTGTAAAGTACATTTGTACAGATGTGCATGTGATCTTGTTTCAAACAACAATCAAAAGCATATACTAGCTGCATGTGTCCCAAGGAAGAGTATTCTAACTGAAATGCGTCTGTACAGAAGGTTCAGCAAACATGGTCCAACCATGCTTAGGTAAAAAGGAAGAGTATTCCTAAGAAAAATATTCGGGATGGTTAGCTAAAGTCTTTCCTGTGTACTAATTCTTTCCCTGCGACCTGAATATATTCTACATGAAGTACAAATAAACTATTGTTCATACTGTCATATGTTTGCCTATTGATAATTTTCGAATTAACATGCTTCAGTTTATCTAGTTTTGCGCATAAGAAATGAGAGCAAATTAAGATATGCATGCAAACAAGGCATATGTACACAGAAACAAGCAAACTAGGCATATGTACAGAGAAACAACAATGGCACTTGTAGGCTATTAAGGGTGGTCTTCACAGCATTTTTTTCATATATGTGCAGATAAACTTGTTCTATCAACCATCAAGTATTTATATGCATTAGCAGTCCTTTCTCTTAGGTGATATAATCCTTTAGAGGAATGTGCCCATATAGTTAACCATGCATTTATTTTCACAAATCTGCAGTTAAAACAATAAGGGATCTGCTGTCTCTGCTACTACTATCCATGGCCCATAATCCTGCACCTAACTTGCACACACAAATTCTTTCTTGATATCGTCTAAATGTGCTAATGTGCAAAGAGAAAACAAAATCGGTGGAACAAGGGGGAGGTCATCCGCAGACTTGCAGGCACGACGACAATGAAGTAACCTTTTCAGGTTTGCTTTGATGCACATCACCTCGTCCCCTATGAATTCCGCCTTCCGAATCTGATGTAGACTGTGTATCATACACAAAAGACAGATCACTTAATAGTTCCATTGTTGCAAGCCTACCATCGAGATGGGTTAAACTTACCAAGTCAGCCGCATCTGATTGCATTATGCCATCAAAGTCCACTCCCCCTTTCTCAGCCAATGACTATAAACATCAGCATGTCAAGACAACCCTATCCACTCGGACTCCAATTTATAAGAGAAGGAAAGATTACCCGCACAACAAGCTCAATGCCTCAAGACGCTTTGTTCTCCCGCTCAAATGTTTGTTCTCTCTTTCTAGACGGTCCTCCCTAGGAAACCGCACCGATTGTGAGGCCATCACCCTTTAGACTTAAACTTCGCCTTTCTCGCTTTGCTAAATAACTCATTAGCAATTCCCAGCCTGCCATGTGGCATTCTACCTGCTGCTTCATAGACGATTTGTCCATCTAAATCTGGGTGCTCCTCTTCCCAATTTTCTCCATGAGCATTTTTCATTGCCTTATCAAAATCCTCCTTTTCAAATAAAAAATTAATGTAAACTAAAGTGTTGTGCAAATAGTTATCATGGTGATTAAAATGAGCTAAGTCGCAAGATTTCGCTAACCCAACGATCGGCAGTTCTTTGACTGCAAATCTTCTCTTCGTCGGTCCCTCGATGCAAATTGTGCGTGTGAAGCCAAGCACCGAAAATTCCAGGGTCTTTCCCTGTTTTGAGTGTCTGCATTTCAAGAGTGTGAAACATCATCCAATGTGAATGAAACTTTCCTATTAAACATAAGCAGAAATATGCTTGACGAAGATAGAGTACCAGGAATTGACGTGTGGCGACAGCATTTCTCGCACCGCTGCAATGGAAGACTGTATCCCCATTAGCAAGTCTGTTTCTCTTGTTTCTTAAGGATAACCCTCTAAATTCAGCACCACTCCAATGCTCACATGTAGACGCCAACCAACATCAGTACCAAAGTCAACTTTCTTTGCAGAAATTAAAGCTTCCTTAGTTGGCCAACGGTTACCATTCTCATCCACTTCTGTTAGTTGTCCAGGCAATTGTCCCTTCTTCATTAATCTTTTGATGGCTGCCGCCTTTTCCTCATGTAGCATCTGCTTCACTTTCCTAGTCAAGTTCTCCTCCAAAACACCATCTGCCTTCTCTTGCTCCAATGGGTCACACTTGAAACGCCACTGCCAAAAACCATCCCAAAATATTTTTGTTAGTTATTTGTGCATTCGTGAAAGTGAGCATACGCACAAAAAATCAAAGCTTCCAACACTTCATAGATAAACCAAGTAGTTTTTTCATGTTTGTGACCAAAACAAGGAATTATAACTACCACCCATCCACCAGTTTTAGAATTCTTATTTCTAAATATAATATGGGCACCTCTGTTTCAGAATTCTAAGTACGTACTAGTAACCATAGAACTGATTAAAAATTCTCAAATCATTTATAGAAACAATGCACACACACACACACACACACACACACACACACACACACACACACACACACACACACATATATATATATATATATAGTGTGTGTGTGTGCGCGCGCGCATATACTTACCCAAAATTCTTCCACAATTTTGGAAGCTGCTGATCTTACTTCTGGGCCAGGGGACCACTTGTAGTCCTCCCAACACAATACTGGTTTCTGGTCATTTTTTGGACCAATTGGCGGTGGATACATCTGCCGCACTAAGGCACCTTGCACCGTTGATGGATCACGAGCGGTGTATGGGTGCCTTTCCCATAACCTGTTATTATTTGATCAAAGATTGGTAGCACATGAATATTGCTCCAACAAGTAAAGCAGTTGGAATATTTAATACTTACACGCCTTTGGGAACTATAAGCGGTCGGTCAATTTCCTCTAGTCTCGAGACCGGTCAAGTCCTAGTTCTTGGTGTTCTAGCTTTTTAGCTTGTGCAGATTGACTGAGTTGATCCATTCTTTCCTATGGAGACACTAGAAGAAGACCTGTCCAGCCTAGGCACTGAGAAACGCCTATGATTCAAGCGGCTCATCCTGTTTACATAGTGGCAAATGCATGCTTATTAGTTACATAAAAAAGAACGAGTAAATGATAACAAAAGGCATGCAAGTAGAAGAAAAAAAGGACATGAAACATTATGTAACAGCTAAACTGGAAATACTATCAACCATGGTATATTTGTTCAATAGTAGTGTCACTAAATCACTATACAATATGTATTACTACCAATAGTAAACATACTATATTATTCACTAGTTGTGTCACTATATAACATTTATTGGTACCAAGAAACAAAATGAAAAGTGCAAAAGCTATAAATGTTTAGTAATCATCATCGTCATATTCTGAGTCATGCTCTATTGCATCATCCTCATCTTCGGTCTCATATGTCTCTTCTTCTCCTTCCCCTTGTGGTAAATCTTCTTCCTCATCGGTACTCTCTTCCAAATCATCTTCTGAAGATTCTTCTCCCTCATCATTAAAGTCTTGATTTTCTATTCTTTCAGTTTCAGAGGGATCAAGCATCACATCATCTGACTCCTTTCTTGGCTCAGCAGACTCATCAACAAATTTGCCAACATCTACAGAAAAACTACCCAGGTGACTAACTTCTTGGAAATATTCATCTGTAGTAGATGGGTCATTTATGCAATCATCAAGGTTACTCAAGCTGCTGCTTATTGAATCGTACACAACCCTCCAATCACGAAGATCTCTCCTCGAGGATGCATACTTCAAGTAATAAGCTTGTGTAGATTGGTGAGCCATGGCAAATGGTTCAAAATTACGAAGCCTTGAAGACCACTGGATCTCCACCAAACCTAATTTTGCATTTGGCTTCACACCTTTGATAGGATCAAACCAACGACATTTGAAGAGTACCATCTCAATTTTTCTACCAGCTGTGAAGGATAATTTGATTATTTCCTCAATGACACCATAGTACTCAAGATGTTGAGTCTCTGAGATGAAGGAAGACAAACAAACTCTTGTGTTCACTGTTTTCAACCTTCTACGTTTTTTCTCAGATGGCTCTGATCTAAAGCGAAAGCCATTCACCTCATATGAGCTATAGGAATAGGCTCTAGAGCTGCATCCATTAGCTAAATTCCACAAGTCCTCATCAGAATTATGATCTCGTTTGCACTACAATGAAGTGGAAAAATACTTGGATTATTAAACATAGTAGTAGTTGAATGGAGAGCATATATAAGGCTAATTAAAATTTTCTTACAGCAATCTCGAACCATTCCACAAATTCTGATGCCATCATTTGATCAAGGCCCTCCGATGTCAAATTGGGATGCATCGCATATTTTTCATCCTCAAATTCTCTGCAAATACACGTATGACTAAACATCTAAACATCTTGCATAGTACAATACTAAAATTGCAAATTATTCATCACTTACTCTCGAAATCTGTCAACAGCAGAGCAGTTGATCAAAATGTACAACCTTGCTGCATTCAACTCTTCACGCGATAGTTCTCGGGCAATTGCCCTTCCATGTAGGTTTCCTTCATGCTGAAATACATCCAAGGTACACCCATCATTCTGCACGCGTGTTCCTCCGTTATTATATCGAGGATTCTTCTTCCATATAGTGCGAATGTGATCACTGAAGTACAGAGAAACATAATTTGTGATCTCCTGTACAATACAAGCTTCAACGATTGAACCATCCACTCTTGCCTTGTTTCGCACTTTTAAACGAAGATAGTGCATTGCCCTATAACAAATTATAATAAGTTTCAGTGATACAAGACATAAATAGATTAAAACACGATGTACAGATTAAAGGTATATAGTCTAGCATACCTCTCAAAAACATACATCCAACGATATGCCACAGGCCCGCCAACCCTTACCTCATATGGGAGATGCACTATTAGGTGTTGCATTACATTGAAGAAGCCTAGTGGGAACATTTTCTCAAGCTTGCATGATAGAACAGGAACCTCCTCCTCAAGTTCACGCATCCGTTTAGGAGCAATTTCTTTGGCACACAATTGCCGATAAAAAAACTTAGCTCTGCTATGACCTTCCATTCAGGTTCTGGGATGAAGCCTCATAGGGAAACTGGCAGGAGGCGCTCCATGATGATGTGGTAGTCATGGCTTTTCAGCCCAATAAATTTTTGTTGTTGTAAGTTCACAGTTTTACTCAAATTAGCAGCAAACCCATCAGAAAACTTCACTTCTTTAAACCACTTAAGGATGGTCATTTTATCGTCCTTGCTGACACAATATTTCGCTCTAGGTTTCTTCCACACACCCTTTGAATTCTTGTTCAGGTGTAGCTTTGGTCGATCATAATATAAAGCAACATCAAGGCGTGCTTTGTTGTTATCCTTAGTTTTCTCAGGAATATTAAGGCATGTGTTCAGAATAGCCTTAGAAGCATTTTTCTCATTGTGCATTACATCAATGTTATGGCGAAGCAGCAATTTCTGAAAATACTCTAGTTGCCACAAACCACTTATAGCGATCCAATTGTGCTCCTTCCCAAACCCCTCAAATTTACTCTTGCCAGTTTCATCATGAACAAGACTTTTGAGTTGTTCATACACCTCTTCTCCGGACAAGGGCTTTGGTGGAGGATTTAGAACTGTTTTTTTTTGCGAAAACATTTCACACTCCTACTGAAATGCATGGTTAGCGGAAGGAATCTCCTGTGGCAGTCAAACCAGCACGGCTTTTCGCCATTCTTCAATGAGAATATCTTTATGTCGATCCACATATAGGGCAAGCAAGCTTTCCATGGGTGCTCCAAAGATGCTACTAATCCATAAGCTGGAAAGTCATGAATAGTCCAAAGCAAAGCTGCCTTTAAGGTGAAATTTTGCTTTTGATAACTATCATAAGTTTCTACACCATTTCTCCACAAATCATCAAGTTAAATCAACTAGAGGCTGCATAAAAACGCTTAGGTTCTTTCTGGATGATCTCGGACCGGGAATAACTAGTGCAAGGATCAGGTTACTCGCTTCATGCACATTTCGCTAGAAGATTATAAGGTACAACAAATACTCGCCAACACAAGTAGGAGGCTGCTTTAATACCAAAATGTGTTAAGCCATCACCGCTAGACATAGCCTTATATTCCTTACTTCCTCAAAGAAATTTTTAAATTCCTTATTAAATTCCTTCCAAGCTTCACCATGGGAAGGGTGAACCATTACTTCATCACTGTCACGAGACCTTGCATGATAGTCCATGTGCTTGGCAGTGCTTTTTGACATGTACAACCGTTGTAGCCTAGGAGTAATTGGGAGATAGCGCAGAACTTTTCTTGGTATCTTCGTAGATTTATTTCCTGCGGTTGTTTCCTCATATCTAGGTTCTTTGCAGATAGTGCATTTTTCTTTATTTTCATTCTCTTTATAGTAAATCATACAATTATTGGGGCATGCATGAATTTTGACGTAAGACATTGCTAGACTATGCACAAGCTTCTTGGACCTATGGAAGTTTGCTGGGAGATCTTTTGCAGCATCGTCCCCAACAATGTCATGTATAAGAGTCATCATCTCATTGTAACAAGCTTCTGACAGGTTATGTTGTGTTTTAATAGTCATTAGCCTTCCTACAATGGATAGACGTGATTGTGTGGTCTTCTCATGCAATGTTTTATCGGCTTCCATCAACATGTCATAGAATTTTTTTGGCAGCTTTTGTTGGCTCATCACCTTTAGAAACTCCTTCGGCAACAATTGCATCAACTAGCATGTCATTCATTCTATCTTCACCCCCCATGTTATCATGCTCTACATTTTCAGGTACATCAGACTCCCCATGGCTAGTCCATCTCTCATATCCTAACATGAATCCATTTCTACACAAGTGTCTAGTCATGACATCTCTTGTGCGCTTATGACGGCAAAAGCAGTTGCTGCAAGGACAATGGGATTCCCCGTCTACGGCAGCATCGGGCAATGAGAATGCATGATCTAGAAAATTATCTACTCCATGTTGCCAAGCATCACTGATCAACTTCCCTCGTCTCTCTTTGTACCGTCGGGTATTAGTGGTAATACTTATGAGTTGACACTAACCGTCGGCTATTACGGTAATACCTGACGGTCCGTTGGCTATTAGATTTCACCGTCGGAAATATGGGGATTTCTAGTAGTGCGTGGAGAGGGCTGGTTGAACAGTACCCGGTGGAGTAGCGCGCCGTGGAGGCTGGATGAACAGGAGCCCGTGGATGAACAGTCGCAGGTGGAGGCTGGAGGAGGTCGACGGTGGATGAACAGTAGCCCGTGGAGGCTGGAGGGGGTCGACGGTGGGATGAACAGTATCCCATGGGGTCCCATTTTGCGGTACGCCACACCCCTCCCGATGAAAATGACCCCCGTTTCGGCCGTAGCGCCCAACACAACTCCGTTTCCTCCGTTTTGTGGTACGCCAGACCCCTCCCGATGAACAGGATCCTGTTTCAAACGTGGCCGGTCGAACGCAAGGCCGTTTCCTCCGTTCTGCGGTACACCAGGCTTCGTTTCCATCGGCAGTTCCGTCCAAGCCGTCCCTATGAACACGACGATGCATTCCGTTCCGACCCAGCCGGTTGGCTCCCCATGAACACGACAATGACACTATTTCTCCATTCCGACCCAGCCACGTACACGAGCCCTGGCCGTACGTACGCGTGAGTAGGCGATCGAGACCCCGCCCGTATGTACTACGTGGCCGTATTTACTTTCTTGCACCCTGGCCGCTGTACGTACGTGTACATGCTACGTGTGCGCCTCTACTACGACACGTGCGCGCCTCTACATCGACCAGTATGTACATACACGTTCGTGACCAGAATGACAACGCTACATATGCTTCGACCAGGTGGGTCCCGACTGTTAGGCACTTCCTTGCGTGCGAAGATGTAGCTGGTGGGTCCCAGCAGTCAGGGGGCAAATCATTTTTTTTGCCCGGACGCACTTCCTTGCGTGCGAAGATGTAGCTGGTGGGCCCCAGCAGTCAGGGGGAAACGTTTTTTTCACAAAATATGGTGGCCCGTCCGATGGGTCCCCGCTGTCAGGTGGAGGACTAATTTTTTTTGCACGTAATAATGAGGCACTTCCTTGCTACGGTCGTGGACCCAACTGTCAGCCTCTCCATGTACAGTCCATGTCCGATGGAAGCCGTTCCTTGACCATGTTGACCACGCCGCGCCGAGAGCACCAGGTCGGTGGACGACAGCGAGGCCTAGGAAGGGGACGACGCGGAGCCGGGGAAGATGCGACAGTGGATCCCCACTCATAGAGGAGTACGAGGGTTCACTGGTTCGCTACGGTGTGAGGCTGCCGTCGCTGCAGAATAACAGGGGGTGTGGGTGAGTAGAGGGATGGCCTGGCCAGCGGTGGGAATAGTAGGGCGGTGAGGCCTCATGGGCAAAGACAGCCGGCCACGGGAGGCAGGAGCATGCGGCACGATCGGCGCTACTTTGGGCGGCAGGAGCAACAAGACCAGAGGTTGAAGAAGCACTACGGCCGTTGGATGGACATCGTACGGTCACTGAGCTAGAATCGTTCATATTGACTAAGTTGACAAAGCACTCCGTCCCCGTCAACTTAGTAGGCCCACAAGTCAGCCTCCCACCGAGGTGGGTCCCAACTAGCAGGGGGAGTATTATTTTTTTTGTGCGTAATAAGGAGGCACTTCCTTGCGTGTGAAGATATAGTTGGTGGGTACGACCTGTCAGGGGTGGGAACATTTTTTCGCGAAATACAGAGGCCCTTCCGGTGGGTCCCAGCTGTCACGTGGAGAAATCATTATTTTGCGCGTAATAAGGAGGCATTTCCTTGCATGCGGCCGTGGACCCAGCTGTCAGCCTCTCCATGCATAGTCTACTTCCGATGGTGTCATTCGTTGACCACTCTGCGTCAAGCGCATCCAAGGTGGTGGACGACGGCGGTGCCCCGGACAGCAACGAGCCGGAGATGGGAAGACGCGGGAGTAGAGTCGCAGACGGAGAGGTGTACGAGGGTTAACTGGTTCTGGTGCGGTGTGGTTCGGCAGTCGGTGGAGAAGAACAGGAGGTGTGGAGGGGTGGAGGGATGGCCTGGCTAACGGTGGAGTAGCGCTTCACAGCGAAGCGTGCTATGCAGAGCTGCTAGCAGCAGGAGGCGGGAGGAGGTGGTCCTGGCGGCGTTGGAGGAAGAGGACGAGAGATTGAAGATGGATGTCGGTCGTTGGATGTAAATCCAATGGCTAACGATGTTAGAATCATTTGTTGACTAAGTTGACAACGACTTGCATTGGCTTCGGCCTATTGGCCCACATTTCAGCCTCCAAAAATGTGGCACGTATTCAAAACATTTTTCAGAATTTACAGTCTTTTTTTGTGAGGTAGAATTTGCAGTCCATTTGATCTCTTTTTTTTGAATTACAGTCCATTAGCTGGGATGGGTGAACAAATAATGCGGCGTCCATGCGGCCCATTTATGTTTTTCGTAAAAAAATTACAGACCATTTGCACTTTCTCAAAATACACGATTTTGCTGGGCTGATTCTAATTATAATGTTGGGGTGGGCGCAGCAATGTTATCAAAAAATAAATAGGGCTGAGCATTTTGTTATATATATATATATATATATATATATATATATATATATATATATATATATATAAAATAAGTAATCTATTATTACATTGGTCCTTAAATCTTACCAAGCTTTTGTACACAATCACCAGAATTTTCGTTACAAAAGAATCCAGGATTTTATTGTTAAGAAATTATTTTTACAAGTTAACAAGATGTGGGATATTGTTTTCTTACATATGTAAGTATCTGTTAAATATATGATGACAATAAAATAATATATAATAACATATAAAATAAATTAAATATATATAATATAGTTAGAAGGGAAACATAAGTTGGACCCGGCGTTCCTATTCTTATATAGAAAAATAGAACAGACCTCTGTGTTTTCTTCAAAAAAAACATAAATTGGGCTGCCGATGTTTCAGGAAAAATAAAATCTCGGATGGGAGGTCCATAGGCCGGTCGATACATGACGGTCCTCAAGAAAATACAAACAGCCTTATGGACCTCCCATCCGAGGTCGTGGGCTGCGCATGTTAAAAAAGAAAGCCTAGACGGGGCAGCCCAAAACCCAGCTGATACTTGCTGCCCCAGTGATAATAAATGATACCTGCCAGCTCCCAGCTTTGTTGTGAATTTATCTCCAATAGTAACTACGTTGAAGCACCTAAAAAATGTAACTATGTAGACAAACCCGTGGGCCCCAATGTCAGTATAGCATTAGGAGGAAGTATTTGTCGATGAGGCACTTGCTTGCGTACGGCCATAGACCTGGTGGGTCCCGACTGTCCGCCTCTCCATGTACAATCCTCTTCAGATTCCTCTCGTTTGTTCAGCATGTTCACAACAGCAGACAGCGGCGTCACGGCGAGCGCACAAAGGCGCAGGAGGAGATCCGACAACCTGAGGAAGTGCCTTATTAGTAACGGAACAACTGAACTAACCCAGTGGCCGAGTGACACTACCCGACAGTTGTTCCGCCCGGGCTCGATTCCACCTGTGCAGAGAAAATATCTCCAAATTTTTTGCCTCTGCCTTTATTGACATGTGGGTCCAAATTTTGATCTAAGCACACCACGTCCTACACTTGCCAAAACTTCGTCCCTCGTTTTCTCTGTTTTTCGCACACTCGACATTGTGTGGGCATTTTGTAAATAGCATATCTTTTTGACTGTGCATCATATGAAGATGTGCTATACATGAATGTTGATCAGCATGATGTTAACTGGCTGATAGTTCCAGTTTCGACCATGAATAAAACTTCCAGCATGATGTTAACATTGTTTGAAAAGGCTGTGTTAATATAAATGCTCTGCCTCTGAAAGTTGCGATTTCTTATCTCAAACTGAACTTGGAGTTTCTTATCCAAATGAAACTTGCGTTTCTTCTCCGAGAATCACATTGTGTGCACTTTTATACTCCTATGAAACTACATTTTTAAGTGCTAAAATAGATCTCTAGAGTTCATAAAATACTTCATATGCTCAATCTGCAAATCTGAAATTCAAAAGACATTCATATCTGAAAGTACTCTCAAAATACACAACACAAAACACAATTCACAACCTGCAAATACTAACAACCCTAAGCTCCTCCTGACAATTCACAACCTGCCCGACTATTGATCTGGGGGGGGGGGGCAAATCCCTCCTATTCGGCGGCAGACAGCCGCCCCGTGAGACGATGTGAATGGTGAGGGAGAGGATGGCGGGGAAGCGTCGTCGGGCCAACTGTTTTTCTCCTCTTGCAGTTGGGTTTGGTCGACGAAGACTCCACCGGCTCGCTCTGGCACGGCACCCTGTAGATGCTCGATCCTTCAATCTCTGGTGGATGCTCCATCTAGGATTGATACTCCCACCACCGCTCCATCACGATTTGATTCGGTGAATCTGTTTGCTCCATGGCCCAGAGGAGCAGCTCTATGTACTCCCGCACGACTCCCTCCAGGAGTATCGCCGCCTTTTCGCTCTGTTGCAGATATTTGTCCATGGATGTCGCCTTCGCCGCTAGTTGGTCCTTGTTGTCAAACCAAGATTGTATCTCCAACATCCTAGCTAGCTTCATAGGGTCGCCGTCTGCGATCCTCACGTATCGGTCGTACTCCTCCATCGATCTACTTCTCCACAGCACCTTCACTCGCCGGCGGTGGTTTTTGAATGGAAGAGGAGAGGAGAAGTGCTGGTTTTGGTTTAGAACGGGAGACGAGCAATGCTGGTTTTGGATTGGAACAGGAGAGGAGGGGTGGTGGTTTTGAAAAGGAAGAGGAGAGGAGCGGCGCTGGATTTAGATTGGAACGGGAGAGGAGCGGCGGTGGTTTAAGAGTAGAAGAGCGGAAGAGCGGCGCTGGTCTTGGAAGATTTTTTTGTTTTGCGTATTTTGGGTCAAAGTTTTATCACGTACTGTATTTGACAAGAAAAATGCGAATGCATGTCAACAAAAATTGTATCGTTTGGTTTGTATCTGAATGTACTTTGAAATTATATTATTTTTGCAATGTATAACATATATTTTATTTGCGAAAATCATGGTCAATTATGACATAGAATAAAAGGGAGACTAGTTAATGTGGGGTCGCTTTCTTAATTGAAGGGTAAATTGATTTTGATTTTGATCCAGTCACAGCGCACCGGCCCTCTTGTCCAATCCTAAATCGCTGCCGCACGCTCCTCTCCCTCTTCTCCATTGCAAAACTACCTCCTCTCCTCTCCATCATCTCCATTCCAAAACCACTGTCTCGCCTCTCCCTCTTCTCCATTGCAAAACCACCTCCTCTCTCCTCCGACGAGGATCCCCTGACGTAGCCCATCCTGCCATTGAGACACTGACACATGGGTCCCACCAAGCGTGGGGCCCACCTGTCAGCGACCGAAAGGCAGGGGAACCTCTCCTCTCCATCATCCCCATTCCAAAACCATCGTGTCACCTCTCCCTCTTCTCTATTGCAAGACCACCGTCTCTCCTCCCATCTTCCAAAGCTAGCACCGGACCACTCAAAAGTACATCTATGGAGGGGATGCAGCAGCAAATCTGGCAGATCGCCAGCGGTGACCAGGCAAAGTTAGCCAGGTTGAAGGAGATCCTTACTTGGTTTGATAATGAGTGGGAGATTTTGAGGATGGTGAGGGCCATGTGGCAATGTATGCGAAAGAGTGAGACGACAGCGATGAGGGAGGCGATGTACTCCTCGGCGACAGTCATGCTGCAGTCCTTCGAGTTCATCGATTATCTCCTCTGGGCGATGGAGCAGACAAATTCGCCCAAGGCGAAAGTCAGGCGGAGGTGGTGGGTTTACAGGTCGAAGGTCAAGCACCCAGAGGATAACGAATCGATCGAGTACGGTGTGCCGTTTGTGAGGGTGCAGAGCCAGCCGGAGCCACAGGAGTATTCGTTCTCCCACCGCAAGAGGAGGCCGGATGGCGCGACGTCGCTTCCCCGCTGTTCTCCACGGTTCCCTCGACGCTCGCCTCGTTTCAACGGCGTCGGTAGGGTTTAAGGTAAGCTTCGCACTAACCTAATCTTCCATCTGCTCATGCTTACAATCAGTGTGATAACTAATAAAAATCATGTTTACAATCAGTCTCCGAGTACTACGCCAATCACCCTAAAATAGATCTGGACCTTTGGGTCAAAGTTGTGACACTGTGTACAAATAAAGAAAAATAGATTAGTGCTTCTTTCAGAAAAGAGTACACCCCTAGAAAACTGCCAATATAAGCTACTAGTATTTTTTTTAAGTCTAAGCAACTAGTATTTGGTTAGAGGATTTGCTGCCGAGAAAGATCCGTCCACAGTGAGCGCCACACATCCCACTGATGGTGGTGGATGCCAATGCTTAGATGGAGCAGGGTTGGTGTCGGTAATTTTTACTTGGCACCTTGCACTCTGCATATATGCCGGTTCCATTCGTACATTTGTGCAGCTCCACCAAAATGCAGCTGAATAACCCTGTTTGCACAGATAATGAAAAGGCGTGATTAGTTATAGTGGCACTAGTTGATGAAACATACACTAATAAACAGAAGAAAATATTACATCATAATGGAAATCGACCCAAGTCTCCCCGATACACCTTCTGCCAGTGATGAACATCAGTGTACATCGATAGTACAAGGAGGGGCCTTGAGACACTCAAATCTCTATTTTTGTGCAGATCAACTAAAATTAAGCACTCCAGTTTGCAGAAACGCTTAAACATTAACAATGGGACTAGTTGATGAAACATACATTAACAAAGAGAAGCACTTTCTTTATCTACATTGGAAATGAAATGATACAGAGGACACTCACTCTATTTTAACTGTATTATTACTTCATTTTATCAGTGACACTAGGGTCGAGCAGGTGGCAAACGAGGTGTACTGTGCGTCGCAAGGATGAAGGCCGGGGGTGATTAGACTGGGTTGCTGAAGCTGGCTCTTTCAGTCCCTATCTTCCCCCTGATGTTTCTGTGGTAGCATTTGGGTTATAATCCAAACTTGGTCGAGTTGGTGATGCGTCCCCCTACCTGCCTAGCTTATGTGGTGAACTTGTCTCCTGCTAGTACTCAGTTCGTTCTAGTAGTAGTTGCATAAGTGCCAGTTTACACTGAGATGTTGTCGGATAATGGTTCTCTATGGTTGGGTTTCTTTAATGAAATTGGAGGGAACCCCCTCTTTCGATATATAAAAAAACAGTGGCACTAGCGGTGCCAAGACATTGCCTCAAATTAATAGTGCCACTAGATTAAGGTGCAAAATAATAACATTACTGCTTTATCATGGCAGTGCCAAAACAGTAGCACAAGAGCAGGATCAACATACAGGATCTTTGGCAAACGGTCAGACCAAAAAGGAACATACCTCGTGATGGGAACCATATCTGCAGTCAACGCCATCGTAGAAGGGATGACACCAGTCACCAACATGGATGATTCAATTCATGGGATCTTTTGGTGCAGTTCACCTAAAATGAAGCAATGTCCCATGAGCTAGCAGCTTCTTCTTCTTATTTTTTTAAGAAAAGGGCTCCAGCCCCGGTTCCATTTCCATCAGAAAACGAAACCCACAGAGCTTCTTCATTAGTTGCAATAAAATTGAGCAACATCAAGGTTGGTCGTGAAGCTCCTGGAGAGTAGGCGGACCAGGACAGTTGCATCTCTAACGAAAAGAATCAACTTATATTAATGGGAAATTTAGCAGGACATGAAAAAAAGTGCCATTGATTCATATTACTGGAGGCATTACATTGAAAGCAACATTGGTTTAACGTGTCCTTACTTTTAACAATACGACTGCTACATTTTACCAGTGGCATTACATAAGAGCGGCTCGGGGCAACAAACATCAGAAGAGGATATCTGGGTTGCTCCCATTTTTGTTCGGTATATTGCCACCTTATACTGTGTGAGGCTAGCAAATCTAGTGCTGGACTTACTCTGTTGACTTGTCCCCAGTCCCCACTTTCTTTCCTTTTTCAACAATAGATCGGGTTTATATTGAGTTTGTACTGCGTTCCCTTTATTTCCCTATTACACCTAAAGACCAGTTGGATAGCCAGTCTCTCTGCTACTTTTCGCCCCCATTATTTCCGCTTTTGACCAAGTCCTAGATTCAGGTAACAAATCTTCCCCACCCCCACCCCCTTTTCTTCCTTGTTTGAACAAGGTACTACTAGATTGGAGTGCATGAACTAGTTTTACCTCTTAACAGTACTACTAGATTCGAGTCCCTGACGAGGGGGCCTGAGAAATAGTAAAAGATACAAATGCAGCGACGTCAGGAGCTCGGGAACTAGAGCAAGGCCGGTTTCGAAGGAAGTTATACCTGAGGGTCGCCGGGATGTCGCTAGGTGGTCGGCGGGAGGCCGGATCTGCCCAAACTATGACAGTGAGGAAGAAGGGGTGGGAGGCCCTCCCTCGCCAGCGATGCTTGGGAGAGAACGGCAAGGCACGCTGATCAGGACGCGCCGCCAGCGGGTAAGAGCCATCGCCGAGGACGACCGCGTGAATGTTGCACCTTCTCATCTTCCCCGGCGGAGAGGATCCGGCTGGATCTGTGACCAGCGGTGAGTAGAGAGAGAGAGTGTGGCCACCGCTGTCATGTTTAGATCTAGAGAGGACGAGACAGTGTGAATAGAGCAACAATAGCAAGCAAGCGCGGAGGCTCCTGCCTATATAGTGGAGTACCAGTTTTCTTTTGTCTTCCGGCCGGAGCCGGCTTGACCTCGGCAATGACTATCGAGAAGTCTTCATGCACGTGCCCCGGAGGCGCAGTTGTCGTCATTTTGATCTGAAGCACTGGATTATAACATATAACACGGAAAAAATGCCACATGACAATAAATCATAACCTCACTGCCAAAAGGAGACAAGATGAATCCCGACGGACAAACTAGACGAGGATCAAAGCTCAAATTAAAGATAAACTCATAGAAAAGGGGTCCGTTGATGTCCTAATTAACATAGCCTGCTTGACCTAGATGGCAGCCGAGTATTCTTCGTGCATGTGCCCCCAATGACTAGCCCAATTCAGTTGTCGCTGTTTAACCCTCGCAGTGATCCGAAGCACATGACACCTAATTTTGCGAGATGAAAAGAAACCTTTTTTTAGATTTCTCACCAGAACTACAGCCCTGTACAACACAGCCTGCACGATATGTAGACGATAGCCAATCCAGGCGTGTCTGCTGGAGTCTGGTCACATGCATGGACGAACTGATCTTCCGTGTCTTGCAGGGATCGTCCAGGTACCAAGGTGGAGTATGTGCTTCTATTAACTCAGCCGACTTGCGGGGCCGGGGAGTGTGCCTATGGTCGGTTCTCAATTGTGGTCTCACATGTGTGTGCAAACGCAATATGAAGCGCGTTCCATTCAGAGAGCGGCGTGCCAGACTGACCGACCGTCTGGGGTGCGACGCGAATGCGACGGGCGTGTTGTATACTCCGTACATGTGTACCGCTATTTTCTTGAGGCTTTGCTCCATGGCGCAATCCATGGATACAAAATTAGTATACTGTACTATTTAAAAGTCGAGGGCGGGGCTTTTCCCGCGCGGTAGGCGGGGCAGTTCCGCCTAGTCAGTTCGACAGAGACGCGAGAAGATGAGGGAGTAGGCTACTGCAAACGTAGGGTTGTGTGATTTGACAGTGAGTTACTGCTGGACATGTGGGGCCCGGTGATTTGACTTGCCATTATCATTTTAACTGCGGCGCTATGACTGGCTTGAGTCTCCCGATTCCTGACCACCTCCATACAGGTGCATCTCCCGATGCTCCACCATGTAGAGGATGGCTCTTGCTTGAGAGCCCACTCCTCCACTTTTTCCTTGCCTCTTTCCCCCACATATGGAAAAATGCCATGTAAAGAGGGCTTATAGCCCACTATTGTACTTGATCCTACAGGTGCTAAGCCTGCCACATAGGCATAAAGTCTGATGTGGCAAGTTAATTAAGAAGAGAGAGACTAGTTTGGTGACCCCAGGAAGAAACGGTGCTAAGCGCGTGTACCTAGATGAAGCAAACTTAGCAATAAAAAACTAAGCACCTATGCATTGGGGACTTCAGTTGCTAAGCCATTTAATGCCCATAGCACCTAATCTAAGCACCATTTCATTGGAAGAGGTCACTCCTTGGCAAATGCAATAAATACTACGAAAAAAGAGATAGAGAGAAGTAAACAAAAAAAATACTCTTATAGCTAACCTTGTTGTATGAGTGACTAAGTGATGACTATGTATGACATGCCAACATCAGATAGCCTAACGCACCGTGTTACTCCAAGGGTGCAACCGCGCAAGCGAGGCGATGGTTGTGGTAGGCGCGACCATGATATGGGCTGCTGGCAGCCCTTGGATCTGAGATCAAACGGTAGCATGCTAAGTTGCTGAAAATTTACAGAATAACCCTCCAGGATAGGATATTCACCCATAGGTCTAGAATCATGCCATGCAACCGTTCGATCTCAGATCCAAGGGCTCTCAGAAGCCCATATCATGGGAGAATGGAAAGCTTCATATCACCTGTAATTTTCCCGACGCTTGACATAACATCGAAAGCCATTTAATTGGGCGTCGAGTAGACATGACATCTAATTGGGCCCCCATAGTACTGTGCATGAATCCATTTATCCACCAGGCAAGCCACTACCCTGCCATTCGCACGCCCCCCCCCCCACTTGACATTTTTACAACCGATAAACCGCTCCTAGTCGTCCCGTCCTTTCACATTACGGCAGTTCCACTAATCCTAACCCTCCTCCCAAATCCGTGGCGTCCCAAATCTCCATGATCGGCGGTGAGTACAAGGTTAGAACCATCACCGGCGATGAGTTCGACGTCATCTACACCCGTTCTTCCGCAACGGTGAAAGAATGCCTTGCTCGCTTCAAACGCATGTTCGAAAACTCAAATGATGAGTGGGTCGCTGGGCTAGATGTTGAGTACACCACAGTCCTGGGAAGCGAGAAGAAACTAAAGGAGACAGAGAAGAAGAAGCCCGCCGTGATCCAGGTTTGCGTGCATGACTTATGCTTGGTCTACCACATATGCCATGCCGACGTTCAGTGTGAGGAATTTAAGAAGTTCCTCAAGGGCGGCCGAGTCAAATTCGTTACTGTAGACTTCAGGAACAACAAGCAAATCCTAGGTCGGATATGCCTCGTTGTAGGCGACCCCTTCGACCTCCAGTGCACCAATGCTGGTTGAATTTTAAATACAAGCACATGCTCCAGTGCACCAAAGCTGGTTGAAAAATCACATGTGTGTCCTCGGGTAAATTTCTAGGTCCCATGCCAGAAATGGGAATGAAATTCAAACATCTGGGAGTCATGGCTCGGCTGGAAATATTGAGAAACTTGGTTTTTTAATTCCTGTAAATCCGAAACACGCATGAAAATCGTGAAACTTGGCTTGATGCCATGACATGGCACCAACATGATGTGGTAATTTTGCTGTCTGATTTGTGAAGGCGCACACATTAACAATCAACAAAGTCATTTTGAACAAGTGTTGTCACGTTACAATCGGAAACACAAGTATTATTGGAACCGTGGGCGTTCTATTTACCATTTACGTGCCACCACGCGTCCCCTTTTTTTATTAGCAAGGAGGCGTCGTGCAGGGTAGCTATTTGAGTACGGGAGGCGTGCGATCAGACCCCTGCGCGAGCTTATCGGGAGGAGAGTCCTTTGACCTCCATCTGCCGTCCACCTCTCTCCCAAGGTACAATTAATGGCGCCCGAGCCTCTGTTTAATGGCGTGGCAATGTCTCACTCGACTGAGATTTAAGAGAGAAAAAAGAAAATCTGAAAAGAAAATTTTGCACGGATCTTGATGTAAGATCTGACGGACCTATATAGCATCTACTGCGACTTATAGAAAGATTGATGAATATATATAAGGACGACGAGAGTGGATAATAATTGTCTTACATAATTAGGAAGATAATTAGAAAAGGCACATGCGGCTACGCCCGAAATACACAAGGGCAAAAGAAGATGGAAGACACATACAACGATCTGGCTCGCTGATCTCTACTTTCTTTATGCGCTGCAGGTCGCGGAGACTAGTTCTCGCGGCGGGCGATGATCTCTTTCATCAGTTTCATGTCCTTAATACGCTACTTGGCAGCATCCATGGATTCCTCCACCAGCCTATTGCGCTCGATGCGGAGCATGGCATTCTCGTCCATAAGTTCCTTGATGATGACACCCGTCCTCTGCAACACGGCAGCGGTCTCCTCCTCCTCCTTCGCCCTTCCGGCGATCTTCGCCCTCAGTAGGTCGCGCTCGCCCCGGAGCTTCGCATTGCCCTCCCCAAGTTGTCGGATGATGCCGGTAGCCTCGTCATGCATCCTCTCCCAGCCGGAGATCTGATCCATCTGGCTATAGACTATCGCATGCATGCGCCTGTAAGAGTCCTCGCCTGCCCGTGAGAAATTTTCCCGAGCCGCCCTTGATGCGGCGGACCTCCTCGCTGCTTCGCTGCGGCGGGACATCTCTGCTGCTGGGCGGCGTGGCGGACTAGTCTGCTACATCGATGGCGCGGGACCTCCGTGCTGCTTTGTCGGTGGCGGGACCTCAGGTTGCTATCGCTGCTGCTGGCTGGACATGTCGGCTTTTTCGCGACAGGCGGGACATCTCTTGTGCTTCCTCTTCCATGCTCACCTCTCCCTGGTGGAAATCTCTCGACCCAGAACTCACGCTGGCTATGGCTTGATTGTTTCTTGTGGATGAGGAGTTGAGGAGGAATGTGCAGTCATCTTAGCATAGTAGTATTTATAACCGAGTACTACTAATACGCTCCTAAGTGGGAAACCATTTAGGTTGTGATCGGTGTGAACAGGTTTGCAATTGAATATAGCGTGGTAGTAGTAGTAATTTGGAATGTGACGAGACGCGCTCAAGATTTATTGACGGTTCTAGTTTCTAAGTGCGACACTATTCCCGTATGGCGTAACGTCGGCACGTTTTCTCGGTCGTGGTGTAGCATATGCCATGGTACTACTAGTTCTTTTTCTACTGCGATGTACGTGCAAAAACTGGAACCGTCGGATACATATCTTACGCTTGGCGTTCGACAGGAATAGCCTCGTGGCGAGCTATAGACTAGTATTTTTTTCAGACGCATTACACCTATCTCTCGGGACTTCTCGCACGCACCATCACTGCTCCCTAGGCCGATGCCACCCACATACAATTGTACTCTGAGAAGAGGTGCAAGCACGCACTCGTCCTCTCTCACACACGCATCTGTAGCTACGAATTGTAGTGTTCTCAACCATCCGATTGGCTCTATCATAGGTTTCACGTTGCTCCTTGGCCTTGAGATGGAAATGTTTTAAACGCGGAGGCTAAGATGGAGGCGCGAGGTTTTGGTTAATGTGCGGGCCGCACACGGCACCAACATGACATGAGCTTCGTCTGCCTGGTGCGCATGCAGTCGGGTGAGTTGTCCAAGTATACACAACCAGGCCCTCGTTAGTTTCCGCGCCTCGACTTTGGCTGGTCATAGTGTAGAGTAACATAGACCAGTTACTAGTCTATGTTACTAGTACCTTCGTAGTGGGTAGTGTCATATAGTATATGCATAGTTTTGCTCCATGGCGCAATCCATCGATACTACTAATGTACAAATGTATACATTTTTTTAAAGGCTAGAGGGCGGGGCAGTCTAGCTTGGTCCTTTTCACAAGAGGCGAGGGCCTTTGTGATTTGATGGCTCATTACTGCAGGAAGACGGGGCCTTGTGATTTGACTGCTCATATAAATGTGCCGATGACCTGAGGAGGAGCAAAGAACCGTGCGGTATACTCAAGTTTTCCACTGGAGTACGACGGAGGAGCACGAAACACGGCAGCCCAGTGCCATATCCTCTACTCTCTACTCTTATTATATATTACTAGCGAGAGGCATTGTTCTATTGGCGATAAAAAATGATCTAATTTGCTAGTCATCTCATTTTTAGCACTGTTCTATTCATGCCTTGCAGAGAAGGTGACACGTGCAGCGAAACACCCGAAGCAAAATAAGAAACACAGGAGCAAAAGAAGAAGGAGGATTATCACCCCAAAAAAAGAAGGAAGATGCTACCTCTTGAGCACTGCATTGGATTTCCCCGAAGAGGAGAGGATGATGCAGCAAAGTAGCATAAGTATTTTCCTCAGTTTTTTAGAACCAAGGTATCAATCCAGTAGGAGGCTACACGCGAGTCCCTCGTACCTACACAAAGCAAATAGCTCAACGCAACCAACGCGATTAGGGGTTGTCAATCCCTTCACGGTCACTTACGAGAGTGGGATCTGATAGAGATGATAGATAATATTTTTGGTATTTTTGATATAAAGATGCAAGGTAAAATAAAAGGCAAAAGTAAAAAAGCAAAGCAATAATAAAGTGATGGAAGATTGATATGATGAGAATAGACCTGGGGGCCATAGCTTTCACAAGTGACTTCTCTCAAGAGCATAAGTATTCTACGGTGGGTGAACAAATTATTGTTGAGCAATTGACAGAATTGATCATAGTTATGAGAATATCTAGGTATGAACATGTATATAGGTATCACGTCCGAGACAAGTAGACCGACTCCTGCCTGCATCTACTACTATTACTCCACTCATCGACCGCTATCCAACATGCATCTAGAGTACTAAGTTCAAGAAAACAGAGTAACGCCTTAAGCAAGATGACATGATGTAGAGGAATAAATTCAGGCAATATGATAAATACCCCATCTTGTTATCCTCGATGGCAACAATACTATACGTGCCTTGGTGCCCCTACTGTCACTGGGAAAGGACACCGCAAGATTGAACCCAAAGCTAAGCACTTCTCCCATTGCAAGAAAAACCAATCTAGTAGGCAAACCAAACTGATAATTCAAAGAGACTTGCAAAGATAACCAATCATACATAAAAGAATTCAGAGAAGATTCAAATATTGTTTGTAGATAATCTTGATCATAAACCCACAATTCATCGGTCTCAACAAACACACCGCAAAAACAAGATTACATCAAATAGATCTCCACGAGAGAGGGGGAGAACATTGTATTGAGATCCAAAAAGAGACAAGAAGCCATCTAGCTACTAACTATGGACCCGAAGGTCTGAGGTAAACTACACACACTTCATCGGAGGGGCTATGATGATGTAGAAGCCCTCCGTGGTGGATTCCCCTTCCGGCGGAGCTCCAGAACAGGTCCCAAGATAGGATCTCGTGGGTACATAAGGTTGCGGCGGTGGAATTAGGTTTTTGGCTCCGTATCTGATTGTTTGGGGGTACATAGGTATATATAGGAGGAAGGAGTACGTCGGTGGAGCTTCGAGGGGCCCACGAGGCAGGGGGCGCGCCCTAGGGGGGGCACGCCCTCCACCCTCGTGGCCGCCTCCCTCCTTTCTTGACGGAGGGTCCAAGTCTCCTGGATCTTATCTGGTGAGAAAATCACGTTCCCGAAGGTTTCATTCCGTTTGGACTCCGTTTGATATTCCGTTTCTTCAAAACACTGAAATATGCAAAAAAAAACAACAATTCTGGGCTCGGCCTCTGGTTAATAGGTTAGTTCCAAAAGTAATATAAAAGTGGAAAATAAAGCCCAATATGGTCCAAAACAGTAGATAATATAGCATGGAGCAATTAAAAATTATAGATACGTTGGAGACGTATCAGAAGACGCAGACACAAGTCTGGGGCGCTGCTCTCACTACATGAAAGGTTGCTGGCCGCGGAGTCGTAACTGCTTCTTCATCGCCTCCACGACCTCCATCTCCTTGCACATCTCCTCCGCCATCTTCATCATTGTGTCCATGACGCGGGATTTCTCGACGCGAGCCTTCAGCATCTATTCCACGGCCGCATTACGTACCTTGACAGCAGCCGGGTGCTCGATGCGGAGCTTCGCCAACTCCTCCTCTTCATCGAGGAACCACTATTCTCATGCAGCTTCTTCTAGCGAGCGTTCTCCTCCTTCAGCGGGTCGAGCTCGTGGCAGAACTTCGCGTTCTCCTCCTGATGTTGCAGGATCTCGCCGGTTGCCTTCTTATCCAAGGCAATGCTCTTCTTCAGCAGCATCACCAAGCCGGCGGTCAACTCCCCCTCCTCATTGAGCTCTACGGGCATGTCGTCGAGGCTCTCCTTCAGCAGCTCCAACAAGCCGTGGATGAACTCCTTCTGCTTATTGAGGTGCTTATTGAGCTGATCGGGCATGCCGTCGAGGGATAACGACTCCAGCGCCGCTAGCTCGGCATGTTCGCCTCCACGTCTAGGGCACTCCTGGGAGCCATCGCCTGCCCGTGAGAGATCTTTTGAGGTCTCTGTGTGGCAGCGAGCCCTCTTTTTTTTGCATCCTTGGTTGCTGCTCCCTTGTTACGAGTAGTTCTCGACCTAGAGCTCTGCACACTGGCCATGGCAAGGACGGACGAAGAAGCAGGACTTATGAGGAGGAAGGTAGAGTAATTTTCGGTTAGGTAGTTCCCTTTTTATAACCTAAGTGCTAGCACTAGTACTAAAACCTGCATAGTGGGAACACGTTCAGGTTTGGTACGTACTGGTAGGTGTGAGCAGGCTTGCACTTAATTGTAGCACTAGTACTTTCGAATGTGATGGGAACAAGGTAAAGATTAATTGATGGTTTTTGGTTTCGAGGCCTGAAACGGCTCCCGATGAGTTTAGTGGAACATAAATTTCAAGTGGACTGCACTGCTCAGATGTGTAAATATTATGTTACTATCAAAAATTGGCACAAAATACGAAGGATACCAATGGAAGTACTACTAGCAACCCATGATTTAACTACTCGCATGCACGCAGTGGAGTAGTAATGTCTTTCTTCCGCCTTCACGTCCACTCAATTTGCATGGGCTGTATTAATTGACCATCAATGAAGTGAAGGACTTTACACGCGTCAAATTATCACATGGGGTGGATCATGGTACAAAATTGTGTCCGCCCGTGTACTCGCGTGTGCGTGCGTGGCGTGCGTGCACATCTTTGCTTTGTGCATGTACCGCCAGTGCGGCTTAGGGAGGATGAGTACATTCTTCTGGAACCAGTAGCACGTCACTGTGATCAATCCACACAAGGATGTCGCGACAACGCCTCCACATGTTCCACGTGCCCACGTGGCTTCATGAACTGTAAGAGAGACACTGTGTAGCGTGCCATTGTGTTTTGCACATACTCGAAGTACTAGTAAGGTACACGTGCATTGCACGCGTCAGATTTTGCAACCAAATTACGAATAAATACCACACTGTAGCATGTAAGCTCTGAGTCATATATGCCTGATGTAGACTGATAACCCACAAGTATAGGGCATCACAACAGTTTTCAAGGGCAGAGTATTCAACCCAAATTTATTGATTCGACACAAGGGGAGCCAAAGAATATTCTCAAGTATTAGTATTTGAGTTGTCAATTCAACCACACCTTGATAACTTAGTATCTGCAGCAAAGTATTTAGTATCAAAGTAATATGGAAGTAACGGTAATGATAGCAAAAGTAATATTTTTGGGTGTTGTAGCGATTGTAACAGTACGAACGGAAAAGTAAATAAGCGAATAACAATATGTGAAAAGCTCGTAGGCATTGGATCGGTGATGGAGAATTATGCCGGATGCGGTTCATCATGTAACAATCATAACATAGGGTGACATAGAACTAGCTCCAATTCATCAATGTAATGTAGGCATGTATTCTAAATATAGTCATACGTGCTTATGGAAAAGAACTTGCATGACATCTTTTGTCCTACCCTCCCGTGGCAGCGGGGTCCTAGCGGAAACTAAGGGATATTAAGGCCTCCTTTTAATAGAGTACTGGACCAAAGCATTAACACATAGTGAATACATGAACTCCTCAAACTACAGTCATCACCGGAGTGGTCCCGATTATTGTCACCGGGTTGCGGATCATAACACATAGTAGGTGACTATTGAATTGCAAGATAGGATCAAGAACTCACATATATTCATGAAAACATAATAGGTTCAGATCTGAATTCATGGCACTTGGGCCCTAGTGACAAGCATTAAGCATAGCAAAGTCATAGCAACATCAATCTCAGAACATAGTGGATACTAGGGATCAAACCCTAACAAAACTAACTCGATTACATGATAAATTTCATCCAACCCATCACCGTCCAGCAAGCCTACGATGGAATTATTCACGCACGGCGGTGAGCATCATGAAATTGGTGATGGAGGATGGTTGATGACGACGACGGCAACGGATTCCCCTCTCCGGAGCCCCGAACGGACTCCAAATCAGCCCTCCAGAGAGAGTTTAGGGCTTGGTGGCGGCTCCATATCGTAAAACGCGATGAATCTTTCTCTCCGATTGTTTTCTCCCTGAACACGAATATATGGAGTTGGAGTCGAGGTCGGTGGAGCTCCAGGGGGCCCACGAGGCAGGGGGTCGCGCCCCCACCCTTGTGGATAGGGTGTGGGCCCCCTGGCCTTGATTCTTTCGCCAATATTTTTTATTATTTCCAAAAATAATCTCCGTGGAGTTTCAGGTCATTCTGAGAACTTTTGTTTCTGCACATAAATAACACCATGGCAATTCTGCTGAAAACGGCGTCAGTCCGGGTTAGTTCCATTCAAATCATGCAAGTTAGAGTCCAAAACAAGGGAAAAAGTGTTTGGAAAAGTAGATACGACAGAGATGTATCATAGACCTTCGTTTAATTCTTATAGTTCATCTCATTCAAAATCAATTAGTTTTTATAAAAAACCTAGGGCCTCTTTGATTCGTAGGATTTCCAAAACGCGGGAATAGGAAGAACATGGGATTAGAGTGGAATGTCATCTTGAATCCTACAGGATGGTATGACTGTTTGATTGTGCATAGAAAATATGCAGAATTCTTTCAAAGAGGTTTGAGTGGATGGGATGTTTCCTATGAAATCTAGTGCAAATGAATCATATGGAAAATTTCCTATGGTTTACAATCCTACGAATCAAACAACCAAGATAGGAAAAATTCCTAAGGATTAGAATCCTCCAAAATTCCTTCGAGAATCCTTTGAATCAAAGAAGCCCTTAACCTATTTTATGATTCATGGAATTGTGAGTTGTAAAGCATAAAGTACAAACAAAGAATGGCAATGGCAATTCAACTAGAAAAAAAAGTTTGGCCAGTTACGATACGGAAGATTCTAGAACAAAGGAGAACCACTGTTGTTTTGAGATTTGTCCATTATGCTTAAGTTCAACCATGGAGTCTGCTAGATTGTACATGTGGCAAAATACGGTGGGGTCTAGAAGATGGTGTGAGGGGCCGAGTGGAGGGAGACTATGAAGGAGTGCACAACTGCGAGATCGATATTTAGAGAGAGGGGGCGAGAACGTCTTGTTGTTGCCTTGTGATGGCGGAGCCATGAAAAATGTTCCATGATCTAGGGGACCAAGCATTGCTAATCCTTTACGAGGAGGGCCAATTCATCAACTTAAACCATTTTTACCAGCAATTGTCTAACGATCACATTCATATTAGCCTCGATATATAGTGATGTTAGGGGGGCAGGGCCCTTGCTGCCCCCTGTCTTGGCCATTGTGCGTGCATCTGAGAGATGAAGTGGAAGGCATGGATGATGAGAGGTGGCGTTGGATATATAATTAATGTGGGTGTATTAGATATATATGTAATCCTATATAGAGAGGTATAGATTGATCGATGTGGACGTGGGAAAGAGGGTGAGACCTCACTAGATATATAGATTGATCGGTTTATGTGGAAAACTATGAAAGACCTAGCTATACACACACACACATAGAGGAACATCGATCGTTGCGCATGCACGTCAGAGATAAAGAATGCCCGATATGATGGAGAGGGGGATGTGTGTGTGTGTGTGTGTGCCTTCATGGGAGACCGACCTGAAGAAAAAGATTGCATGTGTGCGATGGATAATGCCGACTGGTAGTGTGTGTGCATGCATGCACGAGAGAAAGTTAGTGGTACAATTATAAAGAGAAGACCAATGTGTGGGTGTAAAAGACTAGGTGAGGTCATAATCAATGTAAAGTTGAATTCAAATTTTTGAATAAGAGATCATGATGTTTGAAACCCAAGCATGCATGAATATAATGGAGATCTGCGCGGTGTGGTTTGAACGAGCATGTTGCAATGTATACACATTGAACAAGGTCGATTGGTTTGAATTTGAGATACCGATGGCGGACATCGTTTGGCCACATTGCATCCGTGCATGGACAAACTATTCTAGCTGGAGATGATGGGTGGCTTTCAGATCACATATCTATATCTATATCCCTATATATATATATATATATATATATATATATATATATATATATATATATATATATTTTTTATTTTTATATAGTGTGCGGATAACTTTAACTTTGAAAGATGGTCGTTGGATGAGACCAATCCGATGGTGCAGAGTTGGCAAATTTGAGCACTACTGGCTGTTGGATATCATCTAGATTCCACCAGATTTTGCCACATGTACAATCTAGAAGACTCTATGGTTGAACTTAAGCATAATGCACAAACCTCAAAACACAAGCACTTCGTCTTTGTTCTAGAATCTTCCGTATCATAATTGCCCAAATGTTTTTCTACATGATTTGTTTTTACTTTATGCCTTACAACGCACAATTCCATGAATCTTAAAATAGATTAGCTTTCTTATAAAAACTAGATGATTTTGAATGAAATGAACTATAAGAATTAAACGAACATCTACATCATGCATATATGACTCAAAGCTTACATGCTATAATGTGGTATTTATACATAATTTGGTTGCCAAATCTCATGCATGCAATGCACGCGTACCTTACTAGTCTAAATGGTGTCTGTGTGTGTGTTGTGCGTGTTAAACACATTGTACGTAGTATATCATACTAGTATAAATTGTCTTTTTTTGGTACACGTTAAGCTTGTTCTCCCGAAATTTCAAGCCGCGCCTTGTTATGCCGAAATTTCAAGCTAGCGTCTCTGTCTATCGTGCTGCGAAACTTCCGCCTCTTCAACCCGCGCCTTGTTAGCCCGAAATATTTAAGATATATCTTTATCTCACTGTGCTCCGACAACTCCCTCCATCTCAACCCGCGCCTTTCTATTCCAAAATTACAACGCGTGCGAAAACTCCGACCTCCTGTGAAATCCCGACACGTGAAATGCCCGTGATACCCCTGAACCGAAAGAACCGCCTCAAATCGGTGGGGGTACTTTTGTAACTTACCCCACATTTCGGACAAGCGCGTCCCTAAGCCATGGTTCCCCACTCCCATCCCATCCGCCCACCTATTCGTACACCGAGGCCGGCAAAACCCGCGAAGCCCCACACCCTCCTATGTCCGCCACCCAGCCGGAGCCTCTTCCCCGACGACGTCGTCCACATCAACACCTCGACGTCCCTCATCCACCGTACCGGATGAGGATCCGTCGTCGATCTAGTCGTCCCGCCAGTTCAGCCACCCCGTCCTCCACCTCCAAGGAGCTGCCTCGATGTTCCCCTCGTCTTTCGCGCCACCTCCATTCCCACACCACCGTCTTCACCTGCACCACCGGAAGAGCATCATCATCACCGTTTCCTCGGATGAAGCTGCGGCCTAATCGGCGCCACCAAAGAGGTTGTACACTAATCACCGCATTTTCTTCTTGATTCGATCTCATGGTGCTACCGGCGCTCGGTCCCGAGCCGACACGGCGCTCGGTCCCGAGCCGACACGGCGCGGCTCCATCCACGGCGGCGTCGCCGGACACTTCCTCCACGGCGTCGCTCCCTCGGCGGCGACGTCCACATCAGTAGGAGCTGCTGCTGCTTTAGCTCTCGCTCGCGCTGCTGTTGTGCTCTTTCTCTCAATCCCCTGCCTGGTCTGCTCTTGCTCTTGCTCGCGCTGCTGCTCTCGCACTTGCTCTTGCTCGCACTGCTGCTCTCGCTCTTGCTCTTGCTTGCGATGCTGCTCCGATTTAGCTACACTTCAGTCGACTGAATCGACTTTTGGGTCAGTCGATTTTCAGGGGTGGGGGGCTCACGGAGTTAAGGAAGAACCAGCCCAGCGGGTAGGAGGGCTCACGGAGAGGTACCCCACTATCTATCTTAGGGTTCAGGGTGGGGCGATGGTGGCGGTGGTGGTGGGGCGGTGGCATGGGATCACCGGAGAAAAGCTCGGCACCGGGGCTGAGGATAGCCGGGCGGCGGACCGATGGTGGGGAGTATTTTCAGTATGGGCGGGCAGCAGCGCCGCCACATGGCGGCTGGGTCTGTTGTTTGGCGGTGGTGGTGGCGGCTCGGGGTGGAGGTTGAAGATGAACTGCAGGCCCTTGATTTCGTATCCAATGGCTGCAAAATCGTGACGAGAGAGATGAAAAGTCAGTCGACGGACTTGTAGCCTCACCTCTAGTGCGTTCAGTTTCGACAGTAAAATTCAGTTTTGACAGCAAAATTCAGTTTCGACAGTTAAGTTCAGTTTCGACAGTTAAATTTAGTTTCGACAGTTAAGTTCAGAGATGAGCGGCTGATGTATACATCGAGCACTTTTTGGTTATGTATTTTACGTCATCTATTGGAGACGCTATTAGAATTCCACTCAGGTTAACATTGTCTCTCTTGTCCTGCTTCAGCCTCTGTGACGCCCCCGATTCAGTCATACACTAATCATGCACGCAAACATGTACGATCAAGATCAGGGACTCATGGGAAGATATCACAACACAACTCTAAAAACATAAGTAAGTCATACAAGCATCATAATACAAGCCAGGGGCCTTGAGGGCTCGAATACAAGTGCTCGATCATAGACGAGTCAGCGGAAGCAACAATATCTGAGTATAGACATAAGTTAAACAAGCTTGCCTTAAGAAGGCTAGCACAAACTGGGATACAGATCGAAAGAGGCGCAGGCCTCCTGCCTGGGTTCCTCCTAAGCTACTCCTGGTCGTCGTCAGTGGGCTGCACGTAGTAGTAGGCACCTCCGGTGTAGTAGGAGTCGTCGTCGACGGTGGCGCCTGCTCTGGATTCCAAAGATCTGGTTGCGACAACCGTAAAGAAAGGAAAGGGGGGAAAAGGGGAGAAAGCAACCGTGAGTACTCATGCAAAGTACTACGCAAGCAAGGAGCTACACTACATATGCATGGGTATATGTGTAAAGGGCCATATCGGTGGACTGAAGCTGCAGAATGCCGGAATAAGAGGGGATAACAAATCTCGTCGAAGACTACGCTCAGCAGCCTCCGTCTTGCAAAGCATGTAGAAGAGAGTAGATCAAGTCCTCCAAGTAGCATCAGATAGCATACTCCTACCCGCGATCCTCTCCTCATAGCCCTGTTAGAGAGCGACCACCGAGTTGTATCCGCACTTGGAAGGGTGTGTTTTATTAAGTATCCGATTCTAGTTGTCATAAGGTCAAGGTACAACTCCAAGTCGCCCCTATTACCGAAGATCACGGCTATTCAATAGATAAACTTCCTGCAGCGGTGCACCACATAACCCAACACGCTTGATCCCATTTGGCGGACACACTTTTTCGGGTCATGCCCGCCGCTGAAGATCAACACGCCGCAGCCCCACCTAGGCACAATAGAGAGGTCAAGACGCGGTCTAAACCTAAGCGCATAGGGGTTCAGGCCCATCGCCTTAGCACACCTGCATGTTGCGTCTGCGCCGGAAGCAGACCTAGCCTAGCAGCGTTCCACCAATCCGGCGACGCCGCTCGATCGCCGACGCCACGCGAGCTTCGGTGATACCACGATGTCGAGTGCCCATAACTGTTCCCACGTAGCTGGTTAGTGCGTATAGACCAAATGGCCAGACTCATATCAAATACCAAGATCTTGTTAAGCGTGTTAAGTATCCGCGAACGCCGACCAGGGCCAGGCCCACCTCTCTCCTAGGTGGTCTCAAACTGCGCTATCGCTCCGCCACAAAGTAACAGTCGGGGGCCGTCAGGAACCCAGGCCCACCTCTACCGGGATGGAGCCACCTGTCCTTTCAGCCCCCTCATCAGAATCACTTGCGGGTACTCAACGAGCTGACCCGACTTTTGTCACCACATGTGTCATGTATATAAAGTATATAGTATATACCCGTGATCACCTCCCTAGTGATCACGGCCCGATAGTATAGCATGGCAGACGGACAAGAATGTAGGGCCACTGATGGAACACTAGCATCCTATACTAAGTAGTAGGATAGCGGTAAGGGTAACAAACTGTAGCAACAATGACAGGCTATGCATCGTAATAGGATTAATCAAAGCAAGAATATGCTACACTACTCTAATGCAAGCAGTATAGAGAAGGAATAGGTGATATCTGGTGATCAAGGGGGGGGGCTTGACTGGTTGCTCTGGCAAGGAGGGGTCGTCAACTCCGTAGTCGAACTGGGGTCGCCCGCAGTCTCGAGGTCTACCAGAAAGAAGTAACGGAGGGGGAACACAATAAATAACAAAGCAATCAAAGCGTAACATGGCAATACGCGGTGCTAGGTGTGCCCTAACGCGGTAGTAGATGATACCGATGAAGGGGGGAAACATCTGGGAAAGTATTGCCGGTGTTTTGCGCTTTCAAACAAATGAACCGGAGGGGGAAAGTTGCGTGTTTGCTATGCTAGGGATGTGTGGCGGACGAACGGGCTGCATATCCGGATTCGCCTCATCGTTCTGAGCAACTTTCATGTACAAAGTTTTTCCATCCGAGCTATGATTTATTTTCTATTAATTTTCAAGGTTTTAAATGATTTTTTGAAGTTATTTTAATTCGAAATAGAAGCTAAAATGCTACAAGTACCCAGCTCTGTGTACACAGATGTTTACCCAGAGGCTGACAGGTGGGCCAAGGGGGACCCAGTTGACCGGTCAAAGCTTGACTGGTCAACAGGGGTGGGCCCCCCTGTCATTCTCCAATTTACCTAATTATAGTTTAATTAGTTAATTAGCAGGTTAACTAAAGTTAAGTTAATTAAGCAACTTAATTAATTAATTAATTTTAATTCTTTTTATTATTACTTTTTTTATCGTTTTCTGAGGCGGGTCCCACTTGTCATTCAGACGGGGGCCTTAACGGGTCGCCGTGGTGGTTCTCGGGCGCCAGCCCCCGCCCAGCCAAGCGCGCGGCCAGCGGGTGAAGGGGCGGCGATGGCCCGCGCCGACGATAGCGGCCGGAGCGGGCGGCACAATGAGGTGCGGTGGTGTGAGCGGCGCCAAGATCGGGTCACGTTGGACACGGCGAGGCCGCGAGGCGCGCGAGGAACATGGTGGGCGCCACGATGGACGGGCATGGTCGACGCGCTGTGAGCGCGAGCACCCGCGCGGAGGGGAACGGGGTGACGATGGCAGCGAGACGCGACGCGGGACAGACAGGGGCGCGGCGACCGCGGGATCGGGTGTGCCCCGGGCGTGGTGTCCACGGGCGAGCGGCGACGAGGGCGGAGACCATGCGGAAGCGAGGGCAGAGGAGGGAAGAAGAAGGGGTCCTCACGTGCGAGGAGGGAAGGGGACGACGAGGCCTGGTGAGGCCAATGGGGAGGAGGACGAGGAAGCGGGCAACAGAGGCGGTCCAATGAGGTGGTCCGACGACGATGGGCGACGGCGTCGGGTCAGGGCGGAGGAGCTTCGGGCGGCGGGGAAGAGATGATGTAGAGGCGTCCGATGAAGACGGGCGGCGCCGGCCGGCGATGACGAGGCGGCGAGGTCAGGCCCCCATGCCCCGATCCGATCTGGATCGGGGGGAAGGCAGAGGAGGAGTGGGACGAGGGGGAGGAGGGGGCGAGTGGGAGCAGTGGGGGTGGCGCTAGGTCACGGGAGGGAGGAGGCCTAGTAGGCCAGGGGTGCGGGAGTGGGTCGGCTGGGCCGACTGGCTCCTTCGGCTAACTGGGCCAAGGCCCAGTCGGGGGGGGGGGGGGGGTTGTCTTTTATTTCTTTTTCCTTTTCTACAGTTTTTATTTTATTTTTGCTCTGGTTTGTTAATTGCTTAACCACCAAAGGACTTTTGTAAATCATGTAGCTTGTCACATGAACATCATTGCATTATATAGCAATGCCACAAAAAGCTGAAGGTCTTTCGAAAAGGTTTAATTATTTTTAGAAAGCAAAAAGGCCAAGTGATGTGTTGTTGGTCCACTGTTTTAATTCCTAGGGGCATTTTTGGAGTTTCTAAAGTGTTGGTTTTATTTTTATAACAGCTTTGGTAATTTTTGCAATATTGTGAAATTTTAGTTTTTAGCGTTAGAAAACTTTTGTTGTTTGTTTTTATTTTAAATTTGAATTCGGACGGGATTGAATCATCGGTAGATTAACAACAGTAACAAAGGTGACGTGGCGTCGTTAACGCGGAATTACTGTAGCCTAATTATCCGAGTGTCACAAATCTCCTCCACTACAAGAAATCTCATCCCGGGATTTAAGCAGTGGAGTTAGGGGGGGAAGGTGTTGGTAGCGAAAAGCCTAACGAGTCTTCTCGGTCTTGGCTGCCCTTTTGAAGAGGTTGATCCCTTTCGTTGATGTCTTCATTTCTCTGCTTCAAGTCATCATGATGAAGTTGTCGTCCTTTCTTCGAGGCACTCCATCGTACTAACGAATAGGTAAGGGGCAGCTCTACAATGACAGGATGTTATAAGGGAAAATCATCTGGGGGTATCCCAAGAATGAACACATGAGTATCTCTCGAGTTGAACAAATGAAACACCTCGAGAGCAAAGTAAGAAGGTACCATAAGCAGTTTCAAGCAGATAGACAACCGTTGTTGCCTGAAACAGCGCGTGAAAGGGGTTCAGAGCAACGAGAATTAGTGTTGTGTCTGATACCAGAATTGACGATCTCTCAGAAGGTGGCTCCTGAATTACCTATGAGGTCACGCTCGAGGAATAACTATGGAAACAGGGGGTGTACAGGAGAGTCAGGTTTCGATCCTGTGGGACTGTGGGTTATGGGCCCACCATGTGGGTTAAAGTAGAAAGGGGGTTGACATCTTGCACGGTCACTATAGCAAGGCATGTCAGAGGGTAGCCTGTCAGTTATGTCGGCAACAACATCGATACCAAGGGCGAGGGACGAAGAGAACCATTTTCATGCTCGTTGAACGAGGCGGGCCATTAGGCAAAGTTCTCGTCCATCGGTGGCTACCAGAATGTCATCAACAAAAGTAACAGGGTCTTACTGACAGAATTGTAGACCGAGGTGTTCACATAAGCAGGAAAATATTATTGGTTAGATCATATAGATCACCAGTAAGGTTAAACAAAACAATGGAAAGGAAAATATGGTCATCATAATAAACAAAACAATGGAAAGGAAAATGTGTTTAAAACATATATTTCAAGGGTATATCCTTCCCAAGGACAAGCAGAGCATGATATCCATGACAGGATATAATGTAGAAAACTCTTTAGTTAATGGGAGAGAAATTTCATGACATTACCCATACAGCGGTGTTTGGATAATTGAGCAAGAAACATTTAGCATTGGGCTTCAAATGTTCTTGTTGAAAATCGGAGTACCACAGACAAGCTTCAAGATAGCATTGACATGGTCACTTGGTAAAGATCAGACTTTGGATACACAAAGGATCCATCAGGGACAACTTGTAGAATAAGTCTTACAATTTCATCATGGAAGAATGGATATCCTTGCTAAAAAGGAAACTATAACAATAGGTCCTCTGGTCAGGTGTGCTAGGCATTATATCACCTTACCGGGTCATATAAAGACCAATGTTATAACACTTGGAAATTTTTCCAACCATCATATCTGACCGAGATTTAGATCTGATCTGTGTTAGGATACCTTAGACTCGGGATGCCTGGGAAGAAAAGGTGCAACACAAATTGACGAGATGTCATTGTAAAATTCTCGGCAAATGAACTATGGAAGCGAGTTCCGAAACAAGAGTTCATCATTTAACCAAGGACGGGACGAGGAGGTGCTGATGGCTCAGCGACCATTCCTCCAGATTTCTAAAAAGATGGGTTTCCACAATCATGTGAACAAGGGATAACATTTGTCAGATCAAATGATATAAAGATGTATGCTGGAGGAAAACATACACAACTAGACATTGGTTGAAAGGTGTACCAGAAATATGGGCTCGGGTAGCATGATCAATGTTAGAATGGTGATTCAATAACCAATGGTCTAAGATTGAAATGTTGACCATTAAATTCAAGACAATAGGGTTGCTAGAAGTTTTGAATTCGCACATCATAGTTCAATTGTCGGTTTTCTGGTTAGAAACAACACGGGGACCAAGGAATGAGCGGAGATGGCAAGAAGCATCACTTGTATCAAGAATTCTTAAGAAGTGGTGAAATTCTCGCGACATCCGTGGCATATAAAATGGTATTACTTCAAGGTAGGACATAAGACAAATTGTATAGCCAGGAACTCAAGGTACAGCCACAACACAAACAAGTTTGTGTTGGAAAGAAGGCAAGGAAGTAGTCGATGACAACACAATTTACCAAGGGACAGGGATGGTATTTCCCATGAAGAATTCAATAGATATCTTGGAAGAGCTCAGAATATTGATGATGACCACGACACCTTTGTCGAGAGATTTCGTGAAGATATAATCGCTCATCGACGACATCAAGCAAAAGGAAGGATGGAGCAAAAAGTTATTAAAATCACGGATACGACACAAACTCGGAATCAAGCTTGTTGTTCAAGGCGAAATGATATGACAAGGAAAGTCGACGTAAGCTTAGCTCATCGTCGAAAATTGTGCTTCGGAAAGAAGGACCAGATAGCACAGTTAAAAAGTTGCATGATAATGATATAGCCGATCAGGCTAGGAATGACTTGAAGGGTTATTAAATCATAAGCAACGAAAATTACTTAGAGTTATTGAATCGGAGTGCAGAATCAATTCACTTAATGGTGTTCTCGAGTGACTAATAACTCAGAACCCGAGGGAAATTGGAATTGGCGAGAATAATAGCTGATGAAGAACTCATAATAAGTTATGTAGTTCTGTGGTATTCTTGAGATACCAGAGTGTAATGCTTGACGGTAGATCAAAGTAAGGGTTGCGCAGGTGCAAAGATCTGCATAAGACAAGTACTTCAACTTGTCCGGGAAATGGTATTTAAAGGAGAACATGGCCGGAACCACGATTGCAAAGGGGTCAATTCTAAAATACCATATGATATTATATCAAGGAAACAATTATTATTACATGAAGCTTTTATGATAGGATCTACATCGTGTCCATGGGCATGAACACAAAGTTCAAGGTCGACTCCCACTTCTCCAATGCATAACCTTTCATTTACTGCTCTACTAAAAATGGTTTGAGTGTGAAGATCTACCTGGTGAATTACCAGAGGAGAACCTTCGGGTTCACACATATTAAGGAAGGCATAGGTTCAACCCATCAGGTTATCTTAGAAACATATACCACCACCAACAAGAGTAAATATCACCAGCTCCAAGCAGAGCATGGTTGGCCAAATCAGAGAATAGGATTTATCAATGGCATTATGTATTAGGGAAAGAACTTATCGAGGTTTTTGCATACAACAGACACTGTCGGATGATAATTCAACAAATGACCTGATGGTCCGTAACGGAGCTTATGTGAGTATTGCCACACAATCGGCAAAGAAACAATTCAAAGGCATTGGATTATAGAATTATCTGGATAATCCAAGAGCTTAAATACAAGGAATTATGATTTCCAAATTGGGGGATCAGAAGCAGATGCTCTGATCAAAAGATAAGTAAGTTGGATAGACTTAGAGGCACAAACGGTGGCAATTTGATTGGTCGACAACCAGCTCATGTTCAAAATGACGTCCGAGCCGGAAGGATAATTTGCAGGGAATAACTGATGATTGTGTGCATTCACACACAAGTTGAATCAACAGGATCAGAATGTTGATCACAAAGTATTTTAATGAATATTGCTTGACATATGGGAGTAACCATTATGCAAGCAGGTAAAGAAGATCAAGAGCAATAGGCTACTGAGGATTTCGGAAGATTGAATGGCATTTCAAAGAATTTTGTGAAACACCTGAACAACTGGGGATGAGCGGATACTCGATAAGGGCGAGAAATTATCCATAGGGGTATTCATGTGGCAAGGAACTGCAAGGCAGTAGGCACAAACTATTCTCAGAACAAAGGAGAGCAGTTCGAGGCATCTTGTAATAACAAGATCAATGGGATTGAATGTAAGAATGGCAGGTGTATGCAGTTATCCATAAGGATATAACAGTGGTAGGGAATTTGCAAAGACGGTGGGCACAAGTGTCTTGGGAGAACATCCTAGAGTATCTTCGAAACCTTCCGGCGCAGCAGGCAATCATATGTCATAAAAGGCTCTCTGGGAGGAAGTAATTACGAGAACCTAGAGTTAGAGTTAGCAAAATCATTTAACCCGAATAGAAGAGAGATCAGAGTCCCAGAGTATAGACAAGGAATAAAAGATCCTAATACCATCCAATGGCGACGTGGGCCCGTAAGCCGCACAACCATGTTAGTAAAAACTTTTTCAATGACTAGAATCAACTTCGGCCAAGGAGTTTGGAAGGGGATTCCTACAGGCAGTCGGCTCTGATACCAACTTGATTTACCTAATTATAGTTTAATTAGTTAACTAGCAGGTTAACTAAAGTTAATTTAATTAAGCAGCTTAATTAATTAATTAATTTTAATTCTTTTTATTATTACTTTTTTTGATCGTTTTCTGGGGCGGGTCCCACTTGTCATTCAGACAGGGGCCGGAGCGGGGCGGCACAGCGAGGTGCGGTGGTGTGAGCGGGCGCGCACTAGGTCACAGCTGGGCGAGCACGCGCGACAACTGGCACGGCCGGACGCGGCTAGAGGCCCGTGAGCGCGGCCAGGGAACGTGGCGGGCGCCGTGATGGACGGGCATGGTCGACGCGCTGTGAGCGCGAGCGCCCGCGCGGAGGGGAGCGGGGTGACGATGGCAGCAAGACACGGCGCGGGACAGACGGGGGCGCGGCGACCGCGGGTTCGGGTGTGACCCTGGTGTGGTGTCCACGGGCGAGCGGCGACGAGGGTGGGGACCGTGCGGAAGCGAGGGCAGAGGAGGGAAGGAGAAGGGGTCCTCACGTGCGAGGAGGGGAGGGGACGACGAGGCCTGGTGAGGCCGACGGGGAGGAGCACGAGGAAGCGGGCGACGTAGGCGGTCCAATGAGGTGGTCCGACGACGACGGGCGACGGATTCGGGTCGGGACAGAGGAGCTTCGGGCGGCGGGGACGAGATGATGTAGAGGCGTCCGACGAAGACAGGCGGCGCTGACCGGCGATGGGGCGTTGGGACGAGGCGGCGAGGTCAGGCCCCCATGCCCCGATCCGATCTGGATCGGGGGGAAGGCAGAGGAGGAGTGGGACGAGGGGGAGGGAGTGGGGGCGAGTGGGAGCAGTGGGGGGTGGCGCTGGGTCACGGGAGGGGAGGAGGCCTAGTAGGCCAGGGGGTGCGGGAGTGGGTCGGCTGGGCCGACTGGCTCCTTCGGCCAACTGGGCCAAGGCCCAGTCGGGGGTTATTTTATTTCTTTTTCCTTTTCTACAATTTTTATTTTATTTTTTCTCTGGTTTGTTAATTGCTTAACCACCAAAGGACTTTTGTAAATAATGTAGCTTGTCACATGAACATCATTGCATTATATAGCAATGCCACAAAAAGCTGAAGGTCTTTCGAAAAGGTTTAATTATTTTTAGAAAGCGAAAAGGCCAAGTGATGTGCTGTTGGTCCACTGTTTTAATTCCTAGGGGCATTTTTGGAGTTTCTAAAGTGTTGGTTTTATTTTTATAACAGCTTTGGTAATTTTTTTAATATTGTGAACATTTTTGTTTATTTTTATTTTAAATTTGAATTCGAACGGGATTGAATCATCAGTAGATTAACAACAGTAACAAAGGTGACGTGGCGTTGTTTACGCGGGATTACTGTAGCCTAATTATCCGGGTGTCGCAGCCTCGGCGTCGTACAACTCACCCGAGCTGCTCCAACGACGAAACCCTCCATCACAGCAGAGCAGTACCTCGGGCTCCATCTCCAGACGCCTAAGATCTTCTTCCCCTCCTCCGACAGCCAAGTCAGCCGGAGCATCCTCACCAGCCAACCCAATCACGCTGAGATCGACATGGCTTCGCCAAAGAGGTTGTACACTTCTTGTGGTTTGACTTAATCTCAACATGCTTTTTTGCATCCTGTGATATTCCAATTCTTGTAAACCAAACACCCAGATTGACAGAAATCCTGTGTTTTTTAATTCTATGTTTTGCACGTGCATTCCTATCCTATTCCTGTCTATTTCCTATCCCTGCATTGTTAGAATCCTCAAATTCAAACAAGCCCTTACACAATTACTTCTGTTACAGATATGTGTCAAAGAAAACCTTGTGTGGTTTGTCCTGCTCCTGCGGTCCTGTGTTCCACCCCAGCTCACTGCTCCAACGACGGAAGGGTTCACCACAGCGAGGATCCGCTCTCCAGACTATCTTTCGCCTCGAGATCTTCTTCCCGCCGCCGCAGCCACGATAACTGCATTACCATCATCAGCTGAGCAGATGACCTTGAGGACTACACGGGTCCGCAAGAGAGGTCGCACTCTTCCGTGTGTGCTTACGTTATGCATCGCTTAATGTAACGCCCCGGATTCGATGCGCCAGGTGTCTGCCAGTTATTCGCCATTTTTGCCATGTCATTTGCTTGCGTCTTGCATTTTTCCATGTCATCATGTGCATCTCATTTTGAATACGTGTTCGTTTCATGCATCCGAGCATTTTCCCCATTGTCCGTTTTGCAATCCGACACTCCTATGTCCTCCGGCGTCCCCCTTTTTTGCCTTTTGTTGTGAGCAGGTGTTAAACATTCTTGGAATGGACCGAGATTTGCCAAGCAGCCTTGGTACACCACCGGTAGACCGCCTGTCAAGTTTCGTGCCATTTGGAGTCCGTTTGATATTCCAACGATTAACCGGGTAACCGCAAAGGCCTCTTTTCTGTGCAGCCCAACACCCCTCCAAAGTGGCCCATTAACCCATCCTAACCCCCTCCATCCTCTCGGTCGTTCGATCACGATCGCGTGGCCGAAAACCGCACCTCATTTGGACTCTCCTAGCTCCCTCTACCTATAAATATGCCTTCCCCCGTCCAAATCCGGGTCCAAACCCTAGTTTTTCCCTCTCGCCACCGGACATGTCCGTCCCAGACCGGACGAAACCCCGCCACCGCTCCCAGCCTCTCCCGTCACGCCACGTGGCCCGGCCATCTTGCGCCGCCGCCTGCCCAGATCGGGGCCAGCGAGCCCGTCGCGCCCGCCGCCGCGACCATGAGGCCGAAGGCCCGCCGCCACTCGAGCTCGCTGATGCCCGTTCGCGCGCCCGCCGCCGCTCGTCACCACCTCACCTCCTTGTCGGCGCACCGCCCGAGCCGTCGCCTTCGCCACCACCTCCGCCGCCGCAACTTGCTCCAGCGCCGCCGCCATCACAAGACAGCCTCCACCGCGCCGCCCGCGCCTCGCCCGCGCCGCCTCCTTCTCCCAAGCTGCGCCGCCCGCGTCCCCGCTGAAGCGCCGCCGCTGAAGCGCCTCCACCGCCGCCGCCTCGCCGCCTACCGGCCAGATCCGGCCCGGCCCCGCTCGCTCCGGCCACCTCCTGCTCGCCGGCCACCTCTAAGTCCTCTCCGTCGTCTTCCCCGTTAATTCCGGCGCCAACTCCGGCGAGGTCCGTGGATCGGGATCAGATCCACCACCTCACTCATCCAAACGCCGTCCCGCGACCTGGATCCCTCCGTCCCGCTTCGTCTCGTCCCGCGTTGACTTTTCGCGAGCGTAAAATTCTGCAAAGTCCCTGAGATTGTTGCATTCTGGTGCCCCCTTTGACATGCCATAACTCCTTGCATATAGCTTCATTTTGCATGCATAATATATCTAAATGTTCATCAGGTTGTGCTCTATATTTTGTTCCATTGTGCCATTTTCATTTGAGTTCATATTGATGCCCTAATCATCGTTGCAAGAGTGCTATATAATGTTGTCTGCTGCCTGTTATCAGAACTTGCTCATTTGTCATTTTTGTATCTTCTTGTGTGATTTTATTTTGAGCATGAAGTCTACATGTGTTATGAGATACAACATGCCATATTTGCTGTGGTGCAGTACACTCTTCATGATATGCCATGTATTGTTTGTTACGAGCATGCAAAGTAGCCTCCGTGATGTTGCTGATTTCAGTGTCTTAGAATTTCACCAAGTCCTTGTTCTGCTGTTATTTTCATGCCATGTATTCATGTTGCTACAGTGAGATCTATGCCTCTTTTGAGTATGTTCAGTTAGGATGTTTTGGAAATATGGTTATGCTCTATCCATCCACGCCCATGTTTGCATTTAAGGAGTTCTCTAGCATGTCTTAATCCTGCTCTACTTTTGCTATAAAATATTCCTGGCAGATTGTTTACATGTTATTCAATGTTTCCAAGGTTGTTGCTAGTGATCCATGCATGCTATGAACTTGCTCTTGCCATGGTTAGCTTCATGAACATGTATTCTTGCTGGTAGTATGCTTATATTGTCATGCAATGCCTTGTGATGAGTGAATCGAGCTTGCAAAGATGCCTTCATAATTCTGTTTATGCCATGCTCTGTTTTTCTGCTAAGTCTGAAACCAGATAATAAAACTTGCTATGTTTACATGGGTACCATCATACTTTCTGAGCCCTTTTGGCTCATGGCCAGTAAGGGCCTTTTGTTATATGCAATTAGTAGATTCATGCCATGCCTTTGATTGCCATGATATGTTCCGTAGCATGTTTTTTGAGAGCTCTAAACTTTGCAACCTGATGTTATTTCTGCCATGTCGAGTGATTTCCACTGTCTGTGAACCTGTTATTATTTGCAATCTTGCCATGTCTTTTTGAGCACGTTCTAGTAGTTAATGGAGATATCTCAGTGTTCATGTTTTGTTATGCTTTACCTGTACATCATGTTCATGCCTTTTGTTTTCCTGTTGAGGTCCTGTAGCATGTTGTTTTGATGCTTGTAATATGCCTAGTTGCTGTTTTGGACAGCATGCCCTTTAAACTTGTATGGTGTGTATGTGTTGAACCGTTGCTCCGTTTTGAGTGTGCTTTACATGAAACTTGCTTAGTTTTGCATGTAGTTTCATATTACCTTGTTGCATCCATGTTTTGAGGTGTGTGCTTGATGTTTGAATGCATTTTGCACCAATGTCATGCTTATCTTGTTTTGCTCATATCTTCTAGGCCGTAGCTCCGAATTATACAAACTTTATATGTAACTTGACTAGAATTTTGTGTAGATCATCTTGGTGCATCTTAACTTGTTGTTTAACAACTTGAACATAAGGTTTATTCATATATGGACCAATTTCGGAATTTGCATATGAGGTTTTACCGGAATGGTTATATGTTGTTTCCGGCCTCATTTAAACTGGCTTTGATGTGTTACCCTTGTATGCATCATCTCTTGCCATGCGTAGCATCATGTAGCCTTACCATGCATCATAATTGGTTGAGCTTCATGCCTTGTTCATGTGTGGTGTGTTTACCATGTTGTGTGCTTCTTCTCGATAGTTCCCGTTTCGTTGCGGTCATAAGGATTCGTTCGTCTACGCTTGGTTCGTCTTCATGGATTCATCTTCTTCATGGACTCGTTCTTCTTCCTTGCGGGATTTCAGGCAAGATGACCGTCACCTTGGATCTCATTACTATCATTGCTATGCTAGTTGTTTCGTTCTTTCGCTTTGCTGCGTTACCTACCACTTGCTTATCAAGCCTCCCAAATTGCCATGAACCCCTAACCTTTGTCACCCTTCCTAGCAAACCGTTGTTTGGCTATGTTACCGCATTTTCTCAGCTCCTCTTATAGCGTTGCTAGTTGCAGGTGAAGATGAAGATTGCTCCATGTTGGCTTATGTTTTATGTTGGGATATCACAATATCTCTTATATTATTAATGCATCTATATACTTGGTAAAGGGTGGAAGGCTCGGCCTTATGCCTGGTGTTTTGTTCCACTCTTGCCGCCCTAGTTTCCGTCATATCGGTATTATGTTCCCGGATTTTGCGTCCCTAACGCGGTTGGGTGATTTATGGGACCCCTTTGCCAGTTCGCTTTGAATAAAACTTCTCCAGCAAGGCCCAACCTTGGTTTTACATTTGCCTCATCTAAGCCTTTTTCCCTTGGGTTTCCGGAGCCCAAGGGTCATCTTTATTTAGCCCCCCCCCCCGGGCCAGTGCTCCTCCGAGTGTTGGTCCGAACCGAGCAGCCTGCGGGGCCACCACAGGGAAACTCGAGGCCTAGTTTTACTCGTAGCTTGACTTACCCGGTGTGCCCTGAGAACGAGGTACGTGCGACTCCTATCGGGATTTGTCAGGACATCAGGCTGCTTTGCTGGTCTTGTTTTACCATTGTCGAAATGTCTTGTAACCGGGATTCCGAGACTGGTCGGGCCTTCCCGGGAGAAGGAATATCCTTCGTTGATCGCGAGAGCTTATCATGGGCTAAGTTGGGACACCCCTGCAGGGTTTGAACTTTCAAAAGCCGTGCCCGCGGTTATGTGGCAGATGGGAATTTGTTAATATCCGGTTGTAGTAAACTTGAAGTAAACTCTTCTAAAATACACCAATCGTGTGCGTAACCGTGATTGTCTCTTTTCGGGGTTGTTCGAGAGGTGAACTCGGTTTCTGGGTTATGTTTGACGTAAGTAGGAGTTCAGGGTCACTTCTTGATCATTACTAGTTGACGACCGTTTGCTTTGCTTCTCTTCTCGCTCTTATTTGCGTAACTTAGCCACCATACATGCTTAGTCGCTGCTGCAACCTCACCACTTTACCCCTTCCTTACCCATTAAGCTTTGCTAGTCTTGATACCCATGGTAATGGGATTGCTGAGTCCTCGTGGCTCACAGATTACTACAACAAAAGTTGCAGGTACAAGTTGTGCGATGATCATGACGCGAGAGCGATGTTTACTTGTGGAGTCCTTCTTCTTCTTCGTCGATCTTGGGTTAGGTTCCTGGTCGGCAGCCTGGGCTAGCAGGGTGGATGTTGTTTGAGTTTCTGTTTATGTTTCATCCGTAGTCGGATGTTGATCTTATGTATGGTGTATTGTTGTATTCATGTGACATTGTATGTCTTGGATGTATCCCCACTATTATGTAATGTTGATGTAATGATATCCACCTTGCAAAAGTGTCTTCAAGATGCGCTTCTATCCTTGGTGGGACCTTCGATTTCCTTTAGGATAGGGTCGCATCTTGGGCGTGACACTTAATATGATGACATGCTACTTTATCATCGTGTTCACCTATTAGACTCTGACTCAGGTCCAAACTTATGCTGAAACTTGAGTTTTTAAATGGTTGTGGGGTACATATTGGGGCAGCAATCAGTACTATCTGTCTACTATCTGGTTAATCTCGGGTGTCTACTATGAGTTTCATGTTGGGTGCAAACAAACATTAAAGGAGCCATTATCTGTATTTTAAAACTAAAGCTATTATCTGCCTGCTATCATTTGTTTTGGGTCTATCCACGGTTTGCTACCATCACTATGTATTTGTGCATGCACTCCTTACATATTCTCACTATGCTTTATTCCTATGCATGTCAGTTATTGTACAAAATGGAACTGAACATGTAGAGCAAAAGAGACGAGCCTTGCGTGGCAATAAAATTTCATGCAGATGTCACTCCATGGTGGGCACAAAGGCAGCCCCCCTCCACCCATTTCGGATCATAATCAAGAGGAAGATAATTGTTCTGAGGGGGATTCAGAAGCAGAAGACCACTCCTATTTACCCCATGAGGTCTTCGCTCTAACTTGGCATGCTGATGTTGGTAATATCATGCATATGGTGCCTTGCATTGCTTACTGTATACATCAAAGATGTCATCTGCTTAGTTTAGACATACTTTGTGTCAATGCCATCTGTTTAGTTTCTTTATCGTATGTGAATCATGCAATGCCATCTTGTTTAGCCAGGCATCATATATGTGAATTTTGCAATGCCGCCCTGGTTAGCCAATCATCTTATATGTGAATTATATCATGACATCAATTTTTTATTACGTGTTAAATTTGTCAACAATTTTAGTACATTCAATTACTCTTCCTGTGCATCAGCCATTCGGCACGCTCATGGAAAAATCTGGAGTCGAAACAAGGTCTTGAGACTGCATAATGCTATCTCGACGAAGTGCATGTCTTGTCTGGTTACGATAGCTCCTCGAGGAGGATTCGGAGATAGATGACCAGTCCTATCCCCGAGGTGCATGCTCTAACTTGGCAGGGTTATGATGCTCATATCGTGCGTATGGTATCTTGCATTGCTATGTCATTTGCTTAGTTTAGACATGCTTTGTGTGAATGCCACCTGTTTAGTGTCTAATTACCATATATGTGAATTATGCAATGCCATCTTGTTGCAATACATTATATATGTGAATTATGCAATGCTATCTTGTTGCAAGGCATTATATATGTGAATTATGCAATGCCATGCTATTTAGCCAAGCATCATATATGTGAATTATATCATGTCGTCCTTTTTTTTGTATTTCTCGTTGCTTTTGTTGATAATGTTTGTATATTCAACTGCTCTTCCTGTGCATCAGCCATTTAAATTGGTGATGGAGAAATCTGGAGTGAAAACAAGGTCTTCAGAGCAGACAATGCTACCTGGTGAAGCAGATATCTTGCTGGTTACAGATAGCTCTTCAGAGGAGGATTCAGAGGCAGATGACCAGTCCTATTATCCCCCTGAGGTGTATGCTCAAACTTGGCTGGGTTATATTACTCATATCATGCATATGTTGTATTGCAATGCTTAGTTTTTACATCATATACACGATATTGAATGCCATCTCCATAGTTGACACATCATATATGTGATTGCCCTCTGCTCACTTCCTTAGTATATAAATCATATATTTGAATTATATCATGCCATGATGTTTACATAGACAGCATGTATCTGAATTATGGCATGCCAACCCATTTTCTAAAGACATAATATAGTTATATCATCTCATCCTATTCACATAGTCATCATATTTCGAATTATGTCATTCTATCCGTGAATTATATCATGCCATCATGTTTCCATCGACGGCACGTTTGTGATTTATGGCATGCCAACCACTTTAATAGACACATCGTATAGTTATATCATATCATCCTGTTTACATAGTCATCATATTTTGAAGTATGTCATTCTATCCTGTTTAGTTAGCCATCATACATGTGAAATTGTGTCATGCTATCCTGTTTAATTAGCCATCATATATGTGAAATTATGTCCTGCTATTCTGTTTGGTTAGACAACATAAATGTGAATTATTTCATGCCCTGCTTTCTTCCCTACTATCCATTGCACCTGTCTATCTTACAATGTCTGTACATTCAATTACTTTTCTTGTTTATTGCTACCTCTTGAGCACTGCGTTGGATTTCCCCGAAGAGGAGAGGATGATGCAGCAAAGTACCATAAGTATTTCCCTCAGTTTTTGAGAACCAAGGTATCAATCCAGTAGGAGGCTACGCGCGAGTCCCTCGTACCTACACAAAACAAATAGCTCAACGCAACCAACGCGATTAGGGGTTGTCAATCCCTTCACGGTCACTTACGAGAGTGAGATCTGATAGAGATGATAGATAATATTTTTGGTATTTTTTATATAAAGATGCAAAGTAAAATAAAAAGTAAAAGTAAAAAAGCAAAGCAATAATAAAGTGATGATAGATTGATATGATGAGAATAGACCCGGGGGCCATAGGTTTCACTAGTGGCTTCTCTCAAGAGCATAAGTATTCTACAGTGGGTGAACAAATTACTCTGGAGCAATTGACAGAACTGAGCATAGTTATGAGAATATCTAGGTATTATCATGTATATAGGCATCACGTCCGAGACAAGAAGACCGACTCCTGCCTGCATCTACTACTATTACTCCACTCATCTACCACTATCCAGCATGCATCTAGAGTATTAAGTTCAAGAAAACAGAGTAACGCCTTAAGCAAGATGACATGATGTAGAGGAATAAATTCATGCAATATGATAAATACCCCATCTTGTTATCCTCGATGGCAACAATACAATACGTGCCTTGCTGCCCCTACTGTCACTGGGAAAGGACACCGCAAGATTGAACCCAAAGCTAAGCACTTCTCCCATTGCAAGAAAAACCAATCTAGTAGGCCAAACCAAACTGATAATTCGAAGAGACTTGCAAAGATAACCAATCATACATAAAAGAATCCAGAGAAGATTCAAATATTGTTCATAGATAATCTTGATCATAAACCCACAATTCATCGTTCTCAACAAACACACCGCAAAAAGAAGATTACATAAAATAGATCTCCACGAGAGAGGGGGAGAACATTGTATTGAGATCCAAAAAGAGAGAAGAAGCCATCTAGCTACTAACTATGGACACGAAGGTCTGAGGTAAACTACTCACACTTCATCGGAGAGGCTATGGTGATGATGTAGAAGCCCTCCATGGTGGATTCCCCTTCCGGCGGAGCTCCGGAACAGGCCCCAAGATGGGATCTCATGGATACAGAAGGTTGCGGCGGTGGAGTTAGGTTTTTGGCTCCGTATTTGATCGTTTGGGGGTACGTAGGTATATATAGGAGGACGGAATACGTTGGTGGAGCTTCGAGGGGCCCACGAGGCGGGGGGCGGCGTGCCCTAGGAAGGGGCGCCCTCCACCCTCATGACCGCCTCGTGGCTTTCTTGACGGAGGGTCCAAGTCTCCTGGATCATATTTGTTGAGAAAATCACGTTCCCGAAGGTTTCATTCCGTTTGGACTCCGTTTGATATTCCGTTTCTCCGAAACACTGAAATAGGCAAATAACAGCAATTCTGGGCTGGGCCTCCGGTTAATAGGTTAGTCCCAAAAGCAATATAAAAGTGGAAAATAAAGCCCAATATGGTCCAAAACATTAGATAATATAGCATGGATCAATCAAAAATTATAGATACGTTGGAGACGTATCAGGCATCCCCAAGCTTAATTCCTGCTCGTCCTTGAGTAGGTAAATGATAAAAAGAGAATTTTATATGCGGAGTGCTACTTGGCATAATTTCAATGTAACTCTTCTTAATTGTGGTATGAATATTCAGATCTGAAAGATTCAAGACAAAAGTTCATGTTGACATAAAAATAATAATACTTCAAGCATACTAACAAAGCAATTATGTCTTCTCGAAATAACATGGCCAAAGAAAGTTATCCCTACAAAATCATATAGTCTGGCTATGCTCTATCTTCACCACACAAAGTATTTAAATCATGCACAACTCCGATGACAAGCCAAGCAATTGTTTCATACTTTTGACATTTTCAAAACTTTTTCAATCTTCGTGCAATACATGAGCGTGAGCCATGGATATAGCACTAAATATGGAATAGAATGGTGGTTGTGGAGAAGACAAAAAGAGGGGAAGATAGTCTCACATCAACTAGGCGTATTAACGGTCTATGGAGATGCCCATCAATAGATATCAATGTGAGTGAGTAGGGATTGCCATGCAACGGATGCACTAGAGCTATAAGTATATGAAAGCTCAACAAAAGAAACTAAGTGGGTGTGCATCCAACTCGCTTGCTCACGAAGACCTAGGGCAATTTGAGGAAGCCCATCATTGGAATATACAAGCCAAGTTCTATAATGTAAAATTCCCACTAGTATATGGAAGTGACAAAATGAGAGACTCTCTATCATGAAGATCATGGTGCTACTTTGAAGCACAAGTGTGGTAAAAGGATAGTAACATTGTCCCTTCTCTCTTTTCTCTCATTTTTTTTATTTGGGCCTTTCCTTTTTTTATGCCCTCTTTTTTTCTTTTATTTTTTATTTTTCGTCCGGAGTCTCATCCCGACTTGTGGGGGAATCATAGTCTCCATCATCCTTTCCTCACATGGGACAATGCTCTAAAAATGATGATCATCACACTTTTATTTTTCTTACAACTCAAAAATTACAACTCGATACTTATAACAAAATATGACTCTATGTGAATGCCTCCGTCGATGTACCGGGATATGCAATGAATCAACAGTGACATGTATGAAAGAATTATGAACGGTGGCTTTGCCACAAATACGATGTCAACTACATGATCATGCTAGCAATATGACAATGATGGAGCGTGTCACAATAAACGGAACGGTGGGAAGTTGCATGGCAATATATCTCGTAATGGCTATGGAAATGCCATGATAGGTAGGTATGGTGGCTGTTTTGAGGAAGGTATTTGGTGGGTGTATGATACCGGCGAAAGGTGTGCGGTATTAGAGAGGCTAACAATGGTGGAAGGATGGGAAAAATGCATATAATCCATGGACTCAACATTAGTCATAAAGAACTCATATACTTATTGCAAAAATTTAGAAGTTATTGATACGTCCATTTTGCATCATGCTTTTGTATCGATATTTATTGCATTATGGGCTATTATTTCACATTATGTCACAATACTTATGGCTATTCTCTCTTATTTTACATGGTTTACATAAGGAGGGGGAATGCCGGCAGCTGGAATTCTGGGCTGGGAAAGGAGCAAATATTAGAGACCTATTCTGCACAACTCCAAAAGTCCTGAAACTCCACGGAGTATCTTATAATAAATAATAAAAAATCCTCGCCAAAGATGAAGACCAGGGGGCCCATACCCTGTCCACGAGGGTGGGGGCGCCCCCCCCCCTAGGGTGCACCCCCTTCCTCGTGGGCCCCTTGGTGGTTCTCCGATGCCCATCTTCTGCTATATGAAGTCTTTCGTCGAGGAAAAAACAAGAAGCAACCTTTTGGGATGAAACTCCGCCGCCACGAGGCGGAACCTTGGCGGAACCAATCTAGGGCTCCGGCAGAGATGTTCTGCCGGGGCCACTTCCCTCCGGGAGGGGGAAATCATCGCCATCATCATCACCAACGCTCCTCTCATCGAGAGAGGGCAATCTCCATCGACATCTTCACCAGCACCATCTCATCTCAAAACCCTAGTTCATCTCTTGTATCCAATTCTTGTCTCCAAGTCAGGGATTGGTGCTAGTAGGTTGCTAGTAGTGTTGATTACTCCTTGTAGTTGATGCTAGTTGGTTTATTTGGTGGAAGATTATATGTTCAGATCATTTATGCATATTATTACCCCTCTGATTATGAACATGAATATGCTTTGTGAGTAGTTACGTTTGTTCCTGAGGACAAGGGAGAAGTCTTGCTATTAGTAGTCATGTGAATTTGGTATTCGTTCGATATTTTGATGAGATGTATGTTGTCTAGGCTCTAGTGGTGTTATGTGAACATCAACTACATAACACTTCACCATTATTTGGGCCTAGAGGAAGGCATTGGGAAGTAATAAGTAGATGATGGGTTGCTAGAGTGATGAAGCTTAAACCCTAGTTTATGCGTTGTTTCGTAAGGGCTGATTTGGATCCATATGTTTCATGCTATGGTTAGGTTTACCTTAATACTTTTGTTGTAGTTGCGGATGCTTGCAATAGAGTTTAATCATAAGTGGGATGCTTGTTCAAGTAAGAACAGCACCCAAGCACCGGTCCACCCACATATCAAATTATGAAAGTACCGAACGCGAATCATATGAACGTGATGAAAACTAGCTTGACGATATTCCCATGTGTCCTCGGGAGCGCTTTTCCTTATATAAGAGTTTGTCCAGGCTTGTCCTTTGCTGCAAAAAGGATTGGTCCACCTTGCTGCACTTTATTTACTTTTGTTACTTGTTGCTCGTTACAAATTATCTTATCACAAAACTATCTGTTACCACTTATTTCAGTACTTGCAGAGAATACCTTGCTGAGAACCGCTTATCATTTCCTTCTGCTCCTCGTTGGGTTCGACACTCTTAATTATCAAAAGGACTATGATAGATCCCCTATACTTGTGGGTCATCAAGACTCTTTTCTGGCGCCGTTGCCGGAGAGTGAAGCGCCTTTGGTAGGTGGAATTTGGTAAGGAAAAATTTATATAGTGTGCTGAAATTTACTGTCACTTGTTACTATGGAAAGTAATCCTCTGAGGGGCTTGTTCGGGGTATCTTCACCCCGACCAGTAGAGCAAAGAGTTGCTCCTCAACCTACTGAACCTACTGAAAATGAAAATGTTCCCTTTGAATTTCCTTCGGGTATGATAGCTAATCCTTTTACAGGAGATGGAACAAAGCATCATGATGAGCACTTAATATATGTGGATGAAGTTTGTGGATTATTTAAGCTTGCAGGTATACCCGATGATGTTTCTAAGAAGAAGGTCTTCCCTTTATCTTTGAAGGGAGACGCATTGACATGGTATAGGCTATGTGATGATACGAGATCATGGAACTATAGAAGATTGAAATTGGAATTTCATCAAAAGTATTACCCTATGCATCTTTTTCATCGTGATCGCAATTATATATATAATTTTTGGCCTCGTGAAGGAGAAAGCATCGCTCAAGCTTGGGGGAGGCTTAAATCAATGTTATATTCATGCCCCAATCATGAGCTCCCAAGAGAAACAATTATTCAACATTTTTACGCTCGGCTTCCTGAAAATAATCGCACCATGCTCGATACTTCTTGTGCTGGCTCTTTTATGATGAAGACTATCAGATTTAAATGGGATTTATTGGATAGAATTAAACGCAACTCTGAAGATTGGGATCTCGACGAAGGTAAGGAGTCAGGTATGACACCTAAGTTTGATTGTGTTAAATCTTTTATGGATACCGATATTTTCCGTAAGTTTAGCACTAAATATGGACTTGACTCTGAGATAGTAGCCTCTTCCTGTGAATCTTTTGCTACTTATATTGATCTCCCTAAGGAGAAGTGGTTTAAATATCATCCTCCCATAGAAGTAAAAGTAGCTGCACCAATTAAAGTTGAAGAAAAGTCTGTCACTTATAATGATCCTATTGTTCCTACTTCTTATGTTGAAAACCACCTTTCCCTGTTAGAATAAAGGATCATGCTAAAGCTTCAACTGTGGTTCGTAAAAGCAATATTAGAACTTATACACCTCCTGAACAAGTTAAAGTTGAACCTAATGTTGCTATTGTTAAAGATCTTTTGGATGATAATATTGATGGGCATGTTATTCAGTTCTGCGGTGAAACTACTAGAATTGCTAAACCTTGTGCTAAAGATAAACATAGACCTGTGGTAGGCATGCCTGTTATTTCTGTTAAATAGGAGATCATTTTATCATGGCTTATGCGATATGGGTGCTAGTGCTAGTGTTATACCTTATGACTTGTATAAAGAAATTAAGCATGAAATTGCACCTGCTGAGTTAGAAGATATTGATGTCACAATTAAACTTGCCAATAGATACTATTTCAGCAATAGGAATTGTTAGAGATGTTGAAGTCTTGTGTGGGAAAACTAAATATCCTGCTGATTTTCTTGTTCTCAGTTCCCCACAAGATAGCTTTTGTCCCATTATATTTGGTAGACCCTTCTTGAACACTGTTAATGCTAAGATAGACTGCAAAAAGAATGTTGTTACTATTGGCTTGGATGATATGATTCATGAGTTTAACTTCTCTAAATTTAGTAAACAACACCATGAAGAAGAATTGCCTAGTAAGGATGAAATTATTGGTCTTGCTTCTATTGCCGTACCTCCTAGCGATCCTTTAGAACAATATTTGCTAGACCATGAGAATGATATGTTTATGAATGAAAGAAGGGAAATCGATGAAGTATTCTTTAAACAGGAACCTATTCTGAAACACAATTTGCCTTTTGAAATCCTAGGGGATCCTCCTCCACCTAAGGGTGATCCCGTGTTTGAGCTTAAACCGTTGCATGATAATCTTAAATATGCTTATCTTGATGAAAAGAAGATATATCATCTTATTATTAGTGCTAACCTTTCAGAGCATGAAGAAGAAAGATTATTGAAAACTCTGAAGAAGCATCGTGCTGCTATTGGATATAATCTTGATGATCTTAAGGGCATTAGTCCCACTCTATGTCAACATAAAATAAATTTGGAGGCGGACGCCAAACCAGTTTGTGATCCTCAAAGACGTCTGAATCCTAAAATGAAAGAAGTCGTAAGAAAGGAAATACTAAAGCTTCTGGAGGCAGGTATAATTTATCCCGTTGCTGATAGTTAGTGGGTAAGTCCTGTCCATTGTGTCCCTAAGAAGGGAGGTATTACTGTTGTTCCTAATGATAAAGATGAATTAATTCCACAAAGAATTATTACAGGTTATAGGATGGTAATTGATTTTCGCAAATTAAATAAGGTACTAAGAAAGATATTACCCCTTACCTTTTATTGATCAAATGCTAGAAAGATTATGCAAACATACACACTACTGCTTTCTAGATGGTTATTCTGGTATCTCTCAAATACCTGTGTCGGCTAAAGATCAATCAAAGACTACTTTTACATGCCCTTTTGGTACTTTTTCTTATAGATGTATGCCTTTTGGTTTATGTAATGCACGTGCTACCTTCCAAAGATGCACGATGGCTATATTCTCTGACTTTTGTGAAAAGATTTGTGAGGTTTTCATGGACGACTTTTCCGTCTATGGATCCTCTTTTGATGATTGCTTGAGCAATCTTAACTGAGTTTTGCAGAGATGTAAAGAAACTAATCTTGTCTTGAATTGGGAAAAGTGCCACTTTATGGTTAATGAAGGTATTGTCTTGGGGCATAAAGTTTCTAAAAGAGGTATTGAAGTTGATAAAGCCAAGGTTGATGCTATTGAAAAGATGCCATGTCCCAAGGACATCAAAGGTATAAGAAGTTTCCTTGGTCACGCCAGATTTTATAGGAGGTTCATTAAGGACTTCTCAAAAATTTCTCGACCTCTCACTAATTTATTACAAAAAGATATACCATTTGTCTTTAATGATGATTGTGTAGAAGCATTTGAAATACTTAAGAAAGCGTTGGTATCTGCACCTATTGTTCAGCCACCTGATTGCAATTTACCCTTTGAAATTATGTGTGATGCTAGTGATTATGCTGTAGGTGCTATTCTAGGGCAAAGAGTTGATAAGAAATTAAATGTTATCCATTATGCTAGTAAGACTCTAGACAATGCTCAAAGAAATTATGCTACTACTGAAAAAGAACTCTTATTAGTTGTATTTGCTTGTGATAAGTTCAGACCTTATATTGTTGATTCTAAAGTAACTATCCACACTGATCATGTTGCAATTAAATATCTTATGGAGAAGAAAGATGCTAGACCTAGGCTTATTAGATGGGTTCTCTTGCTACAAGAATTTGATTTGCATATTGTTGATAGAAAAGGAGCTGAGAACCCCGTTGCAGACAACTTATCTAGGTTAGAAAATGTTCTTGATGACCCACTACCTATTGATGATAGCTTTCCTGATGAGCAATTGAATGTTGTAAGTACTTCTCGTAGTACTCCTTGGTATGTTGATTATGCTAATTACATTGTTGCTAAATTCATACCACCTAGCTTCACATACCAACAAAACAAAAAGTTTTTCTATGATTTGAGACATTAATTTTGGGATGACCCACATCTTTATAAAGAATGAGTAGATGGTGTTATTAGACGTTGTGTACCTGAGCATGAACAGGAACAGATCCTACGCAAGTGCCACTCCGAAGCCTATGGAGGACACCATGCTGGAGATAGAACTGCACATAAGGTATTGCATTCCGGTTTTTATTGGCCTACTCTCTTCAAGGATGCCCGCAAGTTTGTCTTGTCTTGTGATAAATGTCAAAGAATTGGTAATATTAGTAGACGTCAAGAAATGCCTATGAATTATTCACTTGTTATTGAACCATTTGATGTTTGGGGCTTTGATTATATGGGACCTTTTCCTGCCTCTAATGGATACACACATATTTTAGTTATTGTTGATTACGTTACTAAGTGGGTAGAAGCTATTCCAACTAGTAGTGATGATCATAACACTTCTATTAAAATGCTTAAAGAAGTTATTTTTTCCGAGGTTTGGAGTCCCTAGATATTTAATGACTGATGGTGGTTCACATTTTATTCATGGTGCTTTCCGTAAAATGCTTGATAAGTATGACGTTAATCATAGAATTGCATCTCCTTATCACCCACAGTCTAGTGGTCAAGTAGAATTGAGCAAAAGAGATCTCAAATTAATTTTGCAAAATACGGTTAATAGGTCCAGAAAGAATTGGTCTAAGAAACTTGATGATGCATTATGGGCCTATAGAACTGCGTATAAAAATCCTATGGGTATGTATCCGTATAAAATGGTTTACGGAAAAGCATGTCACTTACCTCTCGAACTAGAACATAAGGCATATTGGGCTATTAAAGAGCTCAGCTATGTTTTCAAACTTGCCGGTGAGAAGAGGTTATTTGATATTAGCTCACTTGATGAATGGAGAACCCAAGCTTATGAAAATGCCAAGTTGTTTAAAGAAAAAGTTAAAAGATGGCATGACAAAAGGATACAAAAGCGTGAGTTTAATGTATGTGATTATGTATTGCTATACAACTCTCGTTTAAGATTTTTTGCAGGAAAACTTCTCTTTAAATGGGAAGGCCCCTACGTCATCGAGGAGGTCTATCGTTCCGGTGCCATAAAAATCAACAACTTCGAAGGCACGAATCCGAAGGTGGTAAATGGTTAAAGAATTAAATATTATATTAAAGGTAATACTATAAATGTTGAAACCAATATTATTGAAACTGTAACCCCGGAGGAATACATAACACTTTCCAGACCGTTTCAGACTCCTAAAAGGAATAGGTATGTGGTACGGTAAGTAAACCGACTCCAAAACAATTTTTATGGCAATATTTCTCCGTTTTGGAATATTTAGAAAAATAGAAAAGCAAGTAGCAGTCCGGGAAGGACACGAGGGTGGAGGGCGCGCCCCCCTACCTCGTGAGCACCTCGTGTGCCTTCCGAACTCCGTTTTCTTGCACGATACATATTTTGGTCGGTAAACATTCACTATATATTCTCCCGAAGGTTTTGACTCCCGTATCACGCAAATCTCCTCTGTTATTGTTTCGAGCTGTTTTTTCTGACAGATCTAGATTATCATGACGTCCCCAAGTGCTTCCAAGGTCAAGTTCTTCGAGAAGGTCATCAACCCTTACCTCGCGGAGGTGCTGCGACACCCTCAAACCATTGAGATGCGTGATGGGTTGCTGCACATCCGCGATGTTGAGGGACCAAAGGGAGCCGGAAGCGTGGAGACGGGGCTCGAAGCAATGGAGCAACAAGTCTTCAAGTGCCAGGGGATGGTGGAGCGTGGAATCAACACTAGCCACACGTTGCTCGCGGAGTTCACTAACAACTACAAGCCGGATGCCAAGAACATCGAGGAGGCCATCTTCAAGATACATGAGAAGATCGAGCACCTCCAAGCCCAAATCTACGACCTGCAAAACCAAAATTGTGAGTATGAATATAGATTCAAAAGGATGAGTTTGGCTGCAGATTTGAGGATTCCGGAGACTCGATCATCCTTCTATGATGGTGAGCCTATGCCTTGGAAGATGGACGACAAGCCCGCATCATCAACAACACCTTCACCTTCTTCACCAACAAAGGAGATATAATCACATGGGTATGGGCATTCCCCTTGGCAACTGCCAAGCTTGGGGGAGGTGCCCCGATATCGTATCACCAACACATCTCCTATCTTTACCGTTTTTCTTAGTTCGATCCTATTAGTAGTGTTTTGATCTAGTAGAATAAAGTTTATGGCATGATCTAGTTTTGAGTTTTGCTTTATGATCTCTCTATGTAATCGAGTCCGTGAGCTATATAATAAAGATTAGTGTTGAGTCAAGGGCTTGATTATTTTGCCATGATCTTGGGTGAATAAAAGAAAAAAGAGAAAAATAATAAAAAGAAAACAAAGAGTTCATATTGATCTTATTGAGAGTAATGACTTCACATAGAAAGAGTATGATGATTAAAAGTTGTTGGGAGTTGGCAGACATAGCTTTGGTCATCGTTGCAATTAATAGGAAGTAATAAGGAAAGAGGGGTTCACATATAAATATACTATTATTCACATCTTTTATGATTCGGAGCACTCATTAAAATATGACCTGCTAAAGAGTTGATGTTGGACAAGGAAGACAACGTGATGAGTTATGTTTTCTTATATCTGAGAAAAAGTATGTTGTCATGGATCCTCCAACATGTTGAGCTTGCCTTTCCCCCTCATGCTAGCCAAATTCTCAGCACTAAGTAGAGATACTACTTGTGCTTCCAAATACCCTTAAACCAGTTTTGCCATGAGAGTCCACCATATCTACCTATGGATTGATGTAACATCCCAAATTTTCAATTTGGAATCTTATACATTAAGTCATCATGCATATCATATTTTCTTGCATTTTGTTGATCCTAGAAATTTCACGCAACTCAAGGACCCGCGGAGAGAGTTGTAGATTTCGAAATTTTCGTATTTGAGTTCTCTCAAAACTATGAAAATAGGATCAATTGATTTTTATTTATTTTATCTTCAATTATTTCTACTATCAAAATATAAGAGAGGGAATAATATGACTTTCCCAAAATTTAGGAAAAATGAAGATTTAATAAATAAATCAAATTTTGGATTTTTCTCGGAGTTTACATGCCTTAGGGAAAAATGCGTGTTGTCAAAAATTGCATTTTAGGCCCCGAGTCAAAGTTCATTTTGTTCGACTCATTTTTAGGAGTCGGGGAAAGTTTACTTTATTAATTTTGGAGTTCGTTTAGATTTTTTCTCTGTATTTTTCTGCGCGCGAAAACGATTTAAAAAAAAAAGAGAGCCGCAGCGCCTTGGGCCAAAGGCCCAAGCCGCCAATCCAGCCGGCCGGCCAGGAGGCCAAGGCCATCGCTAGCGCGCGCCGCACTAAGGAGCTAGGGAGCCGCCCGGTTTCCTTTTCCTTTACAAATCCTATTAGGATTTGGACCCGTTTCGTTATTCCGTTTTTATTCCTAGGATTCCTAATCCTACTCTAATTCTTGTCCCTACTCCAAGCAAAAACCTCCCTCCCCAATATAAATACCCAAGCACCCCCTCTAACACATCAAACCAACACCTCTCCTCTCTCTCCTCAGCAGAAGAAGCGCCGCCGCCGCCCTACACCGCCGCCAAGTGCCACCGCCGCCGAGCCCTCGCCTCTTGAGGTACTAGCCAGCGCGCCACCTTTTCTTTTCCTCGGTTCGGTTTTTCAGAATCGTTCGGTTTCCGTTCCGGTTTTCTAGATCGGTTTTTCGCTTCGGTTTTCTTTCCAAACCCTAGATCGGTTTTCTCGCGGCTTTTCTTTCCGGTTTAGCGTTGTCACGGACCGTTCGTCCTAACGAACGTGATCACCTGTTTGCGGTTAATGAACGTCCGTTCGTTCAACCGTTCGTCGTTTTCTTTCGCATCGGATTTATTCCGCTATTTTTCTGATAGCGATTTCAGATCCGATTTTCTTTCTAGTCTATCTTCTCGCTCGTTTATCGGAATCAGGTGATTCAAGCACCTGGAGTTTCATTTCGAAAACGCTGTTCCGATTAATCAACTTAAACAAAGTTTTTCTACTGTAAAATTTGACTTAGTTTCAACTAGCTAGAACTGAGTTATTTTCTTTCGTCGTTTGATTTTTCGTTGTTTTGTTTGATTCGTTTCTTTTGCAACCAGGGTTCTTAAGTTGAACTTTCTGGTTCGACCTTTTATTCGAGATTTACCTGTGCATTAGATGAGTACTTATTGTATGCTTGTTGTTTGTCTGCGATAGATCACCCGGAGTGCGCCGCTTGTTACTTCGAGTCTCTAGGTTTCACGGATCATCAGCAAGGCAAGTAACACTTTGATCATATTTTCTCATACCCAGTTTTTATGCATTAGATCAATCCTCAAACACTTGCATGATTAGGACCTAAATAAATTGGGGGATGGGAAGTAGATTGAGGTAGTACCTATTACCTGTTTTACTTATGAAACCTTGGGAGCTACTTCTACGTTTGCTTATTATGCTATGCTATGCTAGTAGACGTGGATTGGGTGAGTGTATTCCATGACAGATGTGAGATTGTTAAATTAATGGTTTATTTAAGGTGGCAGCTTAAACACACATCTGGGTGGATTGAGGCACCTGGTTTCTATCAGGACTTTCCTGTTTTTCTTCAGACCGCCACCTAGGCTCAAAGGGATCATAAGATCATTCATGCTAGTAACTTCCGTGTGCAGCCACAAGCCATTATGGGCTCTGGCATAGTTGATTAAGTCGTGTGAACTCTTACAGTGGTAGACTAGCAGATGTAGGGGTTATAGGTGGTACGGTCTACCCATCGTAAGGTGCAAACGCTTCTGAAAGACTATGTCTCGGTCATCCGTCTCTCAAACACCATGTAGTGCGAGAAACCAAACGGAGGCGATAGAGTCTTGTGGGGAAAAGTGTGCAAACCTCTGCAGAGTGTATACATGATTAGCCGTGTCCCCGGTTATGGACATCTTGAGTATCTAGTACTTGAATATCATTTGAATCTCAACATGTTACTCTAATTAATATTGTTGGGTTTTTAATGAGTAATTTTAATGGGGATTGAGGATGCTGTCAACCATTCTCAATGTTTAACAACCACCATGATAGTTAAACAAATTTATTCCTTTGTAGTAGGGAAAACTGGCTTTATGCAAAACTGTAACCATAGAGCTTTTCCACCAGCCAAATATGCATGTAGTATAGCCAATACTCATTATTTCTCTCAATGTGTTACATTGCCAGCATATTCCATGTGCTGACCCGTTTTTGAGCTGCAACTTTCATGTTGCGACTTTTCGAACGACAGTAAGGTGCTTTAGGTCGTGGTTCTATACTCGGTGATGCCACTGGAGTTGATGGACTCACTTATCTTCCAAGTCTTCCGCTGTTATCGTTATTAGATGGCCTTAAGCCATATTTATTGTAATAAGTCCTCTTTTGGGCAACGATGTAATAAGTGTGTGATTGCTACTCTGTTATAAATCCTTCAAATCTTGTGTGGTGTCAAGATTATCGATCCAGGATGACACCGAGCACGAGACTTGATCCATTCGGTCGGGTCGCTACAAAGATGGTATCAGAGCACACACTGACTGTAGGACACGACCACTAAGTTAAAACCATAGATCACTATTCTCTTCTCATTTTCTAACTCCTCATCTTTTCTACTCTTTAGGATGACGGGCGCGAAGATCAAGTAAGCCCAACCAGATGAAGGCACACCTTTTCGATTTCACTTGAAGGAAGTCACCAAGTACCTGAACATTGGACTACCAAGCTTCACTGGGACTTTCAACGCCACTCTGCCTGAAGAAGAGCGCTGGAAGATTCAAGATCACGTTCCGGGAAGGACATTCGCCCCAATCACCAAGCCTATAGATAGTGTTTTCAGTGCACCAACCTGGAGTCTGGGAAAGAGCATGGCAGCTCATATCACCATGGGACGCATTGGAGAAGTTTACCAAGAAGACCTCAAGGACACCATCTATCAGATTTGCGGACGCCGAGATGGACAATGGGAGATAGTCAGCACCAAGAAGGATAGATCCATTGCAGCTTTCATCCAGGAGTTAAACCAGCACATTCGACGCCAGGAGAACCAGATGTGCAATGATATGATCGAATTGAAGGATGCGAAGGGAAGGATCATCGAACTTGAAGAAGAACTAAAGTCTACACGTAAGGACTACATGGACGAGATCGTAGCTGTAGCAAGACACAATAACGATCTTAAGTATGAGATTGAAGAACTCAAGAAGAAATTGGCACTCAAGAATGAAGACAAGTACATCGGCAGTCCGAGCAACTACATCATCATCGATGACACCGATTCGGATCCAAGTGAACCCGACTTTGAAGACGAAGCTGGAGCAGACATCATGGAGTCTTCCACCGGTTCAAATTAGTAGATGACCCCCACACATTAGTAGTATTACCTCCATGTAACATCATAGTACACGCACTTTTGCGATAGTTAGATCGTTGTAAGCCCTTTGTTTGAATTGAATGAAGTGATTTTTTGTGCATTTGCTCATATACATTTGGGTAGTGTTTCTCCTTAGACCTCACTCTACTTCTTAATTTCTCATCTTTTCTAAACCCATCGATGCCCCGAGACGCGACCACGGGTTTGTTTTCCGCCAGAGATCACCCAGTTGATCCAGCAGCAGTAACACTTTGATCCAAACATTGGTACAGAACCAAGGCAACAACAACAACCCACCGCCACCACCACTGCAGATCACTTGACACGTTTCTTAAGGCTGAACCGCGGTGTTTTCTAGTAGCACCGAGCCGATAGTAGCAGATGATTGGCTCCGTAAGGTAGGGAGGAGTTGACCACTGCAGGATGTACAGATGCGAGAAAAGGTGAAGTTTGCTGCACACCAGCTTGAAGGACCCGCAGAGCATGGTGGGAGAATTTACAGCCACTTACCCTGAGACACTGCCACATGGGATCAGTTTCACAAGCTTTCCAGACTTGCCCATGTCTCAGCAGGAGCTATGGCCATGAAGAAGCGTGAGTTTCGCAACTTACGCCAAGGAGGAAGGACTGTTGGCCAGTATGTGGATGATTTTAGTAAGTTAGCACGTTATGCCCCAGATGACGTTGCTACAGATGCAGCTAAGCAGGAGAAGTTTCTGGAAGGACTGAATGATGAATTAAGCATGCAGTTGATGGTAGCAAGTTTCAATAACTACTAGGAGTTGGTAGACCGTGCCCTCATGATTGAAGGAAAGCAGCAGCAAATTGAGAACCGCAAGAGGAAGTATGGGCAGGGGAAGTATAACTCTGGAGCCCAGCAGAAACCCCGTTATACCCCTAAACAGGGAGTTCAGTTTCAGCATACCCATGGAGGAGGTAGTTCGCACAACCATAATGGCCACAAAAATGGAAATGGGAATGGAGGAAGCAACGGCTAGAACCGGACCACACCATCAACCCCAACGAAGAAAGACTTGAGTCATGTCACTTGTTACAAGTGTTCCAAGAACGGACATTATGCAAATGAATGTCCCGAAGGCCAAGGTGGAAATGGAAGCTCTGGAAAGAAGCCAAACCCTTTCAATAAAGGACAAGTGAACCACGTTACCGTGGAGGAGGTTGAAGATCAGCCCGATGCAGTAATCGGTAAGTTTTTGGTTAAGTCATTTACTGCACTAGTTCTTTTCGATACTGGTGCATCACATTCATACATATCAAGGGGATTTGTGGATAAGTACAAATTACCAACCCAAGCCCTTAGGTCACCCATGCTAGTAACCTCACCCGGAGCAGAATACATGGCTAGTATATGGTGTGATCGACTGCCATTAAGGATTGGACACTATGTTTTTCCCTCGGACCTAATAGTTCTGGAATCCCAAGGATTGGATGTGATATTAGGCATGGATTGGTTATCGAAGTATGGAGGGAACATAGATTGCGCCACTAAGTCAATTTTTCTTACCACCCCAGAAGGGAGGAGAATCAAGTATGTATCACGGCATGATCCGAGGAGAGCACAAGTAAATTCCTTATCAGGAGTTGTGCAGGAAGAAGTACTAGTGGTAAGGGATTTCCCTGATGTATTTCCGGAAGAGTTGCCAGGAATGCCACCGGATAGAGACATTGAGTTTTTGATAGAGCTTTTGCCAGGTACAGGCCCAATATCGAAGCGACCATACAGGATGCCCGCACAGGATTTGGCGGAAATCAAGAAGCAGATTAAGGTGCTAATGGATAAAGGTTATATACGCCCAAGTTCTTCGCCTTGGGGATCACCCATACTTTTAGTAGAGAAGAAGGACGGATCATTAAGGATGGTTGTGGACTATCGTGGTTTAAATCAAGTAACGATCAAGAACAAGTACCCACTACCTATGATAAATGATCTGTTTGATCGTTTGCAAGGAGCTAAAGTGTTTTCCAAGATCGATTTGCGATCGTGGTACCATCGATTGAAGATTCGGGAGCAGGACATACCTAAGACAGCATTTACCACGAGATATGGACTGTATGAATATACCGTTATGTCATTTGGACTGACTAACGTGCCAGCCTATTTCATGAACCTGATGAACAAAGTGTTTATGGAGTTTTTGGATAAGTTAAATCGTGGTGTTCATAGATGATATTTTGGTTTCTCAAGAATGAAGAAGAACATAAGGAACATTTGCGATTGGTTTTGGAGAAACCGAGGAACATCGTTATATGCCAAGTTCAGCAAATGTGAGTTTTGGCTAAAGGAAGTTGGATTTCTTGGACATGTTATATCCGGAGAAGGGATAGCAGTTGACCCCACAAAGGTTGAGACCGTAACCAAATGGGAAGCACCAACGACAGTTGAGAGATCCGAGTTTCCTTGGACTCGCAGGATACTAACGAAGATTCATTGAGAATTTCTCAAGGATTGCAAAGCCTATGACGGAATTGCTGAAAAGGATACCAAGTTCATATGGATGAGGATTGTGAGGCAAGTTTTCAGGAGTTGAAGAAAAGATTGGTTACCTCACCATTGCTAATTTTGCCAGATCGGACCAAGGATTATGAGGTGTATTACACGCTTCACGCCGAGGACTTGGAGCAGTGCTTATGCAGGAAGGAAGAGTTGTTTCAGATGCTTCACGACAGCTTAAGCCTCATGAGTTGAATTATGCCACACATGATTTGGAGTTAGCAGCCGTTGTGCATGCATTGAAGACATGGAGACATTTTCTCATTGGAAATCATTGTGAGGTGTACACGGATCACCAGAGTTTGAAGTACATCTTCACGCAGAAGCAATTAAATCTCAGACAGAGGAGATGGTTGGAACTCATCAAGGATTATGATATGAGATTGCATTATCATCCCGGGAAGGCTAACATTGTAGCAGACGCATTGAGCCGTAAGAGCCACGTCAATACACTAACGGTGGGGGGAATACCCAAGGAGTTAGCCGAAGACCTTCGAGAGCTATGTTTGGAAATAGTTCCGAGAGGCTATGTAGCAGCATTGGAGATTCAGTCTACGTTGATGGACAAAATCAGAGAAGCTCAAAAAGCAGATAAGGAAGTTGCCTCTATAAAGGAGAAAATGAGCGAAGGAAAAGCTAAGGGATTTCATGAGGATGAGCACGATACCCTATGGTTTGAGGACCGTGTTTATGTGCCAAATGACCTGGAGATCAGGAAGTTGATTCTGCAAGAGGCACATGATTCACCCTATTCGATTCACCCAGGAAATACCAAGATGTATTTAGATTTGAAGGAAACGTTCTGGTGGACCGGAATGAAGAAAGATATTGCAGAGAATGTAGCAGTTTGTGATGTTTGTCAAAGAGTGAAGGCAGAACATCAGAAGCCAGCAGGATTGTTGCAGCCATTGCCAATACCCGAATGGAAGTGGGATAAACTAGGCATGGATTTCATCACAGGTTTGCCAAAGACTCGTTCAGGCTATGACTCGATTTGGGTTATAGTCGATCGCTTGACGAAGGTAGCTCATTTCATTCCAGTCAAGACTACCTATAGCAGTGCTAAGTTGGCAAAGATATACATGACCAGAATTGTGTGTTTGCACGGAATTCGAGAGTATCGTATCGACGATAGAGGAACCCAATTTACCTCAAAGTTTTGGAATAAGTTGCACGAAACATCGGGAACCAGGCTGGAATTCAGTACAGCTTTCCACCCACAGACCGATGGACAGACCGAGAGAGTCAATCAGATTTTGGAGGATATGCTGAGAGCTTGTGCACTAGATTATGGATCTAGTTGGGATGATAACTTGCCGTATGCAGAGTTTTCTTATAACAACAGTTACCAAACCAGCTTGAAGATGGCACCTTTCGAGGCTTTGTACGGAAGGAGGTGCAGGACACCGTTATCATGGGACGAAGCTGGAGACCGTCAGTTGTTTGGACCAGATTTGATCAAGGAGTCTGAACAGAAGGTTAAGTTGATTCGCGATAGGCTCAAGGTAGCCCAGTCCGCATGTAAAAGCTATGCGGATTCAAAACGCAAGGCGATAGAATATGAAGTTGGAGACAGAGTTTATCTTAGAGTATCCCCACTACGAGGAGTTAAGCGATTTGGAGTTAAAGGAAAGTTAGCACCACGTTTCGTTGGACCGTATAGGATCTTGCAACGCATGGGAGAAGTTGCTTATAAGCTGAAATTGCCAGAGGGACTGTCAGGAGTTCATGATGTATTCCATGTTTCTCAGCTGAAGAAATGTCACGCCGAGATGGCGGAAGTACCGCTAAGAGATACAGTGCCACTTGAAGCAATTTAGTTAAAGGATGATTTAACATATGAGGAGAAACCAGTCAGGATTCTCGAATATGCCAGCAGAGTTACTCGCAGCAAGGTTATCAAGTTTTGCAAGGTTCAGTGGAGCCACCACACTGAGGATGAAGCCACCTGGGAAAGAGAAGAAGATTTGCTCAAGGACCACCCTCACCTATTTTCTAGCCAACCCGAATCTCGAGGGCGAGATTCATCCTAAGGGGGGTAGGTTTGTAACATCCCAAATTTTCAATTTGGAATGTTATACATTAAGTCATCATGCATATCATATTTTCTTGCATTTTGTTGATCCTAGAAATTTCACGCAACTCAAGGACCTGCGGAGAGAGTTGTAGATTTCGAAATTTTCGTATTTGAGTTCTCTCAAAACTATGAAAATAGGATCAATTGATTTTTATTTATTTTATCTTCAGTTATATCTACTATCAAAATATAAGAGAGGGAATAATATGACTTTCCCAAAATTTAGGAAAAATAAAGATTTAATAAATAAATCAAATTTTGGATTTTTCTCGGAGTTTATTTGCCTTAGGGAAAAATGCGTGTTGTCAAAAATTGCATTTTAGGCCCCGAGTCAAAGTTCATTTTGTTCGACTCATTTTTAGGAGTCGGGGAAAGTTTACTTTATTAATTTTGGAGTTCGTTTAGATTTTTTCTCTGTATTTCTCTGCGCGTGAAACCGATTTAAAAAAAAAGAGAGCCGCAGCGCCTTGGGCCAAAGGCCCAAGCCGCCAAGCCAGCCGGCCGGCCAGGAGGCCAAGGCCATCGCTAGCGCGCGCCGCACCAGGGAGCCAGGGAGCCGCCCCGGTTTCCTTTTCCTTTACAAATCCTAGTAGGATTTGGACCCGTTTCGTTATTCCGTTTTTATTCCTAGGATTCCTAATCCTACTCTAATTCTTGTCCCCTACTCCAAGCAAAACCCTCCCTCCCCAATATAAATACCCAAGCACCCCCCTCTAACACATCAAACCAACACCTCTCCTCTCCTCTCCTCCTCCGCAGCAGCAGCGCCGCCACCCAGCGCCGCCGCCCTACACCGCCGCCGCCAAGTGCCGCCGCCGCCACCCAACGCCGCCGCCGCCGGAGCCCCTCGCCTCTTCGAGGTACTAGCCCGCGCCGCGTCACCTTTTCTTTTCCTCGGTTCGGTTTTTCGTAAATCGTTCCGGTTTCCGTTCCGGTTTTCTAGATCGGTTTTTCGCTTCGGTTTTCTTTCCGAAACCCTAGATCGGTTTTTCTCGCCGGTTTTTCTTTCCGGTTTTGTTTAGCAAGCGTTTGCCGGACCGTTCGTCCTAACGAACGTGATCACCGGTTTGCTTCGGTTAATGAACGTCCGTTCGTTCAACCGTTCGTCGTTTTCTTTCGCATCAGATTTATTCCGCTATTTTTCTGATAGCGATTTCAAATCCGATTTTCTTTCTAGTCTATCTTCTCGCTCATTTATCGGAATCAGGTGATTCAAGCGCCTGGAGTTTCGTTTCGAAAACGCCGTTCCGATTAATCAACTTAACAAAGTTTTGCTACTGTAAAATTTGACTTAGTTTCAACTTGCTAGAACCGAGTTGTTTTCTTTCGTCGTTTGATTTTCCGTTGTTTTGTTTGATTCGTTTCTTTTACAACCAGGGTTCTTAAGTTGAACTTTCTGGTTAGACCTTTTATTCGAGATTTACCTGTGCATTAGATGAGTACTTATTGTATGCTTGTTGTTTGTCTGCGATAGATCACCCGGAGTGCGCCGCTTGTTACTTCGAGTCTCTAGGTTTCGCGGATCATCAGCAAGGCAAGTAACACTTTGATCATATTTTCTCATACCTAGTTTTTATGCATTAGATCAATCCTCAAACACTTGCATGATTAGGACCTAAATAAATTGGGGGATGGGAAGTAGATTGAGGTAGTACCTATTACCTGTTTTACTTATGAAACCTTGGGAGCTACTTCTACGTTTGCTTATTATGCTATGCTATGCTAGTAGACGTGGACTGGGTGAGTGTATTCCATGGCATATGTGAGATTGTTAAATTAATGGTTTATTTAAGGTGGCAACTTAAACACACATCTGGGTGGATTGAGGCACCTGGTTTCTATCAGGACTTGCCTTTTTTTCTTGGACCGCCACCTGTGCTCAAAGGGATCATAAGATCATTCATGCTAGTAACTTCCGTGTGCAGCCACAAGCCATTATGGGCTCGCATTGTTCATTAAGTCGTGTGAACTCTTACGGTGGTAGACTAGCAGATGTAGGGGTTATAGGTGGTACGGTCTACCCATCGTAAGGTGCAAACGCTTCTGAAAGACTATGTCTCGGTCATCCGTCTCTCAAACACCATGTAGTGCGAGAAACCAAACGGAGGCGATCGAGTCTTGTGGGGAAAAGTGCGCAAACCTCTGCAGAGTGTATAAACTAATCATGATTAGCCGTGTCCCCGGTTATGGACATCTTGAGTATCTAGTACTTGAATATCATGTGAATCTCAACATGTTACTCTAATTAATATTGTTGGGTTTTTAGTGAGTACTTTTAATGGGGATTGAGGATGCTGTCAACCATTCTCAATGTTTAACAACCACCATGATAGTTAAACAAATTTATTCCTTTGCAGTAGGGAAAAACTGGCTTTATGCAAAACTATAACCATGGAGCTTTTCCACCAGCCAAATATGCATGTAGTATAGCCAATACTCATTATTTCTCTCTATGTGTTACATTGCCAGCATATTCCATGTGCTGACCCGTTTTCGGGCTGCAACTTTCATGTTGCAGACTTTTCAAACGACGAGTAAGGTGCTTTACGTCGTGGTTCTATACTCAGTGATGCCGCTGGAGTTGATGGACTCACTTATCTTCCAAGTCTTCCGTTGTTATCGTTATTAGATGGCCTTAAGCCATATTTATTGTAATAAGTCCTCTTTTGGGCAATGATGTAATAAGTGTGTGATTGCTACTCTGTTATAAATCCTTGAAAGTTGTGTGGTGTCAAGCATTCGATCCAGGATGACACCTGAGCACAGAGACTTGATCCATTCGGGTCTGGTCGCTACAATTGAGTAAGATCCTTCAAGTAAGTTGTCATCGGTGCAAAGCAATAAAAATTTCTCTAAATATGTATGATTGATTGGTGTGGGAGAAATAACCTTTATACGATCTTGTGATGTGGAAGTAATAAAAGCGACGGACTGCATAATAAAGGTTCATATCACAAGGGGCAATATAAAGTGACATTCTATCACATTGAGATTTTATGCATTCAACCATAAAAGCGCATGGCAACCTCTACTTCCCTCTGCGAAGGGCCTATCTTTTACTATTATCTTCTACCTCATGTAAGAGTCATGGTGATCTTCACCTTTCCTTTTTATTTTATCCTTTGGCAAGCCCAGCATGTTGGAAAGAACCTAATATATAAATATCTAATTGGATGTAGGGGAGCATGAGTTATTATTGTTGACATTACCCTTGAGGTAAAAGGTTGTGGTGCGAAACTATAAGCCCCTATCTTTCTCCATGTCCGATTAAAACTTCATAACCACAAGTATTGCGTGAGTGTTAGCAATTATGAAGGACTAGATGATAGTTCAGTATGTGGACTTTCTTTTAAGATCTGACATAGACTCTTTCTGATGTTATGATAAATTGCAATTGCTTCAATGACTGAGGTTATAGTTTGTTGGTTCTCAATAAGGTTTCTGATTCATACTTTTGCATTGTGAATAGATCATCACTTGAACATAAGTAATCATATGACAATATCTATATATGTTGCTGTTATGAGAATAATCATGATGCCTTCATGTCCGTATTTTATTTTTATCGATGCCTCTACCTCTAAACATCGGGACATATTTATTGTTATCGGCTTTCGCTTGAGGACAAGCGACGTCTAAGCTTGGGGGAGTTGATACGTCCATTTTGCATCATGCTTTTATATCGATATTTATTGCATTATGGGCTATTATTTCACATTATATCACAATACTTATGGCTATTCTCTCTTATTTTACAAGGTTTACATAAGGAGTGGGAATGCCGGCATCTGGAATTCTGGGCTGGAAAAGGAGCAAATATTAAAGACCTATTCTGCAAAACTCCAAAAGTCATGAAACTCCACGGAATATCTTATAATAAATAATAAAAAATCATCGCCAAAGATGAAGACCAGGGGGCCCACACCCTGTCCACGAGGGTGGGGGCGCCGGCCCCCCCTAGGGCGTGCCCCCTACCTCGTGGGCCCCCTGGTGGCTCTCCGATGCCCATCTTCTGCTATATGAAGTCTTTCGTCGAGGAAAAAACAAGAAGCAACCTTTCGGGACGAAACTCCGCCGCCACGAGGTGGAACCTTGGCGGAACCAATCTAGGGCTCCGGCAGAGCTGTTCTGCCATGGACACTTCCCTCCGGGAGGGGGAAATCATCGCCGCCATCATCATCACCAACGCTCCTCTCATCGGTAAAGGGCAATCTCCATCAACATCTTCACCAGCACCATCTCATCTCAAAACCCTAGTTCATCTCTTGTATCCAATTCTTGTCTCCAAGTCAGGGATTGGTGCTAGTAGGTTGCTAGTAGTGTTGATTACTCCTTATAGTTGATGCTAGTTGGTTTATTTGGTGGAAGATTATATGTTCAGATCCTTTATGCATATTATTACCCCTCTGATTATGAACATGAATATGCTTTGTGAGTAGTTACGTTTGTTCCTGAGGACAAGGGAGAAGTCTTGCTATTAGTAATCATGTGAATTTGGTATTAGTTCGATATTTTGATGAGATCTATGTTGTCTAGCCTCTAGTGGTGTTATGTGAACGTCGACTACATAACACTTCACCATTATTTGGGCCTAGAGGAAGTCATTGCGAAGTAATAAGTAGATGATGGGTTGCTAGAGTGACAGAAGCTTAAACCCTAGTTTATGTGTTGCTTCGTAAGGGGCTGATTTGGATCCATATGTTTCATGCTATGGTTAGGTTTACCTTAATACTTTTGTTGTAGTTGCTGATGCTTGTAATAGAGGTTAATCATAAGTGGGATGCTTGTTCAAGTAAGAACAGCACCCAAGCACCGGTCCGCCCACATATCAAATTATCAAAGTACCGAACGTGGATCATATGAACGTGATGAAAACTAGCTTGACGATATTCCCATGTGTCCTCGGGAGCGCTTTTCCTTATATAAGTGTTTGTCCAGGCTTGTCCTTTGCTACAAAAAGGATTGGGCCACCTTGCTGCACTTTATTTACTTTTCTTACTTGTTGCTCGTTACAAATTATCTTATCACAAAACTATCTGTTACCACTAATTTCAGTACTTGCAGAGAATACCTTGCTGGGAACCGCTTATCATTTCCTTCTGCTCCTCGTTGGGTTCGACACTCTTACTTACCGAAAGGACTACGATAGATCCCCTATACTTGTGGGTCATCAGTTATCAAAGCAAAGTATTACGCGCATGCTCCTAGGGGGATAGATTGGTAGGAAAAGACCATCGCTCGTCCTCGACCACCACTCATAAGGAAGACAACCAATAAATAAATCATGCTCCGACTTCATCACATAACGGTTCACCATACGTGCATGCTACGGGAGTCACAAACTTTAACACAAGTATTTCTCAAATTCAAAACTACTCAACTAGCATGACTCTAATATCACCATCTTCATATCTCAAAAGAATATCAAGCATCAAACTTTTCTTAGTATTCAACGCACTCAAAAGAAAGTTTTACAAATCTTGAATACCATGCATATTATTATTATTAAGCAATTACCATGCTATTTAAGACTCTCAAAATAATCTAAGTGAAGCATGAAGATCAATAGTTTCTATAAAACAAATCCACCACCGTGCTCTAAAAGATATAAGTGAAGTACTAGAGCAAAAACTTATAAAGCTCAAAAGGTATAAGTGCAGCACATAGAGCAAAACTATGAAGCTCAAAAGATATAAGTGAAGCACATAGAGTATTCTATCAAATTCCAATTCATGTGTGGCTCTCTCAAAAGGTGTGTACAGCAAGGATGATTGTGGTAAACTAAAAAGCAAAGACTCAAATCATACAAGACGATCCAAGCAAAACACATATCATGTGGTGAATAAAATATAGCTCCAAGTAAAGTTACCGATGGAAGTAGATTTAAAGAGGGATGCCTTCCGGGGCATCCCCAAGCTTTGAATTTTTGGTGTCCTTGGATTATCTTGGGGGTTCCATGGGCATCCCCAAGCTTAGGCTCTTGCCACTCCTTGTTCCACAATCCATCAAAAGATTTCACTCAAAACTTGAAAACTTCACAACACAAAACTCAACAGAAATCTCGTGAGCTCCGTTAGCGAAAGAAAACAAAAGACCACTTCAAGGTACTGTAATGAACTCGTTTTTTATTTATATTGGTGTTAAACCTACTGTATTCCAACTTGTCTATGGATTATAAACTATTTTACTAGCCATAGATTCATCAAAATAAGCAAACAACACACGAAAAACAGAATCTGTCAAAAACAGAACAGTCTGTAGTAATCTGTAACTAACGCAAACTTATGTAACTCCAAAAAATTATCCAAAATAGGAAGACCTAGGCAATTTGTTTATTGATCATCAGAAATTGGAATCACTATTTTATTACGTTCTGGTGATTTTTAATAATTGTTTTCGTGAACCGAAAGTTTCTGGAAATTACAGCAAGATCAAATAACAATCATCCAAGAAGATCCTATAGGTTTAACTTGGCAAAAACACTAATTAAAAGATAAAACCACATATAAACAGAAGATAGATGGATTATTTATTCCTAAACAGAAACAAAAAACTAAAAACTAAAATAAAATTGGGTTGCCTCCCAACAAGCGCTATCGTTTAACGCCCCTTGCTAGGCATAAAAGCAAGGATAGATCTAGGTATTGCCATCTTTGGTAGGCAATCCATAAGTGGCTCTCATGATAGATTCATATGGTAATTTTATTTTCTTTCTAGGGAAGTTTTCCATGCCCTTATTTAATGGAAATTGGAATCTAATATTCCCTTCCTTCATATCAATAATCGCACCAATCGTTCTAAGGAAAGGTCTACCAAGAATAATAGGACCAGAACGATAAAATCTACGGGCACATAATTCCTATTTGCAACAATAAGAATATCATTAATTCTTCCCATAGGTTTTCTAATAGTGGAATCCGCAAGATGCAAATTTAGAGAGCAACCATCAAAATCGAGAAATCTAGCAAATCACACAAAGTTTTGGGATTAGTGGAAACACTAGCACCCAAATCACATAAAGCATAAAATTCATGATAGTTAATATTAATTTTAATAGTTGGTTCCCACTCATCATAAAGTTTTATAGGGATAGAAACTTCCAACTCAAGTTTTTCTTCATAAGATTGCATCAAGGCATCAACGATATGTTTACTAAACGCTTTATTTTGACTATAAGCATGAGGAGAAATTAGCACGGATTGCTACAAGGAAATACAATCAATTAAAGATCAACTTTCATAATTAAATTCCTTGAAATCCAATATAGTGGGTTTAGCAACATCTAGGGTTTTATTCTTTTCAATTCCACTTTTATCAATTTCGTCATCAAGATCTAAAAACTTCGAATTTTTGGAACGCCTTCTAGGTAAAGGTGGATCATATTCAGTTTCATCAAGATTCATATTGCAAAACAAAGATTTAATAGGGGACACATCAATAACTTTTAGATCTTCATCTTGATTTTCATAGGAATGGGAAGAACACGCTTTAATAAAGGCATCTTTCGTAGCACGCACCCTAGCGGTTCTTTCCTTGCACTCATCAATGGAAATTCTCATGGCTTTGAGAGACTCATTGATATCATGCTTAGGAGGAATAGATCTAAGCTTTAAAGAATCAACATCAAGAGAAATTCTATCAACGTTCCTAGCCAATTCATCAACTATAAGCAATTTCGCTTCAAGCAAAGTATTGAAATTCTTTTGCGTAAACTCTTTAACAATAGTCTCAAATTCAGAGGGCATATTATTAAAATTTCCATAAGAGTTGTTGTAGGAATTTCCATAATTATTAGAAGGATTACTAGGATAAGGCCTAGGATTAAAATTCCCTCTATACGCGTTGTTACCAAAATTATTCCTACCAACAAAATTCACATCCATAGATTCATTATTATTCCCAATCAAAGTAGACAAAGGATTATCATTAGGATCAGAAGAACCACTCTTAGTAGCAAATAATTTCATAAGTTCATCCATCTTTCCACTCAAAACATTAATTTCTTCTATCGCATGCACTTTTTTATTAGTAGATCTTTCAGTATGTCATTGAGAATAATTAACCATAATATTATCTAGGAGTTTAGTAGCATCTCCTAAAGTGATTTTCCATAAAAGTGCCTCCCGCGGCCGAATCTAAAAGATTTCTAGAAGGAAAATTCAAGCCGGCATAAAAGTTTTGTATAATCATCCACAAATTCAAACCATGAGTAGGACAATTATGTATCATTAATTTCATTCTCTCCCAAGCTTGTGCAACATGTTCATGATCAAGTTGCTTAAAATTCATAATATCGTTTCTAAGAGAGATGATCTTAGCAGGAGGAAAATACTTAGAGATAAAAGCATCTTTGCACTTGTTCCAAGAATCAATACTATTTTTAGGCAAAGACGAAAACCAAGCTTTAGTACGATCTCTAAGAGAAAAAGGAAATAGCTTCAATTCAACAATATCATTATCGACATCTTTCTTCTTTTGCATATCACACAAATCAACAAAGCTATTTAGATGAGTAGCGGCATCTTCATTAGGAAGGCCGGCGAATTGATGTTTCATAACAAGATTCAACAAAGCAGTATTGATTTCACAAGATTCAGTATTGGTAAGAGGAGCAATCAGAGTGCTAAGGAAATCGTTGTTGTTGGTATTGGTAAAGTCACACAATTTGGTATTATCTTGAGCCATCGTGACAAGCAAGCAATCCAACACACGAGCAAACAAAAGGCAAGCGAGAAAAAGGCAAATGGAAAAAGAGAGGGCGAATAAAACGGCAAGGGTGAAGTGGGGGAGAGGAAAACGAGAGGCAAATGGCAAATAATGTAATGTGAGAGATAAGGGTTGTGATGGGTACTTGGTATGTTGAATTTTGCGTAGACTCCCTGGCAACGGCGCCAGAAATTCTTCTTGCTACCTCTTGAGCACTGCGTTGGATTTCCCCGAAGAGGAGAGGATGATGCAGCAAAGTAGCTTAAGTATTTCCCTCAGTTTTTGAGAACCAAGGTATCAATCCAGTAGGAGGCTACGCACGAGTCCCTCGTACCTACTCAAAACAAATAGCTCAATGCAACCAACGCGATTAGGGGTTGGCAATCCCTTCACGGTCACTTACGAGAGTGAGATCTGATAGTGATGATAGATAATATTTTTGTTATGTTTTATATAAAGATGCAAAGTAAAATAAAAAGTAAAAGTAAAAAAGCAAAGCAATAATAAAGTGATGATAGATTGATATGATGAGAATAGACCCAGGGGCCATAGGTTTCACTAGTGGCTTCTCTCAAGAGCATAAGTATTCTACAGTGGGTGAACAAATTACTGTTGAGCAATTGACAGAATTGAGCATAGTTATGAGAATATCTAGGTATGATCATGTATATAGGCATCACATCCGAGACAAGTAGACCGACTCCTGCCTGCATCTACTACTATTACTCCACTCATCGACCGCTATCCAGCATGCATCTAGAGTATTAAGTTCAAGAAAACAGAGTAACACCTTAAGCACGATGACATGATGTAGAGGAATAAATTCATGCAATATGATAAATACCCCATCTTGTTATCCTCGATGGCAACAATACAATACGTGCCTTGCTGCCCCTCATCCTTTGGGAAAGGACACCGCAAGATTGAACCCAAAGCTAAGCACTTCTCCCATTGCAAGAAAAACCAATCTAGTAGGCCAAACCAAACTGATAATTCGAAGAGACTTGCAAAGATAACCAATCATACATAAAAGAATTCAGAGAAGATTCAAATATTGTTCATAGATAATCTTGATCATAAACCCACAATTCATCGGTCTCAACAAACACACCGCAAAAAGAAGATTACGTCAAATAGATCTCCATGAGGGAGGGGGAGAACAATGTATTGAGATCCAAAAAGAGAGAAGAAGCTGTTGGGGAACGTTGCAGAAAATTAAAAAAAATTCTACGGTTTCACCAAGATCCATCTATGAGTTCATCTAAGCAACGAGTCAAGGGAGTGAGTTTGCATCTACATACCACTTGTAGATCGAGTGCGGAAGCGTTCAAGGGGATGGTGATGATGGAGTCGTACTCGGATCACCGATGACCAAAGTGCTGAACGGACAGCACCTCCGCGTTCAACACACGTACGGTACGGACGACGTCTCCTCCGTCTTGATCCAGCAAGGAGGAAGGAGAGGTTGAGGAAGATGGCTCCAGCAGCAGCACGACGGCGTGATGATGATGGAGTGATTCTCGGCAGGCTTCGCCAAGCACACGCGGAGGAGGAGAGGTGTTGGGGAGGGGAGGGGCTGCGCCTTCAAGTTGTGTATGCAGCCCTCCCCTCACCCCTCTATTTATAGGGGAAGGGAGGAGGGGGCCCGGACCCTCTAGATGCATCTAGAGGGGGGGGGGGCGGCGGCCAAGGGGAGGGGGGCTTGCCCCCCAAGCAAGGGGGGCGCCCCCTCTAGGGTTCCCCCCTCAACCCTAGGCGCAAGGGCCCAAGGGAGGGGGTGCGCCCAGCCCACCAGGGGCTAGCTCCCTCCCCACGCAGCCCATGTGGCCCCCCGGGAGGGGTGGTCCCTCCCGGTGGACCTCCGAAACCCTTCCCGTGGACCCGGTACAATACCGATATGCCCCGAAACTTTTCCGGTGTCCGTTTGACGACTTCCCATATATAAATCTTTACCTCCGGATCATTCCGGGACTCCTCGTGACGTCCGGGATCTCATCCGGGACTCCGAACAACATTAGGTAATCACATACAAGTCTTCCTAATAACCCTAGCGTCACCGAACCTTAAGTGTGTAGACCCTACGGGTTCGTGAGACACGCAGACATGACCGAGACGGCTCTCAGATCAATAACCAACAGCGGGATCTGGATACCCATGTTGGGTCCCACATGCTCCTCGATGATGTCATCGGATGAACCACGATGTCGACGATTCAAGCAACCCCGTATACTATTCCCTTTGTCAGACGGTATGTTACTTGCCCGAGACTCGATCGTTGGTATCCCAATACCTCGTTAAGTCTCGTTACCGGCAAGTCACTTTACTCGTACCGTAATGCATGATCCCGTGACCAGACACTTGGTCACTTTGAGCTCATTATGATGATGCACTACCGAGTGGGCCAAGTGATACCTCTCCGTCATACGGAGTGACAAATCCCTGTCTCGATCCGTGTCAACCCAACAGACACTTTCGGAGATACCTGTAGTGCACCTTTATAGTCACTCAGTTACGTTGTGACGTTTGGTACACCCAAAGCACTCCTACGGTATCCGGGAGTTACACGATCTCATGGTCTAAGGAAGAGATACTTGACATTGGAAAAGCTCTAGCAAAACGAACTACACGATCTTGTGCTATGCTTAGGATTGGGTCTTGTCCATCACGTCATTCTCCTAATGACGTGATCCCGTTGTCAATGACATCTGATGTCCATATTCAGGAAACCATGACTATCTGTCAACCAACGAGCTAGTCAACTAGAGGCTCACTAGGGACGTATTGTGGTCTATGTATTCACACGTGTATCACGATTTCCGGATGATACAGTTATAGCATGAATAAAAGACAATTATCATGAACAAGGAAATATAATAATAATGCTTTTATTATTGCCTCTAGGGCATATTTCCAACAGTCTCCCACTTGCACTAGAGTCAATAATCTAGTTACATTGTGATGAATCGAACACCCATAGAGTTCTGGTGTTGATCATGTTTTGCCCGCGGAAGAGGTTTAGTCAATGGATCTGCGACATTCAGATCCGTATGCACTTTGCAAATTTCTATGTCTCCATCTTGAACATTTTCACGGATGGAGTTGAAGCGACGCTTGATGTGCCTGGTCTTCTTGTGAAACCTAGGCTCTTTGGCAAGTGCAGTAGCTCCAGTGTTGTCACAGAAGAGTTTGATCGGCCCCGACGCATTGGGTATGACTCCTAGGTCGGTGATGAACTCCCTCACCCAAATTGCTTCATGCGCTGCCTCCGAGGCTGCCATGTACTCCGCTTCACATGTAGATACCGCCACGACGCTCTCGCTTGCAGCTGCACCAGCCATTGCTCCACCATTCAACATATACACGTATCCGGTTTGTGACTTAGAGTCATCAGATCGTGTCGAAGCTAAGCGTCGGCGTAACCCTTCTGACGAGCTCTTCGTCACCTCCATAAACGAAACATGTCCTTTGTCCTTTTCAGGTACTTCAGGATATTCTTGACCGCTGTCCAGTGTTCCTTGCCGGGATTACTTTGGTACCTTCCTACCAAACTTACGACAAGGTTTACATCAGGTCTGGTACACAGCATGGCATACATAATAGATCCTATGGCTGAAGCATAGGGGATGACACTCATCTCTTCTTTATCTTTTGCCGTGGTCGGGCATTGAGCCGAGCTCAATCTCACACCTTGCAATACAGGCAAGAACCCCTTCTTGGACTGATCCATTTTGAACTTCTTCAAAATCTTATCAAGGTATGTGCTTTGTGAAAGACCTATGAGGCGTCTCGATCTATCTCTATAGATCTTGATGCCTAATATATAAGCAGCTTCTCCAAGATCCTTCATTGAAAAACATTTATTCAAGTAGGCCTTAATGCTATCCAAGAATTCTATATCATTTCCCATCAAAAGTATGTCATCTACATATAATATGAGAAATGCTACAGAGCTCCCACTCACTTTCTTGTAAACGCAGGCTTCTCCATTAGTCTGCATAAACCCAAACGCTTTGATCATCTCATCAAAGCGAATGTTCCAACTCCGAGATGCTTGCACCAGCCCATAAATGGATCGCTGGAGCTTGCATACTTTGTCAGCATTCTTAGGATCGACAAAACCGTCCAGCTGCATCATATACAACTCTTCCTTAAGATAACCGTTAAGGAATGCTGTTTTGACGTCCATCTGCCATATCTCATAATCATAGTATGCGGCAATTGCTAACATGATTGGACGGACTTAAGCTTCGCCATCGGAGAGAAAGTCTCATCGTAGTCAATCCCTTGAACTTGCCGATAACCCTTAGCGACAAGTCGAGCTTTATAGATGGTGACATTACCATCCGTGTCCGTCTTCTTCTTGAAGATCCATTTATTTTCTATCGCTCGCCGATCATCGGTAAGTCGGTCAAAGTCCATACTTTGTTTTCATACATGGATTCTATCTCGGATTTCATGGCTTCTAGCCATTTGTTGGAATCTGGGCCCGCCATCGCTTCTTCATAGTTGAAGGTTCACCGTTGTCTAACAACATGATTTCCGGGACAGGGTTGCCGTACCACTGCAGTGCGGGCGTGTCCTTGTGGACCTACAAAGTTCAGTAGCAACTTGATCCAAGTACCTTGATCATCATCATTATTTTCCTCTTGGTTGGTGTAGGCATCACAGGAACATTTTCCTGAGCTGCACTACTATCCCGTTCAAGAGGTAGTACTTCATCGAGTTCTACTTTCCTCCCACTTACTTCTTTCGAGAGAAACTCTTTTTCCAGAAAGGATCCGTTCTTGGCAACAAAGATCTTGCCCTCGGATCTTAAGTAGAAGGTATACCCTATGGTTTCCTTAGGGTATCCTATGAAGACGCATTTTTCCGACTTGGATTCGAGCTTTTCAGGTTGAAGTTTCTTGACATAAGCATCGCATCCCCAAACTTTTAGAAACGACAGCTTAGGTTTCTTCCCAAACCATAATTCATACGGTGTCGTCTCAACGGATTTAGACGGTGCCCTATTTAAAGTGAATGTAGCTGTCTCTAGGCGCATCCCCAAAATGATAGCGGTAAATCGGTAAGAGACATCATAGATCGCACCATATCCAATAGAGTGCGATTCGACGTTCGGACACACCGTTCTGTTGAGGTGTTCCAGGCGGCGTGAGTTGTGAAACGATTCCACATTTTCTTAAGTGTGTACCAAATTCGTGACTCAAATATTCTCCTCCACGATCCGATCGTAAGAATTTTATCTTTCGGTCACGTTGATTCTCTACCTCATTATGAAATTCCTTGAACCTTTCGAAGGTCTCAGACTTGTGTTTCATCAAGTAGACATACCCATATCTACTCAAGTCATCTGTGAGAGTGAGAACATAACGATACCCTCCGCGAGCCTCAACACTCATTGGACCGCACACATCGGTATGTATGATTTCCAACAAGTTGGTTGCCCGCTCCATTGTTCCGGAGAACGAAGTCTTGGTCATTTTGCCCATGAGGCATGGTTCGCATGTGTCAAATGATTCATAATCGAGAGACTCTAAAAGTCCATCAGCATGGAGCTTCTTCATGCGCTTGACACCAATGTGACCAAGGCGGCAAGTCGACAAGTATGTGGGACTATCGTTATCAACTTTACATCTTTTGGTATTCACGCTATGAACATGTGTAATACTACGCTCGAGATTCATTAAGAATAAACCATTGACCATCGGAGCATGAGCATAAAACATATCTCTCATGTAAATAGAACAACCATTATTCTCGGATTTAAATGAGTAGCCATCTCGTATCAAACGAGATCCAGATACAATGTTCATGCTCAAACTTGGCACCAAATAACAATTATTAAGGTTCAAAACTAATCCCGTAGGTAAATGAAGAGGTAGCGTGCCGACGGCGATCACATCGACTCTGGAACCATTCCCGACGCAGATCGTCACCTCGCCCTTCGCCGGTCTCCGCTTATTCCGCAGCTCCTGCTGTGAGTTACAAATATGAGCAACGGCACGGTATCAAATACCGGGAGTTACTACGAGTCTCGGTAAGGTACACATCAATTACATGTATATCAAATATACCTTTGGTGTTGCCGGCCTTCTTATCCGCTAAGTATTTGGGGCAGTTCCGCTTCGGTGACCCTTCCCTTGCAATAAAAGCACTCGGTCTCGGGCTTGGGTCCATTCTTTGACTTCTTCCGGCAACTTGCTTGCGGGCGCGGCAACCTCCTTGCCGTCCTTCTTGAAGTTCTTCTTGCCCTTGCCCTTCTTGAACTTAGTGGTCTTATTTACCATCAACACTTGATGTTCTTTCTTGATTTCAACCTCTGCTGACTTCAGCATAGAGAATACTTCAGAATGGTCTTTAGCATCCCCTGCATATTGTAGTTCATCACAAAGCTCTTGTAGCTTGGTGGGAGCGATCAAGGATTCTGTCAATGACCGCCTCATCGTGGAGGTTAATATTCAGCTGGGTCATACGGTTGTGCAACCTGCACATCTTGAGTATGTGCTCACCGATGAACTATTTTCCTCCATCTTACAACTATAGAACTTGTCGGAGATGTCATATCTCTCGACCCGGGCGTGAGCTTGGAAAACTAGTTTCAGCTCCTCGAACATCTCATATGCTCCGTGATGCTCAAAACGCTTTTGGATCCCCGGTTCTAAGCTGTAAAGCATGCCGCGCTGAACGAGGGAGTAATCATCAGCACGAGACTGCCAAGCATTCATAATGTCTTGGTTCTCTAGGACGGGAGCGTCACCTAGCGGTCCTTCTAGGACATATTGTTTCCTAGCAGCTATGAGGATGATCCTCAAGTTCCGGACCCAGTCCGTATAGTTGCTGTTGTCATCTTTCAGCTTGGTTTTCTCTAGGAACGCGTTGAAGTTCAAGTTGACATGAGCGTTGGCCATTTGATCTACAAGACATATTATGCAAAAGTTTTAGACTAAGTTCATGATAATTAAGTTCATCTAATCAAATTATTTCAATGAACTCCCACTCAGATTAGACATCCCTCTAGTCATCTAAGTGTTACACGATCCGAGTCGACTAGGCCGTGTCCGATCATCACGTGAGACGGACTAGTCATCGTCGGTGAACATTCTCATGTTGATCGTATCTTCCATACGACTCGTGTTCGACCTTTCGGTCTCCGTGTTCCAAGGCCATGTCTGTACATGCTAGGCTCGTCAAGTTAACCCTAAGTGTTTTGCGTGTGTAAATCTGTCTTACACCCGTTGTATGTGAACGTAAGAATCCATCACACCCGATCATCACGTGGTGCTTAGAAGCGACGAACTTTAGCAACGGTGCACGATTAGGGAGAACACTTCTTGAAATTGTTGTAAGGATCATCTTATTTACTACCGTCGTTCTAAGTATACAAGATGCATAAACATAATAAACATCACATGCAATTATATAGTAGTGACATGATATGGCCAATATCATATAGCTCCATTGATCTCCATCTTCGGGCTCCATGATCATCTTGTCACCGCATGACACCATGATCTCCATCATTGTGCCTCCATGAAGTTGTCACGCCAACGACTACTTCTACTTCTATGGCTAACGCGTTTAGCAATAAAGTAAAGTAATTTACATGGCGTTCTTCAATGACACGCAGGTCATACAAAAATAAAGACAACTCCTATGGCTCCTGCCGGTTGTCATACTCATCGACATGCAAGTCGTGATTCCTATTACAAGAACATGATCTCATACATCACAATATGTCATTCATCATTCATCACAACTTGGCCATATCACATCACATGACAATTGCTGCAAAAACAAGTTAGGCGTCCTCTAATTGTTGTTGCATCTTTTACGTGGCTGCAATTGGGTTCTAGCAAGAACGTTTTCTTACCTATGAATAACCACAACGTGATTTTATCAACTTCTATTTACCCTTCATAAGGACCCTTTTCATCGAATCCGCTCCAACTAAAGTGGGAGAGACAGACACCCGCTAGCCACCTTATGCAACTAGTGCATGTTAGTCGGTGGAACCGGTCTCACGAAGCGCACGTGTAAGGTTGGTCCGGGCCGCTTCATCCCACAATACCACGGAAGCAAGATAAGACTAGTAGCGGCAAGCAAGTTGACAAGATCTCGCCCACAACTAAATTGTGTTCTACTCGTGCAATAGAGAACTACGATAGACCTAGCTCATGATGCCTTTGTTGGGGAGCGTTGCAGAAAATTAAATTTTTTTCACGGTTTCACCAAGATCCATCTATGAGTTCATCTAAACAACGAGTCAAGGGAGTGAGTTTGCATCTACATACCACTTGTAGATCGAAAAGGAAGCGTTCAAGGGGATGGTGATGATGGAGTCGTACTCGGATCACCGATGACCAAAGTGCTGAACGGACAGCACCTCCGCGTTCAACACACGTACGGTACGGACGACGTCTCCTCCGTCTTGATCCAACAAGGAGGAAGGAGAGGTTGAGGAAGATGGCTCCAGCAGCAGCACGACGGCGTGATGATGATGGAGTGACAGTTCTCCGGCAGGGCTTCGACAAGCACACGCGGAGGAGGAGAGGTGTTGGGGAGGGGAGGGGCTGTGCCTTCAAGTTGTGTATGCAGCCCTTCCCTCACCCCTCTATTTATAGGGAAGGGAGGAGGGGGGCGGCCCTCTAGATGCATCTAGAGGGGGCGGGCCAAGGGAGGGGCTTGCCCCCCAAGCAAGGGGGGCGCCCCCTCTAGGGTTCCCCCTCAACCCTAGGCGCAAGGGCCCAAGGGAGGGTGCGCCCAGCCCACCAGGCTGGCTCCTCCCCACGCAGCCCATGTGGCCCCCGGGAGGTGGTCCCTCCCGGTGGACCTCCGGAACCCTTCCCGTGGACCCGGTACAATACCGATATGCCCCGAAACTTTTCCGGTGTCCGTTTGACGACTTCCCATATATAAATATTTACCTCCGGATCATTCCGGGACTCCTCGTGACGTCCGGGATCTCATTCGGGACTCCGAACAACATTCGGTAATCACATACAAGTCTTCCTAATAACCCTAGTGTCACCGAACCTTAAGTGTGTAGACCCTACGGGTTCGGGAGACACGCAGACATGACCGAGACGGCTCTCAGATCAATAACCAACAGCGGGATCTGGATACCCATGTTGGCTCCCACATGCTCCTCGATGATGTCATCGGATGAACCACGATGTCGAGGATTCAAGCAACCCCGTATACTATTCCCTTTGTCAGACGGTATGTTACTTGCCCGAGACTCGATCGTCGGTATCCCAATACCTCGTTAAGTCTCGTTACCGGCAAGTCACTTTACTCGTACCATAATGCATGATCCTCTGACCAGACACTTGGTCACTTTGAGCTCATTATGATGATGCACTACCGAGTGGGCCCAGTGATACCTCTCCGTCATACGGAGTGACAAATCCTGTCTCGATCCGTGTCAACCCAATGACACTTTCGGAGATACCTGTATTGCACCTTTATAGTCACCCGATTACGTTGTGACGTTTGGTACACCCAAAGCACTCCTACGGTATCCGGGAGTTACGATCTCATGGTCTAAGGAAGAGATACTTGACATTGGAAAAGCTCTAGCAAAACGAACTACACGATCTTGTGCTATGCTTAGGATTGGGTCTTGTCCATCACGTCATTCTCCTAATGACGTGATCCCGTTGTCAATGACATCTGATGTCCATAGTCAGGAAACCATGACTATCTGTCAACCAACGAGCTAGTCAACTAGAGGCTCACTAGGGACGTATTATGGTCTATGTATTCACACGTGTATCACGATTTCCGGATGATACAGTTATAGCATGAATAAAAGACAATTATCATGAACAAGGAAATATAATAATAATGCTTTTATTATTGCCTCTAGGGCATATTTCCAACAGAAGCCATCTAGCTACTAACTATGGACCCGAAGGTCTGAGGTAAACTACTCACACTTCATTAGAGAGGCTATGGTGATGATGTAGAAGCCCTCCGTGGTGGATTCCCCTTCCGGCGAAGCTCCGGAACAGGCCCCAAGATGGGATCTCGTGGATACAGAAGGTTGCGGCGGTGGAATTAGGTTTTGGCTCAGATGTCGATCGTTTGGAAGTGCGTAGGTATATATAGGAGGAAGGAGTACATCGGTGGAGCTTCGAGGGCCCCATGAGGCAGGGGGGCGCGCCCTAGGGGGGCGCCCTCCACCCTCGTGACCGCCTCGTGGCTTTCTTGACGGAGGGTCCAAGTCTCCTGGATCATATTTGTTGAGAAAATCACGTTCCCGAAGGTTTCATTCTGTTTGGACTCCGTTTGATATTTCGTTTCTTCAAAACACTGAAATAGGCAAAAACAACAATTTTGGGCTGGGCCTCCGGTTAATAGGTTAGTCCCAAAAGTAATATAAAAGTGGAAAATAAAGCCCAATATCGTCCAAAACAGTAGATAATATAGCATCGACCAATCAAAAATTATAGATACGTTGGGGACGTATCATTTATCAGCCATTTCAATTGGAGGGGGTGATGGCAGTATCTGTGGGAGTAAAAACATAGTCTTCAGAAAAGATCGTGCTACCTGTGGAAGGAGATAGAACCACGGTTGTACTTGCCCAAGAACCAGCCCCACCACACATAACCCAGACTCACGCAGATTGTACCCCTACCCAGTTGGATAGAGAACCAGCTACACCCCTTCTAACCCCAACCCCAGCAAATAGTAACCCAGTTCCCGTTGACACAACACCATCTCCACCACAGAGCACCCAAACACGAGTAGTTAGTAAGGCAACTGCAGTGCCCAAAGCACGAGGACGACCACTCTGAACCCCAAGTGAACGCTTAAAGCGGAAGAAGAATTGTTCTCAGGTCAAGTTCCGTAGCTATGGTTCATACTACTTTACTCTTCCATCACTGTATTTACTCATACCAACTAATTTCAAATTTGAAGGATGCAACTGAAACTCCAATAGTGCAACAGGTATGTTTTAAACTTGTTTCTTTAACGTGTTTGCTGTTGTAACTTGCTCTATGTTGATTTCAGTTTCAATTGAATAAACAGTTATATTCTCATGCCATGCACCTTACAAGTGTTGTTATTGTTGTGTAGTTTCCCACACTTATATTCTGTCTAAGCTGCTTTGTCTTAAATAGATATGACTCGAACTGTATCTATCTTGATTTGGAAACATAAACTAGAATGATATAGACCATACAGTGACCATACTACATAGATATATGTTTGTTTCATGCTGTTATCCTGTCCACCTTACTACTGAACTGGTTTACCAAAATGAGTTTCATATACTACATTGTAAACCTGTGATGTGTTTGTTTGTTTCTCTTTTAGAATGCGGATAAAATATTGGAGAAGAGTACCCCGTTATGCAATGGTACAGGAAGTAATGCAGATAAGGTTCAAGATAGTGAGACATCCCTGTTGATCTCCAAGAAAGCTGATAAAAACTATATTGAAGACACTGAGACAACCCCAAAGTCCTGTCTTGATGTAGTGTTCGAGTTACTGGCTACTACTTCTTGCACCAGCTCTTCAAACTCTCTGCCTGAATCAGTTCGGCTTCTTGAGTCTCAACTTCAAGTTGAAAGACATCGATCAAATGTTATGCGACAGGAAGCCGAAGGACTGAGGAAGTCCTTGCAGAATTCAGATGCATACTTTACGGTGCAACGACAAGTCTTTGGAGGATTTAAGCACCAAACAAGAGAAAGTTAATAAGCTTGCTAAGCATCTTGCCAGCATTATGGGTACCCAGGATATTGTTTCTTGAGCTCTTATGAAGTGGTTTCAGTTCTGGACTTGTTTTGCTACGGCGTTTATATGCTGCTTTGTTCCCTATATTTGCACTGGTGGCAAACTTTGATGCCCAGTGGATGTAAAATGTGTAATAGCCGTGATAGCCTAGCGTAAGTTGCTTGCCTATTTATTTCCTTATTGTCTTGTTTATTTGTTTTCTTGTAGTCAGTGCAGTTCTTTTTCCGCGGTTTTCTAGTGGCCGCAATAGCCTATTTCTTAAAACTAGGCCACATTAACCATGGGATACATATTTACTGTAGTTAACATGGGCCTCCTACGGGTCGTAGAAACAATAGGCCTTCTACGGTATGTATCATCAATGGGCCTTCTACGGGCCGTATGATCGGTTGGCCAAACATGGGCCCATAACAGACCACATTATGGCTGTAAATGGGCTAGAGTTGAAATCGTCCGTTCATGGTTCGAACATAACGGGCCGTCGTTAATCGGCCGTATTTGATGACGGTATGAAAACGGCCCAACGTATTAACGGGCCACAAACGGGCCGACTGTAACCCTAAAGCTAAATTTGGCCCACAAGCGTAAAATGGCGAACGGGCGAAAGTAAATGAATCTTTGAAATGAGCCTAAGAATAAATGGGCCCCGAGAAGGCGAAAGATAACATGGTGTAAGTGCATCTAGTGCCCCTTAGTGATTTTGGTGGATTGAAGACTTATAGGTTAAGGAACTAATGCGTTTGTGAGTGTACACAGGTCTATAATTCTATGAGGAGTTTGATATTTCAGAGAAAGTCGACCCTAAAATGAAGTTCTTATTTGAAGACTTTGATATTCTGAAGACTTTGAAAGTGAAGAAATTGGTGTGACCTTGAAGACTTGGTATTCATTTGAGGAACATGAAGCGTGAAGACTTTTGTTTTCATAGTTTCATTTTCTCTTTCTTGAGTCATAGGAAACACCGTACTATTAAAGGGGGTCGAGGAAATTCTAAGGAAAAATTTCCAAGTGATGCTCAACTCAAAATCCTACACCTACCAATCCCTTCGAGTGAAGCCTTTGGAAATCTCATACAGTTCAGTCAATTTCTTGATGTGAGAGACGAAGTTCTTCAGTGTTGAGAATTTGATTTGACTGAGGAGTTAGGAATTCGCCAGTGCGGATTGCCTACACAATGAGGAACATGATAGCCCTGAGGAATTTGAGATTCAAATTTCCGACCGTTGCTGTGTTGTGCCCTGGCTGTCCCAAAATATCTTATCCACCTAACGGTCATATCATTGAAGGGAATTTATGTCTTATCATGTCGGGCTGCTCCCTAGGCTATAAATAGCCGCCCCCTACAACCACTAGCTGGTTAGCTGCTCCGAGAGAACTTGACACTTGTCATTTGAGAGCAACCCATCCTCCGAGGACTTTGAGCGAAAATCATCAAGTGAGGAAAAACCCCAAAACCAAACCCCTGGAAACCCAAAGTGATTGAGCATCACTGAAGAAATTGATCCTGCGTGGATCCGACGCTTGTTACCTTTGAAGACTGTGCTTCTTCCAGACGGTTAGGCGTCAAGGTCTAGAGCATCCAAGAGGAATTGTGGATCGCCGAGTGACCAAGTCTGTGAAGGTTTGGAAGTCGCTGAAGACTTACCACGAGTGATTGGACGAGGTGCATGTGACCTTAGTTCAAGGAGAATCTGATGAGGACTTGGTGTCTGAGCTGCGTGCTCAGCGATCGGGTGTCCGGACTGTGTGTCCTCGAGTTTAAATACTCGGCCGCTCCAACCAGACGTACAACCGAGGGCAGAGTTGGAACTGGTCTACCAAATCATTGTCTTCACCAACCTAACTGGTTCTATTTCCTTAACCCTTTCATTTCCTCATTCTTGTGTTGAGTGTTTGTTCATACTGTGTTTGAAGACTTTGGTGAAACCTTTCTCAATTTCCTCGGTTCAATTTCTTGATCTGTTTGTCTTCATCTTGTGTTATCCTGTGATTACGCTTTTCGTACTCTGTGCTAGTCTTCATTTCATCATGATGACCATGCGTGTATTCTGTTATGCTTACTTCTGAGTACTTATTCCACTGCTAATAGTTCTTCGTTAAGTAATTTCCTCACCGGCAAATTCCTCAGCGAAGAATTCATAAAAATCGCCTATTCACCCCCCCTCTAGTCGACTTAACGCACTTTCAATTGGTATCGAGCAAGGTACTCCTTGTTACGTGTGATTTTAGTTTAACCACCGGAGTTTTAGTTATGTTGACCGCAGGTATGATCAAGGTCTCGGCGAGGTGTCCTACCTTTGATGGGACGGACTACCCCTCTATGGAAGAACAAGATGCGAATGCATCTTGAAGCAATTGACAATGATCTCTGGTATGTTGTGGAAAATGGTGTTCCCTCAGTCACACCTTCTCTGAATGCTGCTGATGTGAAGAGATTCAAGCAACTCAGTTCTCAAGCAAAGAATATCATATGTGGCCATCTGAGCAAAGGTCAATATGGAAGAGTGAGTGCTTTGGAAACTGCCAAGCTCATCTGGGATAGGTTGTCTAAAGTGAATGAAGGAGTCTCAACTCAGCGTGACTCTCGAGTTGATGTTCTTCGGAATCTCTTCAACCGCTTCAAAAGACTCGACAATGAAAATGTCCAACAAACCTTTGATCGCCTCACTGACATCTCAAATGAGCTTCAAGCCCTCGGTGCCACTGACATCACTGACCATGAGGTGGTGAAGAAACTGTTGAGATCGCTTGATTCCTCATTTGATACTCTGGGTCTGATGATACAAGAACGGGCTGACTACAAGTCTCTTGATCCTGTCGATATCCTCGAAAGGCTAAATACTCACGAGTTCGACTTCTTTCAAAAGAGAGATCTCTATGGTTCTAGCTATGGAAAAACGCGTGCCGAAGGCCAAGGTTGTGTCTCGAATCTGAGTGTGAAGACTCGTAGTAGCCTTGGAGATCTGAAGAATTAGGCCAGGAGCTAGCACCGCTCGTGAAGAAATTCCGAAGTTCTCAAGGCGTGGTCGCTTTGGAAAATCCTCAAGCAGTGATTCCTCATCCGGTGACTATAAGAGAAGACTTTGTCACAAATGCAAGAAACCTGGTCACTACATCCAAGATTGTCCTTAGTGGGAAAAGGAATTAAAGAATAAAAAACACAAGGATTACAGTTCTGATGACGCGAAGAAGAAGAAGAAATCATCGAAATCTTCATCATCAAAATCCTCAAAGCCTTCTTCTCACAAGAAGAGCAGCTCCAAAAAGGCTCGGGCATTCATTGGCAAGGAAATGGACTCGAAGCTGAATCGAGGAATATGAGGAAGAGGAGGCATCAGAAGAATCTGAGTCTGGTGTGGCGAGTCTAGCTCTCGCTACTGCTTTCGTCAGCAAGTCCATCATCAACTCTGAAGAAAATGACCTCACAAACAAAGCTGATGAAGATAGTGATGACTACGCTCCCACCTATTGCTTCATGGAAAAGGGTGCCAAGGTACTCAAATATACCTCCTCTGAATCTAGTGAAAATGAATCTGATGAAGATCTAAAGCCCAGTTACTCAAAACTTGCTAAGATTGCTGTGAAACAACAAAGGGCTTTAGAAAAGGTTCAAAACATGCTAGATAAGAGTGATGATATGTTAGGTGAAGAAATGGATCGCACTAAAGCCACGATTGAAAATCTTGAGACTTGGTCTAGGTTTGACAACCTTCAAGGTCATCATAACACTCTCTTATCTGATCATGAGAAACTTTCTTATGAATTTCTTCAAAGAAAGCAAGACCTTGAGAAGCTAAGAGTGAGTTATGAAGATCTTCAGAAGGAGCGCGATTCATTACTTGCTCAACAAATCAGCACTTCTCAGGAAGAATTTGTTCCTCCATGCTTAAAGTGCATTGAATGTGAATCTGCTAATTCTTCACCTGAATGTTCAAATGCTTCAACTGTTACAAATTCTTCACTTGCCTCTGCTATCACTAATTCCTCATCCGAGGACATTGCTAGTATCCTTGACGATGTAGGGCTGAAGGAATTGTATATGACGAGCATGTACAAAAGCCTCAAAGGGCATCGACTCTTTGTGATGTGCTTAAAAGCAGATCCTCAACAGAACCCTAGGAAAGAGGGTATTGCCTTTGAGAGGAAACTCAATCTTGATGGAACATATTGGAAGCTTTGAGCGGTATCCCAAAACCTCATGGGTTGCTGCAAAGGGACCTCGATTGATCCATCTAACTTATCTGGCATTACATGTGAATCTCCTCATTCTTCGATGAGTCATTTGACTCAACTATAAACTGTTCAAAAATCAGAATGGTGAAGTATTTGCTAGATATGTTGGCACTAATCGCAGGAACTGTTCCCCTATGAAGAAAATCTGGGTTCCCAAGAAGTGCCTTGAAAGTCTTGGTGAATGTCCTCATGACACCACCTGTGAAGAATAGGAACCCCAGATCAAATTCTTCAAATGGACCAAATTCTTCATATGGATCCAAGTCCTCATACGGACCAAATTCCTCACGTGGATCAAATTCCTCAAAAGGATCAAAGTCATCATATGATTATCATCGTGCTAACAACTCTGTTTCGCAGGGTAGAGCTAAGGGGTTTTGATATGTTGCATTATCTTCAAACCAATATGTTCATAAGTCCTCGAAGAATTTCTCTCGCTTATTCATATGCTTACCCTAACCCCTCTTATGTGAAACGAAATGGTTTGGCTTCTATGCCACCATTCTCGTATGGTGCTCATGAGTGATGAACTCTTTGCCACCCCTTGAGATGTGGGTGGTGAAGAAAAGAACTAATCTCTTCTGCAGGGTCAGGTCTCGGGCGTGCCTTAACGTCTGAAGAATTTCTTTGGGGACGACAAAATTGCTGAAAGGACGCAGGCTAATCATGATGAAATGAACTTTCATTTCACACGTCCTCATCTTGCTTATCTGTTATCTTGGTGATGAAATTCATCGATGAACTTGATATCATATTCTTCAGCGATGAAGTATATGAGATCGTAAGTTGTACTAATTCATCTGCAGGATGATCAACCCAAAGCCACCGAGTGGGTTCTCGATAGTGGATGTACAAATCACATTCTGGTGACAAGAATCTATTGATGGATGCTCCTTATCACCGTCACATCTGAAGCATATCATCTTTCTTGACAAAGGCAAAAGTCGGTATTGGGTCTTGGTAAGGTTGCGATCTCTAAGGACATACACATGGACAAAGTCATGCTTGTTGAGTCCTTAGGATACAACCTCATGTCAGTCTCAATGCTTTGTGATCTTGATATGGTTGTTATCTTTGGCAAGTATCGTTGTGTTGTGATTATGGAAGCTGACAATTCCAAAGTCTTCGAAGGCTTTAGGAGAGGAGACTTGTATATTGTTGACTTATCTACAGAACCACAACCAGCCGTGTGTCTACTTGCAAAAGCCTCAGAAGGCTGGCTATGGCATCGACGACTTGGTCACGCAGGCATGAGGAATTTGCACACGCTTGCAAAGAAGAAGCATGTCATTGACATTGAAAATGTCAAATTCCTCAAGGATCACTTGTGCGGAGCCTGTGAAGCTGGAAAAATGACCAAGGCCAAGCATCCAGCGAAGACTATCATGACCACTACTCGTCCCTTCGAATTGCTTCACATGGACCTCTTTGGTCCCAATCATTACTCAGCTGTCGTTAATGATGCATCTCTATATGGCTTTGTTATTGTTGATGATTACTCTCGTTACACATGGGTACACATTGTTACTTACAAAAATCAAGTGCAGGAAGTCTTCAAACGATTTTCCTCGAGGGCTTCAACTAACTTTGGTGTGAAGATCAAACACATCAGGAGTGACAATGGAACTGAGTTCAAGAATTCTAGTCTTGATGCCTATCTTGATGAACTTGGTATTACTCATGAGTTATCTGCTCCTTATACTCCTCAGCAAAATGGCGTCATGGAGCGCAAGAACAGAACTCTTGTTGAGATGGCTCGCACTATGCTTGATGAATACAAAAGCGCCTAGTCGTTTTTGGATTGATGCAATTGATCTGCGTGCCACATCATCAACAGTATATCTTCACAAATTCTTCAAGAAGACTGCCTATGAACTCCTCACGACAAGAAACCCAATGTAAGTTATTTCAAAGTCTTGATTGCTAAATGCTGGATTAGAGATCCTCATCACAATTCTAAATTTGCACCGAAAGCACATGAAGGTTTTATGCTTGGTTACGGAAAGGACTCGCACACCTACTGAGTCTTCAACATCGCTCTTCACAAGATTGTTGACTTTGTGGATGTGCGGTTCGATGAAACTAATGGCTCGCAAAGAGAGCACCTACCTTCGTGTTAGATGAACCAGCACCGAGGATTCTATCAAGTTCAAGGCAACCGAGGATGTCATTCCTCTTGAAGAATCTCTGAAGAATTCATTCTGTCTGTGAAGAACGTCGAGTGATGCACTGAAGATAATGTGAAGACAATGGTCTTTGAGGAAAATGATCAAATTCCTCGGCGACAACCAGCTCATCCTCGCGTTGCAAAAGAAGTGCAAGTGGAGAAGATCATCGATGACATTGAAGCGCGGGTCCTCTCACACGCTCAAAAGCTTCACATTTATCTAACTTTTGTGGGAACTATGCTTTTGTCTCTATCACAGAGCCCACTAAGGTAGATGAAGCATTTCTGGAGCCGGAGTGGATTCAGGCTATGCAAGAAGAATTACATTAGTTCGAGCTCAACAATGTCTGGGAACTGGTCAAACGTCCAGATCCTCGCAAGCATAATATCATTGGCACAAAGTGGATCTACCGCAACAAGCAAGATGAAAATGGTCTTGTGGTAAGGAATAAGGCACGACTGGTAGCTCAAGGCTACACACAGGTTGAACGAATTGATTTCGATGAAACTTTTGCACCTGTTGCTAGACTTGAGGCTATTCGCATATTACTTGCTTATGCTAATCATCATGATATTATCTTATATCAAATGGATGTGAAAAGTGCATTCCTCAATGGTAAGCTTGAGGAAGAAGTATATGTTGCTCAACCCCCAGGTTTTGAAGATCCAAAGAATCCTGACAAAGTCTTCAGACTTAATGAGGCCCTCTATGGTCTCAAACAAGCCCCTCAAGGCGTGGTATGATACATTGAAGGAATTCTTCGTGAAGAATGGCTTCACACCGGTTCACTCGACCCTACTCTCTTTACTAAATCTTATGATGGTGAACTGTTTGTGTGCCAAATATATGTTGATGATATTATCTTTGGCTGTACTGACCAACGTTATAGTGATGAATTTGCCTATATGATGAGTGAAGAATATCAAATGTCTATGATGGGAGAGTTGAAATTCTTCTTAGGTCTTCAAATTAAATCAACAACAACAATGGCATATTCATATCTCAGAGAAATACCTCAAAGATGTCCTGAAGAAATTGGCATGCAAGATTGCAAAGGCGTCAAAATTCCTATGCCCACAAATGGCCATCTATGCAATCGATGAAAATGGTATTGACTTGATCACAAGGTATACCGCTCCATGATTGGTTCTTTATTGTACTTATGTGCATCTAGGCCAGATATAATGCTTAGTGTTTGCATGTGTGCCCGATTTCAAGCTGCACGAAGGAATCACACCATAAGGCTGTGAAGCATATTCTTGATATCTAGCTCACACACCAACACTAGGATTATGGTACCCCAAGGGCTCGCTTTTGATCTCATTGGATATTCGACTCGACTATCTTTGGTGATCGTGTGGACCGCAAGTCAACTTCTGGCACTTGTCATTTCCTCAGACGATCTTTGGTCTGTTGGTCCTCGAAGAAACAAAACTGCGTATCACTGTCTACTACGGAAGCTAAATACATTGCTGTTGGCTCTTGCTGTGCTCAACTGCTTTGGATGAAGCAGACTCTCAAGGACTATGGCATCAACGTGAAGAATGTGCCTCTCTACTGTGACAATGAGAGTGCCATCAAGATTGCTCACAACCCAGTTCAGCACTCGAAGACAAAGCACATTCAGATTCGTCATCATTTTCTTCGTGATCATGTGTTGAAGGGCGACATCTCCATCGAGCACGTGAAGACTGAAGAACAGCTAGCTGATATGTTCACTAAGCCCTTGGATGAGAAGAGATTTAGCAAGTTGCGGTGTGAGCTAAATATCTTAGAATCTTGAGCGTTCTTTGAAAAGGACACACATCCGACACTTATGCAAAATTGATGACTTAGATGTGCAACACATGAAGAAACGTTTTCTTCAATCAATGAAGAATAACACTCTTAGTGTGAAGAAATTAATGAAGAATTTGATTCTCGTAACCCTCGACAATTGTATGCGCGTGTCTGAAATCATCATTCTTATAATGGTGGGCCACGCCACCACCAAAGTTGAAAATCTTCAATTTGAGTTTTTCCTCAGTTCTGAAATTCTTCAGTTTTTCAAATTCTTCAACTTTGCAAAATCTTCACTGTTTCCGCCGTTTTTCTTCATTGGCAATACATATATATGGGTTTATGTCCTCTACAGGATTCACTTATAGTTATTTCTTCAAGCTGCTTTTTCTGCTAAGTGAATGTGATCGGACCCTTCCCCCTCTATGCTATACTCAACCCAATCTATTCACAAATTCTTCATGTGCGTTCTATTTGAAACTCGTTCAAAATCTTCACTGTGTCCTGGTCAGCTGAAGAAATTGCGAACGAAACTTTAAAACAAATCTTATCCAAATTTTCGGTTTTGCCGCTCAAACCGTTCCGCATCCCATGATGCATTATTTTACTCACCCACGATCGTACACGATCTCCACTACACAGTACGTGGGTGACACATGTCGTGAGAAGGAGAATGGTCAGGGGCACGTTCGTCCTAAATCTTCGGGCGAACAGTTTTTCACTGCCTCTATAAATACCCCTCTCTCCATCCTCACTTATTTTACCCCGCTCGACCTCTCTCTCCCGTTCGAGCTCCTCAAACCCTAGAGCCGCTGCTACTCCATAAATCGCCGGTGAGGAAGAGCTTCACTGCCTCGACCTCGTCGCCGTCGTACTCACGCCGACCGCGGGAATCTTCACTCCGCCACCGCCGTAGCTGTCTTCCTCCGCCGAGTTAGGGCAAGGAAGATCTAACCTGACGAACTTCCCATCCGTTCTTCTCAGTTCGTCGTGTTCTTCATTTCGGGTAATTAAAAGTTACTTTTATTACTCTCTTTGATTCTCAAGCTTTCCTGAAAATCTTCAAAAGTGTTTATTCTTCAAATCTTCACACATATGAACACCTCACACATCATATGATCTTGAACTATTTTTCTAAGCAATCATTTTCTTCAAGATTCCCTAATTGTGTGGATCTTCGATCTGTACAACTCTGGAACCTAAGACAAGAACGCTTAGTGAAATCCTTCAAGGCACATCCGGTCAAATTCCTCAAAACTTGTTCTTTTCGAAAAACCTTCTCAGAACGCATATGACCTCTCCAAATTCCTACTTTTGTACTCTGTTCACGGTACTCATGTCTGCTGCTGAATCACTAGGTTCTCATCAACTTAACTCATTTGCAGCGTTCCTCGAAGAAAAACTGCATACTTCTTGAGAGAACTCAATTATTCAATTTCCTCAATGAAGAATATGGCGACGGTAAGAAGCCACGAGAAAGGAGGAAAGAAACCCGAGGTTATGACTGCTTTTGAGATCCCTGGGGAAATTTGTGCTGACTATTGCACACCTGATGAAGCAAAATTTGGCAAAGAAAACAAAAATCGGCGCAAGGTGCGCATTCAGAAGATTGAACGGAGATGGGCAAGGGAATGGAGGGAATACAGATATGTGACTCCAAAGTACATGAATAAATTCGCTCTCAATCCTCCATGCCCAAGAGCTCCATTCGCACCTGGCCAAGTAGTTGACCCCACCAGCATCAAGCGTGGTGAGGACTTTCCTGAAGAATGGGCTAAGCGCCAAGCTAAATTGGCAAGACAAGCCAAGGAGGCAGTGAAGAAATTCAATGAGGATTCTGCCACTGCTACTGCTACTGAGGCCTCGGTCAAACCGAGGAAATCCATGCCAAAGAAGCCTGCTCATAAGCCAAGTGCTTCACCATCAGCGCCCTCACGGCCAAGTTCCTTAGTAGCGCCCTCAAGGAAAATTCCTCACACTGCTACAGCTCCACCAAAGTCCTCAACAGCTCCTTCAAAGTCCTCAGTTCCTGTGCATCTGGCTACATGTCAAAGGACTACTGGTTTCTCGATTGCCTCTGGAGTTTCAGCAAGTTCCTCAGCAGCACCAATTTCATCATCTGGCCCGACTCTGCTGAAGACCAAAGCAACAGCTGGACGAGGTCCTCGGCCAAGTCCAAAGAAGAAACAGGTTGCATTCCATGTGCCTTCGATGATGAAGCTTTGATGATGAACTTATGGAAATCATCGAGATCGCCAAGAAAGGGCCGCTAGAGCCAAAGGCACATCTGTGCCCATCTTTGTTGGATCCGAGGAAAATCCTCGATTATATTGATCTCGCACAAGGATCCAAACACCCCTATGCCTGATTTTCATCGACCCTGGACAAAGTCATATGTTGACCCATTTCATCGCTGAAGAGAAATGGAAGTTTGAAAAGGAAAGAGAGATCAAGAAGACTCAATACGAGAAAGGAGAAGTTCTCAAGAAAACGTTGTCAAAATGACACGAGGAACTTCTCCGGTCCAGATCGAAATTCAAGACCTCAAAGAAAACTTGATTCTTATTATGCTGATTGGCAAGGAGCGAAGGTCGATTAAATCAACTGACGAAGAAATTCACCAATGTTGTTGCCCCAACGCAACATGAAATTCCTCAGTGAAGCCTCGGCTCAGCCGATCAAGAACATGCCAAGACCACTGATGAAGTTCAGGCGGCTGATGAAAATGCTAGTTCCAGGCTGATGATCCTATTCCGGCCACCGAAGAAATTGCGGGGCATCCACTAGTGGTGCGCTCAAGAAATCGAACAAGACAGGCAATCTGCATCGATTGCGCTGAGGAAATTCAACCAGATTCCTCGGCTCCTCCTGCGCAAACACCAACTCCAATTCTTCCATCGCCTCGATGTGAAGAAAACCAAGACTCGTAAGCGAGCTGCTGTGAAGAAACGGAAAGCATCGGCTGCGTCAAATTCTTGGCTACGAAGAAAATGAAGCCAATGACGAGCTCCTTTGAAAATCCAATTGATGTTGTTCCAATTTCCTCAATTCCATCAAAGGACCTTGTTCCTTTTGATGAAGATTATGTAATCCCAAGCGGATCTGATGAAGAAAATCATTCTGCTGCTTCGTCAGAGCAGATTGATGAAGAAATTGAAGTGGACGCAATTCCTTCAACCCCAGTCATTTCCTCACCTATGCCTCAGTTCACAGCTGAAGAGGCTGGTGTTGAGGAAATTGAAGATGAAGATGTGGATATAGGGTGCACCACACCTGTGATGAATGATGACTTTTGGGAAAGTCAGCATCCCAATACTCCTCTCTTCACCCCGCTCCAACAGATTCCTCAGTCCCCTGCACCAACAGTTCAAATGGACTATGAATAAACTCAACCCACTTGCTCTGTGCATGAAGAAATTCCAGCCACTAGTGCTGATGAACCTGCTGCTGCTGATCCTCAGACTGCACCTGTTGAGGAACAAGAAATTCCTCAGCCTGAAGAACCTGAGCTCGCGATTCCTGAGGTGGTGATGCAACTCACCGACACCCCTCTGCCCAAGCAAAAGAATCCGTTCTCAAGCAAACAAAAGTTCAAGGCTGAAGATTTCTTTGACGAGCACGTATTCTTCACTAACTATAATCCATATGATTCGCTGCGATAAGGAAGAGGCGTTTCGGACTGCCAGCCAAGCCAACTTCTATTCCTCGGTGCTCTTCAACAAAGACAAAGTCTTGATCATGCTCATATTCCTCATGTGGACATGGAGTCTCCGCCCGCTTTGAGCCAGTCCTCGGTGTTCTTCACGACGCAGACTTCGAATTTCTGCACCGATATACGTGGATCTGGAATAAAGAACTTATTCTTCAATTCTATGCAACGCTGCACATCACCGGAGACGTCAAGACGTGAACTCATGGGTATTAGATGGATGTCCGAAAATACTCACTACAAGGCACCAAGAACTGAATTGCTTCGTGCTCTACCACTCGATCCTCCACTTGATGGTGCTCGTTGTATCTACAACGAACCGAACTTTCAAATCACTATATGCAAGTCTTGATGAAGCCTTTGAAGCCAAGGCAGGCCCCAAGAACCAAATTCCTCGTCAAGGAATTATTGTATGTGCCTCGGACTGTCTATCAGATTCTGACGAAGACAATGAGTCCTATCAAAGGCCACGACTCGAATGATGAAGAAGTCGTTTGCATCATGAAGAATATGCTTTTCAACATCATCCATGGCGTTCCCGTTAACTTCCATGATTTCTTCATGAGGACTCTGGCAAACATTGCTATGTCACCATTTGAGCTGAAGCCTTATGCGCCTTGGATAATGAGATTCATCAGGACAAGGTCTTCACTCAATTACAAGGCTGATACTCGAACCACTGCAGCTACTTGCCCCGATTGAAGTCCTCAAGCGGACATTTACCTCACTGATGACAAGGGCAAGGCTATCTGCTGTGATCGATGAAGGCATTCGTCCATTGGATGGACAGTTTCAAAGCAGCATCCTACTCCACCAATGATGACTCGCCACACATGACTCGCCGCAAATACCTCAGTCAAGCAAAGTCCTCAAGCTACTGCACCCAGGGTGATGACTGATCGTGAGTTACTCCTCAGTCTTCATCAGAAGATTGATTGCAATCATAAATGGGTCAAGCGTCAGTTTGGTTCAATTCTTCACAACATGACCTCAACACACAATGCAGTGAATAAAAACCACTACTACCTCCATGAAACCTTCAAACGCACTGGCTGTTCTTTCACATGTCTACTGGTCGGAAGAACCGGCGACAATGGGACTCAAGGAAGAATTTGACTAGTCTGCACCTCCTCCGAAGAAATACAAGAAGGTCAAAGTTCCTTCCTTGGTGGCCAGCTCCTATTCTTCATCGCGCGACACTAATGAAAATGAAGACTTGGACAACACCGCGGCAGGTCCTACTACAACAACCGACCCCAACAACGCTGGCGCTCCTTCTTCAACTTGAAATTCTTCAGGAGCGTTAGTCCTCAGCTTCGATCCTTTTGGTCATTCGATGACAAAGGGGGAGAAATTTGAGTTAGCCTTCAAGCGGGTCTATTTTATTGCCCATATACAACAATTTATTTTGTTAAGTTACAACTCTCGTTCTTCTGAAACTTTTATTGGATCGAGTTGTAATCTTAAACCCGATGGTGCTTTGATACTTTTGATGCACTATGCTCTTGCACTATGCTCTGATTCTCTTGAGCTTCTTGAGCTCTGATACTCTTGATGCGTTATTTTGCATGCTTGTTCCTCATTAATGTTATCGCACGCATGCTGAATTACATCAAGCACCATATTTCATCATGCATTTCAAATTCTTCATATTATATGTCAAATCGTGTATGAATTACAAGATATAGGGGGAGATCTCCATGATTCAACTCTTCAAATGTGCATTGCCTCAAAAGCAAATTCCTCACTATGCACATCTTCAGGGGGAGTTCTTCTATATCTTGCAATCAAATTCCTCATTATCAGTATTTACACTTCATATGTTTATCCCCGTTGAAAACGTAACCTATATTGTCATCAATCACCAAAAAGGGGGAGATTGTAAGTGCATCTAGTGCCCCTTAGTGATTTTGGTGGATTGAAGACTTATAGGTTAAGGAACTAATGCGTTTGTGAGTGTACACAGGTCTATAAGTCTATGAGGAGTTTGATATTTACAGAGAAAGTCGACCCCTAAAAATGAAGTTCTTCGACTGAAGACTTTGATATTCTGAAGACTTTCTGAAGACTTTGAAAGTGAAGAAATTGGTGTGACCTTGAAGACTTGGTATTCATTTGATGTAGCGACCAGACCCGAATGGATCAAGTCTCTGTGCTCAGTGTCATCCCTGGATCAGTAATGCTGACACCACACAGTACTTCGAAGGATTTATAGCAGAGTAGCAATCACACACTCATTACAGCATTGTCCAAAAGGGGACTTATTACAATAAATATGGCTTAAGGCCATCTAATAACGATAACAGCGGAAGGCTTGGAACATAAGTGAGTACATCAACTCCATCGGCATCACTGAGTATAGAACCACGACCTAAAACACCTTACTCGTCGTCTGAAAAGTCTGCAACATGAAAATTGCAGCCCGAAAACGGGTCAGCACATGGAATATGCTGGCAATGTAACACATAGAGAGAAATGAAGGAAATAAGCCTATACTACATGCATATATGGCTGGTAGAAAAGCTCTACGGTTACAGTTTTGCATAAAGCTAATTTTTTCCTACTGCAAAGGAATAATTTTGTTTAACTATCATGGTGGTTGTTAAACATTGAGAATGGTTGATAGCATCCTCAATCCCAATTAAAAAGTACTCATTAAAACCCAATAACATTAATTAGAAGTAACATGATGAGATTCACATGATATTCAAGTACTAGATACTCAAGACGTCCATAACCGAGGACACGGCTAATCATGATTAGTTTATACACTCTGCAGAGGTTTGCGCACTTTTCCCCACAAGACTCGATCGCCTCCGTTTGGTTCTCGCACTACATGGTGTTTGAGAGACGGATGACCGAGACACAGTCTTTCAGAAGCGCTAGCACCTTACATGTGGGTAGACCGTACCAACCTACATCCCCTACATCAGCTAGCCTACCGTAAGAGTTCGCACAACTTACTCAGCTATGCGAGCCCATATTGGCTTATGGCTGCACACGGAAGTTTCTAGTTTGAATAACCTTATGATCCCTTAGAGCACAGGTGGCGGTCCGAAGAAATACAGCAAGTCTGATAGAAACCAGGTGCCTCAATCCACCCGGATGTGTGTTTAAGTTGCCACCTTAGATAAACCATTAATTAACAATCTCACATCTGTCATGGATATTCGCTCACCCAATCCACGTCTACTGGCATAGCACGGCATAATAAGCAAACGTAGAAGTAACTCCCAAGGTTTCATAAGTAAAACAAGTAATAGGTACTACCTCAATCTACTTCCCATCCCACAATTTATTTAGATCCTAATCATGCAAGTGTTTGAGGATTGATCTAATGCATAAAAACTGGGTAGTAGAAAAGGTATGATCAAGTGTTACTTGCCTTGCTGATGATCCGCGAAACCTAGAGACTCGAAGTAACAAGCGGCGCACTCCGGGTGATCTAACGCAGACAAACAACAAGCATACAATAAGTACTCATCTAATGCACAGGGAAATCTCGGATAGAAGATCTAACCAGAAAATTCAACTTAAGAACCCTGGTGCAAAAAAGAATCGAATCAAATAAAGCAACAAAAGTCGAATGTCAAAAGAAAACGACTCGGTTCTAGCAATTTGAAACGAGGTCAAATCTTACAGTAGCAAAACTTTGTTTAAGTGGGTTAGTTGGAACGGCGGTTTCGAAACGAAACTCCAGGCGCTTGAATCACCTGATTCCGATAAACGAGCGAGAAAATAAACTGATTCGAAGATTGGATCGGAAATCGAAATCGGAAAATAACGGATTAAATCCGATTTAAAAGAAATCAACGAACGGTTAAACGAACGGACGTTCGTTAACCGGAAACTAACCGGCGAACGAGTTCGTTAGAACGAACGGATCGGTGAACGTTCACTAATTGACTAAACCAATAAAAAGAAATAAACCAATCTAAGGTTTTAAAAAAAACCGAACAACGAAAGAAAACCGGACGGTTTTTTAAAAACAAAACCGGACAGGGGGGGTGACGCGGTGGCTACCTCCGGCGTGGTCGCCATGGGCTCGAGGCTCAAGCGAGGTCGGGTGGGCTCGGCGGCAGTGGCGGGTCGGCGGACGAGGCGCACGGCGGCTGGCGTCAGGCGGCAGGCGGCTCGGGTTGGGGGGGCGGCGGCGCTGGGTTGGGGAGGAGAGGGGAGGTGAGGGGTATATAAAGAGGGGGAGTAGCTTGGGGAGGGGGCAAGCAAGAGGAGGAGGAGGAGGAGTCCTCCTCGGACTCGCCGGGCGGCGGCCGACACACTTCTGTGTGTGTGCATGTGAGGGAGGGGGGCTCGGCGGCTCTTGGGCAGTTGGGCCCTTAGCCCAAAGCGGGCGCGGGTTTTAAAAAAAACGAAAACGAATTAAAATAAAACTAAACGAATTCCAAACTTAAAAAAAAATAATTTTCCCGACTCCTAAAAATGAGTCGAACAAAATGAACTTTAATCTACGGGCCAAAATGCATGTTTTAAAATACTCATTTTTCCCTAAAGCAAATAAACTTGAAAAACCAAAATTTGATTTATTTATTAAATCTTCATTTTTCCTAAATGTTGGGAAAGTCATATTATTCCCTCTCTTATTTTTTTTTATTGGAAAAATATTTGAAGATAAATAAATAAATCCAAATGATCCTACTTTCAAAATTTGAGAAAACCCAAATATGAAAATAATAAAATCTCCAACTCTCTCCGAAGGTCCTTGAGTTGCGTGAAATTTTCTAGGATCTGGAAAATGCAAGAAAATATGATATGCATGATGACTTAATGTATAACATTCCAAATTGAAAATTTGGGATGTTACAAACCTACCCCTTAAGATGAATCTAGCCCTCGAGATTCGGGTTAACTAGAAAATAGGTGAGCGTGGTCCTTGAGCAAATCTTCCTCTCTTTCCCGTGTGGCTTCATCTTGATGTGGTGGCTCCATTGAACCTTGCAAGACTTGATAACCTTGCTGCGAGTAACTCTCTTTGGCATAATCGAGGATCTTGACTGGTTTTTCCTCATATGTTAAGTCATCCTTCAACTGAATTGCTTCCGGTGGCTTTGTATCTCTTAGCGGTATCTCTGCTATCTCGGAGTGACATTTCTTCAAGCGAGAAACATGGAATACATCATGAACTCCCTGACAATCCCTCCGCAATTCCAGCTTATAAGCAACTTCTCCCATGCGTTGCAAAATCTTATACGGTCCAACAAAAGCGTGGTGCTAATTTTCCTTTAACTCCAAAACGCTTAACTCCTCGGCGGGGATACTCTAAGATATACTCTGTCTCCAACTTCATATTCAATTGCTTGCGCTTTGAATCCGCATAGCTCTTACATGCGGACTGGGCTACCTTGAGCCTATCTCGAATCAACTTAACCTTCCGCTCAGACTCCTTAATCAAATCTGGTCCAAACAACTGGCGATCTCGGTTTAGTCCCATGACAACGGTGTCCTACATCTCCTTCCATCTGAGCTTGAAGGTGCCATCTTCAAGCTGGTTTGGTAACTGTTGTTATAAGAAAATTTTGCATCTGCAAATTATCATCCCAACTAGATCCATAATCTAGTGCACAAGCTCTCAAACATATCCTCCAAAATCTGATTGACTCTCTCGGTCTGTCCATCGATGCGTGGGTGGAAAGCTGTCATCAATTCAGCCTGGTTCCCAATGTTTCGTGCAACTGGTTCCAAAACTTTGAGGTAAATTGGGTTCCTCTATCTGATACGATACTCCTCGGAACTCCGTGTAAACACACAATTCTGGTCATGTATATCTTTGCCAACTTAGCACTGCTATAGGTGGTCTTGACTGGAATGAAATGAGCTACCTTCGTCAAGCGATCAACTATAACCCAAATCGAGTCATATCCTGAACGAGTCTTTGGCAAACCTGTGATGAAATCCATGCCTAGTTTATCCCACTTCCATTCGGGTATCGGCAATGGTTGTAACAATCCTGCTGGCTTCTGATGTTCTGCCTTTACTCTCTGACATACATCGCAAACTACTACATACTCCGCAATATCCTTCTTCATTCCGGTCCACCAGAAAGTATTCTTCAAGTCCAAATACATCTTGGTATTTCCTGGGTGAATCGAATAGGGTGAATCATGGGCTTCTTGCAAAATCAACTTCCTGATCTCCGGGTTATTTGGCACATAAACACGGTCCTCAAACCATAGGGTATCGTGCTCATCCTCACGAAATCCTTTAGCTTTTCCTTTGCTCATTTTCTCCTTTATAGAGGCAACTTCCTTATCTGCCTTTTGGGCTTCTCTGATTTTGTCCATCAGTGTAGACTGAATCTCCAATGCTGCTACATATCCTCTCGGAACTATTTCCAAACATAGCTCTCGAAGGTCCTCGGCTAACTCATTGGGTATTCCTCCCATCATTAGGGTATTGACGTGGCTCTTACGGCTCAATGCGTGTGCTACAATGTTAGCCTTTCCGGGGTGATAATGCAATCTCATATCATAATCCTTGATAATCTCTAACCATCTCCTCTGTCTGAGATTTAATTCCTTTTGTGTGAAGATGTACTTCAAACTCTTGTGATCCGTGTATACTTCACAATGATTTCCAATGAGAAAATGTCTCCATGTCTTCAATGCATGCACAACGGCTGCTAACTCCAAATCATGTGTGGCATAATTTAACTCATGAGGCTTAAGCTGTCGTGAAGCATACGAAACAACTCTTCCTTCCTGCATAAGCACTGCTCCAAGTCCTCGACGTGAAGCGTCGCAATACTCCTCATAATCCTTGGTCTGATCCGGCAATATTAACACTAGTGAGGTAACCAATCTTTTCTTCAACTCCTGAAAACTTGCCTCGCAGTCCTCAGTCCATATGAACTTGGTATCCTTCTTCAACAATTCCGTCATAGGCTTTGCAATCCTTGAGAAATTCTCAATGAATCTTCGGTAGTATCCTGCGAGTCCAAGGAAACTCCGAATCTCTCCAACTGTCGTTGGTGCTTCCCATTTGGTTACGGTCTCAACCTTTGTGGGGTCAACTGCTATTCCTTCTCCGGATATAACATGTCCAAGAAATCCAACTTCCTTTAGCCAAAACTCATATTTGCTGAACTTGGCATATAACTGGTGTTCCTCGGTTTCTCCAAAACCAATCACAAATGTTCCTTATGTTCCTCTTCATTCTTGAGAAAATCAAAATATCATCAATGAACACCACGACGAACTTATCCAAAACTCCATAAACACTTTGTTCATCAGGTTCATGAAATAGGCTGGTGCGTTAGTTAGTCCAAATGACATAACGGTATACTCATACAGTCCATATCTCGTGGTAAGCGATGTCTTAGGTATGTCCTGCTCCCGGATCTTCAACTGATGGTACCACGATCGCAAGTCAATCTTGGAAAACACTTTAGCTCCTTGCAAGCGATCAAACAGATCATTTATCATTGGTAGTGGGTACTTGTTCTTGATTGTTACTTCATTCAATCCACGATAATCAACAACCATCCTTAACGATCCATCCTTCTTCTCTACTAACAGTACGGGTGATCCCCAAGGTGAAGAACTTGGGCGTATAAAACCTTTATCCAATAGTTCCTTAATCTGCTTCTTGATTTCCGCCAAATCCTGTGCGGGCATCCTGTATGGTCGCTTTGATATTGGACCTGTTCCTGGCAAAAGTTCAATCAAAACTCAATGTCTCTATCGGTGGCATTCACAGCAACTCTTCCGAAATACATCGAGAAATCCTTCACCACGGTACTTCTTCCGCACAACACTGTTAGGCAATTTGCTTGCGCTCTCCTCGGCTCGTGTCGTGATCGCACTTGATCCTTCTTCCTTACGGTGTGGTGAGCAAAATTGACTTAGTGGTGCAATCTATGTTCCTCCATACTTGATAACCAATCCATTCCTAATATCACATCCAATCCTTGGGATTCCGAACTATTAGGTGCGAGGGAAAACATAGTGTCCAATCCTTAATGGCGGTCGATCACACCATTTACTAGCCATGTATTCTGCCCGGGTGAGGTTACTAGCATGGGTGACCTAAGGGCTTGGGTCGGTAATTTGTACTTATCCACAAATCCCTTGATATGTATGAATGCGATGCACCGATGTCGAAAAGAACAACTGCGATAAATGACTTAACCAAAAACTTACCGATTCATTGCATCGGGCTGATCTTCAACCTCCTCCACATCAATGTGGTTCACACATCCCCTGTTGAAAGGGTTTGGCTTCTTTCGAGCTTCCATTGCCATTTCCATTCGCCTTACGGACAGTCATTTGCATAATGTCCAGTCTTGCGGCACTTAAAGCAAGTGATGTGACTCAGGTCTACCTTGGATGGTGTTGAGGGTTGGTGCGGTTGTGTCCATTGCTTCCTCCATTCTCGTTCCCATTCTTGGTGCCATTATGGTTGTGCGAATTACCTCCTCCATGGGTATGCTGAAACTGAATTCCTTGTTTAGGGGTATAACGAGGCTTCTGCTGAGCTCCAGAGTTATACTTTCCCTGTCCATACTTCCTCTTGCGGTTCTCAATTTGCTGCTGCTTTCCTTCAATCATGAGGGCTCGGTCTACCAACTCCTGGTAGTTATTGAAACTTGCTACCATCAACTGCATGCTGAATTCATCATTCAGTCCTTCCAGAAACTTCTCCTGCTTAGCCACATCTGTAGCAACGTCATCTGGGGCATAACGTGCTAACTTACTAAAATCATCCACATACTGGCCAACAGTCCTTCCTCCTTGGCGTAAGTTGCGAAACTCACGCTTCTTCATGGCCATAGCTCCTGCTGAAACATGGGCAGTCTGAAAGCTTCTTGAAACCGATCCCATGTGGCGGTGTCTCTGAGGTAAGTGGCTGTAAAATTTTCCCACCATCTTGTTGCTGGTCCTTCAAGTTGGTGTGCAGCAAACTTCACTTTTCCTCCATCATGCATCCTGCAGTGGTCAACTCCTTCCTATCTTGCGGAGCCAATCATCTGCTACAATCGGCTCGGTGCTCTTTGGAATACACCGCGGATTCAGTCTAAGGAAACGAGTCAAGTGATCCGCGGTGGTGGAGGTGGTGGATTGTTATTGTTGTTGTTGCCTTGGTTACGCACCAATGTTTGAATCAAAGTGTTACGCTGCTGAATCAACTGGGTGATCTCTGGCGGGAAAACAAACCCGGGGTCGCGTCTCGGAGGCATCTGATGGGTTTAGAAAAGATGAGTAATTAAGAATAGAATGGGGTCTAGAGAGAAACACTACCCAAATGCACATGAGCAAATGCACACAAAATCACTTCATTCAATTCAAACAAAGGGCTTACAACGATCTAACTATCGCAAAAGTGCGTGTACTATAATGTTTACATGGAGGTAATACTACTAATATGTGGGGGACTTCTACTAATTTGAACCGGTGGAAGACTCCATGATGTCTGCTCCAGCTTCGTCTTCAAAGTCGGGTTCACTTGGATCGAATCGGTGTCGTCGATGATGATGTAGTTGCTTGGACAGCCGACGTGCTTGTCTTCATTCTTGGCGCCAACTTCTTCTTGAGTTCTTGATCTCGTACTTAAGATCGTTATTGTGTCTTGCTAGAGCTACGATCTCGTCCATGTAGTCCTTGCGTGTAGACTTTAGTTCTTCTTCAAGTTCTATGATCCTTCCCTTTGCATTCTTCAACTCTAACATATCATTGCACATCTGGTTCTCCTGGCGTCGAATGTCTGGTTTAACTCTGGATGAAAGCTGCAATGGATCTATCCTTCTTGGTGCTGACTATCTCCCATTGTTCATCTCGGCGTCCACAAATCTGATAGATGGTGTCTTTGAGGTCTTCTTGATAAACTTCTCCAATGCGTCCCATGGTGATATGAGCTGCCATGCTCTTTCCCAGACTCCAAGTTGGTGCACTGAAAATACTATCTATAGGCTTGGTGATTGGGGCGATTGTCCTTCCTGGAACGTGAGCTTGAATCTTCCAGCGCTCCTCTTCAGGCAGAGTGGCGTTGAAAGTCTCGGTGAAACTTGGTAGTCCAATGTTCAGGTACTTGGTGACTTCCTTCAAGTGAAATCCAAAAGGTGTGCCTTCATCTGGTTGGGCGTACTTGATCTTCGCGTCTTTCATCCTAAAAGAGTAGAAAAGATGAGGAGTTAGAAAATGGGAAGAGAGTAGTGATCTATGGCTTTAACTTAGTGGTCGTGTCCTACAGTCAACGTGTGCTCTGATACCATCTCTCAGAGCGACCAGACCGAATGGATCAAGTCTCGTGCTCGGTGTCATCCTGGATCGAGAATGCCGACACCACACAATACTTGAAGGATTTATAGCAGAGTAGCAATCACACACTCATTACAGCGTTGTCCAAAAGGGACTTATTACAATAAATATGGCTTAAGGCCATCTAATAACGATAACAGCGGAAGGCTTGGAACATAAGTGAGTCCATCAACTCCATCGGCATCACCGAGTATAGAACCACGACCTAAAACACCTTACTGTCGTTCAAAAGTCTCGCAACATGAAAGTTGCAACCCGAAAACGGGTCAGCACATGGAATATGCTGGCAATGTAACACATAGAGAGAAATGAAGGAAATAAGCCTATACTACATGCATATATGGCTGGTAGAAAATCTCTCTGATTCTGAGTTTTGCATAAAGCTAATTTTTCCCTACCGCAAAGGAATAATTTTGTTTAACTATCATGGTGGTTGTTAAATATTGAGAATGGTTGACAGCATCCTCAATCCCAATTAAAAAGTACTCATTAAAACCCAATAACATTAATTAGAAGTAACATGATGAGATTCACATGATATTCAAGTACTAGATACTCAAGACGTCCATAACCGGGGACACGGCTAATCATGATTAGTTTATACACTCTGCAGAGGTTTGCGCACTTTTCCCCACAAGACTCGATCGCCTCCGTTTGGTTCTCGCACTACATGGTGTTTGAGAGACGGATGACCGAGACACAGTCTTTCAGAAGCGCTAGCACCTTACATGTGGGTAGACCGTACCAACCTACATCCCCTACATCAGCTAGCCTACCCGTAAGAGTTCGCACAACTTACTCAGCTATGCCAGAGCCCATATTGGCTTGTGGCTGCACGCTGAAGTTTCTAGTTTGAATAACCTTATGATCCCTTAGAGCCTGGGTGGCGGTCCGAAGAAATACAGGCAAGTCCTGATAGAAACCAGGTGCCTCAATCCACCCAGATGTGTGTTTAAGTTGCCACCTTAGATAAACCATTAATTAACAATCTCACATCTGTCATGGATATTCGCTCACCCAATCCACGTCTACTGGCATAGCATGGCATAATAAGCAAACGTAGAAGTAACTCTCAAGGTTTCATAAGTAAAACAAGTAATAGGTACTACCTCAATCTACTTCCCATCCCACAATTTATTTAGATCCTAATCATGCAAGTGTTTGAGGATTGATCTAATGCATAAAAAATGGGTAGTAGAAAAGGTATGATCAAGTGTTACTTGCCTTGCTGATGGTCCGCGAAACCTAGAGACTCGAAGTAACAAGCGGCGCACTCCGGGTGATCTAACGCAGACAAACAACAAGCATACAATAAGTACTCATCTAATGCACAGGGAAATATCGGATAGAAGATCTAACCAGAAAATTCAACTTAAGAACCCTGGTGCAAAAAAGAATCGAATCAAATAAAGCAACAAAAGTCGAATGTCAAAAGAAAACGACTCGGTTCTAGCAATTTGAAACTAGGTCAAATCTTACAGTAGCAAAACTTTGTTTAAGTGGGTTAGTCGGAACGGCGGTTTCGAAACGAAACTCCAGGCGCTTGAATCACCTGATTCCGATAAGCGGCGAGAAAATAAACTGATTCAAGATTGGATCGGAAATCGAAATCGGAAAATAACGGATTAAATCCGATTTAAAAAAAATCGACGAGCGGTTAAGCGAGCGGACGTTCGTTAACGGAAACTAATCGCTAACGCGTTCGTTGAGCGAACGGATCGGTGAACGTTCACTAATTAACTAAACCGATAAAAAGAAATAAACCAATCTAAGGTTTTAAAAACCGAACAACGAAGAAACCGGACGGTTTTAAAAACAAAACGGACCGGGGTGACGCGTGGCTACCTCCGGCGTGGTCGCTGGGCGGGCTCCGGGCTCCAGCGGGTCGGGGTGGCCTCGGCGGCGGCGGCTGGTCGGGACGATGACGGCGACAAGCGGCGACGGGCAAGGCGGCGGCAGGCGGCTCGGGTTGGGGCGGCGGCTTGGGTTGGGGAGGAGAGGGGGTGAGGGGTATATAAAGAGGGGGTGAGGCGGTATATAAAGAGGGGGAGTAGCTTGGGGAGGGGCAAGCAAGGGAGGAGGAGGAGGAGGAGTCCTCCTCGGACTCGGCCCGTGGCGGCGGCCGGGCTCGGCTGGCTTGGGCACTGGGCCTTGCCCAAAGGGAGTATGGGTTTTAAAAAAAGAAACAATTAAAATAAAACTAAACGAATTCCAAACTTAAAAAATAATTTTCCCGACTCCTAAAATGAGTCGAACAAAATGAACTTTAATACGGGCCAAAATGCATATTTTAAAATACTCATTTTTTCCCTAAAGCAAATAAACTTTGAAAAACCAAAATTTGATTTATTTATTAAATCTTCATTTTCCTAAATGTTGGGAAAGTCATATTATTCCTCTCTTATTTTTTTATTGGAAAAATATTTGAAGATAAATAAATAAATCCAAATGATCCTATTTTCAAAATTTGAGAAAACCCAAATATGAAAATAATAAAATCTCCAACTCTCTCCAAAGGTCCTTGAGTTGCGTGAAATTTTCTAGGATCTGGAAAATGCAAGAAAATATGATATGCATGATGACTTAATGTATAACATTCCAAATTGAAAATTTGGGATGTTACATTTGAGGAACATGAAGCGTGAAGACTTTTGTTTTCGTAGTTTCATTTTCTCTTTCTTGAGTCATAGGAAACACCGTACTGTTAAAGGGGGTCGAGGAAATTCTATGGAAAAATTTCCAAGTGATGCTCAACTCAAAATCCTACACCTACCAATCCCTTCGTGTGAAGCCTTTGGAAATCTCATACAGTTCAGTCAATTTCTTGATGAGACGAAGTTCTTCGGTGTTGAGGAATTTGTTCGGACCGAGGAGTTAGGAATTCGCCAGTCTTGGATTGCCTAAGCAGTGAGGAACATGATAGCCCTCAGAATTTGAGATTCAAATTTCCGACCGTTCTTTGTCTTCTTGCGCTAGCTGTCCCAAAATATCTTATCCACCTAACGGTCATATCATTGAAGGGCATTTATGTCTTATCATGTCGGGCTGCTCCCTAGGCTATAAATAGCCGCCCCTACAACCACTAGCTGGTTCGCTGCTCGAGAGAACTTGACACTTGTCATTTGAGAGCAACCCATCCTCCGAGGACTTTGAGCGAAAATCATCAAGTGAGGAAAAACCCCAAAACCAAACCCCTGCAAACCCAAAGTGATTGAGCATCACTGAAGAAATTGATCCTGCGTGGATCCGACGCTTGTTACCTTTGAAGACTATGCTTCTTCCAGACAGTTAGGCGTCAAGGTCTAGAGCATCCAAGAGGAATTGTGGATCGCCAAGTGACCAAGTCTGTGAAGGTTTGGAAGTCGCCTGAAGACTTACCACGGGTGATTGGACGAGGTATGTGTGACCTTAGTTCAAGGAGAATACGGTGAGGACTTGGTGTCCTGAGCTGCGTGCTCAGCGACTGGGTGTCCGGGTCTTTTGTGTCCTCGAGTTTAAATACTCAGCCGCTCCAACCAGACGTACAACTGAGACAGCAGTTGGAACTGGTCTACCAAATCATTGTCTTCACCAACCTAACTGGTTCTATTTCCTCAACCCTTTCATTTCCACATTACTATGTTGAGTGTTTGTTCATATCTGTGTTTGAAGACTTTGACTGAAGACTTTCTCAATTTCCTCAGTTCAATTTCTTCAGTCTGTTTGTCTTCATCTTGTGTTATCCTGTGATTACACTTTCTGTACTCTGTGCTAGTCTTCATTTCATCATGATGACCATGCGTGTATTCTGTTATGCTTACTTTTGAGTACTTATTCCGCTGCTAATAGTTCTTCGTTAAGGAATTTCCTCACCGGCAAATTCCTCAGCGAAGAATTCATAAAAATCGCCTATTCACCCCCCCTCTAGTCAACTTAACGCACTTTCACATGGGCTAGAAATGGCCCAACGGTATAATGGGCCGTTAATGGGTATAAAGTGATACACTGTTCATTATGGGCCAGTTTTACCACGGGCCGTTAATGGGCCGAGGGTTGCTAAGGGCCTCATATGGGCCGAAAGACGTCATGGGCCATACATGGGCCGAAAGTTAAAATGGGCTGGAATTATATTGGACGGCCCAAATGACGCTACTAGGCCTAATTCGGATAGGCCGTAAACGGGCCCTGGGTTAGAGGGCTATAAATGGGCTATATGCGAACAGGCCGTTAACAGGCTTGCCGTGGGCCGGCCCGCCACCTTTTGACCAAGTCAAATGGGCCGGCCTTTTCATAGGAATGGGCCTCTGTTGGGCCGTGCCATGTGTCGACGTATCATAAGCGCTTTGGGTCCAATGAGTGGATGACATCTGTCCTAGTGGCGAGCCGACACGTGTTCCCTCCAGCCAATGATGATTTTACACGTGGAAAAATCCCCATTGGTCAGGGCTATTAACGGGTTATCGGATCCAAAACCGGACCCGATAGCTTAACGGTGTTCCGTTACGGTGGATGCCATGTGTCGGTCACCCTTGACGAAAGCACTTCTATGACACGCGATTTATCGTCATGGAAGTGGACACTTCCGTGATGATAATTTTGGTAATTTCATGGAACACTTCTACGACAGCACAAGTATGACTATCTTGAGTCTATCATAAATTTCTCATGGATGTACATGCATGACAGAAAACGTGACCTACTGTGACAAACACGTATCATCAGGGAAGTGTTTTTTTTTTGTAGTGTAAGCCATGGTGCACTCAGTATAGCCAGGACCTCAAGGAGCATTTGGCAGCGGAGAAGCAAATCGCGTCCGCACGCGCGGATGAGGTCACGATGGCTGCCATTCATGCTAACTCCCAGATCTTGGAGGAGCACCTCGCCGTCGAGGCCACCGTTGACGCCGCGGCGCGGTTGGCTGCTTTAAACGACAGTTCGTGGCGTTTTCTCGAGGCCACCGTCGGTGCCTTCGACGAAGACTACGAGGTGTTTTCTCAGCGTGCACGTGCTTACCTCATCTCGAGAGCCAGCAGGTTGGTGCCCGGAACGGCTCAGGCAACTCACCACTACAACGAGGGTACCCACGATGCAGAGGCCTCACCCTCTTCCATGTCTAAGGAGCCAATCGTCATCAATATCTTCGACAATGAGGAGTAGCTTTTCTTATGAGCTCACTATAAGGACCCATGTTCAGTTTGCTAGATACTGCCTTTCCTTAGCAAATTCTATTGAATTGTGCTATCTACTTTTACCGTGCAATCTTCTGCTATAGTGTATATGTTCTATATGTCGTGCAATGTGGTGTTCAATTAACTGCTTTGTTCAACTCTGCAAATGTGATGTTCAATTCTTCAAGGTGAAATATTTCCAAGTTGTTAAGCATGATTGGTTTGGTTAACTGTCTGATCTTCTATTAGGAGTATGTTATATTGTTCAATTGGTGTTTACTTAACTGCTTGGTTCATTTGTTGTGGCTTGGTTCACTTGTTGTGGTGTTTAGTTAACTGCTTGGTTCAATTCTGCAATGCGATGTTCAATTGTTGTGGCTGCATTCTGTTATTGTCTACCATGTGAGGAATAAATAAAATTTGGCTTATACAAAATACATGAGAAACAAATACAATTGCTATATTTCCAAGTTGTTAAGCATGCTTGGTTTGGTTAACTGTCTGATCTTCTATTAGGAGTATGTTATATTGTGCAATGTGGTGCTCAGTTAATGTTTGGTTCATTTGTTGTGGTGTTTAGTTAACTGCTTGGTTCAATTATGCAATGTGATGTTCAATTGTTGTGGCTGCATTCTGTTATTGTATACCATGTGAGGAATAAATTCAATTTGGTTGCACTTAATACATGAGAAACATATACAAGTGCTATATTTCCTAGTTCTTAATCATGCTTGGTTTGGATAAATGGGTTTTCCATGTGTCTTGAATTAATCTGATGAATCTGCAATGTGCTTATTTATCATCAACATATTTTACTGATAGCATGTGAACCCTTACTTAACCTGATGACTAACTAGCTTATATGTGTTGCAGGGAAACAATGGGAAGCACTGACGTTTACAAGATGGTACTAACTATTATACCTTGCCTTTTTGTATTCCTTTGCCCCATTTCCAATATAGAGAAGATATTTATGCACATCCTTGCTTTCAGGCTTCACTGATGATTACCTCTCAAACCATCTCTATGGTCAGGAGGCGAGGAAAGTTTTCATACAACACCCACGGTTCAATATTGAAGTGTTCCTGAAGAGGTCGAAGGATGGACGGTTAATCATCCATAGGCACTGGCCTAAAGTTGCAAAGACCTTCAACATGAATGAAGGCTCAATATTCGCCTTCCACTTCAGCAGTTTTCCAGATGAGATGCATCTCTGTATTTACCATCTAAGATGCTAATTTCGAAAGGTTCTAGATGTTGCATGTGAAACTTGCTGCTGGTGCAGTTGTGTAATGGGGTAGCTGAGTGCTGAAGCTATATCATGTTGTACTCTGATGTATTTCAATTATGAAAGCCTGCTTCTTTAATATGGAAATGGAATATATTATGTGCTTAATATGAATGTCAATTAGATTAGTAAATGGATTATTAATAATATGGCAATTAGCCCGCTAATTGACCAATTAGCTTGCTAATTGGGTTTTCCTGTTGCAAACGGTTAATGAGAAACCACCATGGGCGATGACCTCAGGTAACGCACACAGTTTCTAGGAATAAACCGTGTTGGATCAATGAACAATCACACACAACATTCTCTTCAAAACTGTTTGCATTACGCCACCTTGCGCAAATGTTTTCCTTGGAGCGACTGTGTGGGATGTACATACGAACGGAAATATTTAGCGGGGACTGGCTGAGTGGGATGTACTTGCGAACGAAAACCATTTTTTTCACCATATAATTGTATTTTTTTAGCTATACTGTACGTATTTCCGTATTTGCGCACTCGCGGTCGCACACAACCTCATTTTGCCGAACGTGTGTGCCAGGAGGGCATATCCCCGACGGTTTCTGGGTCGTGTGGGAAGGACACCCCTATCTCCCACACTCACTTGGTGACGGTTCCAGATGCCGTCGCGAAAAGGGGTTAAAAACCGTTTGTTTAGGACCGACGCGCACCAGTGTCTCGCGAGGTTTCTGTTGAGTTTTGTGTGCTGAAGTTTTCAAGTTTTGGGTGAGGTCACGATGGATGAAGGAATAAAGAGTGACAATACCATAAGCTTGGGGATGCCCAAGGCACCCCAAGCTAATATTCAAGGAGAACCAAGCATCTAAGCTTGGGTATGCCCCAGATGGCATCCCCTCTTTCGTCTATAATCCACCGGTATACTACCTGGAGCTATATTTTTATTCATCACATGATATGAGTTTTGCTTGGAGTGTCTTGTATTATAGTAGTCTTTGCTTTGTATGCTTTTTAGTTTGCCACAATCATTGTTTGCTGCCCACACCTTTTGAGAGGGACACACATTTATTCATGATTTGTTAGAATACTATTTGTGCTTCAATTATATATTTTAAGCTATGCAGTTGCTCTAGTGCTTCATGATGTCTACTACACAACCTTCTTCTTGTAGACATTGTTGGGCCTCCAAGTGCAGAGGTTTGTAGGACAGTAGCAAATTTCCCTCAAGTGGATGACCTAAGGTTTATCAATCCGTGGGAGGCGTAGGATGAAGATGGTCTCTCTCAAGCAACCCTGCAACCAAATAGCAAAGAGTCTCTTGTGTCCCCAACACACCCAATACAATAGTAAATTGTATAGGTGCACTAGTTCGGCGAAGAGATGGTGATACAAGTGCAATATGGATGGTAGATATAGGTTTTTGTAAACTGAAAATATAAAAACAGCAAGGTAGCAAGCGATAAAAGTGAGCGTAAACGGTATTGCAATGCTAGGAAACAAGGCCTAGGGTTCAAACTTTCACTAGTGCAAGTTCTCTCAACAATAATAACATAGTTGGATCATATAACTATCCCTCAACATGCAACAAAGAGTCACTCCAAAGTAACTAATAGCGGAGAACAAACGAAGAGATTATGGTAGGGTACGAAACCACCTCAAAGTTATTCTTTCCAATCAATCTGTTGGGCTATTCCTGTAAGTGTCACAAACAGCCCTAGAGTTCATACTACAATAACACCTTAAGACACAAATCAACCAAAACCCTAATGTCACCTAGATACTCCAATGTCATCTCAAGTATCCGTGGGTATGATTATACGATATGCATCACACAATCTCAATTCATCTACTCAAACCAACACATAGAACCTCAAAGAGTGCCCCAAAGTTTCTACCGGAGAATCACGACGAAAACGTGTGCCAACCCCTATGCATAGGTTCATGGGCAGAACCCGCAAGTTGATCACCCAAACATACATCAAGTGAATCACGTGATATCCCATTGTCACCACAGATATGCACGGCAAGACATACATCAAGTGTTCTCAAATCTTTAAAGACTCAATCTGATAAGATTACTTCAAGGGGAAAACTCAATCCATTACAAGAGAGAAGAGGGGGAGAAGAAACATAAGCTCCAACTATAATAGCAGAGCTCGCGATACATCAAGATCATGCCAAATCAAGAACACGAGAGAGAGAGAGAGAGAGAGAGAGAGAGATCAAACACATAGCTACTGGTACATACCCTCAGCCACGAGGGTGAACTACTCCCTCCTCGTCATGGAGAGCGCCGGGATGATGAAGATGGCCACGGTGAGGTTCCCCCTCCGGCAAAGTTGCGGAACAGGTCCTGATTGACTTTTGGTGGCTACAGAGGCTTGCGGCGGCGGAACTCCCGATCTAATCTCTGTTCTGGAAGTTTTAGGATACGTGGGTATATATGGGTGCAGGAAGTACGTCGGTGGACGAAGGGGAGGCCACGAGGGAGGGGGCACAGGGGGGGTGGCGCAGCCCCCACCCTCGTGGGCACCTCCTTCTTTCCTGACGTGCACTCCAAGCTTTTCCGGTAGCTCTCCTTCCAAAAATAACTTCTCCAGTTGATCTCGTTCCGTTTCGTCTCCGTTTGATATTCCTTTTCTTCGAAACACTGAAATAGGCAAAAAACAGCAAATATGGGCTGGGCCTCCGTTTAGTAGGTTAGTCCCAAAAATAATATAAAAGTGGATAATAAAGCCCAATATTGCCCAAAACAGTAGATAATATAGCATGGAGCAATCAAAAATTATAGATACGTTGGGGACGTATCAAGCATCCCCAAGCTTAATTCCTGCTCGTCCTCGAGTAGGTAAATGATAAAAAAGATAATTTTTGATTTGGAATGCTAGTTGGCATAATTTCATTGTAATTCTTATTAATTGTTATATGAATATTCAAATCCGAAAGATTCAAGACAAAAGTTCATATTGACATAAAAATAATAATACTTCAAGCATACTAATTAAGCAATTATGTCTTCTCAAAATAACATGGCCAAAGAAAGTTCATCCCTACAAAATCATATAGTTTAGTCATGCTCCATTTTCGTCACACAAGAATGCTCTCATCATGCACAACCCCGATGACAAGCCAAGCAATTGTTTCATACTCTAGTAATCTCAAACTAATAAACCTTCACGCAATACATGAGCGCGAGCCATGGATATAGCACTATGGGTGGAATAGAATATGATGATGGGGGTTATGTGGAGAAGACAAAAAAAGAGAAATTCTCACATCAACGAGGCTAATGAATGGGCTATGGAGATGCCCATTGATTGATGTTAATGCAAGGAGTAGGGATTGCCATGCAACGGATGCACTAGAACTATAAATGTATGAAAGCTCAACAAAAGAAACTAGTGGGTGTGCATCCAACTTGCTTGCTCAGGAAGACCTAGGGCACTTGAGGAGTCCCATCGTTGGAATAACAAGCCAAGTTCTATAATGAAAAGTTCCCACTAGTAAATGAAAGTGAAAAAACAAGAGACTCTCTATCATGAAGATTATGGTGCTACTTTGAAGCACAAGTGTGGAAAAAAAGGAAAGTAGCATTGCCCCTTTTATTTTTTTTTATTTTTTTATTTTTTTACTTTTTTTGGGCCTTCCTTTTTCTCTTTGGCCTTTCTCTTTTTTTGGGGACAATGCTCTATTGAATGATGATCATCACACTTCTATTTATTTACAACTCAATGGTTACAACTCGATACTAGAACAAAGTATGACTCTATATGAATGCCTCCGACGGTGTACCGGGATGTGCAATGAATCAAGAGTGACATGTATGAAAGAATTATGAACGGTGGCTTTGCCACAAATACTATGTCAACTACATGATCATGCTAAGCAATATGACAATGATGAATGTGTCATGATGAACGGAATGGTGGAAAGTTGCATGGCAATATATCTCAGAATAGCTATGGAAATGCCATAATAGGTAGGTATGGTGGCTGTTTTGAGGAAGATATAAGGAGGTTTATGTGTGAAATAGCGTATCATATCACGGGGTTTGGATGCACCGGCGAAGTTTGCACCAACTCACAATGTGAGAAAGGGCAATGCACGGTACCGAAGAGGCTAGCAATTATGGAAGGGTGAGAGTGCGTATAATCCATGGACTCAACATTAGTCATAAAGAACTCACATACTTATTGCAAAAATCTACAAGCCATCAAAAACCAAAGCACTACGCGCATGCTCCTAGGGGGATAGATTGGTAGGAAAAGACTATCGCTCGTCCCCGACCGCCACTCATAAGGAGGACAATCAAATAACACCTCATGTTTCAAATATGTTACATAACGTTTACCATACGTCCATGCTACGGGACTTGCAAACTTCAACACAAGTATTTCTCAAATTTACAACTACTCAACTAGCACAACTTTAATATCACTACCTCCATATCTCAAAACAATCATCAAGCATCAAACTTCTCTTAGTATTCAAAACACTCATAAGAATTCTTACAAATCTTGTATGCTTAGCATATTAGCATTATTTAAGCAAACTACCATGCTATTTAAGACTCTCAAAATAATATAAGTGAAGCATGAGAGTTCATCTATTTCTTTAAAATAAAACCACCGCCATGCTCTAAAAGATATAAGTGAAGCACTAGAGCAAACGACAAACTACTCCGAAAGATATAAGTGAAGATCAATGAGTAGTCGGATAATTATGCAAATATGTGAAGACTCTCCCATTTAATAATTTAATATATTGATACTTTATTCAAACAGCAAGCAAAGATAAAATAAAATGACGCTCCAAGCAAAACACATATCATGTGGTGAATAAAAATATAGTTCCAAGTAAAGTTACCTATGAACGAAGACAAAAGAGGGGATGCCTTCCGGGGCATCCCCAAGATTAGACGCTTGGTTATCCTTGAATATTACCTTGGGGTGCCTTGGGCATCCCCAAGCTTAGGCTCTTGCCACTCCTTATTCCATAGTCCATCGAATCTTTACCCAAAACTTGAAAACTTCACAACACAAAACTTAACAGAAAACTCGTGAGCTCCGTTAGCGAAAGAAAACAAAACACCACTTCAAGGTACTGTAATGAACTCATTCTTTATTTATATTGGTGTTAAACCTACTGTATTCCAACTTCTCTATGGTTTATAAACTATTTTACTAGCCATAAAGTCATCAAAATAAGCAAACAACACACGAAAAACAGAATCTGTCAAAAACAGAACAGTCTGTAGTAATCTGGAACTCCACAAATTCTAAAATAAATTGGTGGACCTGAGGAATTTGTCTAGTAATCATCTTAAAAATAATCAACTAAATAGCACTCTCCAGTAAATACTTCTAGCTAATCTCGTGAGTGCTAAAGTTTCTGCTTTTTACAGCATGATCATAAAGACTTCACCCAAGTCTTCCCAAAGGTTCTACTTGGCACAAACACTAATTAAAACACAAAACCACATCTAAACACAAGCTAGATGGATTATTTATTACTATACAGAACCAAAAAGCAAGAAACTAAAATAAAATTGGGTTGCCTCCCAACAAGCGCTATCGTTTAACGCCCCTAGCTAGGCATTATGATTTTAATGATGCTCGCAAAAAGATAAGAATTGAAACATAAATAGAGCATCGTGAAGAATATGACTAGCACATTTAAGTATAGCCCACTTCCTATGCATAGGGATTTTGTGAGCAAACAACTTATGGGAACAATAATCAACTTGCATAGGAAGGTAAAACAAGCATAACTTCAAAACTTTAAGCACATAGAGAGGAAACTTGATATTATTGCAATTCCTACAAGCATATGTTCCTCCCTCATAATAATGTTCAGTAGCATCATGAATGAATTCAACAATATAACCAGCACCTAAAGCATTCTTTTCATGATCTACAAGCATAGAAAATTTACTACTCTCCCCATAAGCAAAATTCTTCTCACTCAGAATAGTGGGAGCAAACTCAACAAAATACCTATCATGTGATTGAGAATTAAGATCAAGATGAAAAGTTTCATGGTTATCATTATTCTTTAAAGCACACGTGTCATCACAATAATCATCATAGATAGGAGGCATGCTTTCATCATAGTAAATTTGCTCATCAAAGCTTGGGGGACAAAAAATATCGTCTTCATCAAACATAGCTTCCCCAAGCTTGTGGCTTTGCATATCATTAGCATCGTGGATATTAAAGGAATTCATACTAACAACATTGCAATCATGCTCATCATTCAAATATTTAGTGCCAAACAATTTAATGCATTCTTCCTCTAACATTTTGGCACAATTTTCCTTTCCATCATACTCACAAAAGATATTAAAAAGATGAAGCGTATGAGGTAGACTCAATTCCATTTTTTGGTAGTTTTCTTTTATAAACTAAACTAGTGCTAAAACAAGAAACAAAAAGATTCGATTGAAAGATCTAAAGATATACCTTCAAGCACTAACCTCCCCGGCAACGGCACCAGAAAAGAGCTTGATGTCTACTACACAACCTTCTTCTTGTAGACGTTGTTGGGCCTCCAAGTGCAGAGGTTTGTAGGACAATAGCAAATTTCCCTCAAGTGGATGACCTAAGTTTTATCAATCCGTGGGAAGCGTAGGATGAAGATGGTCTCTCTCAAGCAACCCTGCAACCAAATAGCAAAGAGTCTCTTGTGTCCCCAACACACCCAATACAATGGTAAATTGTATAGGTGCACTAGTTCGGCGAAGAGATGGTGATACAAGTGCAATATGGATGGTAGATATAGGTTTTTGTAAACTGAAAATATACAAACAGCAAGGTAGCAAGCGATAAAAGTGAGCGTAAACGGTATTGCAATGCTAGGAAACAAGGCCTAGGGTTCATACTTTCACTAGTGCAAGTTCTCTCAACAATAATAACATAGTTGGATCATATAACTATCCCTCAACATGCAACAAAGAGTCACTCCAAAGTAACTAATAGTGGAGAACAAAATAAGAGATTATGGTAGGGTACGAAAACACCTCAAAGTTATTCTTTCCAATCAATCCGTTGGGCTATTCCTATAAGTGTCACAAACAGCCCTAGAGTTCGTACTAGAATAACACCTTATGACACAAATCAACCAAAACCCTAATGTCACCTAGATACTCCAATGTCACCTCAAGTATCTGTGGGTATGATTATACGATATGCATCACACAATCTCAATTCATCTACTCAAACCAACACATAGAACCTCAAAGAGTGCCCCAAAGTTTCTACCGGAGAATCACAACGAAAACATGTGCCAACCCCTATGCATAGGTTCATGGGCGGAACCCGCAAGTTTATCACCAAAACATACATCAAATGAATTGCGTGATATCCCATTGTCGCCACAGATACGCACGGCAAGACATACATCAAGTGTTCTCAAATCTTTAAAGACTCAATCCGATAAGATTACTTCAAGGGGAAAACTCAATCCATTACAAGAGAGAAGAGGGGGAGAAGAAACATAAGATCCAACTATAATAGCAAAGCTCACGATACATCAAGATCGTGCCAAAACAAGAACACGAGAGAGAGAGAGAGATCAAACACATAGCTACTAGTACATACCCTCAGCCCGAGGGTGAACTACTCCCTCCTCGTCATGGAGAACGTCGGGATGATGAAGATGGCCATGGGTGAGGGTTCCCCCCTCCGAAGGGTGCCGAAACAGGGTCCTGATTGACTTTTGGTGGCTACAGAGGCTTGCGGCGGCGGAACTCCCAATCTAATCTCTGTTCTGGAAGTTTTAGGATACGTGGGTATATATGGGTGCAGGAAGTACGTCGGTGGACCGAAGGGGGGCCACGAGGCAGGGGGTGCGCCCTAGGGGGGTGGGCGCGCCCCCACCCTCGTGGGCACCTCCCTTCTTTCCTGACATGCACTCCAAGCTTTTCCGGTAGCTTTCCTTCCAAAAATAACTTCTCCAGTTGATTTCATTCCGTTTCGACTCCGTTTGATATTCTTTTTCTTCAAAACACTGAAATAGGCAAAAAAAACAGCAAATCTGTGCTGGGCCTCCGGTTAATAGGTTAGTCCCAAAAATAATATAAAAGTGGATAATAAAGCCCAATATTGCCCAAAACAGTAGATAATATAGCATGGAGCAATCAAAAATTATTGATACGTTGGAGACGTATCACTTCACTTATATCTTTTAGAGCACGACGGTGGTTATATTTTAAAGAAATAGTTGCACTCTCATGCTTCAGTTATATCTTTTTGAGAGTATAATAAATAGTAATGACAATATGCACATGTTATGAAATTGGTCCTGATATGATAGGTATTCAAGAGGGATATAATAAAAACTATCATGTAGATCACTGAATATGACAAGTTTGATTCCTTGCAATAGTTTTGCGATATTGAGATGGTAATATGTGGGAGGTAGTAGTGAATGATTGTGGTTTAGTAAGAATATTGGTGTTAAGGTTTGTGATTCCCGAAGCATGCATGTATAGTCTCTAGTTATGCTAAGAAATTGGAGCGAGATTTATTATTGATTGTCTTCCTATGAGTGGCATTTGGGGACGAGCGATGGTCTTTTCCCACCAATCCATCCCCCTAGGGGCATGCATAGTAGTACTTTGTTTCAAAGGCTAATAAACTTTTGCAATAAGTATGCGAGTTCTTTATGACAAATGCTTGGCTTGTATCGGGGTTGTGCATGATGAGAGCATTCTTGTGTGACGAAAATGGAGCATGACTAAACTATATGATTTTGTAGGGATGAGCTTTCTTTGGCCATGTTATTTGAGAGGACATAATTGCTTTGTTAGTATGCTTGAAGTATTATTATTTTTATGTCAATATGAACTTTTGTCTTGAATCTCTCGGATCTGAATATTCATACCACAATTGAGAAGATTTACATTGAAATTATGCCAAGTAGCACATCGCATCAAAAATTCTCTTTTTATCATTTACTTACTCGAGGACGAGCAGGAGTTAAGCTTGGGGATGCTTGATACGTCTCCAACGTATCTATAATTTTTGATTGCTCCATGCTATATTATGTACTGTTTAGGACTATATTGGGCTTTATTTTCCACTTTTATATTATTTTTGGGACTAACCTATTAACCGGAGGCCCAGCCCAGAATTGCTGTTTTTTGCCTATTTCAGTGTTTCGGAGAAACATAATATCAAATGGAGTCCAAACGGAATGAAACCTTCAGGAACGTGATTTTCTCATCAGATAAGACCCAGGAGACTTGGACCCTCTGTCAAGAAAGCCACGAGGCGGTCACGAGGGTGGAGGGCGCCCCCCCCCTAGGGCACGCCCCCTGCCTCGTGGGTCCCTCGAAGCTCCACCGACGTACTTCTTCCTCCTATATATACCTATGTACCCCCAAACGATCAGAAACGGAGCCAAAAACCTAATTCCACCGCCGCAAATTTCTATATCCACGAGATCCCATCTTGGGGCCTGTTCCGGAGCTCCGCCGGAGAGGGCCATCATCACGGAGGGCTTCTACATCATCATAGCCTCTCCGATGAAGTGTGAGTAGTTTACCTCAGACCTTCGGGTCCATAGTTAGTAGCTAGATGGCTTCTTCTCTCTTTTTGGATCTCAATACAATGTTCTCCCCCTCTCTTGTGGAGATCTATTCGATGTAATCTTCTTTTTGCGGTGTGTTTGTTGAGACCGATGAATTGTGGGTTTATGATCAAGTATATCTATGAATAATATTTGAATCTTCTCTGAATTATTTTATGTATGATTGGTTATCTTTGCAAGTCTCTTCGAATTATCAGTTTGGTTTGGGCTACTATATTGGTTTTTCTTGCAATGGGAGAAGTGCTTAACTTTGGGTTCAATCTTGCGGTGTCCTTTCCCAGTGACAGAAGGGGCAACAAGGCACGTATTGTATTGTTGCCATCGAGGAAAACAAGATTGGTTTTTTACCATATTGCATGAAACTATCCCTCTACATCATGTCACCTTTCTTAAGTTACTCTGATTTAACTTAATACTCTAGATGCATGCTGGATAGCGGTCGATGACTGGAGTAATAGTAGTAGATGCAGGCAGGGGTCGGTCTACTTGTCTCGGACGTGATGCCTATATACATGATCATACCTAGATATTCTCATAACTATGCTCAATTCTGTCAATTGCTCAATAGTAATTTGTTCACCCACCGTAGAATACTTATGCTCTTGAGAGAAGCCACTAGTGAAATCTATGGCCCCCGGGTCTATTCTCATCATATCAATCTCCATCACTTTATTATTGCTTTGCTTTTTTACTTTGCCTTTTACTTTTCACTTTGCATCTCTGTACCAAAAATACCAAAAATATTATCTATCATCTATATCAGATCTCACTCTCGTAAGTGACCGTGAAGGGATTGACAACCCCTAATCGCGTTGGTTGTGAGGAGCTATTGTTTTGTGTAGGTATGAGGGACTCGCGTGTTGCCTCCTACTGGATTGATACCTTGGTTCTCAAAAACTGAGGGAAATACTTATGCTACTCTGCTGCATCATCCTCTCCTCTTCGGGGAAATCCAACGCAGTGCTCAAGAGGTAGCAAGAAGAATTTCTGGCGCCGTTGCCGGGGACGCTTATGCAAAAGTCAAGTCAAGATTTGGACTCCCGACAATGGGCAATTTCTGGCGCCGTTGCCGGGGAGTCTGCGCAAAAGTCAACGTACTTAAGTACCCATCACAATCCCTATCTCCCGCATTACATTCGTTGCCATTTACCTCTCGTTTTCCTCTCCCCCACTTCAACCTTGCCGTTTTATTCGCCCTCTCTTTTCCGTTTGCCTTTTTCTCGCTTGCCTTGTCGTCATGGCTAGTCCCTTATCCACTCCGTTATCCCCTGAGTTTTAAGTCTTTCACTTCAAACAAAGACAAGGAGAAAACTTAAAAGATGCCTGGTTGAGAATAATGGAGTCTTATCATAATTGTACCTTTGAAGTAAATCTGAGAATTTTGCTTCGCAATTTTTACGTTGGGTTAAGTATGTCTCATAGACAACTTTTGGATTGCGTTGCTAAAGGCAACTTTATTGAAATTGATCCCCATATTGCGCTTGAAATTATAGAAGGTATAGTGGGAACACTACCTCAACAAAAGGGGCCTCATCCTAACCAGGAAGAGACACAAGTTTTTGAAAATTTTTGTGAAGTTACTAAGATCTTGCAAAAGTCTCTTGAACCACTTAAAAACGTTAGTGGGAATATCCACTGCATGAATATGTTGATTACCCTTTGCAATAAGCGTTTGGATTCCTTAGATCTAAAAATTTGGGAATATGAAGGGAAACTTAAAGAATCTCCCAGATTCGAGCTTGATCCTGCTAAAAAGATGAAAATCAAAGATGGCAATACCTAGATCTATCCTTGCTTTTATGCCTAGCTAGGGGCGTTAAACGATAGCGCTTGTTGGGAGGCAACCCAATTTTTTTTAGTTTTTTTCTATTTAGGAATAAATAATCCATCTACCTTCTGTTTAGATGTGGTTTTATGTTTTAATTAGTGTTTGTGCCAAGTTAAACCTATAGGAACTTCTTGGATGATAGTTATTTGATCTTGCTGTAATTTCCAGAAACTTTTGGTTCACGAAAACAATTATTAAAATTCACCAGAACGTGATAAAATAGTGATTCCAATTTCTGCTGATCAATAAACAAATTTCCTAGGTCTTCCAATTTTGGCTGAAGTTTTGGAGTTCCAGAAGTTTGCGTTAGTTACAGATTACTACAGACTGTTCTGTTTTTGGCAGATTCTATTTTTCGTGTGTTGTTTGCTTATTTTGATGAATCTATGGCTAGTAAAATAGTTTATAATCCATAGATAAGTTGGAATACAGTAAGTTTAACACCAATATAAATAAAGAATGAGTTCATTACAGTACCTTGAAGTGGTCGTTTGTTTTCTTTCGCTAACGGATCTCACGAGATTTCTGTTGAGTTTTGTGTTGTGAAGTTTTCAAGTTTTGGGTGAATTCTTTTGATGGATTATGGAACAAGGAGTGGAAAGAGCCTAAGCTTGGAGATGCCCATGGCACCCCCAAGATAATCCAAGGACACCAAAAAGTCAAAGCTTGGGGATGCCCCGGAAGGCATCCCCTCTTTCGTCCACTTCCATCGGTAATTTTACTTGGAGCTATATTTTTATTCACCACATGATATGTGTTTTGCTTGGAGCGTCTTGTATTATTTGTGTCTTTGTTTGTTAGTGTGCCACAATCATCCTTGCTGTACACACCTTTTGAGAGAGCCATACATGAATTGGAATTTTATATAATACTCTATGTGCTTCACTTATATCTTTTGAGCTATATAGTTTTGCTATATGTGCTTTTGAGCTTTATAGTTTTGCTCTAGTGCTTCACTTATATCTTTTAGAGCACGGTGGTGGATTTGTTTTAAAGAAACTATTGATCTCTCATGCTTCACTTAGATTATTTTGAGAGTCTTTAATAGCATGGTAATTTTCTTAATAATAATAATATGCTCGGTATTCAAGATTTGTAAAACTTTCTTTTGAGTGCATTGAATACTAAGAAAAGTTTGATGCTTGATAATTGTTTTGAGATATGGAGGTGATAATATCAAAGTCGTGCTAGTTGAGTAGTTGTGAATTTGAGAAATGCTTGAGTTGAAGTTTGCAAGTCCCATAACATGCACGTATGGTAAACATTATGTAACAAATTTGAAACATGAGGTGTTATTTGATTGTCCTCCTTATGAGTGGCGGTCGGGGACGAGCGATGGTCTTTTCGTACCAATCTATTCCCCTAGGAGCATGCGTGTAATGCTTTGGTTTTTGATGGCTTGTAGATTTTTGCAATAAGTATGTGAGTTCTTTATGACTAATGTCGAGTCCATGGATTATACGCACTCTCACCCTTCCATCATTGCTAGCCTCTTCGGTACCGTGCATTGCCCTTTCTCACACTGAGAGTTGGTGCAAACTTCGCCTGTGCATCCAAACCCTGTGATATGATACGCTCTTTCACACATAAACCTCCTTATATCTTCCTCAAAAGAGCCACCATACCTACCTATTATGGCATTTCCATAGCCATTCTGAGATATATTGCCATGCAACTTTCCACCATACCGTTCATCATGACACATTCATCATTGTCATATTGCTTAGCATGATCATGTAGTTGACATAGTATTTGTGGCAAAGCCACCGTTCATAATTCTTTTGTACATGTCACTCTTGATTCATTGCATATCCCGGTACACCGCCGGAGGCATTCATATAGAGTCATACTTTGTTCTAGTATCGAGTTGTAATCATTGAGTTGTAAATAAATATAAGTGTGATGATCATCATTCTAGAGCATTGTCCCAAGTGAGGAATAAAAAAAGAGAAAGGCCATTAAAAAAAGAGAAGTCCCAAAAAAATAAGAAAAAAGAAAAAGAAAAAATGAGAGAAAAAGAGAGAAGGGACAATGTTACTATCCTTTGCCACACTTGTGCTTCAAAGTAGCACCATAATCTTCATGATAGAGAGTCTCTTGTTTCGTCATTTTCATATACTAGTGGGAATCTTTCATTATAGAACTTGGCTTGTATATTCAAACAATGGGCTTCCTCAAATGCCCTAGGTCTTCATGAGTAAGCAAGTTGGATGCACACCCACTTAGTTTCTTTTGTTGAGATTTCATACATTTATAGCTCTAGTGCATCCGTTGCATGGCAATCCCTACTCCTTGCATTAACATCAATCGATGGGCATCTCCATAGCCCATTGATTAGCCTCGTTGATGTGAGATCTCCTCCTTTTTGTCTTCTCCACATAACCCCCATCATTATATTCTATTCCACCCATAGTGCTATATCCATGGCTCACGCTCATGTATTGCGTGAAGGTTTATGAGTTTGAGATTATTAAAGTATGAAACAATTGCTTGGCTTGTATCGGGGTTGTGCATGATGAGAGCATTCTTGTGTGACGAAAATGGAGCATGACTAAACTATATGATTTTGTAGGGATGAGCTTTCTTTGGCCATGTTATTTGAGAGGACATAATTACTTTGTTAGTATGCTTGAAGTATTATTATTTTTATGTCAATATGAACTTTTGTCTTGAATCTCTCGGATCTGAATATTCATACCACAATTGAGAAGATTTACATTGAAATTATGCCAAGTAGCACTCCGCATCAAAAGTTCTCTTTTTATCATTTACTTACTCGAGGACGAGCAGGGGTTAAGCTTGGGGATGCTTGATACGTCTCCAACGTATCTATAATTTTTGATTGCTCCATGCTATATTATGTACTGATTTGGACTATATTGGGCTTTATTTTCCACTTTTATATTATTTTTGGGACTAACCTATTAACCGGAGGCCCAGCCAAGAATTGCTGTTTTTTGCCTATTTCAGTGTTTCGGAGAAACAGAATATCAAACGGAGTCCAAACGGAATGAAACCTTCGGGAACGTGATTTTCTCATCAGATAAGACCCAGGAGACTTGGACCCTCCGTCAAGAAAGCCACTAGGCGGTCACGAGGGTGGAGGGCGCCCCCCCTAGGGCACGCCCCCTGCCTCGTGGGTCCCTCCAAGATCCACCGACGTACTTCTTCCTCCTATATATACCTATGTACCCCCAAACGATCAGAAACGGAGCCAAAAACCTAATTCCACCGCCGCAACTTTCTGTATCCACGAGATCCCATCTTGGGGCCTGTTCCGGAGCTCCGCCGGAGAGGGCCATCATCACGGAGGGCTTCTACATCATCATAGCCTCTCCGATGAAGTGTGAGTAGTTTAACTCAGACCTTCGGGTCCATAGTTAGTAGCTAGATGGCTTCTTCTCTCTTTTTGGATCTCAATACAATGTTCTCCCCCTCTCTTGTGGAGATCTATTCGATGTAATCTTGTTTTTGCGGTGTCTTTGTTGAGACCGATGAATTGTGGGTTTATGATCAAGTCTATCTATGAATAATATTTGAATCTTCTCTGAATTCTTTTATGTATGATTGGTTATCTTTGCAAGTCTCTTCGAATTATCAGTTTGGTTTGGGCTACTAGATTGGTTTTTCTTGCAATGGGAGAAGTGCTTAACCTTGGGTTCAATCTTGTTGTGTCCTTTCCCAGTGAGAGAAGGGGCAGCAAGGCACATATTGTATTGTTGCCATCGAGGATAACAAGATGGGTTTTTTATCATATTGCATGAAACTATCCCTCTACATCATGTCACCTTGCTTAAGGCGTTACTCTTAACTTAATACTCTAGATGCATGCTGGATAGCGGTCGATGAGTGGAGTAATAGTAGTAGATGCAGGCAGGAGTCGGTCTACTTGTCTCGGACGTGATGCCTATATACATGATCATACCTAGATATTCTCATAACTATGCTCAATTCATCAATTGCTCAACAGTAATTTGTTCACCCCCGTAGAATACTTATGCTCTTGAGAGAAGCCACTAGTGAAATCTATGGCCTCCTGGTCTATTCTCATCATATCAATCTCCATCACTTTATTATTGCTTTGCTTTTTTACTTTGCCTTTTACTTTTCACTTTGCATCTCTATACCAAAAATACCAAAAATATTATCTATCATCTCTATCAGATCTCACTCTCGTAAGTGACCGTGAAGGGATTGACAACCCCTAATCGCGTTGGTTGCGAGGAGCTATTGTTTTGTGTAGGAACGAGGGACTCGCGCGTAGCCTCCTACTGGATTGATACCTTGGTTCTCAAAAACTGAGGGAAATACTTACGCTACTTTGCTGCATCATCCTCTCCTCTTCGGGGAAATCCAATGCAGTGTTCAAGAGGTAGCACATACACTTGATTGTCATATTGCTTTGCATGATCATATAGCTGACATAGTATTTGTGGCTCAACCACCGTTCATCATTATCATACATTTTACGTTAGCATCATTGCACAACCTGGTACACTACCAGAGGCATTCGTATAGGGTCATATTGTTCTGGTATTGAGTTGTAGGTAAACAAAAGTGTGATGATCATCATTATTAGAGCATTGTCCTAGTGAGAAAATAAAAAAAGAGGGAAAAGAGAGGCCAAAAATAGCCCAACAAAAATGAGAGAAAAAGAGATAAGGGGCAATGTTACTGTCCTTTTCCACACTTGTGGTTCAAAGTAGCACCATAGTTTTCACGTAGAGAGTCTTCTATGTTGTCACTTCCATATACTAGTGGGAATTTTTCATTATATACCTTGGCTTGTATATTCCGATGACGGGCTTCCTCAAATGCCCGAGGTCTTCATGAGAAAGCAAGTTGGATGCACACCCACTTAGTTTTCAGTTTTGAGCTTTCAGACACTTATAGCTCTTAGTGCATCTGTTGCATGGCAATCCCTACTCCTTGCATTGACATCAATTGAAGGGGATCTCCATAGCCCGTTGATTAGCGGCGTCGATGTGAGACTATCTCCTTTTTTGACTTCCCCTTATTAATCACTATCACCGCATTCTATTCCACCCATAGTGCTATGTCCACGGCTTACGCTGATGTATTGCGCTGGGGTTGAAAAAGCTGAAGCGTGTTAAAAAGTATGAACCAATTGCTCGGCTTGTCATTGGGGTTGTACATGATAAATACTTTGTGTTATGAAGATGGAGCATGACAAGACTATATGATTTTGTAGGGATAGTGTTCTTTAGCATTTTTATTTTGAAAGGCATGATTGTTTGTTGGTATGCCTGGATATTGATGTCTTTATATCAAATTATAGACTATTGGTTTGAATCATTCGGATCTTAATATTCATACCCTGAAAGAAAGATTACATGATGAACATGTTAGGTAGCATTCCACATCAAAAATTCCATTTTTAAGATTTACCTACTTGAGGACAAGCAGGAATTAACCTTGGGGATGCTTGATACGTCTCCAACGTATCTATAAAGTTTGATTGTTCCATGATATTATAGTATCAATCTTGGATGTTTTATATGCATTTTTATGCTATTTTATATCATTTTATGGGACGAACCTATTAATGTAGTGCCCACTGAAGGAAATATGCCATAGAGGCAATAATAAAGTTGTTATTTGTATTTCCTTATATCATGACAAATGTTTATTATTCATGCTAGAATTGTATTAACCGGAAACTTGATACATGTCTGAATACAAGCACAAAACATAGTGTCCCTAGTATGCCTCTACTAGACTAGCTCGTTAATCAAAGATGGTTAAGTTTCATGACCATAGACATGTGTTGTCATTTGATGAACGGGATCACATCATTAGGAAAATGATGTGATGGACAAGACCCATCCGTTAGCTTAGCATAATGATCGTTAAGTTTTATTGCTATTGTTTTCTTCATGACTTATACATATTCCTTTGACTATGAGATTATGCAACTCCCGAATACCGGAGGAACACCTTGTGTGCTATCAAACGTCACAACATAACTGGGTGATTATAAAGATGCTCTACAGGTGTCTCCAAAGGTGTTTGTTGGGTTGGCATAGATCGAGATTAGGATTTGTCACTCCGAGTAGTGGAGAGGTATCTCTGGGCCCTCTCGGTAATACATATCATGATAAGCCTTGCAAGCAATGTGACTAATGAGTTAGTTGTGGGATGATGTATTACGAAACGAGTAAAGAGAATTGCCGGTAACGAGATTGAACTAGGTATGAAGATACCGACGATCGAATTTCGGGCAAGTAACATACCGATGACAAAGGGAATAACGTATGTTATCATTGCGGTTCGACCGATAAAGATCTTCATAAAATATGTAGGAACCAATATGAGCATCCAGGTTCCGCTGTTGGTTATCGATCGTAGATGTGTCTCGGTCATGTCTAAATAGTTCTCGAACCCGTAGGGTTCGCACGCTTAACGTTCGATGACGATTTGTATTATGAGTTATGTGTTTTGGTGACCGAGGATTGTTCGGAGTCCTGGATGAGATCACAGACATGACGAGGAGTCTCGAAATGGTAGGCGGGTGGCTAACTCGGGCGGCTCTATCCTGGAGCGGGCGGAAAAGCGGGCTGCGGTGAAGGATCTTCCTACCCCAGGTATTCATCCCATCCATTCCGTTGGTTCTTCTCCGGTTCGGCTGGTATTACCATCTCTTTCAGATAATCATCTTTTAAATATTATGTCGGATGTGGTAGTGGTGGTAGATACTATTGTTGGTTCACCGAGTTCTCTTCTTGCAATTATTCGGGCTAACGAGGTGGCTCAGTCAGCCATTGCTAAAGCTAAAGAGGCGGTTGCCTCCGTGGCTGTTGATTCTAGTAATATTCAGGGTTCGGAGGCGGGTGTGGAAGCTGGTAGTGGCCAGCCCCAACCTAGTTCTTCCAGGAGGGGCACTACTAAAAGATCTAAAACCTACGTGGCAACTAGCAGGTCGAGTCTCCGCATTAAAAATCTGTCTTATAAATGAGGGCCTTATTTTGGAATATTAGAGGGTTCGGTGCTAGGGGGCGCCGTGACCAAATTAAAGATCTAGTTCGTTCGAACAATATTGATTTCGTGGGGCTGGTTGAAACCTTTAAGGAAGCTTTTTCCCCTCATGAACTCTCTGCTATCGTGGGCATGGATAGATTTGACTGGCACGTGTTACCTTCCTCGGGTCACTCGGGTGGGATCTTGATAGGTTCTAATAAAGACATTTTTTATGTTGTTGCCTATGATCATGGGGTCTTTTGTGCTAGTTATGTAGTTTGTCATAAAGCCCTGAATACTTTATGTGAGTTTATCATGGTATATGGGCCTGCTGATCATTCTCTTGTCTCCTTTATTTCTTAATGAGCTCTCTGTGAAGATCGAATCTTGCAACCTCCCAATGGTTATCGGGGGTGATTTTAATCTCCTTCGCTGTCCTTCTGATAAAAGTAACGGCATCTTCTCCTGGCCTTTGGCGAATGCCTTTAACGACTTTATTAGCACCAACGCTATTCGTGAGCTTCCCCGGGTTGGAGCCCGCTTTACTTGGTCCAATCACCAGGCTAATCCTATCAGATCAGTTCTTGATAGAGTGTTCATATGTCCCAGGTGGGACTCCCTATTTCCTAGGGCCTCCCTCGGCGCCAAGTGCATTGTTGGTTCTGACCATACCCCTCTTATTGTTGACGACGGTTCAATTAATCTTAGACCCCCGGCTAGATTCCAATTTGACGCCTCTTGGCTGCTCGTTGATGGTTTTATTGATATGTTGGCCGCGAAGATATCCCGCCTGCTTTCCTCTCATGCTCGCTCTTTCGGCCCTCTGGATGACTGGCACTCGTGTTCCTACAACCTGCGGAAATTTCTTAGAGGTTGGTCTCGCAATCTTGCGGCGGAGGATCGTTGATCCAAAGATTTCCTTGAGGCCCAGATCGTGGCTCTCGATTTGACGGCTGATTCTACTGGGCTTTCTGATGATGGCTGGGCAGTGCGGTATAACCTTGAGGCCACCTGTCACGCCCAATATGCGACCCTATCCAAAAGGAACTCGACGGTCCCACCAAGGATAGACCCGCATATTGAAACGCTTTTGCAAGATGGATATCATTACATCAACATTACATAATAGATGGGGATACATACATAAGGCACAAATGCCACAAGAATACATCAACAACATATACAAGATCAACATCCGACTACGGATGAAACATAAACAGAAACTCAAACAATATCCACCCTGCTAGCCCAGGCTGCCGACCTGGAACCTATCCCCTGATCGACGAAGAAGAAGAAGAACTCCAACACAAGCAACATCGCTCTCGCGTCATGATCATCGTGAAACCTGTACCTGCAACTGGTGGTGTAGTAATCTGTGAGCCACGAGGACTCCGCAATCCCATTACCATGGGTATCAAGACTAGCAAAGCTTAAAGGGAAAGGAAGGGGGGGGGGTAAGGTGGTGAGGTTGCAGCAGCGACTAAGCATATATGGTGGCTAACATACGCAAATGAGGCGAGAAGAGAAACAAAGGCAGTCGTCAACTAGCAATGATCAAGAAGTGATCCTGAACTCCTACTTACGTCGGACATAACCCGAAACCGTGTTCTCCTCTCGATCAACCCGAAAAGAGACACTCACAGTTACGCTTTACGGTTGGTGTATTTTAATTAAGATCAACCGGGTTTTCTACAACGGACATTAACAAATTCCCATCGCCACATACCGCGAGTGCGGCTTTGAAAGTTTATACCCTGCAGGGTGTCCCAACAGCCCATGATAAGCTCTCGCGATCAGCGAAGGATATTCCTTCTCCCGGAAGACCCGATCGGTCTCGAAATCCGGCTACAAGACATTTCGACAGACAATAAAACAAGACCAGCAAGACCGCCCGATGCGCCGACAATCCCGATAGGAGCTGCACAAATCTCGTTCTCAGGGCAACACCGGATGAGACAGGCTACGAGTAAAACCAATCCTCAAGTTGCCCCAAGGTGGCCCCGCAGGCGGCTCGGTTTGAACCAGCATTTAGAGAAGCACTGGCCCGGGGGGGTTAAATAAAGATGATCCTCGAGAGAGCGACTCCCAAGGGAAAAGTAGGTGGTGGTGAGGCAAATGGTAAAACCAATGTTGGGCCTTGCCGGAAAAGTCTTATTCAAAGCGAACTGTCAAGGGGGTCCCATAAATCACCCGACCGCGTTAGGGGCGCAAAATCCGGGAACATAATACCGATATAGCGGAAACTAGGCGGCAAGAGTGGAACAAAACACCAGGCATAAGGCCGAGCCTTCCACCCTTTACCAAGTATATAGATGCATTAATTAAATAAGATATATTGTGATATCCCAACAAGTAAACATGTTCCAACAAGGAACAACATCCCCATGTTCCAAAAGGAACAAACTTCATCTTCACCTGCAACTAACAACACTATAAGAGGGGCTGAGCAAAGCGGTAACATAGCCAAACAACGGTTTGCTAGGAAGGGTGCAAAAGGTTAGAGGCTGACATGGCAATATGGGATGGCTTGAGCAGCAAGTGATAGGTAGCGCAGCATAGCGAAAGAACGAAGCAACTAGCATAGCAATGATAGTAGTGAGATCCAGGGTAGCGGTCATCTTGCCTGAAATCCCGCAAGGAAGAAGAACGAGTCCATGAAGAAGACGAACGGAAGAAGCTGAACCAAGCGTAGACGAACGAATCCTCACGATCGCAACGACACGGGAACTAACAAGAAGAAGCACACAACATAGGTAAACACACCACACATAGACAAGACATGATGCAAAACAAGCATGATGCATGACAAAGCTACATGAAGCTACTCATGGCACGAGATGATGCAAACAAGAGCAACACATCAAAGCAAGTTTAAATGAGGTCGGGAACAACATATAACAATTCCGGTAAGTCCTCATATGCAAATTTCGAAATTGGTCCAGATCTGAATAAACCTTATGTTCAAGTTGTTAAACAGCAAGTTAAGATGCACCACGATGATCTACACGAAATTCTAGTCAAGTTACATATAAAGTTCATTAGATTCGGAGCTACGGCCTAGAAGATATGAGCACAACAAGCTAAGCATGGCATTGATGCAAAATGCATACAAACATCAAGCAAACACCTCAAAACATGGATGCAACATGATAATATGAAGCTACATGCAAAAACAAGCAAGTTTCATATAGAGCACACTCAAAACGGAGCAACGGTTCAACACATACACTCTATACAAGTTATAGCAACAATCTGTCCATAACAGCAAGTAGGCATATTGCAAGCATCGAAACAACATGGTACAGCATCTCAACGTAATAACAAAAGGCATGGGCATGATGTACAGGTAAAGCATGACAAAACATGAACACTGAGCTATCTCCAGAAATCACTAGAACATGCTCAAAATGACATGGCAAGATTGCAAATAATAACAGTTTCAGACTTTGCAGAAATAACATCAGGTTGCAATGTTTATAGCTAACAAACAACATGTTACAGGACCTTATCATGGCAAACAAAGGCATGGCATGAATCTACTAATTGCATAGAACAAAAGTCCCTTACTGACAATGAGCCAAAAAGGATCAGAAAATATGATGGCACCCATGTAAACATGGCAAGTTATATTACAGATTCATACATGGCAGGAACAACAATAAGTAGGCATGTTGGTGAGCTTGAACCACTCACCACAGAGCAATACATGGCATGTAAAGGCAACCAACAGTAAGAAGACATGGCATAGAAGATATACATGTCAAGAACAACATCATAGCATACAAGGATCAACTACAACAACCTTGGCAAAAATTGAATAACATGTAAACAATCTGCCAGAAACATTTTATAGCAAAAGTAGAGCTCGATTGGCTCAAGCTATGGCACTCCATAATTGCAAACAAGGGCATGGATGGATAGAGAAAGACATTTAGAACAAAACATCCTGACTGAAGTAACTCGAAATTTGCATGGATCTCTCGGTAGCATCAAGTTAACATGGCATAAAAATATCAGCAAAACAGGGGCTGAAAACAGCAACATCATGAAGCCTAGTTTGCATGCTTGTGCTAGTCACCACAGAGCTCACAAAAATACATGGCATACACCCCTGGAAAGATGGCATGGCATATTACAAAACACATGTAGGACTCAAGTTCATAGGATGCATACATCAATCATGGCAAAAATGATAAAAGTGCATGTTCTGATAAGAATCAGAAACTAACATCACATAGCACTCTTCTAACAGCATTTAGGGCATCAGGATGAGCTCAAATGAAAATGATGCAATGATATGAAATGATCTACTCATCGAGACGAACATTTTGACATATTATACGCACAAAACGGAGCTACGGTTACAGAGTTATGATGCGATGCAAATGCATGAAAATATTAGCAGAACGGGGACTTAGTGGATTTGGAGGGGGAAAGAAAGTCAACCATGGCGCGGAATTCGAGGATCGCCGGGATCTGGCCGGAGCTCGGCCGGAGGGGTTCGGAGGAGGCGGCCGAGTCGAGAGACCAGGCGGCGCGGTGAGGGAGGAGGCGGCGGTCGCGGCAGGGAGCCGGGCGGCGAGCTCGGCCGCCCGGCCGGAGGCGCTTGGGCGGCGGCGATCGCCGGCGGAGGCGGCAGAGGTCCGGCCGAGGCGGGGACCACGGGCGGGCGGCAGCCTGGCGGTCGCGCGCGCCGCGCCAGCCTGTGCGGCCGGGGCTGGCGCGGCAGGCGCTCCAGCGGGGAGGAGGCATGCGGGCGGGTGAGCGAAGCTGCCGTGGCGAGGCGGCGGACGGCGGCGGAGTCCGGCGGCGCTGGGCGCTGGCTCCCGGCCCGGGCGGCGGCGATGACGCTGTCGGGCGGGCGGGCCCGATCCGGCATGGCGGGCAGCAGCGTGGGCGGCGGCAAGGGAGCGGCGTGGCAGCGTCTCGATTCACCGAGGGGACGGCGGACGCGTCCAGCCTGTGAGAAGGAGAAAAACTAGGGTTAGGGGATTTGACCGCAATTTGAAGAGGAGGTGTTTATATAGGTAGAGGGAGCTAGGAGAGTCCAAATGAGGTGCGGTTTTCGCCACACGATCGTGATCGAACGACCGAGAGCATGGAGGGAGTTTGGTGGGTTTTAGGCCACTTTGGAAGGGTGTTGGGCTGCGAACAAAGAGGGCTTTGCGGTTCCCGGTTAACCGTTGGAGTATCAACGACCTCCAAATGATCCGAAACTTGACAGCGGTCTACGGTGCTATACCAAGGCCGCTTGACAAACCTCGGTCCATTCGAGAAAGTTTAATACCCGCACATGAAAAGAGGTAAAAGGCGCCGGGAGACATAGGAGTGCGGATTACAAAGCGGACAACGGGAAAATGCTCGGATGCATGAGGCGAACACGTATGCAAATGCGATGCACATGATGACATGATAAAAATGCAGATGATGACATGGCAGAGAGAGACACGCACGCACATGACATGGCAAAGACGGCGAATAACTGGCAGACACCTGGCGCATCGAATCCGGGGCGTTACACCACCTTAATGCAGTTGCACCACCAGGCCGAGATTTATTGGCGCCAGCGGGGCATGCTCAACTGGACTCTCAAAGGTCACTCCCCCACGACTTATTTCTTTGCCATCACGAATGGTAGGAGGAGGCGTTGTGGTATCAACAGCTTGATTATCAATGGTGTGCGGTCTTCGGACCAGTCTGTTATTATGACTCACGTGCTGGATTTCTTCTCTACTCTGCTTGGGGCTAAACCTCCTTTGGGCTTCTCTATCTACCCATCTCTTTGGAACCTGGGTTTAAAATTCTCGACTGAGGAAAATGCTTCGTTGATGATTCCCCTCTCTGATCAGGAAATCTGGGATAAAGTCAACTCCGCTAACCCGAATGCTGCTTCCGGGCAGACGGCTTTTCTATTCCTTTCTTTCGGAAATTCTGGCCTCAGTTAATGCAGCTGGTGTGCAATGTTATCCAGGGTTTTTGTCTTGGCACCATCGATATCTCCCGCCTGAATTACGCTTTTATTTCCCTGATTCCCAAGGTTAAGGGTGCTGAATTAATTTCTCAATTCCGACCTATTGCTTTGATAAATAACTTTGCCAAATTTCCGGCTAAGGGCTTTGCTAACCGCCTGTCCCCTGTTGCCCATAGAGTTATAAGCCCCTTCCAATCTGCTTTCATCAAAGGTCGTTTCATCTTAGATGGCATCCTTTCTTTGCATGAAATTGTGCATGACCTTCACTCTCGGAGCTCTAAAGTGATTATTCTTAAGTTAGATTTTGAGAAAGCCTACGACTCGGTTAGTTGGCCGTTTCTTAAGCAGGTCCTGCTCGCGAAAGTTTTTGACGGAGCTTACGTGCATCGTATCATGCAGTTGGTCTCGGGTGGCCATACTGCCGTTTCGGTGAATGGGCATATTAGTCATTTTTTGCCAATGGCAGAGGCCTTCGTCAAGGGGACCCTGCTTCCCCTGTTCTTTTTAACTTTGTGGCCGATGCCTTCTCATGCATTCTCGCTAGGGCGGCCCAGTGCGATCATATCATTCCGGTGGTCTCCCGTTTACTCCTGGATGGGGTCTCTCACTTGCAGTACACCGATGATACGATTATTATGGTTGGATTGAATGATGCTTGTATTGCCAACCTTAAATTCATCATGTTATGCTTTGAAGCGGTCTCAAGCCTTAAGATTAACTTCTCCAAAAGTGAGGTCTTAGTTACTGGTGTTGATGATGCGGAAGCCTTGCATGTGGCTAGGCTTCTTAACTGCTCCTTGGGCTCATTCCCCTTCAAGTATTTGGGCCTTCCAATTTCTCTTATCTTGCTTCATGCTAAGGACTTTGCTCCGGCTGTTGCTAAGGTGGGAAACAGGGTTCTTCCATGGCGCGGGAGATATAATACTAACGCTGGCAAAGTTGCTTTAATTAACTCCTATTTATCTTCCCTTCCTATGTTCCTTATGGGTTTTTATCTTTTATCGGCTGGCATTCATGCTGGTTTTGATAAACACAGGGGAGCTTTCTATTGGAACGATGCGGATAATAAGCGGAAATATAGGCCGGTCAAGTGGCAGCTTATGTGTAGGCCTAAAAACCTTTGGGGGGATAGGCACTATTAATACGCTGGTGATGAACAAATGCTTATTAATAAAGTGGTGGTTGAAAATTATGACTAGTGGGGCCGATTCTCTTTGGTTCTCTATTCTCAGGGCCAAGTACTTCCCTATGCTAGCCCCTTGTTTGCCACTGCTAGACGCGGATCTCAATTCTGGAAGAGCCTTGTCAAAGTCAGACCTATATTCCTGGATCATGTTAAATTTATCGTGGGTAATGGAACTTCGGTTCGTTTCTGGCATGACTGGTGGTGTGGGGATGCCCCTCTGGCTGTTACTTTCCCGGTTTTGTTTTCGTACTATCCTAAGCCGGATATCTCCATCGCGGAGGTGGCGGCGAATAATTGGGATCTGCCTTTTCATCGTTCCCTGTCTCCTGAAGAGTTGGAAGACTGGCAAAGTCTCTCTGCCCTCTTCCCTGTGCTCTCGGAGTCACCGGATTCTGTTGTTTGGCCCCATTCGGCGTCTGGCAGGTTTTCGGTTAAGTCGCTTTATTCTAGGCTTATCGGTGGTACCCCCTCGAATAGATTTTCTTGCGTCCGGAAGTCCAAAGTGTCGCCTAAGATTAAGATTTTCCTCTGGCAATCCTTTAGAGGCCGCCTTCCCGCGGCCGACCAGATTCACAAGCGCAATGGGCAGGGCTCGGAGTTCTGTCACCTTTGCGGTGCTTTGGAAAACACGGAACACATCTTTTTTCACTGCGTGTTGGCTAAGTTGGTGTGGAGTTGTGTCAGGTCTTGGCTCCAGGTTTCTTGGAATCCCTCTTCCTTCTCTGAGCTTAGAAACCTAGCCAAAGTTTTGGTTGGGGTCACTAAGAGGGTGTTCTCGGTCGGCTTGGGTGCCTTATGCTGGGCTTTATGGACCATTAGGAACAAATTTACTATTGAGCATACCTTCCCATCTAACCTGCTGACGTTCTTTTCAAATCATGTATACCATTGCAGTAGTGGAGATTATTGACTAAGGATGAAGATCGGGATGCCCTGGACTTGCTCATCGCCAAAATTCGGGCTTCGGCGTCCCACATCTCCGGGCTGGATCCCGCCGTCTGATCTTGATTGCCGCTGTTATGTCCGTCTGGTTTTAGTCTTCTTTCTCCTTCCGGCCTGCGCGCCAAGTATGGTAGGTTGCCATGTATCTCTTAAAACCTTCGTTCACTGTTCAGGCTTTACATTGATGGATCTGCGATGTTTCGCCAACTGTTCATGTTTATGTTCGGGTTTGTGACGCTGCCGTGTGGTTTTATTTATAAAGTCGGGCTAAGGCCTTTTCTCTAAAAAAAGATTGATATATTGGACGATAGTATTCGGACACCAGAATGGTTCTGGAGTGTTTTGGGTATTTATCGGAGTACCGGGAGGTTACCGGAACCCCCGGGGGGAATAATGGGCCACATGGGCCACAAGGGAGAGGCAAGGCAGCCCTCAAGGGGGTGGTGCCCCCTCCCCCCATGGGGAGTCCGAATGGGACAAGGGGAGGGGCGTGGCCCCCCTTTCCTTCTCCTTCTCCCTCTCCCTCTCCTTTCCCCTTTCCCTCTCCGGTAAAAGGAAGGGGGTCCGAATTGGACTTGGAGTCCTAGTAGACCTCCTCCCCACTTGGGGGCGCGCCTAGGCCCGCCTCCTCCCCTCTCCTTTATATACGGGGGCGAGGGGAACCTCTAAGCACATCAATTGTTTCTTAGCTGTGTGCGGTGCCCCCTCCACCGTTTACTCCTCCGGTGGTATTGTTGTAGTGCTTAGGCGAAGCCCTGCGCGAATCACTTCACCATCACCATCATCACACCGTCATGCTAACAAAACTCTCACTCGACACTTTTCTGGATCAAGAGTTCGAGGGACGTCATCGAGCTGAACATGTGCTGAACTCGGAGGTGCCGTAAGTTCGGTACTTGATCGGTTGAATTGCGAAGACGTTCGACTACATCAACCGCGTTAAACTAACGCTTCCACTTTCAGTCTACGAGGGTACGTGGACACACTCTCCCCCTCTCGTTGCTATGCATCTCCTAGATAAATCTTGCGTGATCGTAGGAATTCTTTTTGAAATTGCATTGTCAGTGTACTAGAGTAGGGGTACCCTTGTATCCCGAACTCGTGCACGGGCTGTTGTAGCACCCCGCGGCAGGGCCGGCCTGGTGACCACCAAGGTCCTCCGCGGCTCCTTTGGAGCCATTCAAGAACAAAGTATTCAAGGCCCGGCAAGAGGAGCTTGCCGGAAGGCCACTCAGGCACGAAGAAACAAGACCCGGCAAGAGGAGCTTGCAGGGAAGGCTTGGTGAGCGACAAGCTCCCGAGCGACAAGGATTCAGCAGCGGCAAGGTACTTGCCGCGCAGCAACTCTCTTCATCTCCGCTCCAGCTCATCCACCAACGTGTCTCCATGGGGCCATTCCAGCGTGCGTGTCAAGAGGCTGTGCAGCCAGCGAGGAGCAGCGATAAGCGGTCCGACAAGCTTACCATCGTGGCAAGCGGTGGTGCACTTGACGGTCCTGTTGCCTTTGTTTAGGCGGCAGGGCGGGCATTTATTGATCTTGTCCCTTGCCGTCGAGTTAGGTATATGCCTGTATAATTGTACAAGTCGGTGTACCAACTACTGTTTTTCCATTTGTACCCTCATCTACGTCGCCACCTGTCGGTGACCCCTTGAGCCTATAAAAGGAGGCCCATGCGCAACGTAGAAAGGGTTCGGTTCATTCGACTCATTGGAGACCACACTCACTCAGGCTAGGTTTTGTAACTCTCATTGCTCCCTAGCAAGAACACAATACAATCACCCAAGCAGCAGTAGGAGTATTATCTCTCCGGAGAGCTCCGAAGCTGGGTAAACTGCTCGTGTGCATCGCCTCGATCTGCTCTTCGTGCAATCTCCGCCCCCCTCCGAACCACAAGGGACTCGGTCCGCCAGGTCCCATAGGTGTTCGTGGGTCACGATCAACTTCCCGACATCTTTGGCGCGCCCGGTAGAGGCGTCGAGGCTGTGTGAACCTGATCCAGCGGTCACACGAGCAACTTCTTCATCACCTTCGTCAACATGCCACGAAGAAGAAGGCGGTGGCAGCAGAGCCGTCGCGTCAAACCCACCACCACCGGAGCTGACGAGTGGTGGGGAAGACGCTGGCGGAGAACCGCGTCGTCGAGGAGCCCACGACGCTGCCAAGTCCAAGGACAAGGCGGCGCAAACCTCGGCGTCCGGATACGTACCGCTTCCATCTCAGGAGGCGCGAGACCGACAACGTCATGGTGCTCGCAGCGCCATACGTTCGTTGGGCCAAGATCGAGCCGGTGGATCCAGAGACGCTCAAGAGCAACTCGCGCGTCAACAGGCTGGTGCGAGTGGGGCACGGTCGCCTGGACGGGATGCTGCTCCTTCTAATATATTTAGAAGTCCAAGCACATCCCGCTCCTCGCACCGTTCGCCATTGCCGCCCACCACTCAAGCGGAAGCTTTGGCGCGAGCTCAAGCGCTCTGGATTACCCTCCAGCTGGCGACAAGGTCGACGAATGGAGGCCACCATTCAAAGTCTCATCGGCTTTGCTAACGGCGACACTCATGGCAACCAACTGCATCCTTGCCGCGGCGAGGCGACAAAGGCACGAGCGGTGGCGGCGAAACCTATGGGGTGCAACCACCATGCACTCCCCATCGAAGGCCAAGATCACCAGCTCCTCGGATCCATCTCGACAACGACTCCACCGCGTCGTCGGATCCACGAGCTTCGCCGTGATCAGCGCCAAGTTCTTCAAACGGCAACAAGAAGGCGCTCGAACTCGCGACGGCGCCAAGAGAAGCGGCGTCAATCCGACCAGCGTGCTGGGCCCGCTGTTGACATGCAAACCCCAGGGGAACCAGGTGACTTGCCGTACGCGGTAGGTTGCCCTGCGTTCACTCGTGAGCTGCGGCAAGTCCAGTGGCCCGACAAGAAAAACTTCAAGCCAGATGTGCCAGAGAAGTATGATGGCAGGACACACCCATCGGAGTTCCTCAGCATCTACACCATTGCGGTGCAGGCTGCGGGGGGACGAGACGACAAGATCCTCGCCAACTACTTCCCGCTGGTACTCAAGCCAAATGTCAGATCTTGGCTCATGCACTTGCCGGACAGTTCCATATTTTCTTGGGCGGATCTATGCCATCAGTTTGTCGGCGCCTTCACAGGCGGCCACAAGCCTCATGGCCAAGAGAGTGACCTTCACCTTCTCGCCCAGAAGGAAGGAGAGTCCCTGCGCAAGTTCATCCAGAGATTCAGCCGTGTGCACTACAACATCCCAGATGTCCACCCTGCCGCGGTGATCAGCGCGTTTCACCAAAACGTGCGGAACCGCAAGATGAGGGAGGAGATGGCGATGTGTAAAGTCAAGGACGTCAGTGAGCTGTATGCCTTGGCCGACAAGTATGCACGTGCTGAAGAAGGGAGAAGACTCCCAGGAGAGAATGTGGAAGCAGGATCTGACAGTAAGGAGACCGCCCCGGCAAAGAAGAGCCGGCGGCGGAACAACAGAAAGAAGAAGAGCAAAGAGGTACTAGTTGTCGAGCAGTCCGGCAACGGAGGTGGGACCAAGAAGGCCAAGGTTGGTGGCTCCGGCAAGGAGGTTGCCGCTGACATCGACCGCCAAGCTGTGGTGGCCGTTGACAAGCAGGACAGCTCCAACAAACAGTACTGTAAGATTCACCGCACCAAGGGCCATGACCTCCAGAGCTGCAAGAAAGTCGAGCAGCTTGTTGAGCTGCTGAAGAAGGCTGAGTACGAGCGCGAGACAAGGAGAAGGCCCAGGAAGGTGCTGAGGGCAACAAGCAAGAAGAGACCCGGCCGGGAGGACGCCTTGGCAAGGCCAAGCAGCGGCAGGAGACAGACCTCCCCGCGGCCGCGACAAGGATGAAGACGAAGATGATGATGAAGATATGGAAGACGATGAAGCTGATGAGCAGGAGTTTCAGAAGGCAACAGAGGTTCTCTGCATTGACGGTGGTGCTTCTCTGCATACCTCACACCGCCAACTCAAGCAATGGATGCGAGAGGTTAATGCAGCAGAACCATCCGTAGAGTCACGTAGACCTCTGAAGTGGTCCAGCACGCCTATCATCTTGATATTGAGGACCACCCGATCGTGTAATCTGCGGTCGGTGTTTGCCGATGTTGGTCTCACCAACTATCCGCAACCTCAAGGTCACCAAGATGTTAGTTGTGGCGGGGCCGTCTTGAACCTGATCTCATCCGCGGTGCTCCGAAGCTTGGATCCTCGACGGCGAGCTCAAGAGGCGGCACTTTTCAAGGAATTAACCCAGGAAGGAGCAAGCCAAAAGGGAAGATCACATTGCCGGTAACATTTGGCAGCGAGCTTAACTTCAGGACTGAGAGGATCACATTTGACGTCGCTGATTTCCCATTGCCTTACAATGGAATACTTGGCCGTCCAGCACTCGCCAAGTTCATGGCAGCCTCTCATTATGCATACAATTTGCTCAAGATGCCCGGCCCGATAAGTGTCATTTCTGTTCATGGCGACAAGAAAGATGCTCTTATCTGCGCCGACAAGATTTACCGAAGCAGCAGTTGCAGAAAGCAAGTCACTTGCATTTGAAGCTCCGGGGAAGAAGAAGACCAAGTCCGGCAAGAGCTCGATGCCCACTCCGCAAGCGCACCTCTTTGGAGTGCTGCGCTACCGTCGAGGACGCACCATCGAGCTCCACCGGCAAGTGCAAGAAGATGATGGCAGCTCTGCCGAAGACCAAGAAAGTGCCCGCCAAGGAGGACGGCACTGGTGGTACCTTCACCATCAGTGCCACTCTCGACCCTAAATAGGAAGGCGAGCTCGTTGCTTTCTGCGGCGAATGTCGATGTGTTTGCATGGCAACCATCGACATCCCGGTGTTCCTGTGAAACTAATTGAGCACCACCTAGCTGTCTGTCCTCATGCGCGGCCCGTCAAGCAAAAAGTCAGGAAGCAGGCAATGGAGCGCCAAGAGTTCATTGCGGAAGAGATCAAGAAGTTGGAAGCAGCAGGCCTTGTCAGAGGAGTGCTCCATCCCACGTGGTTGGCCAATCCGGTAGTTGTACGCAAGGCAAATGGGAAATGGAGACTTTGTATTGACTTCACGGATGTTAATAAAGCTTGTCCCAAAGACCCATTTCCCTTGCCACGTATCGACCAGATTGTTGACTCCACGGCTGGATGTGATTTGCTTTCATTTCTTGATGCATACTCAGGATATCATCAGATCTTCATGGCAGAAGAGGATGAAGAAAAAACCGCATTCATTGCACCATGTGGCACATACTGTTTCATACGGATGCCTTTTGGTTTGAAGAATTCTGGTTCAACGTTTGCAAGAGTGGTCCACGACGCTTTTGAGCCCCAAATGCACAGAAATATAGAAGCCTACATGGATGACATAGTGGTCAAGAACAAGGACAAAGCAACTCTGGTTCAAGATTTGGATGAGACCTTTGCAAATCTGCGCAAGATCAACCTCAAGCTCAATCCCGAGAAGTGCGTGTTTGGAGTTCCCTCCGGCAAGCTTCTCGGGTTCTTCGTGTCTCAGAGGGGAATTGAAGCCAACCCCGACAAGATTAAGGCCATTGAGCAGATTGAAGCACCAAGGCGCGTCAAGGATGTTCGAAGACTTGTCGGTTGCGTGGCTGCTCTCAGCAGGTTTATCTCTAGGTCTGCTGAGCGCGCCCTGCCATTTTTTAAGGTTTTCAAAAAGGCAGATCCAATGGAATGGACTCCCGAAGCGGAGGCTGCGCTGCAGGACTTGAAGAGGTACCTGTCCTCCACTCCAATACTTGTCGCACCTAGGCCACAAGAGAAGTTGCTGCTATACTAGCGGCGACCAATCAAGTGGTTAGTGCTGCGTTAGTAGCGGAGAGGGAGGCGGACGACGAGCCGGCAACCATGGCAGATGCATCCAGCGACAAGCAGGGAGCTTCTCCGTCAAGGTCTGGTCCCGACAAGGACGGATCTGCACAGGATTGCGAAAAGATTCAGAAAAGGATGGTGCAGCGCCCAGTCTACTTTGTTAGCTCCCTTCTGCAGGGGGCTAGATCAAGGTACTCTGGTGTGCAGAAGTTGCTTTTCGGCCTCCTCATGGCCTCGAGAAAGCTGCGCCATTACTTCCAAGCACACGAGATAACAGTTGTCACTCGCTTTCCGCCGAAAAGGATATTGCAAAATCCAGAAGCAACAGGCGGGATTGTCGAGTGGGCCTTTGGAACTGTCAAGCTTTGGCATCAAGTTTGAAAGCACTCCAACTATCCAAAGCGAGCATTGGCAGAGTTTATAGCAGAATGGGCGTAGCGCAAGATGAAGAAATTCGAGACGAGCATCCCGTCAAGGAAGCAAGTAAGGAGTGGCTGATGTATTTTGATGGTGCCTTCTCGCTGCAAAGGCGCGGTGTGCGGCGTCGTGCTTATCGCACCCACCGGAGAGCACCTCAAATCGTAGTCGGATGCACTTTCCCAAGGAGCAAGCAACAAATAATACGGCAGAGTATGAAGGTTTGCTTGTCGGTCTCAGGATTGCAGTGGACCTTGGGATCAGGAAGCTTATTGTCAGGGGTGACTCGCAGCTTGTCGTCCGCCAAGTAAACAAAGATTATCAGAGTCCGTTGATGGAAGCCTACGTCGATGAAGTGAGAAAGCTGAAGAACACTTTGAAGGCCTGCAAATGGAAAATGTTCCAAGAGCTCAGAATGATATTGCTGATGGCCTGTCAAAGTGCACCGCACTCAAGTTACCTGTGGAACCAGGGATTTTTGTGCTCAAGCTAACTCAACCAACTGTAACACCATCAACTGGACAGAACAAGAAGAGGAAGTTGGTTTCGGTGACTACTTTCCGCAGAGCTCCACGAAGCCGCCGCCAAGAAGGTCCCCAAAACCAGCGCAGATATCGCCGAGGAGCGATCTGCTCCGGTAAGCCCTATGGTTTGTTTCGTTGAAGCGGGCGCTCCCGACAAGTCTTGCTCGGCAAGCTTGCCGGGATCATCAACTCGGTGAGCCGCTGGCTCTTGCCGAGAAGCTGATGTTCCCACGGTGGCGAGATGTGCCTTTAGTTCTTGTTGTCGAGCCGCAAGCTCCAACATGGGCACGATAGATCGTCCATTTCCTTGAGACGGAGAACTTCCGAAGAGCAAGAAGAAGCGGAAAGAGTAGCTCGGCGATCAAGTATGTACCAGTTTGTTGACAACATCCATGCATGAAGAAGACTCAATGGTGTGAAATTGAAGTGTATTTGCGGGAAGATGGATAGAAGCTGTTGGCGAGAGATACGGAGGCATATGTGGTCACCACATTGGCGCCAAGAGCACTTGCCGGCAAAGCTTTCGGCAAGGTTTCTTCTGGCGGGAAGCCCTCCAGATGCTGCTGCACAAGTAACCAAGTGTGAAGCGTGCGGTTCCATTCCAAGCAGATACACCAGCCAGCTCAAGCTCTCCAGCGATCCCTTTATCCACGACAATTTTCGTGCAGGGGCTCGACATCCTCGGCCCCTTCCCCGAAGCTGTCGGGGCTTTGAGTACTTATGCGTCGCAATCAACAAGTTCACAAAGTGGCGGAAGTGGAAGAAGTGAGGAAGGTGACAGCACGGTCGCGATCAAGTTCTTCAGTCAATTGTTTGTCGTTTGGTATTCCTAACGGATCATCACCGACAACGGCACACAATTCACGAAGTCGCACCTTCATGCAATCGTCCAAGATCTTGGCGCCAAGGTCTGCTTTGCTTCTTTGCTCATCCAAGGAGCAACGGTCAAGCAGAGAGGGCAAACGCTGAAGTGCTGCGAGGACTCAAGACCAGAACTTTCGACAGGCTGCGCAAGTGCGGAAGAAACTGGATTGAGGAGCTGCCGGTGGTTCTTTGGTCGATCAAGACGACGCCAAATCGAGCCACTGGCCAAACACCTTCGCTCGGTCTCTGAGCGAGGCAGTTCTCCGACGGAACTCAGATACGGGTCACCTCGAGTGCTCGCTTATGATGATCTTGAGCAAGAGCAGCTGCGACAAGATGACACGCTGCTCCTTGAGGAGGATCGTCTTGAGGCTCTTTGTCGAGCTGCTCGTTACCAGCAAGCTTTGCACCGCTACCATAGCCGCAGTTAATGCCGAAGCTTGAGGAAGGCGACCTTGTTCTTCGCGCGTTCAGTCCGCCAAGAATTCCAACAAGTTGGCGCCGAGGTGGGAAGGCCCTTATTGGGTGAAACGAGTCACTAGGCTCTGGCGCTGTCCGCTTTGAGACGAAGATGGCGTTCGGTGAGCAACTCGGAATATAGAGCATCTTCGCAAGTTTTACCCATAGAGGCGCGATTGCGGAACCCATTCCGCAACCACCCTTTTGTACAAGTCTTGCCGCTGTTGCATGTAATCCTTTGTACAAAGCCGGGCGCAGACCCGTGCATCGATAAAGCTCATGTGTTGCGCACAACTTGTCAAATGCATGCTTTCATAATCCTTTATGCATGTGTTATCTAACATTTTGTGCAGCATCCACACCCGGTAAGCAATAACGAGCCACGAGGCTCCATAACTTTATTTTCTCTTCTTTCTTCTCAAAAGAAAGGAAGGTCCCTTCGCCCACAAGTTAGCCGGGGGGAGGAGAAGATAATGGTGTGGGCCGCCAAGTGTCGCTCGAGAAAGTATCGCCTTGCCGGGAAGCGAATGACAGAAAAGCTAAGTTGCCAAAGTTTGAGCAATCAGTTTTTAAATTTTTAAGTTATCTTCCTCGAACGATAAGTACTTTGTATGGAAAACCTATGCGCGAAGGAACCTACTCGCGGCTGGTTTGCGCCCTTACTTTGTTTCGAGTCCGCTCAACAACTTAAGTGAGCTGCAACCAGTTGCGACAAGGTTGCTTGTCGGAGGCGGCATCGCCAGCAGGCTGCTGACATCCTGCACTCAGCGCTCGCGGCAAAGGTGCCCGCACCGACAAGTTCCCTAAAAGCGTAGGGCACAAACATACAAAGGAAGAAATCGAGAAAAGGAAATAACATTACAATCGTTGCCTAAGATAGAGTATATTACAAAAATAACTTGTCGCAGATCTAATAAATTGTTCTCCTGAACATGGTCTGCAGCGACAAAGGAAAGATAAACTTGGCGGCCTAGTCTACGCGGTCGCCATCAACCCTCTTGACTCCGCTCACCCTGTCCACAATGGGTGCGACAAGGGCCTTGAGCGCTTCAACGTCGGCGATTGGCGGCAGGGACTTGAGGACATTGGCGGGCGGCGCTGGATTGCGGAAGGCCACCTTCATCAGCACCTTCTGAAGAGCCCCTGCATAGATTTGGCGCGACTCGTCGGCCAGCTGCTTTGGGATCTCCTCCCGGAGCCGCTGGAGAGCCGTCAACACGCTCTTGAAGAACAGGCTGAGCTTGGCGCTGGGCTGGAGATGCTTGTCGGTGGAGTACCCGAGATCCACCATCCCCATCTCCATCAGCTCCTTGTCAATGGCGGCGGCAGTATCCACAAGACCCTCCGTCCAGTGCATCACATTCTCTTTGAAGGTTGTATGGGCGTTCGTGGCGGTCGCCAACAGCTCCTCGTTGGCCTTGATCTTCTCCAGCAAACCCACTTCCCGCTCCTTGGCGCCATCCAGCGTCTCCGTCAAGGTAGACAGCTTCAGCTCAAGATCTGCCTTGGAGTCCTTGGCGGCGTCGAGCTCTTTGATCTTCTCAGCGAGACGGCCCTGCAACTCGCCAAGAGTGTAGGCGTCCTTCTCGCGCTCGTGCTTCAGCACGGTGACCTCCTCGCCGCTCTTCTGGAGGGTGGCCTCCAGCTGCGTCACCCTCGTCTCTAACTTCTTCTTGGCGGCCTCGGCAGCCGCGGCAGCGTCCTTTGCCTCCTTGAGTGCTCCGCCAATTGATTGCTCGCGCGCGGTAAGATCTTCCTCATAGCTATCGAGGTTGATCTTCCGCTGCGCCAGCTCGCCTTCTTGCGCAAATAGCTTCTCGCCGGCAAGCCTTTGCTGCTCTTCGACCTCGGCCTTCTCAAGGATGAAGGCCGTGCGCTCTTCGGAGAGTTGCTCCCGCGCTTCTGCTATGTCCCGGAGAGTTTCTTTGTTGGCGCGCCGGAGCTCTTCTGCGCTTCTCCATGTCAGCTCCCGCCCTCGCGACAAGTGCTTCCCTGGACTCCAGCTTAGCTTGTCGGGCGCGGTAGAGCGACAACAGCTTCTTCAGCAGCTGCTCCTCCTCAGACTCGCCACTGCTGCTGCTTGGCGCGTCAACTAGCGACAGCCCAGCGGAGGCGAGCAGCTCCTCGTCGAAGGTCTCTCCCTCGACCGGCGCCCTGGAGCTCGACGCCCATGGAAGCTTGATGAAGACACCGTCGCCGGCCTTCAGATAGGCGCCGGGCTGGGGCTCTTCGAGAACTGGTGCTGCATCGGTGGCGGAGGGATCGGCGGTCGGCGAGCGCTGGCGCTCATGCGACCTCGTGGTCGTCGGTCGATCACTGCAGACCCTCCCAGCCTTTGCGCGGCAACCTTGGCGGCCTCCTCGCCGGGCGGACCCTTGGCGCCACCTCCTCCTCCATGTTGGCGGCGTCGTCATTGTTGCCTTGTAGCGTCCTCCTCGCCGGCAACCTCAGTCTCCATCGGCTCTCCGGCAGATGGATCTGATGATCAGAAAAAGAAAGAACAGTCAAGCAAATGTTCCAAAAGAAGAACAGAAGAAAAGGAACCCAAGGGAAATTTTTAAGCAAGGAGATTACCTGCGATGGGGTCTGTAGCCGCGGTCTCCACCACCGGAGGATCGTCGGCGCTGCCCCTTATCGGAGAAGCATCCCTTGTCGGAGAGGCCTCCCTTGCTGGAGAGCGCTCCCTTGCCGGAGAATTCTCCCTTGGCGGCGTAGTTGAAGCAGAAAGAATCTCCGGGGCGACTTCCGGGCCCTCCTGATGAGGCTGCTCTGCTCCTACACAAATCGACAAGTCAGATATCAGTGAAGAAGGAGCAGCCAGGCACACCCAACCGTAAGAAATAAACCAATTACTTACGCTGGGGGCTGTGCTGGGGGCTGCTCTGAAGAAGGGTTGCCGGGTCCGGCAAGGGAGTCTCAGACGCGCCTCCTGTCGCCACGGGGGGATCGTCTTCGATGACAACCACCGGGGTCTTGGCCCTCTTCGACGCCCTCTTAGCCAGCGTCCTGAAGAAGGAAAGGGGTTCAGAATGAAGCAAATCAGATACAAGACAAAGCAGCAAATTGAAGAATTACAAGTACAGCGACAAGATCTTACTCTTCTTCCTCCTCCTCGGAGCTGAGAGCGGAGAAGTTGAATTCCGCTCCACCTCCGGTGCGACGAGCTGGAAGAGTAGGCTCCCTCGGACGCTTGGCGGGTGCGGGAGCCGTGGTCCCAGAAGGCCCCGCTCCGGTTGCTGTGGCAGCGTGAGGCGCTCCAGGCGCAGAGCTTGTCGCGGTGGAGGCGTCGCGGGCGAGGCGGCTGTTGGCCCGTCTGCCGCCCGCCACTTCCCGGTCTTGTGGGCGCCTTCTTGGCGGGGCCGCGGGCTCCTCCCGCGGCAAGCTTCCTGAAGGTGGAGGGGAGGCGCCCCCGGCAGGCTCGTTCGGCTCAGCATCGGGCTCGGCCTGCTCCTCCGCGCCGGCAAGCTCCTCTCGGTCGGCAAGGCTTGCCGCCTCGGCTGCCTCCGCCTCCTCCACAGTGAACCCAAACTCACGGCGGCAGCAGCTTCCGCCGCCTCCTCCGGCTGGTGGCGTCGCGCTGCAGCTCGGCGTCGGTGGTGTCGCTGGTGAGCCTCTTACGCTCGTCGGCACGGATCGGCACTTCTTCCAAGCTGTCGAAGAACTGTTGCACGATGTCGTCGGCGGGCTCTTGCCAAGTTGGAGCGATTCCATGGGAATCGCTGGCGGCATCATCGCGCTGGATCGGTCAAGTCAGCGAAGTTATTGCACAAAGGCGACCCCCTCGGCAACATGAACCACTCAGGCGATCTGGGTCGCTTGAACAGCTCAGCAAGACGCATCGCATCCAGCTCCAAGACAGTGAAGTTCCAATTGAGGCCCGGGCGCAGCCTCATGATGTTTGCCGCGTTTTGGAACTCCCAAGCAGGTCTCCTCCTCTCCTGCAAGGGAGCGATGCGGCGGCGAAGGAAATCCGCGCCAACAGCGCCAACAGTGAGTCCGGCATGCCTGAGGCGCAAGATCCGGGTCACAGCTATCTTCAACCTCGCATCCTCTGGCGCCAAGTTGCTCCAATCGTTGCCGCTCACTATGGGAGTTTGGCGCTGGGCAGTGAATGGCTGTGGGTTCTCCTCTATGATCCAACACCAATCGGCTCTCCACTCCTCCCACTTGCTACGAAGCTCTCCTTCTAGATATGCCTCTTTCTTGCCGATCCTGGAGATCCATGCAATCCCTCCGGCAAGCGGCTCTCCTCTCTCAACGCGGGGCATGAAGTAGTGGAGGAAGAGGGCTACATTTGGGTGGACTCCGACAAAGTTCTCGCAAAGGTGTGCGAAAACTGCCATGGTGAGGACGGCGTTGGGGGTGAAATCAAGGAGGCGGAGGCCGTATGTGTTCATGATGTCGCAAAAGAATTGGAAAAAGGTGGGCGAGCCCAGAGAAGAAAAGTGCGAAGAAGGGGTACCCGATGGAAACCTTCTCGGATCGTGGCGGCGGAGATCACCCTCGTCTGTGGTGCGCCGCGTCTCCGTCGACAGAAGAGGTAGTACCCCTCCGCAGCTCTGCGCGTCGGCGGGGGTCGAAGATGGCCCGCTCCTTCCGCAGCTGCGAGCCGCTGCGCCTCGGCGATTCCGCCTTTCCCTTGTCGGCCTTGGGCCCATGGCGGAGGTGGTGGAGAATCCGGCGGCGTTGATGGCGTTGGTGGCGATGGGGGGCGGGGCGTCGCTCTCTTTGGACTTGAGGAGAAGGGGGGAGCGGCGGTGGTTTTTGATGTGACAGCAATGGCAAGGTGGGCGTCGTGCCCCTGTTTCCCCTGCTTATAAGGGGTGGGGCGGACGCCCGCTTTCAATTAAAAGCCCACGATCTCTCCCACGACGCCACGTCCGGAGCGTGCCGTTCGTGGGGGACGTGGTGGGTCCGAGGCGAGTAACTACGCGATCTAGGCCGCGCGTGCCCGTGCATTGTTTTGGGCCTGGCCCAACAGAGCTCGGCGCCGTGTGTGGCCCAGGCCCGGGGGCTCCTGTCGATGTACTAGAGTAGGGGTACCCTTGTATCCCGAACTCGTGCACGGGCTGTTGTAGCACCCCGCGGCAGGGCCGGCCTGGTGACCGCCAAGGTCCTCCGCGGCTCCTTTGGAGCCATTCAAGAACAAAGTATTCAAGGCCCCGGCAAGAGGAGCTTGCCGGGAAGGCAACTCAGGGCACGAAGGAAACAAGACCCGGAAGAGGAGCTTGCGGGAAGGCAGTGGCGACAAGCTCCGGCGTGACAAGGATTCAGCCAGCGGCAAGGTACTTGCCGCGGCAGCAACCTCTCTTCATCTCCGCTCCAGCTCATCCACCAGCGATGTCGCCATGGGGCCATTCCGGCGTGCGTGTCAAGAGGCTGTGCAGCCAGCGGGGAGCAGCGATAAGCGGTGCTTGACAAGCTTACCATCGTGGCAAGCGGTGGTGCATTTGACAGTCCCTGTTGCCTTTGTTTAGGCGGCGAGGACGGGCATTTATTGATCTTGTCCCTTGCCGTCAGAGTTAGTTATATGCACTGTACACTATACAAGTCGGTGTACCAACTACTGTTTTTCCATTTGTACCCTCATCTACGTCGCCACCTGTCGGTGACCCCTTGAGCCTATAAAAGGAGGCCCATGCGCAACGTAGAAAGGGTTCGGTTCATTCGACTCATTGGAGACCACACTCACTCAGGCTAGGATTTGTAACTCTCATTGCTCCCTAGCAAGAACACAATACAATCAACCAAGCAGCAGTAGGAGTATTATCTCTCCGGAGAGCTCCGAAGCTGGGTAAACTGCTCATGTGCATCACCTCGATCTGCTCTTCGTGCAATCTCCGCCCCCTTCCGAACCACAAGGGACTCGGTCCGCCAGGTCCCATAGGTGTTCGTGGGTCACGATCAGCTTCCCCGACATGCATGCTACATTCCCCAACACCCAGTGCCAGTTGTTTTTTGCTTGTTTTTGGCTTTTCAGAAAAGCAATATCAAACGGAGTCCAAACAGAGAAAAATGTTTGGATTGATTTTTTCGGGACTAGAAGGGGCCCACGAAGGTTCGGGAGAAGACCAAAAAATTCACGAGGGAGTGACAAGATCACCAGGTGCGCCCCAAGGGGGCGCCCCTTGAGCTTCTAGGCCCCTTGTGGCACCTCTTGACCTAATTTCGCCTCTATAAATCCCAAATATTCCCAATATACCAGAGAGCCACCAGAAACACTTTTTCCGCCGCCGCAAGCTCCTGTTCTTCCATGATCCCATTTAGAGGCCTTTTTCGGTACTCTGCCGGAGGGGGAACCGATCACGGATGGCTTCTACATCATCCTTGCTGCCTTCCAATGATGTGTGAGTAGTTCACCATAGACCTGCGGGTCCATAGGTAGTATCTAGATGGCTTCTTCTCTCTTTGATCTTCAATACAATGTTCTCCTCGATGTTCTTGGAGTTCTATCTGATGTAATCTTCTTTTGCGTGTGTTTATTGGAATCTGATGAATTATGGGTTTATGATCTGAATATTTATGAATATAAATGGAGTCTTTTCTGAACTTTATTATGCATGATTGTTATAACTTTGTATTTCTCTTCGATCTAACCGTTTGGTTTGGCCAACTAGTTTGATTTATTTTCAGTGGGAGAGGTGCTTGGTGATGGGTTAAATCTTGCGGTGCTATATATCCCAGTGACAGAAAGGGATAAGACATGTATTTGTATTATTGCCACTAAGGGTAAAACGATGGGGTTTATTCATATTGATTGGGTTTACTTTGTCTACATCATGTCATCTTGCTTAAGGCATTACTCTGTTTCATACTTAATACCCTAGATGCATGCTGGAAAGTGGTCGATGGGTGGAGTAATAGTAGTAGATGTAGGTAGGAGTCAGTCTACTTGTCTTGGACGTGATGCCTATATACATGATCATTTCCTTGAATATCATCATAACTATGCGCTTTTCTATCAATTTCCCAATAGTATTTGTTCACCCTCCGTATGTTATGTGCTCGAGAGAGAAGCCTCTAGTGAAAACTATGGCCCCCGGGTCTACTTTTATCATATATAAAAACACAAAAAATACCTTGCTGCAATTTTCTATTTTATTTTATTTTATCTTTATAATTTTTCTATCTACCGCTACGAGATTTCATCCATGCAAGTAACCGCCAAGGGGACTGACAACCCTCTTGTTTGTATTTCGTGCAAGTATTTGCTTATGTGCTCGAGAGAGAAGCCTCTAGTGAAAACTATGGCCCCCAGGTCTACTTTTATCATATATAAAAACACAAAAAATACCTTGCTGCAATTTTCTATTTTATTTTATTTTATATTTAAAATTTATCTATCTGCCACTACGAGATTTAATCCTTGCAAGTAACCGCCAAGGGGACTGACAACCCTCTTGTTTGCATTTCGTGCAAGTATTTGCTTTTGTGTGTGCAGGTCCTATTCACGAGGCTTTGTGCGATTCTCCTACTGGATTGATAACCTTGATTCTTAACTAAGGGAAATTCTTATCTCTATTGTACTGCATCTCGTCTCTTCGAGGAAATCCCAACGCAACTCACAAGTAGCACGCCGCCGCAAGCTTCTGTTCTTCCGTGATCCCATCTGGAGGCTTTTTTCGGTACTTTGCCGGAAGGGATATCGATCACGAAGGGCTTCTACATCATCCTTGATGCCTTTCGATGATGCATGAGTAGTTCACCACAAACCTACAGGTCCATAGCTAGTAGCTAGATGGCTTCTTCTCTCTCTTTGATCTTCAATACCATGTTCTCTTGGGTGTTCTTGGATTTCTATCCGATGTAATCTTCTTTTGCGGTGTGTTTGCTAGGATATGATGAATTGTGGGTTTATGATTTTAATATTCATGAGAAGTAATTGAGTCTTTTTTTGAACTTTTATTATGCATGATTGTTATAGTTTGTATTTCTCTCTGATCTATCCATTTGATTTGGCCAACTAGATTGGTTTATCTTCAGTGGGAGAGGTGCCTTGTGATGGGTTCAATCTTGTGGTGCTCTACATCCCAGTGACAGAAGGGGACAAGTCACGTATTTGTATTATTTCCATTAATGGTAAAACGACGGGGTTTATTCATATTGATTGGGTTTACTTTGTCTACATGATGTCATCTTTCTTAAGGCGTTACTCCGTTTTTCATGAACTTAATACCATAGATGCATGCTGGATAGCGGTCGATTGGTGGAGTAATAGTAGTAGATGCAGGAAGGAGTCGGTCTACTTGTCTCAAACGTGATGCATATATACATGATCATTGCCTTGAATATTGCCATAACTATGCGCTTTTCTATCAATTGCTAAGAGTAATTTGTTTACCCACCGTATGCTATGTATTCGAGAGAGAAGCCTCTAGTGAAAAATATGCCCCCCGGGTCTACCTTTATCATATTATAAAATCCAAAATACCTTTGTTGCAAAAAAATGCAATTTATCTATCTACCACTACAAGATTTGATCCTTGCAAATAACGAGTTCAAGGGGATTGACAACCCTCTTGCCCGCGTTGGGTGCAAGTATTTGCTTTTGTGTGTGCAAGTGTTGTTCACGAGGCTTTGCGTGATTCTCCTATTGGTTCTATAAATCTTGGTTCTCACCGAGGGGAATATTTATCTCTATTGTACTGCATCTCCCCTCCCCTTCGAGGAAAATCCCAACGCAATTCAAGCGCTCTGACGACAAGGAGATAAAGAAGGCCGAGAGGTTTAACATGTTGGTGGCGGCAATAAGCTCAACCTCGAATAGATGATAGAGACCGTGGCTGCTTCATAGGATAGGAAGATGTTGAACTTGAAGATGAGGGATTTGGATTGCGATGCAATGATGATTGTGCAAGACGTCTGTGTTAGGTTGTTGAAGAGCATGACAACCGAGCTGCAGGCGGCCGAGAAAGACGCGGATAGTGAGGAGGAGCCGGCACCGGAGTGAGCGTGGAAGCTCGGATAGCCGGTCCAACAGGGCAAAAATAAATAAAAATGCACGGACCGTCGAACTGAAATTCTTTTGTGATTGGGAATGTAAAAATTATGCATACTTGCCTCTTTTTGGTTGTTATTGGGCGCTATGTGGTTGGGCACGTGCTATGTGATCTGGTGCTACGCGTTTGAATTTGAAATTGGCCGGATCTAGGCGATGGAGTCAAATCCAGCTAATCTCGGATAGGGGGTCCCAAACTGATAGCCTTGGTACGATGATAACAGAAGACACATGGATTTACCCATATTCGGTCTCTCTCGGAAAAATAATACCCTACGTCCTGCTTGATTGTATTAATTTTGAGCGAATACAAGTTACAGGTTAATTTGCCACAAGATCATGTGTGTATGAGTTGTATGATTGCAATGATCTCTCGACTAGCCTAGTCTCAGTTTATATAATGTATCAGTGGCTTATGATAACAGGAGTCCAAGTCGGCTGCATCGGTAGAGAAGAGTCATCGTCTTGTGTGTCAAGTCTGAATCTTACTTGTATAAGTCATTGGCAGCCTGAAGTGGCCCGGGACAGAACCGGCAAAAGGAGTCAGGCGCGGCCCACCTGGCCAGAGTCGACATGATAAGCACCCCCTGATCTAGAACACCATTACTAGGTAGAAGTTTAGGGGATGCGTTTGGATGTCCAGCTCCTAAATCACTGTCTGTGAACTGATTTTTGTCTATCCGCGAACGGATACTGATACCGTGTCCGATTTAGCGGACCGATACTGATACCGTGTCCGATTTAATGGTCACCATTGGAGATGCCATAAAGCCCAGCGGCCTGGTGAGAGTCGACCAGTGATACGTCCATTTTGCATCATGCTTTTATATCCATATTTATTGCATTACGGGTTGTTATTACACATTATGTCACAATACTTATGCCTATTATCTCTTATTTTACAAGGTTTACATAAGGAGGGAGAATGCCGGCATTTGGAATCTGAAATTTGGAAAAGGAGCAAATATTAGAGACCTATTCTGCGCAACTCCAAAAGTCCTGAAACTGCACGGAAGTTATTTTTGGAAATAATAAAAAATACTGAGCGGAAGAAATACCAGAGGGGACCCACACCCTCGGCACGAGGGTGGGGGCGCGCCCTACCCCCTAGGCGCGCCCCCTGCCTCGTGGGCCCCCTGGTGGCCCTCCGATGGCCATCTTCTGCTATATGAAGTCTTTCGTCCGAAGAAAAATCATAAGCAAGATTTCGGGACGAGACTCCGCCGCCACGAGGCGGAAGCTTGGCAGAACCAATCTAGGGCTCCGGCGGAGCTGTTCTGCCGGGGACACTTCCCTCCGGGAGGGGGAAATCATCGCCATCGTCATCACCAACGCACCTCTCATCAGGAGAGGGCCAATCTCCATCAACATCTTCACCAGCACCATCTCCTCTCAAACCCTAGTTCATCTCTTGTATCCAATTCTTGTCTCTAAGTTTGAGATTGGTACCTGTAGGTTGCTAGTAGTGTTGATTACTCCTTGTAGTTGATGCTAGTTGGTTTATTTGGTGGAAGATCATATGTTCAGATCCTATATGTATATTAATACCCCTATGATTATGAACATGAATATGTTTTGTGAGTAGTTACGTTTGTTCCTGAGGACATGGGAGAAGTCCTGCTATTAGTAGTCATGTGAATTTGGTATTCGTTCGATATTTTGATGAGATGTATGTTGTGTTTCCTCTAGTGGTGTTATGTGAACGTTGACTACATGACACTTCACCATTATTTGGGCCTAGAGGAAGGCATTGGTAAGTAATAAGTAGATGATGGGTTGCTAGAGTGAAAGAAGCTTAAACCCTAGTTTATGCGTTGCTTCGTAAGGGGCTGATTTGGATCCATACGTTTCATGCTATGGTTAGGTTTACCTTAATACTTCTTTTTAGTTGAAGATGCTTGAAATAGGAGTTAATCATAAGTGGTTTGCTTGTCCAAGTAAGGACAGCACCCAAGCAACGGTCCACCCACATATCAAATTATCAAAGTACCGAACGTGAATCATATGAACGTGATGAAAACTAGCTTGACGATAATTCCCATGTGCCGTCAGGAGCGCTTTTATCTATATAAGAGTTTGTCCAGGCTTGTCCTTTGCTACAAAAAGGATTGGGCCACCTTGCTGCACTTTATTTACTTTTGTTACTTATTGCTCGTTACAAATTATCTTATCACAAAACTATCTGTTACCTATAATTTCAGTGCTTGCAGAGAATACCTTGCTGAAAACCGCTTATCATTTCCTTCTGCTCCTCATTAGGTTCGACACTCTTACTTATCGAAAGGACTACGATAGATCCCCTATACTTGTGGGTCATCAAGACTCTTTTCTAGCACCGTTTCCGGGGAGTGAAGCGCCTTTGGTAGGTGGAATTTGGTAATGAAAAAATTATATAGTGTGCTAAAATTTACTGTCACTTGTTACTATGGAAAGTAATCCTCTGAGGGGGCTTGTTCGGGGTATATTCACCCCGACCATTAGAGCAAAGAGTTGCTCCTCAACCTATTGAACCTACTGAAAATGAAAATGTCTACTTTGAAATTCCTTCAGGTATGATAGAAAAACTGCTAGCTAATCCTTTTGCAGGAGATGGAACATTACATCCTGATGAGCACCTAACCTATGTGGATGAAGTTTGTGGATTATTTAAGCTTGTAGGTATGCCCGATGATTTTATCAAGAATAAGGTCTTCCCTTTATCTTTGAAGGGAGATGCATTGCATGGTATAGGCTATGTGATGATATGGGATCATGGAACTACAAACGATTGAATTTGGAATTTCATCAGAAGTTTTATCCTATGCATCTTGTTCATCGTGATCGTAATTTTATATATATATATATATATATATATATATATATATATATATATATATATATATATATAATTTTGGCCTCGCGATGGAGAAAGCATCGCTCAAGCTTGGGGGAGGCTTAAGTCAATGTTATATTAATGCCCCAATCATGAGCTCTCAAGAGAAATTATTATTCAAAATTTTTATGCTCGGCTCTCTGACAACAATCGCACCATGCTCGATATGTACTAGTTCTTTTATGATGAAGACTATTGAATTCAAATGGGATTTATTGGAAAGAATTAAACGCACCTCTGAAGATTGGGACCTCGACGAAGGTAAGGAGTCAGGTATGACACCTAAGTTTGATTGTGTTAAATCTTTTATGGATACCGATGTTTTCCGTAAATTTAGCACTAAATATGGTCTTGACTCTGAGATAGTAGCTTCTTTCTGTGAATATTTTGCTACTCATGTTGATCTCCCTAAGGAGAAATGGTTTAAATATCATCCTCCCATAGAAGTAAAAGTAGTTGCACCTATCAAAGTTGAAGAAATGACTATCACTTATAATGATCCTATTGTTCCTACTGCTTATGTTGAGAAACCACTTTTCCCTGTTAGAATAAAGGATCATGCTAAAGCTTCAATTCTGGTTCGTAAAAGCAATATTAGAACTTATACACCTCCTGAGCAAGTTAAAGTTGAACCCAATATTTCTATTGTTAAAGATCTCTTGGCTGATAATATTGATGGGCATGTTATTTATTTCTGTGATGAAACTGCTAGAATTGCTAAACCTTGTGCTAAAGACAAACATAGACCTGTGGTAGGCATGCCTGTTATTTCTGTTAAAATAGGAGATCATTGTTATCAAGGCTTATGTGACATGGGTGCTAGTGCTAGTGCAATACCTATCGATTTATACAAAGAAATTATGCATGATATTTCACCTACTGAGTTAGAAGAAATTGATGTTACCATTAAGCTTGCCAATAGAGATACTATTTCACCGATTGGAATTGTTAGAGATGTTGAAGTCTTCTGTGGGAAAACTAAATATCCTGCTGATTTTCTTGTTCTTGGTTCCCCACAAGATAGCTTTTGTCCCATTATATTTGGTAGACCCTTCTTAAACACTATTAATGCTAAGATAGACTGCGAAAAGGATGTTGTTACTATTGGTCTAGGTGATATGTCTCATGAGTTTAACTTTTCTAAATTTCGTAGACAACACCGTGAAGAGGGATTGCCTAGTAAAGATGAAATTATTTGTCTTGCTTCTATTGTCGTACCTCCTAGTGATCCTTTAGAACAATATTTGCCAGACCATGAAAATGATATGTTTATGAATGAAAGACGGGAAATAGATGAAGTGTTCTTTAAACAGGGTCCTATTCTGAAACACAACTTGACTGTTGAAATCTTAGGGGATCCTCCTCCACCCAAGGGTGATCCCGTGTTTGAGCTTAAACCATTGCCTGATACCCTTAAATATGCTTATCTTAATGAAAAGAAGATATATCCTGTTATTATTAGTGCTAACCTTTCAGAGAAGGAGGAAGAAAAATTATTGAGAACTCTAAAGAAGCATTGTGCTGCTATTGGATATACTCTTGATGATCTTAAGGGCATTAGTCCCACTCTATGTCAACATAAAATAAATTTGGAGAAAGATGCCAAACTAGTTCATGATCATCAACGACGGTTAAATCCTAAGATGAAAGAAGTGGTAATTAAGGAAATACTAAAGCTCCTTGAGGCAGGTATAATTTATCCCATTGTTGATAGTCAGTGGGTAAGTCCTGCCCATTGTGTACCTAAGAAGGGAGGTATTACTGTCGTTCCTAATGATAAAGATGAATTGATTCCGCAAAGAATTATTACAGGTTATAGGATGGTAATTGATTTCCGCAAATAAAATAAAGCTACTAAAAAAGATCATTACCCCTTGCCATTCATTGATCAAATGCTAAAAAGATTATCCAAACATACATATTTTTGCTTTCTAGATGGTTATTCTGGTTTCTCTCAAATACCTGTTTCAGTTGATGATCAAGCTAAGACCACTTTTACTTGCCCTTTCGGTACTTTTGCTTATAGACGTATGCCTTTTGGTTTATGTAATGCACCTGCTACCTTTCAAAGATGCATGATGGCTATATTCTCTGAATTTTGTGAAAAGATTTGTGAGGTTTTCATGGACGACTTCTCCGTTTATGGACCCTCTTTTGATGATTGCTTGAGCAACCTTCATCGAGTTTTGCAGAGATGTGAAGAAACTAATCTTGTCTTGAATTGGGAAAAGTGCCATTTTATGGTTAGTGAAGGTATTGTCTTGGGGCATAAAATTTCTGAAAGAGGCATTGAAGTTGATAAAGCCAAGGTGGATGCTATTGAAAAGATGTCGTGTCCTAAGGACATCAAAGGTATAAGAAGTTTCCTTGGTCACGCCAGTTTTTATAGGAGGTTCATTAAGGACTTCTCAAAAATTTCTCGGCCTCTGAGTAATCTATTACAAAAAGATATACCATTTGTCTTTGATGATGATTGTGTAGAAGCATTTGAAATACTTAAGAAAGCATTAATTTATGCACCTGTCGTTCAGCCACCTGATTGGAATTTACCTTTTGAAATTATGTGTGATGCTAGTGATTATGCTGTAGGTGCTATTCTAGGGCAAAGAGTTGATAAGAAACTAAATGTTATTCAATATGCTAGTAAGACTCTAGACAATGCCCAGAGAAATTATGCCACTACTGAAAAAATTAGCAGTTGTTTTTGCTTGTGATAAGTTCAGACCTTATATTGTTGATTCTAAAGTAACTATTCACATGGATCATGCTGCTATTAAATATCTAATGGAAAAGAAAGATGCTAAACCTAGACTTATTAGATGGGTTATCTTGCTACAAGAATTTGATTTGCATATTATTGATAGAAAGGGAGCTGAGAACCCCGTTGCACACAATTTGTCTAGGTTAGAGAATGTTCTTGATGACCCACTACCTATTGATGATAGCTTTCCTGATGAATAATACGTCCATTTTGCATCATGCTTTTATATCGATATTTATCGCATTATGGGCTGTTATTTCACGTTATGTCACAATACTTATGGCTATTCTCTCCTATTTTACAAGGTTTACATGAAGAGGGAGAATGCCGGCAGCTGGAATTCTGGGTTGGAAAAGGAGCAAATATTGAAGGCCTATTCCGCGCAACTCCAAAAGTCCTGAAACTCCAGGGAATACCTTAAAATACATAAAGAAAAATCATCGCCAAAGATGAAGGCCAGGGGGCCCACACCCTGCTCACGAGGGTGGGGGGCGCGCCCTCCCCCCTCGGCGCGCCCCCTACCTCGTGGGCCCCCTGGTGGCTCTCCGATGCCCATCTTCTCCTATATGAAGTCTTTCGATGAGAAAAAAATCAGAAGAAACCTTTCGGGACAAGACTCCGCCGCCATGAGGCGGAACCTTGGCGGAACCAATCTAGGGCTCTGGCGGAGCTGTTCTGCCGGGGACACTTCCCTCCGGGAGGGGGAAATCATCGCCATCGTCTTCACCAACGCTCCTCTCATCGGGAGAGGGCAATCTCCATCAACATCTTCACCAGCACCATCTCATCTCCAAACCCTAGTTCATCTCTTGTATCCAATTCTTGTCTCCAAGTCCGGGATTGGTGCTAGTAGGTTGCTAGTATTGTTGATTTCTCCTTGTAGTTGATGCTAGTTGGTTTACTTGGTGGAAGATCATATGTTCAGATCCTTTATGCATATTATTACCCCTCTGATTATGAACATGAATATGCTTTGTGAGTAGTTACGTTTGTTCCTGAGGACACGGGAGAAGTCTTGCTATTAGTAGTCATGTGAATTTGGTATTTGTTCGATATTTTGATGAGATGTATGTTGTCTAACCTCTAGTGGTGTTATGTGAACGTCGACTACATAACACTTCACCATTATTTGGGCCTAGAGGAAGGCATTGGGAAGTAATAAGTAGATGATGGGTTGCTAGAGTGACAGAAGCTTAAACCCTAGTTTATGCGTTGCTTCGTAAGGGGCTGATTTGGATCCATATGTTTCATGCTATGGTTAGTTTACCTTAATACTTTTGTTGTAGTTGCGGATGCTTGCAATAGAGGTTAATCATAAGCGGGATGTTTGTTCAAGTAAGAACAGCACCCAAGCACCGGTCCACCCACATATCAAACTATCAAAGTACCGAACGCGAATCATATGAACGTGATGAAAACTAGCTTGACGATATTCCCATGTGTCCTCGGGAGCGCTTTTCCTATTATAAGAGTTTGTTCCGGCTTGTCCTTTGCTACAAAAAGGATTGGGCCACCTTGTTGCACCTTATTTACTTTTGTTACTTGTTGCTCATTACAATTTACCTTATCACAAAACTATCTGTTACCACTTATTTCAGTACTTGCAGAGAATACCTTGCCGAAAACCGCTTATCATTTCCTTCTGCTCCTCGTTGGGTTCGACACTCTTACTTATAGAAAGGACTACGATAGATCACCTATACTTGTGGGTCATCAAGACTCTTTTCTGGCGCCGTTGCCGGGGAGTGAAGCGCCTTTGGTAGGTGGAATTTGGTAAGGAAAACTTTATTTAGTGTGCTGAAATTTTCTGTCACTTGTTACTATGGAAAGTAATTCTCTGAGGGGCTTGTTAGGGTATCTTCACCCGCCCAAGAAACAAAGAGTTGCTCCTCAACCTACTGAACCTATTGAAAATGAAACTCCTTTTGAATTTCCTTCGGGTATGATGGAAAACTGCTAGCTAATCCTTTTACAGGAGATGGAACAAAGCATCCTGACAAATATCTATGCTATGTGGATGATATTTGTGGACTATTTAAGCTTGCAGGTATACCCGATGATGTTGTTAAGAAGAAGGCTTTCCCTTTATCTTTGGAGGGAGACGCATTAACATGGTATAGGCTATGTGATGATACGAGATCATGGAACTATAAAAGATTGAACTTGGAATTTCATCAAAAGTGTTACCCTATGCATCTTGTTAATCGTGATCGCAATTATATATATAATTTTTGGCCTCGCGAAGGAGAAAGCATCACTCAAGCTTGGGGGAGGCTTAAATCAATGTTATATTCATGCCCCAATCATGAGCTCGCAAAAGAAGTGATTATGCAAAGTTTTTATGCTCGGCTTTCTGATAACAATCGCACCATGCTTGATACTTCTTGTGCTGGCTCTTTTATGATGAAGCTTATTGAATTTATATGGAATTTATTGGATAGAATTAAACGCAACTCTGAAGATTGGGACCTCGACGAAGGTAAGGAGTCAGGTATGACACCTAAGTTTGATTGTGTTAAATCTTTTATGGATACCGATATTTTCCGTAAGTTTAGCACTAAATATGGACTTGACTCTGAGATAGTAGCTTCTTTCTGTGAATCTTTTGCTACTTATGTTGATCTCCCGAAGGAGAAGTGGTTTAAATATCATCCTCCCATAGAAGTAAAAGTAGCTGCACCTCTTAAAGTTGAAGAAAAGACTGTCACTTACAATGATCCTATTGTTCCTACTTCTTATGTTGAGAAACCACCTTTCCCTGTTAGAATGAAGGATCATGCTAAAGCTTCAACTATTGTTCGTAAAAGCAATACTAGAACTTATACACCTCCTGAGCAAGTCAAAGTAGAACCTAATATTGCTAATGTTAAAGATCTCTTGTCTGATAATATTGATGGGCATGTCATTCCATTCTCTGGTGAAACTGCTAGAATTGCTAAATCCTGTGATAGAGATAAACATAGACATGTGGTAGGCGTGCCTGTTATTTCTGTTAAAATAGGAGATCATCGTTATCATGGCTTATGTGATATGGGTGCTACTGCTAGTGTTATACCCATTGACTTATATAAAGAAATTATGCATGATATCGCACCTGCTAAGTTAGAAGATATTGATGTTACAATTAAACTTGCCAATAGAGATACTATTTCAGCAATAGGAATTGTTAGATATGTTGAAGTCTTGTGTGGGAAAACTAAATATCCTGCTGATTTCCTTGTTCTTGGTTCTCCACAAGATAGCTTTTGTCCCATTATTTTTGGTAGACCCTTCTTGAATACTGTTAATGCTACGATAGACTGCAAAAAGAATGTTGTTACTGTTGGCTTGGATGATATGGTTCATGAGTTTAATTTCTCTAAATTTAGTAAACAACATCGTGAGGATGAATTTCCTAGTAAGGATGAAATTATTGGTCTTGCTTCTATTGTCGTACCTCCTAGTGATCCTCTGGAACACTATTTGCTAGACCATGAAAATGAGATGTTCATGAATGAAAGAAGGGAAATAGATGAAGTATTCTTTAAACAGAACCTATTCGCAACATAATTTGCTGTTGAAATCCTAGGGATCCTCCTCCACCCAAGGGTGATCCGTGTTTGAGCTTAAACCGTTGCCTGATAATCTTAAATATGCTTATCTTGATGAAAAGAAAATATATCCTGTTATTATTAGTGCTAACCTTTCAGAGCAGGAAGAAGAAAGATTATTGAAAACTCTGAATAAGCACCGTGCCGCTATTGGATATACTCTGGATGATCTTAAGGGCATTAGTCCCACTCTATGTCAGCATAAAATAAATTTGGAAGAGGACGCCAAACCAGTTTGTGATCCTCAACGACGTTTGAATCCTAAAATGAAAGAAGTGGTAAGGAAAGAAATACTCAAGCTTCTGGAGGCAGGTATAATTTATCCCGTTGCTGATAGTCACTGGGTAAGTCCTGTCCACTGTGTCCCTAAGAAGGGAGGTATTACTGTTGTCCCTATTGATAAAGATGAATTGATCCAGCAAAGAATTATCATAGGTTATAGGATGGTAATTGATTTTCGCAAATTAAATAAAGCTACTAAGAAAGATCATTACTCCTTACCTTCTATTGATCAAATGTTAGAGAGATTATGCAAACATACACATTATTTCTTTCTAGATGGTTATTCTGGTTTCTCTCAAATACCTGTGTCGGCTAAAGATCAATCAAATACTACTTTTACATGCCCTTTTGGTACTTTTGCTTATAGACGTATGCCTTTTGGTTTATGTAATGCACCTGCTACCTTTCAAAGATGCATGATGGCTATATTCTCTGATTTTTGTGAAAAGATTTGTGAGGTTTTCATGGACGACTTTTCCGTCTATTGTTCCTCTTTTGACGATTGCTTGAGCAATCTTGATCGAGTTTTGCAGAGATGTGAAGAAACTAATCTTGTCTTGAATTGGGAAAAGTGCCATTTTATGGTTAATGAAGGTATTGTCTTGGGGCACAAAGTTTCTGAAAGAGGTATTGAAGTTGATAAAGCCAAGGTTGATGCTATTGAAAAGATGCCATGTCCCAAGGACATCAAAGGTATAAGAAGTTTCCTTGGTCACGCCGGATTTTATAGGAGGTTCATTAAGGACTTCTAAAAAATTTCTCGACCTCTGACTAATTTATTACAAAAAGATGTACCATTTGTATTTGATGATGATTGTGTAGAAGCATTTGAAATACTTAAGAAATCATTAGTCTCTTTTTGTTGTTCAGCCACTGATTGGAATTTACCCTTTGAAATTATGTGTGATGCTAGTGATTATCTTGTAGGTGCTGTTCTAGGGCAAAGAGTTGATAAGAAGTTAAATGTTATCCATTATGCTAGTAAGACTCTAGACAATGCTCAAAGAAATTATGCTACTACCGAAAAGGAACTTTTAGCAGTTGTGTTGCTTGTGATAAATTCAGACCCTATATTGTTGATTCTAAAGTAACTATTCACACTGATCATGCTGCTATTAAATACCTTATGGAAAAGAAAGATGCTAAACCTAGACTTATTAGATGGGTTCTCTTGCCGCAAGAATTTGATTTGCATATTGTTGATAGAAAAGGAGCTGAGAACCCCGTTGCAGACAACTTATCTAGGTTAGAGAATGTTCTTGATGACCCACTACCTATTGATGATAGCTTTCCTGATGAACAATTAAATGTTATAAGCACTTCTCGTAGCACTCCATGGTATGCTGATTATGCTAATTATATTGTTGCTAAATTTATACCACCTAGCTTCACATACCAACAAAAGAAAAAGTTCTTTTATGACTTGCGACACTACTTTTGGGATGATCCACATCTTTATAAAGAAGGAGTAGATGGTGTTATTAGACGTTGTGTACCTGAGCATGAACAGGAACAGATCCTACGCAAGTGTCACTCCGAAGCTTATGGAGGACACCACGCTGGAGATAGAACTGCACATAAGGTATTGCAATCTGGTTTTTATTGGCCTACTCTCTTCAAGGATGCCCGTAAGTTTGTTTTGTCTTGTGATGAATGTCAAAGAATTGGTAATATTAGTATACATCAAGAAATGCCTATGAATTATTCACTTGTTATTTTTACCATTTGTTGTTTGGGGCTTTGATTATATGGGACCTTTTCCTACTTCTAATGGATACACTCATATTTTAGTTGATGTTGATTACGTTACTAAGTGGGTAGAAGCTATTCCAACTAGTGGTGTTGATCATAACACTTCTATTAAAATGCTTAAGGAAGTTATTTTTCCGAGGTTTGGAGTCGCTAGATATTTAATGACTGATGGTGGTTCACATTTTATTCATGGTGCTTTTCGTAAAATGCTTGCTAAATATGATGTTAATCATAGAATTGCATCTCCATATCACCCACAGTCTAGTGGTCAAGTAGAATTGAGCAATAGAGAGCTGAAATTAATTTTGCAAAAGAATGTTAATAGATCTAGAAAGAATTGGTCCAAGAAACTTGATGATGCATTATGGGCCTATAGAACTGCATATAAAAATCCTATGCGTATGTCTCCGTAGAAAATGGTCTATGGAAAAGCATGTCACTTACCTCTCGATCTAGAACATAAGGCATATTGGGCCATTAAAGAGCTCAGTTATGATTTCAAACTTGTCAGTGAGAAGAGGTTATTTGACATTATCTCACTTGATGAACGGAGAACCCAAGCCTATGAGAATGCCAAGTTGTTTAAAGAAAAAGTTAAAAGATGGCATGACAAAAGAATACAAAAGCGTGAGTTTAATGTAGGTGATTATGTATTGCTATACAACTCTCGTTTAAGTTTTTGTGCAGGAAAGCTTCTCTCTAAATGGGAAGGTCCTTACGTTATCGAGGAGGTCTATCGTTCAGGTGCCATAAAAATCAACAACTTCGAAGGCACAAATCCTAAGGTGGTGAACGGTCAAAGAATCAAACATTATATCTCAGGTAATCCTATAAATGTTGAAACTAATGTTATTGAAACCGTGAACCCGGAGGAATACATAAGAGACACTTTCCAGAACGTTTCAGACTCTGAAAAGGAATAGGTATGTGGTACGGTAAGTAAACCGACTCCAAAACAGTTCCGATGGAAATTTTCTCCGTTTTGGAATATTTAGAAAAATAGAAAAATAAGAAGCAGTCCGGGAAGGACACGAGGCCTCCACGAGGGTGGAGGGCGCGCCCCTGCCTCGTGGGCTCCTCGTGTGCTCTCCGGACTCCGTTTTCTTGCATGATACGTATTTTAGTCGTTAAAAATTCATTATATAATCTCCCGAAGGTTTTGACTCCTGTATCACGCAAATATCCTCTGTTCTTGTTTCGAGCTGTTTTCTGTCAGGGTTGTCAAGGCCAGGCATCATGTCGTCCCCCTCCTCCAACAAGGGTGACAACGGTGCTTGGCTAATGAATATAGGGCTGAAGAGGGAAGAACCCATGAAGATCAACAAGGATGAAGGGATCAAGAAGGCCACGGAGGACCAAGCTCAGGCAGCAGAAGACATCCTTCAACTTGATCACAATCTTCTTACCCCAACTGAGGTCGAAGCATTCAAGATGATTGAGTTAGCTCGTATACAAAACAAGTATCTCACACGTGAAAATATTTTGTTGAAGGAGCATATCATCGCACTCAAGGGCATTATCCGCAAGCTGGAGGACCTCTTACGCTCGATGTGCGACTATCCATCATCACCTCCACCTTTGTAACATCCCAAATTTTCAATTTGGAATTTTATACTTAGGTCATTCTTGCATAGCATATTTTATTGCATCTTCGTTCCACAATCCTCGAAATCCTAAGCAACTCAAGGACCCTCAGAGAGAGTTGGGGATTTTCCGGGTTTCATATTTGATTTTTATCGAATATTGAAACGAGGATCTTTGATTTTAATTATTTTTCTCCGAAAAATATTTTATAATAAAAATAAATGAGAGGAGATAATATGACTTCTCCAAAACAATTGAAATATTGGAGGAAAAATGTTAAAATCATTTGTTGGATTTTATTTGAGTTTATTTGGATTTTATTTGCATTAGAAAAATTGCACGTTTTCAAAATTGCATTTTAGGGCCAAGAAAATGTTCATCTCGTTCCAAATATTTCATTTAGACGGTGAAATTTTGTTTTGGCATTTTTAGATTTTTATTTTATTTTATAGGATTTATTTCCTGACGGCGGAATTATTTAAAAAGTTCCGCTACCGACCGGGCCTAAGGCCCAACCGAGCCAGGCCGACCCTTGCACGCCGCCGCCTCCCAGCCTTGTAGCGCCGCCCGCCGCCGCTTCGGACCCGAGTCCGAGCGGACTCCGCCTCGCCGCCGCTTGTGCCTCCTCCAAGTAAGCCAGCCCATCCTTAGAAGCCGCCACCCCGCCGCCCCAAACCACCACCGTCGCCGCCCGAGCCGAGCCTCGCCCGCGCCGCCTCGCCGCCGCGCCGCCGCCGCCGCGCTAATCGCCGCCGGCTGAAGTCCCGTCGCCCATGAGCCGCCGTCCTGCCCGCAGCTGCCTCGCGGACCCCCCTTGCCGGAGGTATCCGCCAGATCCGCCGCTGGTTTAAAAAAAACCGTTCGGTTTTTTTTAGAAACCCTAGTTCGGTTTCTTTAAGATCGGTTCGCCGGTTTACCTCGGTTCGTTTATTTAGCGGACGTCCGTCCGTACGTTCGTTTAAACGAACGGTAGTTCGCCCGTTAGTTACAGATAACGAACGTTCGTTCGTTAGTCTGTTCGTCAGTTTTTCTTTTTCTCGGATTTATTCCGTGATTTTTCTGATCACGATTTCTGATCCGATCTTAGTTTTTGTTTATCTTTTCGCTTGTTAGTCGTAATCAGGCGATTCAAGCGCCTAGATCTTCGTCTCGAGACCCTCTTTCTGTTTAATCAACTTAAACAAGATTCTGATACTGTAAAATTTTACCTTAGTTCAGATTAGTAAACAGATCTTATTTCTTTCGTCGTTTGAGTTTCGTTGCTCCGTTTGATTTGATTCTTTTTGCGAACCGGAGTTCTTAAGTTGAACTTTCTGGTCAATCTCTTTTATTTGAGTTTTGCTTGTGCATCTTTGCTTGTTGCTTATGTATGTTATTATTTGTTTGTGATAGAATTCCCGGAGTGCGAAGCGTGTTACTACGAGTCTCTAGGATTCGCGGATCGTCAGCAAGGCAAGTAACACATTGATCATACTCTTTCCATACCCAGTTTTATTGCATTAGTTCAATCCTCAAACTTTGCATGGTTAGGATGTTTTTAATTTGTGGGTTGGGAAGTAGTTGTTGAGGTAGAACCTATTGCCCTATTATTATCAAACCCTTGGGAGTTACTTCTACGTGTTGCTTATATTGCTATGCTATGCTCGTAGACGTGGTTTGGGTTTGAGTGAATCCATGACATATGTGAGATTGTTAATTAATGGTTCAACTTAAGGTGGCAACTTAAATTAACATCTGGGTGGATTGAGGCACCTGGGGATCCCAGTGTTGTCTGTTTTATTTTTTGGAAATCCCGGGGTATCCGTGTGATCTTCCTATGGACCGCCACCCAGGCTCAAAGGGAACTGAGATGATTCATGCTAGAAACTTCCGTGTGCAGCCACAAGCTACTATGGGCTCTAGCATAGTTGAGTAGGTTACATGAAGCTCTTGAAGTGGTAGATCAGCAGGTAGTGGGTTTTGTAGGTTTGGTATGGTCTACCCAGAGTAGAGAGTTAATGTTTCTAAAAGACTATGTCTCGGTCATCCGTTTCTCAAACACCATGCAGTACGAGAAATCAACGGAGGCCATCGAGTCTTTTGGGGAAAAGTGCGCAAACCTCTGCAGAGTGTACAATCTAATCATGGTTAGCCGTGTCCCCGGTTATGGACAATGTTGAGTATCTAGTACTTGAGTTATCACTTGTATCTCATCACTCTTAATTAATATTGTTGGGTTGTTAACTACTTTAATTGGGATTGAGTTGGGGTTATACCTTCTCAATGTTTCAACCACCATGATAGTTAAATTAAAATCTATTCCTTTGTTGTAGGGAAAAAATTGGCTTTTCGCAAAACTATAACCATAGAGCTTTCCACCAGCCATATATGCATGTAGTGATAGCATTATTTTGTTCTTGCTCTATTGTGTTATATTGCCAGCATATTCCATGTGCTGACCCGTTCTCGGGCTGCAACGTATTATGTTGCAGACTTTTCAGACGAGGAGTAAGGTTTGTTAGGTCGTCGCCGTGTAGCTCAGCTATGCCGTTGGAGTTGATGGACTCACTTTATCTTCCAAGCCTTCCGCTGTTATCGCATTAGATGGCCTTAAGCCATATTATTGTAATAAGTTCTCTTTTGAGACATTCGATGTAATAAGTGTGTGATTGCTACTCTGTTATAAATCCTTCGAGTAGTGTGCGTGTCAGCATTACTGATCCAGGGATGAAACTGAGGCACAGAGACTTGACCGTTTGTGGTCGGGTCGCTACAAGATGGTATCAGAGCACACGCTGAGTGTAGGACACGACCACTAAGATAAACCATAGGTCACTCTTCTCTACTCATTTCTGACTCCTCTCCATTTTTCCACTCTTTAGGATGACGGAGATGAAGAACAAGTTCGCACAACCGGATGAAGACACACCTTTTGGATGCCACTTAAAGGAAGTCACTAGGTACTTGAACATTGGAATACCAAGCTTCACCGGGACGTACACCGCCACCTTACCAGAAGAGGAACGTTGGATGATTCAAGTACAATTTCCAGGAAGGACGTTCTCGCCAACTTCTAAACCAATAGAATTTTCTTTCGAAGCACCCACCTGGAGCCTAGGCAAGAGCATGGCAGCTCACATTACCATGGGACGTATTGGAGAAGTTGAAGGAAATATGCCCTAGAGGCAATAATAAAGTTATTATTTATTTCCTTATTTCATGATAAATGTTTATTATTCATGCTAGAATTGTATTAACCGGAAACATAATACATGTGTGAATACATAGACAAACAGAGTGTCACTAGTATGCCTCTACTTGACTAGCTCGTTAATCGAAGATGGTTATGTTTCCTAACCATAGACATGAGTTGTCATTTGATTAACGGGATCACATCATTAGGAGAATGATCTGATTGACTTGACCCATTCCGTTAGCCTAGCACTTGATCGTTTAGTATGTTGCTATTGCTTTCTTCATGACTTATACATGTTCCTGTAACTATGAGATTATGCAACTCCGTTTACGGAGTAACACTTTGGTGCTACCAAACGTCACAACGTAATCGGGTGATTATAAAGGAGTACTACAGGTGTCTCCAAAGGTACATGTTGGGTTGGCGTATTTGAGATTAGGTTTTGTCACTCCGATTGTCGGAGAGGTATCTCTGGCCCTCTCGGTAATGCACATCATTATAAGCCTTGCAAGCAATGTGACCAATGAGTTGGTTACGGGATGATGCATTACGAGCGAGTAAAGAGACTTGCGGTGACGAGATTGAACTAGGTATTGGATACCGACGATCGAATCTCGGGCAAGTAACATACCGATGACAAAGGAACAACGTATGTCGTTATGCGTTTTGACCGATAAAGATCTTCGTAGAATATGTAGGAACCAATATGGGCATCCAGGTTCCGCTATTGGTTATTGACCGAGAATAGTTCTAGGTCATGTCTATATAGTTCTCGAACACGTAGGGTCCGCACGCTTAAGGTTTCGGCGATGTTATATTATGAGTTTATGAGTTTTGATGTACCGAAGGAGTTGAGTCCCGGATGAGATCGGGGACATGACGAGGAGTCTCGAAATGGTCGAGACGTAAAGATCGATATATTGGACGACTATATTCAGAGTTCGGAAAGGTTCGAATGATTCGGTATTTTCGAGTACCGGAGAGTTACGGAATTCGCCGGGAGAAGTATTGGGCCTTATTGGGCCCTGGGAAGAGAGAGGGCTGCCTAGGGCAGGCGCGCTTCCCCATGGCCTAGTCCGAATTGGACTAGGGGAGGGGCCGCACCTCTCTCTTCCCCTTCCCCAAGTCCTAGTCCAACTAGGAAGAGGGGGAGTCCTACTCCGGTGGGAGTAGGACTCCTCCTGTGCGCCTCCCCTTGGCCGCCACCTCCCCTTGTCTCCTTTATATACGGGGCAAGGGGCACCCCATGACACACAAGTTGATCTACGGATCGTTCCTTAGCCGCAGCGGTGCCCCCTCCACCATATTCCACTTCGGTCATATCGTCGCGGAGCTTAGGCGAAGCCTGCGCCGGAGAAGTCATATAGTCGCGGAGCTTAGGCGAAGCCCTGCGTCGGTGGAGCATCATCATCGCCACCACGCCGTCGTCGACGGAACTCATCCCGACACTTTGCTGGATCGAGTCCGGGATCGCCATCGAGCTGAACGTGTGCAGAACTCGGAGGTGCCGTGACGTTCGGTGCTTGGATCGGTCGGATCGTGAAGACGTCGACTACATCAACCGCGTTGTTATAACGCTTCCGCTTCGGTCTCACGAGGGTGCGTGGACAGACCTCTCCCTCTCGTTGCTATGCCATCACCATGGTCTTGCGTGTGCGTAGGAAATTTTTGAAATTACTCGTTCCCCAACGATGGCATCCGAGCCTGGTTTTATGCGTTGATGTCATGTGCACGAGTAGAACACAAGTGAGTTGTGGGCGATATAAGTCATACTGCTTACCAGCATGTCATACTTTGGTTGGCGGTATTGTGAGATGAAGCGGCCCGGACCGACATTACGCGTACGCTTACGCGAGACTGGTTTCACCGCTTCGAGCACTAGTTGCTTAAAGGTGACCGGCGGGTGTCAGTTTCTCTCACTTTAGTTGAACCGAGTGTGGCTACGCCCGGTCCTTGCGAAGGTTAAAACAGCACCAACTTGACAAACTATCGCTGTGGTTTTGATGCGTAGGTAAGAACGGTTCTTGCTCAGCCCGTAGCAGCCACGTAAAACTTGCAACAACAAAGTAGAGGACGTCTAACTTGTTTTTGCAGGGCATGTTGTGATGTGATGTGGTCAAGACGTGATGCTATATTTTATTGTATGAGATGATCATGTTTTGTAACCGAGTTATCGCCAACTGGCAGGAGCCATATGGTTGTCGCTTTATTGTATGAAATGCAAACGCCATGTAATTGCTTTACTTTATCACTAAGCAGTAGCGATAGTCGTAGAAGCAATAGTTGGCGAGACGACAACGATGCTACGATGGAGATCAAGGTGTCGCGCCGGTTACGATGGTGATCATGGCGGTGCTTGGCGATGGAGATCACAAGCACAAGATGATGATGACCATATCATATCACTTATATTGATTGCATGTGATGTTTATCCTTTATGCATCTTATCTTGCTTTGATTGACGGTAGCATTATAAGATGATCTCTCACTAAAATTATCAAGAAGTGTTCTCCTGAGTATGCACCGTTGCCAAAGTTCGTAGTACCCAGACACCGCGTGATGATCGGGTGTGATAAGTTCTACGTCCATCTACAACGGTGCAAAACAGTTGCACACGCGAATACTCAAGTTAAACTTGACGAGCCTAGCATATAACAGATATGGCCTCGAACACGGAGACCGAAAGGTCGGCGTGAATCATATAGTAGATATGATCAACATAAGATGTTCACCATTGAAAACTACTCCATCTCACGTGATGATCGGTTATGGTTTAGTTGATTTGGATCACGTGATCACTTAGATGACTAGAGAGATGTCTATCTAAGTGGGAGTTCTTAAGTAATATGATTAATTGAACTTTAATTTATCATGAACTTAGTCCCGTAGTATTTTGCAGATTATGTTGTAGATCAATAGCTCGCGTTGTTGCTTCCCCTGTGTTTTTGTGTTCCTAGAGAAAATTGTATTGAAAAATGTTAGTAGCAATATTGCGGATTGGATCCGTGATCCGAGGTTTATCCTCATTGCTGCACGTAAGAATTATGTCCTTGATGCACCGCTAGGTGACAGACCTATTGCAGGAGCAGATGCAGACGTTATGAACGTTTGGCTAGCTCAATATGATGACTACTTGATAGTTTAGTGCACCATGCTTAAACGGCTTAGAATCAGGACTTCAAAGACGTTTTGAACGTCATGGACCATATGAGATGTTCCAGGAGTTGAAGTTAATATTTCAAGCAAATACCCGAGTTGAGAGATATGAAGTCTCCAACAAGTTCTATAGCTAAAAGATGGAGGAGAATCGCTCAACTAGTGAGCATGTTCTCAGATTGTCCAGGTACTTCAATCGCTTGAATCAAGTGGGAGTTAATCTTCCAGATAAGATAGTGATTGACAGAATTCTCTAGTCACCATCACTAAGTTACTAGAACTTCGTGATGAACTATAGTATGCAAGGGATAACGAAAACGATTCCCGAGCTCTTCATGATGTTGAAATCGACGAAGGTAGAAATCAAGAAAGAACATCAAGTGTTGATGATTGACAAGACCACTAGTCTCAAGGAAAAGGGCAAAGGGAAGAAGGGGAACTTCAAGAAGAACGGCAAGCAAGTTGCTGCTTGAGCGAAGAAGCCCAAGTCTGGATCTAAGCCTGAGACTAAGTGCTTTTGCTACAATGGAACTGGTCACTGGAAGCGGAACTACCCCAAGTATTTGGCGGATAAGAAGGATGGCAAAGTGAACAAAGGTGTATTTGATATACAAATTATTGATGTGTATTTTACTAGTGTTCGTAGCAACCCCTCGGTATTTGATACTGGTTCAGTTGCTAAGAGTAGTAACTCGAAATAGGAGTTGCAGAATGAACAGAAACTAGTTGAAGGGGAAGTGACGATGAGTGTTGGAAGTAGTTCCAAGATTGATATGATCATCATCGCACACTCCCTATACTTTCGGGATTAGTGTTAAACCTAAATAAATGTTATTTGGTGTTTGCGTTGATCATGAATATGATTTGATCATGTTTATTGCAAAACGGTTATTCATTTAAAGTCAAAGAATAATTGTTGTTTTGTTTACATGAATAAAACCTTCAATGGTCATACACCCAATGAAAATAGTTTTCAAAACGGTTATTCATTTAAAGTCAAAGAATAATTGTTGTTCTGTTTAAATGAATAAAACCTTCGATGGTCATACACCCAATTAATGAAAATAGTTTATTGAATCTCGATCGTAGTGATACGCATATTCATAATATTGATGCCAAAAGATGCAAAGTTAATAATGATAGTGCAACTTATTTGTGCCACTGCCGTTTGGGTCATATCGGTATAAAGCGCATGAAGAAACTCCATAAGGATGGATTTTTGGAATCACTTGGTTATGAATCATTTGATGCTTGCGAACCGTGCCTTTTGGGCAAGATGACTAAAACTCCGTTCTCCGGAACAATGGAACAAGCTACTGACTTGTTGGAAATAACACATATATACCGATGTATGCGATCCAATGAGTGTTGATGCTCGTGGCAAGTATCGTTATTTTCTGACCTTCACAAGATGATTTGAGTAGATATGGGTATATCTACTTGATGAAACATAAGTCTGAAATAGTTGAAAGGTTCAAAGAATTTCAGAGTGAAGTGGAAAATCATCGCAACAAGAAAATAAAGTTTCGCGATCTGATCGTGGAGATGAATATTTGAGTTACGAGTTTGGTCTTCAATGAAAACAATGTGGAATAGTTTCACAGCTCACGCCACCTGGAACACCACAACGTTATGGTGTGTCCGAACGTCAGAACCGTACTTTATTTTGATATGGTGCGATCTATGATGTATCTTACCGATTTACCACTATCGCTTTGGGGTTATGCATTAGAGACAGCTGCATTCACGCTTTATAGGGCACCATCTAAACCGCTGAGATGACACCGTATGAACTATGGTTTAGCAAAGAAACCTAAGCTGTCGTTTCTTAAAGTTTGGAGTTGTGATGCTTATGTGAAAAAGTTTTCACCTGATAAGCTCGAACCCAAATCGGAGAAATGCGTCTTCATAGAATACCCAAAGGTAACTATTGGGTACACCTTCTATCATAGATCCGAAAGCAAGATATTTGTTGCTAAGATGGATCCTTTCTAGAGAAGAAGTTTCTCTCGAAAGAAGTGAGTGGGAGGAAAGTAGAACTTGATGAGGTAATTGTACCTTCTCCCTTATTGGAAAGTAGTTCATCACAGAAATCAGTTCCAGTGATTCCTACACCAATTAGTGAGGAAGTTAATGATGATGATCATAAAACTTCAGATCAAGTTGCTGCCAAACCTCGTAGGTCTTCCAGAGTTAAATCCGCACCAGAGTGGTACGGTGATCATGTTCTGGAAGTCATGTTACTAGACCATGATGAACCTACGAACTATGAGGAAGCGATGATGAGCCCAGATTCCGCGAAATGGCTTGAGGCCATAAAATCTGAGATAGGATCCATGTATGGACTTTGATTGACTTGCTCGATGATCAGCAAGCCATGTAGATAAATGGATCTTCAAGAGGAAGACGGACACTGATAGTGGTGTTACTATCTACAAAAGCTCGACTTGTCACAAAAAGGTTTTCGACAAGTTCAAGGAGTTGACTACAATGAGATTTTCTCAACTGTAGCGATGCTTAAGTCTGTCCGAATCATGTTAGCAATTGCCACATTTTATGAAATCTGGCAAATGGATGTCAAAACTACATTCTTTAATGGATTTATTAAAGAAGAGTTGTATATGATGCAACCAGAAGGTTTTGTCAATCCTAAAGAAGCTAACAAAATATGCAAGCTCCAGCGATCCATCTATGGACTGGTGCAAGCATCTCGGAGTTGGAATACACGCTTTGATAAGTTGATCAAAGCATATAGTTTTATACAGACTTACGGTGAAGCCTGTATTTACAAGAAAGTGAGTGGGAGCACTACAGCATTTCTGATAAGTATATGTGAATGACATATTGTTGATCGGAAATAATGTAGAATTATTCTGCAAAGCATAAAGGAGTATTTGAAAGGAGTTTTTCAAAGAAGGGCCTCGGTGAAGCTACGTACAAATTGAGCATCAAGATCTAATGAGATAGGTCAAAAATGCTTGATAAGTGTTTTCAATAAGTACATACCTTGTCAAGATTTTGAAGTAGTTCAAAATGGAACAGTCAAAGAAAAGTTCTTGCCTGTGTTGCAAAGGTGTGAAATTGAGTAAGACTCAAAACCCGACCACGGCAGAAGATAGGAAGAGAATGAAAGTCATTCCCTATGCATCAGCCATAGGTTCTATAAAGTATGTCATGCTGTGTACCAGATCTATTGCATACCCTACCACTAAAGATTGGCAAGGGAGTGCAATAGAGATCTAGGAGTAGATCAATGGACAGCGGTCAAAATTATCCTTAGTAGAATAAGGATATGTTTCTCGATTATGGAAGTGAAAAAAGGTTCGTCGTAAAAGGTTACGTCGATGCAAGTTTTAACACTAATCTAGATGACTCTGAGTCTCAATCTGGACACATATTGAAAGTGGAAGCAATTAGCTAGAGTAGCTCCGTGCAGAGCATTGTAGACATAGAAATTTGCAAAATACTTACGGCTCTGAATGTGACAGACCCGTTGACTAAAACTTCTCTCACGAGCAAAACATGATCATACCTTAGTACTCTTTGGGTGTTAAACACATAGCGATGTAAACTAGATTATTGACTCTAGTAAACCCTTTGGGTGTTGGTCACATGATGATGTGAACTATGGGTGTTAATCACATACAGATGTGAATATTAGTGTTGAACCACATGATGATGTGAACTAGATTATTGACTCTAGTGCAAGTGGGAGACTGAAGGAAATATGCCCTAGAGGCAATAATAAAGTTATTATTTATTTCCTTATTTCATGATAAATGTTTATTATTCATGCTAGAATTGTATTAACCGGAAACATAATACATGTGTGAATACATAGACAAACAGAGTGTCACTAGTATGCCTCTACTTGACTAGCTCGTTAATCAAGATGGTTATGTTTCCTAACCATAGACATGAGTTGTCATTTGATTAACGGGATCACATCATTAGGAGAATGATCTGATTGACTTGACCCATTCCGTTAGCCTAGCACTTGATCGCTTAGTATGTTGCTATTGCTTTCTTCATGACTTATACATGTTCCTGTAACTATGAGATTATGCAACTCCTGTTTACCGGAGGAACACTTTGGTGCTACCAAACGTCACAACGTAATCGGGTGATTATAAAGGAGTACTACAGGTGTCTCCAAAGGTACATGTTGGGTTGGCGTATTTCGAGATTAGGTTTTGTCACTCCGATTGTCGGAGAGGTATCTCTGGGCCCTCTCGGTAATGCACATCATTATAAGCCTTGCAAGCAATGTGACCAATGAGTTGGTTACGGGATGATGCATTACAGAACGAGTAAAGAGACTTGCCGGTGACGAGATTGAACTAGGTATTGGATACCGACGATCGAATCTCGGGCAAGTAACATACCGATGACAAAGGGAACAACGTATGTCGTTATGCGGTTTGACCGATAAAGATCTTCGTAGAATATGTAGGAACCAATATGGGCATCCAGGTTCCACTATTGGTTATTGACCGAGAATAGTTCTAGGTCATGTCTATATAGTTCTCGAACACGAGGGTCCGCACGCTAAGGTTTCGATGATGCTTATATTATGAGTTTATGAGTTTTGATGTACCGAAGGAGTTCGGAGTCCCGGATGAGATCGGGGACATGACGAGGAGTCTCGAAATGGTCGAGACGTAAAGATCGATATATTGGACGACTATATTCGGAGTTCGGAAAGGTTCCGAATGATTCGGGTATTTTTCGGAGTACCGGAGAGTTACGTGAATTCGCCGGGGAGAAGTATTGGGCCTTATTGGGCCCTGCGGGAAAGAGAGAGGGGCTGCCTAGGGCAGGCCGCGCGCCCCCCCATGGCCTAGTCCGAATTGGACTAGGGGGAGGGGCCGCACCCCTTCTCTCTTCCCCCTTCCCCAAGTCCTAGTCCAACTAGGAAGGGGGGGAGTCCTACTCCGGTGGGAGTAGGACTCCTCCTTTGCGCCTCCCCTTGGCCGCCACCTCCCCTTGTCTCCTTTATATACGGGGCAAGGGGCACCCCATGACACACAAGTTGATCTACGGATCGCCTTAGCCGTGTGCGGTGCCCCTCCACCATATTCCACTTCGGTCATATCGTCATGAGCTTAGGCGAAGCCCGCGCCGGAGAAGTCATATAGTCGCGAGCTTAGGCGAAGCCCTGCGTCGGTGGAGCATCATCATCGCCACCACGCCGTCGTCTTGACGGAACTCATCCCGACACTTTGCTGGATCGAGTCCGGGATCGCCATCGAGCTGAACGTGTGCAGAACTCGGAGGTGCCGTACGCTCGGTGCTTGGATCGGTCGGATCGTGAAGACGCATTTACTACATCAACCGCGTTGTTATAACGCTTCGCCGGGTTCACGAGGGTACGTGGACAGACCTCTCCCCTCGTTGCTATGCCATCACCATGGTCTTGCGTGTGCGTAGGAAATTTTTGAAATTACTACGCTCCCCAACAGTGGCATCCGAGCCTGGTTTTATGCGTTGATGTCATGTGCACGAGTAGAACACAAGTGAGTTGTGGGCGATATAAGTCATACCGCTTACCAGCATGTCATACTTTGGTTCGGGCGGTATTGTGAGATGAAGCGCCCGGACCGACATTACGCCAGACGCTTACGCGAGACTGGTTTCACCGCCGAGCACTAGTTGCTTAAAGGTGACCGCGGTGTCGCTCTCACTTTAGTTGAACTGAGTGTGGCTACGCCCGGTCCTGCGAAGGTTAAAACAGCACCAACTTGACAAACTATCGCTGTGGTTTTGATGCGAGGTAAGAACGGTTCTTGCTCAGCCCGTAGCAGCCACGTAAAACTTGCAACAACAAAGTAGAGGACGCCTAACTTGTTTTTGCAGGGCATGTTGTGATGTGATGTGGTCAAGACGTGATGCTATATTTTATTGTATGAGATGATCATGTTTTGTAACCGAAGTTATCGGCAATCGGCAGGAGCCATATGGTTGTCGCTTATTGTATGAAATGCAAACGCCATGTAATTGCTTTACTTTATCACTAAGCAGTAGCGATAGTTGTAGAAGCAATAGTTGGCGAGACGACAACGATGCTACGATGGAGATCAAGGTGTCGCGCCGGTGACGATGGTGATCATGACGGTGCTTCGGCGATGGAGATCACAAGCACAAGATGCTTGATTGATTGAGTGAAATGATTGTGTTTGCCTCATGTGCATATGGGTAGTTTTTTCCCGTTAGACTTTTTCCTATTCTAATCTCTTCTATCTAAACCCATCAGATGCCTCCGAGACGTGACACCGGTTTTGCTTTCCCACCGGAGCTCACCCAGTTGATCCAGTAGCAGAATGCCTTGATGCAATTGCTAGTTCAGAACCAGGGCAACAATAACCCGCCGCCAGTGGACAAACTAGCCCGTTTTCTGAGGTTACAGCCGCCTGTGTTTTCAAGTAGCACCGAGCCAATAGTTGCTGATGATTGGCTACGCCGTATTGGAAGGGAGTTAACCACCGCAGGATGCACAGATGCTGAGAAGGTGCGCTTTGCCACACATCAATTGGATGGACCAGCAGCCTCATGGTGGGAGAATTACACAACTACTTTCCCAATAGCCAACGTTACTTGGGACCAGTTTCAGCAAGCTTTTCGCGCAGCCCATGTCTCAACTGGAGCCATGCAGATGAAGAAGCACGAGTTTCGCAACACGCCAGGGGAACCGTACTGTGGCTCAGTACGTGGATGAGTTTAGCAAGTTGTCACGCTATGCCCCTGATGATGTGGCCACAGATGCCGCGAAGCAGGAGAAGTTTATGGAAGGGCTGAATGATGATATGAGCATGCAGTTGATGGTGGAAACTTTCAACAATTACCAGGAGTTGGTAGATAAGGCTCTTATGATTGAAGGGAAGCAGCAGCAGATTGAGAGCCGTAAGAGGAAGTATGGGCAAGGGAAGTATAATTCAGGAGCTCAGCAGAAGCCTCGCTTAACCCCGAACTCGGGAGGACTTGTTCATAACCATGGAAGTCACACCCACACTGGAGGAGGATCGCATAACCACAATGGTGCTAAGAATGGAAATGGGAATGGAGTTAATAACAACCAGAACCGCTCCAACCCAGCTACACCCGCCAAAAGAGACCTAAGTCAAGTTACTTGCTTTAAGTGCGGGAAGACAGGGCACTATGCCAATGATTGCCCTGAAGGAAGGAATGGAAATGGAAATGGGAGCGCTGGGAAGAAGCCCAATCCATTCAACAAAGGACAAGTGAACCACATTAATGTGGAGGAGGTTGAAGAGCAGTCGGACGCGGTAATAGGTAAGTTTTTGGTTAAGTCATTTACCGCTCTTGTTCTTTTCGATACTGGTGCATCGCATTCATACATATCAAGGGGATTTGTGGATAAGTTTAAATTACCAACCCAAACCCTTAGGACCCCTCTTTTAGTAAGATCGCTTGGAGCAGATTACATGGCTAGCCGATGGTGCAACCAGATACCCCTAACCATTGGTACACATGTTTTTCCGTCTGACCTAATTATCTTGGAGTCGCAAGGGTTGGATGTGATATTAGGTATGGACTGGATGTCAAAGTATGGAGGAAGCATTGACTGTGCTAGCAAATCAATTTACCTCACCACCCCGGAAGGAAAAATGATTAAGTATGTATCTAGGCATGTGCCTAGGAGGAGCCAAGTGAATGCCCTCACGGGAGTTGTTCAGGAGGAAGTGCCTGTAGTAAAGGATTACCCGAATGTTTTCCCAGAAGAGTTACCAGGCATGCCACCGGATCGAGACATTGAGTTTTTGATTGAGCTATTGCCAGGTACAGGGCCAATATCCAAGAGACCCTATCGGATGCCCGCAAATGATCTGGAGGAAATTAAGAAACGGATCAAGGAGTTATTGGAGAAGGGTTACATTCGAAGGAGTTCATCAGCTTGGGGAGCCCCAGTGCTTTTAGTCGAGAAGAAGGATAAATCCCTGAGGATGGTTGTTGATTACCGAGCCTTGAATGAAGTAACGATTAAGAACAAGTATCCACTACCGATGATCAATGATCTGTTTGATCAGCTGCAAGGAGCTGAGGTGTTTTCGAAGATTGATCTACGATCAGGATACCATCAGTTGAAGATCCGCGAGAAGGATATACCAAAGACAGCATTTACCACGCGATATTGGTTATACGAGTATACGGTCATGTCGTTTGGACTGACTAACGCCCCTGCCTATTTCATGAGCATGATGAACAAGGTGTTCACGGAGTACTTGGACAAGTTTGTTGTGGTGTTCATCGATGATATAATGGTATACTCGAAGAATGAAGAGGAGCACAAGGAGCATTTGCGGTTAGTTCTCGAGAAACTCAGGGAACACCAGTTATACGCCAAGTTCAGCAAGTGCGAATTTTGGTTGAAGGAAGTTGGATTTCTTGGGCATGTTATATCAGGAGAAAGTATAGCAGTGCACCTGTCACGCCCAATATGCGACCCTATCCAAAAGGAACTCGAAGGCCCCACCAAGGATAGACCCGCATATTGAAACGCTTTTGCAAGGTGGATATCATTACATCAACATTACATAATAGATGGGGATACATACATAAGGCACAAATGCCACAAGAATACAACATCACATCATATACAAAAGCAACATCCGACTACGGATGAAACATAAACAGAAACTCAAACGACATCCACCCTGCTAGCCCAGGCTGCCGACCTGGAACCTATCCCCTGATCGAAGAAGAAGCAGAAGAAGAACTCCAATACAAGTAAACATCGCTCTCACGTCATGATCATCGGAAACCTGTACATGCAACTGGTGGTGTAGTAATCTGTGAGCCACGAGGACTCAGCAATCCCATTACCATGGGTATCAAGACTAGCAAAGCTTAAAGGGAAAGGAAGGGGTAAAGTGGTGAGGTTGCAGTAGCGACTAAGCATATATGGTGGCTAACATACGCAAATGAGAGCGAGAAGAGAAACAAAGGAACGGTCGTCAACTAGTAATGATCAAGAAGTGATCCTGAACTCCTACTTACGTCAAACATAACCCAGAAACCGTGTTCTCCTCTCGATCAACCCCGAAAAGAGACACTCACGGTTACACACACGGTTGGTGTATTTTAATTAAGATCAACTTCGGGTTTTCTACAACCGGACGTTAACAAATTCCCATCTGCCACATAACCGCTGGCACGGCTTTGAAAGTTCAAACCCTGCAGGGTGTCCCAACTTAGCCCATGATAAGCTCTCGCGATCAACGAAGGATATTCCTTCTCCCGGAAGACCCGATCAGTCTCGGAATCCGGCTACAAGACATTTCGACAGCAATAAGACAAGACCAGCAAAGCCGCCCGGATGTGCCGACAAACCCGATAGGAGTCGTACGTACCTCGTTCTCGTGGCACACCGGATAAGTCAAGCTACGAGTAAAACCAAGCCTCGAGTTTCCCGTGGTGGCCCAGCAGGTTGCCGGTTCGGACCAACACTCGAAGGAGCACCGCCGGGGGTAAAATAAAGATGACCCTTGGGCTCCGGAAACCCAAGGAAAAAGGGCATAGGTGAGGCAAATGGTAAAACCAATGTTGGGCCTTCTTTGGAGGAGTCTTATTCAAAGCGAACGTCAAGGGGTCCCATAAATCACCCGACCGCGTTAGGGACGCAAAATCCGGGAACATAACACCGATATGACGGAAACTAGGGCGGCAAGCAAAACACCAGGCATAAGGCCGAGCCTTCCACCCTTTACCAAATATATAGATGCATTAATTAAATAAGATATATTGTGATAACCCAACAAGTAAACATGTTCCAGTAAGGAACAACATCTCCATGTTCCAACAAGGAACAAACTTCATCTTCACCTGCAACTAACAACGCTATAAGAGGGGCTGAGCAAAGCGGTAACATAGCCAAACAACGATTTGCATAGGAAAGGTGTCAAAGGTTAGAGGTTCATGGCAATATAGGATGGCTTGATAAACAGGTGATAGGTAGCGCAGCAAAGCGATAGAATCGAAGCTCCTAGCATAGCAATGATAGTAGTGAGATCCAGGGTAGCGGTCATCTTGCCTGAAATCCCGCAAGGAAGAAGAACGAGTCCATGAAGAAGACGAACGGATGACGCCGAACCAAGCGGAGACGAACGAATCCTCACGATCGCAACGAAACAGGAACTAACAAGAAGAAGCACACAACATAGATAAACACACCACACATGAACAAGACATGATGCACAACAAACATGATGCATGACAAATCTAGATGAAGCTACTCATGACAAGAGATGATGCATACAAGACCAACACATCAAAGCAAGTTTAAATGAGGCCGGGAACAACATATAACAATTCCGGTAAGTCCTCATATGCAAATTTCGAAATTGGTCCAGATCTGAGTAACTTTATGTTCAAGTTGTTAAACAGCAATTTAAAAGGCACCACGATGATCTACACGAAATTCTAGTCAAGTTACATATAAAGTTCATTAGATTCGGAGCTACGGCCTAGAAGATATGAGCAAAACAAGATAAGCATGGCATTGGTGCAAAATGCATACAAACATCAAGCAAACACCTCAAAACAAGGATGCAACATGATAATATGAAACTACATGCAAAATCAAGCAAGTTTCATATAGAGCACACTCAAAACGGAGCAACGGTTCAACACATACACCATATACAAGTCATGACAACAATCTGTCCAAAACAGCAACTAGGCATATTGCAAGCATCAAAACAACATGCTATAGTACCACAATGCAATAACAAAAGGCATGGTCGTGATGTACAGGTAAAGCATGACAAAACATGAACACTGAGCTATCTCCAGAAGCAACTAGAACATGCTCAAAAACACATGGCAAGATTGCAAGTAATAACAGTTTCAGACTTTGCAGAAAATAACATCAGGTTGCAATGTTTAGAGCTATGAAACAACATGCTACAGGAACTTAACATGGCAAACAAAGGCATGGCATGAATCTACTCAAAGCATAGAACAAAAGTCCCTTACTGACCATAAGCCAAAAATGATCAGAATATATGATGGCACCCATGTAAACATGGCAAGTTATATTACAGATTTAAACATGGCAGGAACAACGATAAGTAGGCATGTTGGTGAGCTTGAATCACTCACCACAGAGCAATACATGGCATGGAAAGGCAACTCACAGTAAGAAGACATGGCATAGAAGCTATACATGGCAAGAACAACACCATAGGGTGCATGGATCACTAACAACAACCTTGGCAAAATTGAATAACATGTAAACAATCTACCAGGAAACATTTTATAGCAAAAGTAGAGCTCGATTGACTCAAGCTATGGCACACCATAATTGCAAACAAGGGCATGGATGGATAGAGCAAGACATGTAGAACAAAACATCCTTAGTGAAGTATCTCAAAATAAGCACGGATCTCTATGTAGCATCAAGTTAACATGGCATAAAAATATCAGCAGAACAGGGGCTGAAATCAGCAACATCATGAAGCCTAGTTTGCATGCTTGTGCTAGTTACCACATTTATCACAAAAATACATGGCATACACCCCTGTAAAGATGGCATGGCATATTAAAAAACACATGTAGGACTCAAGTTCATAGGGTGCACACATCAATCATGGCAAAAATGACAAAAGTGCATGTTCTGATAAGAATCTGAAACTAACATCACATAGCACTCTTCTAACAGCATTGGGGGCATCATGATGAGCTCAAATGTAAATGATGCAATGAGATGAAATGATGTACTCGTCGAGACGAACAATTTGACATATTACACGCACGAAACGGAGCTACGGATGCAGAGTTATGGCATGATGAAAATGGCATGAAAATGTCACCGAACTGGGACTTAGTGAAATTAACCACCTCGCGAAAATGGACGAAGGGGTTCGGGATGAGGAGGTCCAGGGCGCGGGACGGCGCGTTTGGATCGGTGGTCGGGTGGATCTCATCCCACCCGACCGGATCCGAAGCGGGGCGGCCGGGAGGCGCTGGCGGGAGGCGCCGGCGAGGGGCGGCGGGCGGCGCCCGGCGAGGCGCGCGGGAGGCGCCGGACGACGGGCGCTGCCGGCCGGGCCGCGGGCGAGGCGGCGGCGCACCTGCTGGCGGGCGGCGGCGGCGGCGGCGGTCACGGCGGCGGAGGGCGGACGGAGGCGACGCGGAGGACGGAGTTCGGCGGCGGAGGTTCCGGCGACGGGCGGAGGCGGCGCCGGCGGGATCGGGCGGCGGGATCGCACGCTGGCAGGAGGGTTCGATCCGGGCCTCGCGGCCGCGCGCTGGGACGGCGGCGGAGCGACGTGTCGCGCCCGGATTGGCCGGGGGCCGCGGTGGACTTCGTCCGGCTGCGGCCGGACGTGTCCGGTGGCGGCGGGGACGAATCTGCTAGGGTTAGGGGGTGTTTGGACCGCGAATTTCGGAGGGGAAGGTGTATTTATAGATAGAGGGAGCTAGGAGAGTCCAAATGAGGTGCGGTTTTCGGCCACGCGATCGTGATCGAACGACCGAGAGCATGGAAGGGAGTTAGGTGGGTTTTGGGCCACTTTGGAAGGGGTGTTGGGCTGCAACTCAAAGAGGGCTTTGCGGTTACCCGGTTAACCGTTGGAGTACCAAACGACCTCCAAATGATCCGAAACTTGATAGGCGGTCTACCGGTGCTATACCAAGGCCGCTTGACAAACCTCGGTCCATTCCGAGACCGTTTAACACCCGCACACGAAAAGAGGCAAAAGGGGGCGCCGGGAGACGTAGGAGTGCCGGATTGCAAAACGGACAACGGGGAAAATGCTCGGATGCAAGAGACGAACACGTATGCCAATGCGATGCACATGATGACATGATATGAAATGCAAATGATGACATGGCAAAATTCAACACGCAAGAAAATGACATGGCAACAACGGCGAATAAATGGAAGACACCTGGAGCATCGAAACCGGGGCGTTATAACACTCCTCCACTAACAAGAGATCTCGTCCCGAGATCTTAGGACCGAGACGGAAGGGAAAAGGGATGAGGTGAAACAAAAACTCAAGAGAGAAGAGGCAAAGAATCGAGAGCACACGAACAGAAGAGGGGAACGATAAAAATGACGAGAATCAAAAACTCACAGAATGAGATAGACTATGAAAGCACTCGTTCTAACCAGAGTGGTTAGAATGAGAAAAGAAACGAATAAGACTGAAAGGATTTAGGCAGCACACCGGTTGAACAAGGAAAGAATAGAACATGACCTTCAGAAGATGGAATGACACTTGATGAAGACATAGCACAAGACCTCCGGAAAGAATTGAAATAGAATTGAATGAAAAGAATTTAGAAGGAAGGATTGACTGGAGTTGTTGAGAAAATCAACAACGAGAGAATAAGCTTGTTTTGGACTTATGGAAAACATCTCAAAATTATAAGGTGATAACCGACCACAAACGAAAATGATTGGATAGCTGAGAAGAACGAAGAAATGCAAAACTCCACTTCAGAAGAATACGGAGAATTAATTGCACTTCGAGACGCGAAAAGAAAGATACTTGAATTCCACCAACAAGAATCTTGATGAACTCTTGAAGAATGAATTAAATCATGAAGAACCACCATGAAAAACTCCGGTAACAAAAAGGATGATGAGATACAATTGAAGGATGAAAGGAAATAAGATTAAAGCCTTGCGATGATTTAGATGGAGGTTCCGACGAAATGGCCTAGGGAATTTGAACTCCGGAAAAGAAAAGATGAAGACACTTGGAACTAGAATTTATTCATCAAGAACAAACTCCGAAGGAAAGGATTACTCACTTGGATGAAATAAGAATAAGATTTATTGCATGCTTATCCTTCATCAAATTAAATTGATGACAAGCAATGGATTGCACATCACTTATTATTCTTGAAAAAAATTGAGAAGTGACATATCGCAAACTTGAGAAAGTCTTCATGAACCACCGGTAGGATTGGAAAGAGCGAATGAATTAAAATGATAATCAAAGAAAAAGAATCTTGAACGAACCGCCGTTAGAATTTGGAGATGACTGACGAAAGAGGATGAATCACCGGAAGAATTAGAAACCACGAAGATACCTGAGAGAATTTAGAGAAAAGAGATCGAAGAGATCGCGAACTGATAGAAGAATACTTGAACGAAGCATCGGAAGAATATTGAGATGAACGAAGCTACAAACTTGGAACGAAGAAATATTCCGAAAGGATGACCTCCGGATGATCGAGATGGAAAACAACTCCTGAAATACTCCGGATGGATGAAAAGAATATCTGACAAACGGAATAATTTGAGAGGATAGCATGAAGCTAGAACCACGAATCTTCGGAAGAACGGACATGATTTAGAGGAAAACTCTTCTTCGGTCTTCAAATAACGACGAGAAACACCACCAAAATTACTGAGATACTCCGGGAGAATGCCAAAGAGGAAGGGTTGCACCAACGATGAAAAGAATTTGAAATCGATCTTGAAAAGGCATGTGACTGATGGGATCCATTCTTACGTCACGCTTGAAAAGAATTGAGAATAACTCCGGGGGAATTAGAAGAGTCAGGTAAGATCCTGGGAAAAGACCTGTGGGTTAGGGCCCACTGAAGAGAAAAACACCGTTGGAAAGGTATGATGAACAGATAGATGATGCACCGGAAGAACTGAAATATTTGACTGAGGTGACAACCTCGAATTAATTGGAACACAGACGAATCTCCCGAGATGTCTTCGAACTCGGAATGATAAACAAAGAGAGGCGAACGAGCGAAGAGAACACTTCAAGGAAAAGAATATGATTAACCGAAAAACTTGATTTGAGTGCACCGGAAAAAGAAAGGGATGAAGAATGTCGTACAAAATGAGAATTCACTGGTTGAGATAATTGAGGGAAGACTGAAGAGGCTCCACACGAATGACATTGATGCTCGAAACAGACTCAGACTCCGGGAAGAAGAGGGTGGGAGGGCGGAAAACAAAGACAACATGGAACGGGGAATCAACGAATAACTTGAAGAGAAAACACCGGTTGAAATCATTGAGGAGAGAAAGCAAAGACTTCACATGAGTAGGATGGATACTCGATTACGGACTCCGGTTCCGAGAAGAAGAAGGGTGGGCGGGTGGGAAAAAAAACAAGGACAACTTCGGACAAGGAAAAACAACGACGTCAAAGGAAGAACTGAGGATTGATCTCGCGAAAGACAAGGAGGTTCGAGTCGACTTGACGAGAAAAGCACCGGATGAAAAGAGCTGAGGACCAACGATCGAAAAACCAACTGCGTGATCCTAAAGAAAAATTTTGAAGGGGAAGAGGAGTAGTTCAAAACACCTACGTCAAGATTCCTGACCAGAGTGACGAAGGGGTAGAGGAGTAAAAAGAATTCCTACTCTCCGATATAACTAGACTCCGAAAATAGTTTTCTTCTAGACTCAACAACGGCCAAACTACACGATCAATCAAGGGGGCTCCTAAGGTCGGTCGAGGCTCTGATACCAACTTGTCACGCCCAATATGCGACCCTATCCAAAAGGAACTCGAAGGTCCCACCAAGGATAGACCCGCATATTGAAACGCTTTTGCAAGGTGGATATCATTACATCAACATTACATAATAGATGGGGATACATACATAAGGCACAAATGCCACAAGAATACAACATCACATCATATACAAAAGCAACATCCGACTACGGATGAAACTCAAACGACATCCACCCTGCTAGCCCAGGCTGCCGACCTGGAACCTATCCCCTGATCGAAGAAGAAGCAGAAGAAGAACTCCAATACAAGTAAACATCGCTCTCACGTCATGATCATCGAAACCTGTACATGCAACTGGTGGTGTAGTAATCAGGAGCCACGAGGACTCAGCAATCCCATTACCATGGGTATCAAGACTAGCAAAGCTTAAAGGAAAGGAAGGGGTAAAGTGGTGAGGTTGCAGAGAGCGACTAAGCATATATGGTGGCTAACATACGCAAATGAGAGCGAGAAGAGAAACAAAGGAACGGTCGTCAACTAGTAATGATCAAGAAGTGATCCTGAACTCCTACTTACGCCAAACATAACCCGAAACCGTGTTCTCCTCTCGATCAACCCGAAAAGAGACACTCACGGTTACACACACGGTTGGTGTATTTTAATTAAGATCAACTTCGGGTTTTCTACAACCGGACGTTAACAAATTCCCATCTCGCCACATAACCGCTGGCACGGCTTTCGAAAGTTCAAACCCCTGCAGGGTGTCCCAACTTAGCCCATGATAAGCTCTCGCGATCAACGAAGGATATTCCTTCTCCCGGAAGACCCGATCAGTCTCGGAATCCGGCTACAAGACATTTCGACAGCAATAAGACAAGACCAGCAAAGCCGCCCGGATGTGCCGACAAATCCCGATAGGAGTCGCACGTACCTCGTTCTCAGGGCACACTTGATAAGTCAAGCTATGAGTAAAACCAAGCCTCGAGTTTCCCCGTGGTGGCCCCGCGGGCTGCTCGGTTTGGACCAACACTCGAAGGAGCACTGGCCCGGGGGGGCTAAAATAAAGATGACCCTTGGGCTCTGGAAACCCAAGGGAAAAAGGGCATAGGTGAGGCAAATGGTAAAACCAATGTTGGGCCTTGCTGGAGGAGTCTTATTCAAAGCGAACTGTCAAGGGGGTCCCATAAATCACCCGACCGCGTTAGGGACGCAAAATCCGGGAACATAACACCGATATGACGGAAACTAGGGCGGCAAGAGTGGAACAAAACACCAGGCATAAGGCCGAGCCTTCCACCCTTTACCAAATATATAGATGCATTAATTAAATAAGATATATTGTGATAACCCAACAAGTAAACATGTTCCAGCAAGGAACAACATCTCCATGTTCCAACAAGGAACAAACTTCATCTTCACCTGCAACTAACAACGCTATAAGAGGGGCTGAGCAAAGCGGTAACATAGCCAAACAATGGTTTGCATAGGAAAGGTGTCAAAGGTTAGAGGTTCATGGCAATATAGGATGGCTTGATAAATAGGTGATAGGTAGCGCAGCAAAGCGATAGAATTGAAGCAACTAGCATAGCAATGATAGTAGTGAGATCCAGGGTAGCGGTCATCTTGCCTGAAATCCCGCAAGGAAGAAGAACGAGTCCATGAGGAAGACGAACGGATGAAGCCGAACCAAGCGGAGACGAACGAATCCTCACGATCGCAACGAAACAGGAACTAACAAGAAGAAGCACACAACATAGGTAAACACACCACACATGAACAAGACATGATGCACAACAAACATGATGCATGAAAAATCTAGATGAAGCTACTCATGACAAGAGATGATGCATACAAGACCAACACATCAAAGCAAGTTTAAATGAGGCCGGGAACAACATATAACAATTCCGGTAAGTCCTCATATGCAAATTTCGAAATTGGTCCAGATCTGAATAACTTTGTGTTCAAGTTGTTAAACAGCAATTTAAAAGGCACCACGATGATCTACACGGAATTCTAGTCAAGTTACATATAAAGTTCATTAGATTCGGAGCTACGGCCTAGAAGATATGAGCAAAACAAGATAAGCATGGCATTGGTGCAAAATGCATACAAACATCAAGCAAACACCTCAAAACAAGGATGCAACATGATAATATGAAACTACATGTAAAATCAAGCAAGTGTCATATAGAGCACACTCAAAACGGAGCAACGGTTCAACACATACACCCTATACAAGTCATGACAACAATCTGTCCAAAACAGCAGCTAGGCATATTGCAAGCATCAAAACAACATGCTACAGTACCACAATGCAATAACAAAAGGCATGGTCATGATGTACAGGTAAATCATGACAAAACATGAACACTGAGCTATCTCCAGAAGCAACTAGAACATGCTCAAAAACACATGGCAAGATTGCAAATAATAACAGTTTCAGACTTTGCAGAAAATAACATCAGGTTGCAATGTTTAGAGCTATTAAACAACATGCTACAGGAACTTAACATGGCAAACAAAGGCATGGCATGAATCTACTCAAAGCATAGAACAAAAGTCCCTTACTGACCATAAGCCAAAAAGGATCAGAATATATGATGGCACCCATGTAAACATGGCAAGTTATATTACAGATTTAAACATGGCAGGAACAACGATAAGTAGGCATGTTGGTGAGCTTGAATCACTCACCACAGAGCAATACATGGCATGTCAAGGCAACTCACAGTAAGAAGACATGGCATAGAAGCTATACATGGCAAGAACAACACCATAGGGTGCATGGATCACTAACAACAACCTTGGCAAAATTGAATAACATGTAAACAATCTGACAGGAAACATTTTATAGCAAAAGTAGAGCTCGATTGACTCAAGCTATGGCACTCCATAATTGCAAACAAGGGCATGGATGGATAGAGCAAGACATGTAGAACAAAACATCCTTAGTGAAGTATCTCAAAATAAGCATGGATGGAGGCGCTGGCGGGAGGCGCCGGACGACGGGCTGCCGGCCGGGAACTGCTGGGCGAGGCGGCGGCGCACTGCTGGGGCGGCGGCGGCGGCGGCGGCCACGGGCGGCGGATGGCGGACGGAGGCGACGCGGAGGACGGAGCTCGGCGGCGGAGGTTCCGGCGACGGGCGGAGGCGGCGCGGTGGGATCGGGCGGCGGGCGCAGGGGTCCAGCGGCGGGACGGCACGCTGGCTGGGAGGGCCCGATCCGGCTCGCGAACCGCGCTGGGACGGCGGCGGAGCGACGTGTCGCAAGACGGATTGGCCGGGCGGCGGTGGACTTCGTCCGGCTGCGGCCGGACGTGTCCGTGGCGGCGGGGACGAATCTGCTAGGGTTAGGGGGTTTGGACCGCGAATTTCGGAGGGAAGGTGTATTTATAGATAGAGGGAGCTAGGAGAGTCCAAATGAGGTGTGGAGCTGCCGCGATCGTGATCGAACGATCGAGAGCATGGAAGGGAGTTAGGTGGGTTTTGGGCCACTTTGGAAGGGTGTTGGGCTGCAACTCAAAGAGGGCTTTGCGGTTACCGGTTAACCGCTGGAGTACCAAACGACCTCCAAATGATCCTAAACTTGACAGCGGTCACGGTGCTATACCAAGGCCGCTTGACAAACCTCGGTCCATTCCGAGACCGTTTAACACCCGCTTTACCTAAAAGAGGCAAAAGGCGCCGGAGACATAGGAGTGCGGATTGCAAAACGGACAACGGGGAAAATGCTCGGATGCAAGAGACGAACACGTATGCCAATGCGATGCACATGATGACATGATATGAAATGCAAATGATGACATGGCAAAATGCAACACGGAAGCAAATGACATGGCAACAACGGCGAATAAATGGAAGACACCTGGCGCATCGAAACCGGGGCGTTACAGGACCCCAGCAAGGTTCAGTCAGTCACTGAATGGTTGGCACCCACTTCAGTTAGCGAGATCTGCAGTTTCCTTGGACTCGCAGAATATTATCGGAGATTCATTGAGAATTTTTCCAAGATTGCTAAGCCAATGACTGAATTACTGAAGAAGGATACTAAGTTTAAATGGACAGAAGATTGCGAGGCAAGTTTTCAGGAATTGAAGAAACGTTTGACTACAGCCCCAGTGCTAACACTGCCAGATATACATAAGGAGTTCCAAGTTTATTGCGACGCCTCTCGCTTAGGACTTGGATGTGTGCTTATGCAGGACGGAAGAGTTGTTTCGTATGCCTCACGACAACTAAAACCCCATGAGTTTAACTATGCCACGCATGATTTGGAATTAGCAGCCGTAGTGCATTCATTGAAAACCTGGAGGCATTATCTTATTGGAAATCGTTGTGATGTGTACACGGATCATAAGAGTTTGAAGTACATTTTCACGCAAAAGGAGCTGAACCTAAGGCAGAGGAGATGGTTGGAGCTTATAAAGGATTACAATATGAAGCTACACTATCATCCGGGAAAGGCCAATGTCGTAGCAGACGCCTTGAGCCGGAAAATTTATGCTAATATCCTTGAAAGTAAGGGATTACCGAAGGAGTTAGCTGAGGATATCATGGAACTTCGGTTGGAGATTGTTCCAAGAGGTTTCATTGCGACAATGGAGGTTCAGTCGACATTGTTGGACAAGATTCGAGAAGCTCAGAAGAATGACAAAGAGATTACCAAGATAAAGGAGAAGATGAGTAAAGGAAAGGCCAAAGGTTTTCGTGAGGATGATCACGACACCTTATGGTTTGAGGACCGAGTTTATGTGCCCAACAACCCAGAGATCAGGAAGTTAATACTTCAGGAGGCTCATGACTCACCATACTCGATACACCCCAGAAACACCAAGATGTATTTGGATTTGAAAGAACGTTTCTGGTGGACTGGTATGAAGAAGGATATTGCCGAGTATGTAGTCGTATGTGATGTATGTCAGAGAGTGAAGGCAGAGCATCAGAAGCCAGCAGGACTATTACAGCCTATGCCGATACCCGAATGGAAATGGGAAAAAGTTGGCATGGATTTTATCACCGGATTACCCAGGACCAAAGCAGGATATGATTCAATATGGATAGTAGTGGATCATTTGACCAAATTATCTCACTTCATCCCAGTGAAAACAACCTATACAAGTGCGAAGTTGGCCAAGATATATATGTCCAGGATCGTATGTCTGCATGAAGTTCCAAGGACCATCGTAACAGATAGAGGAACACAGTTTACTTCAAAGTTTTGGCATCAGTTACACCAGACTTTGGAAACAAGATTGGAGTTCAGTACATCATTTCACCCATGAGCGGATGGATGACCGAGAGAGTCAACCAGATTCTGGAGGACATGCTGAGAGCCTGTGCGCTAGATTATGGATCTAGTTGGGATGACAATTTGCCTTACGCAGAGTTCTCGTTCAACAATAGCTACCAAGCCAGTTTGAAGATGGCACCGTTCGAAGCTCTGTATGGACGCAGATGCAGAACACCGTTGATGTGGGATGAGGTAGGAGACCGACAGCTGTTTGGACCAGACTTGATCAAAGAGTCTGACGAGAAAGTTAAGTTGATTCGGGATAGACCGAAGGTAGCTCAGTCCAGGCAGAAAAGTTATGCAGACTCGAAACGCAAGGAGGTAACTTATGAATTTGGAGACAGAGCATATCTGCGAGTATCACCCTTGCGAGGGGTGAAACATTTTGGAATTAAGGGAAAATTAGCTCCGAGATTTGTAGGACCGTATCGTGTTTTGGAACGGATGGGAGAAGTTGCCTACAAGCTGGAATTACCAGAAGGATTGTCAGGAGTTCATGATGTGTTCAACGTCTCACAGTTGAAGAAGTGTCATGCTGAAATGGCCGATATACCATTAAGAGATACAGTACCCCTAGAGGCAATTCAGTTGGACAGTAATTTGACTTATGAGGAGAAGCCAGTGAAGATTCTTGACTTTGCCAGTCGAGTCACCCGCAGCAAGGTTATTAAGTTTTGCAAAGTTCAGTGGAGCCACCATACCGAGGAGGAAGCCACCTGGGAACGAGAGGATGATATTCGCAAGGACCACCCGCACCTATTTTCTAGCCAACCCGAATCTTGAGGACGAGATTCATCTTAAGGGGCGTTGGTCTGTAACATCCCAAATTTTCAATTTGGAATGTTATACATAGGTCATTCTTGCATAGCATATTTTATTGCATCTTCGTTCCGCAATCCTCGAAATCCTAAGCAACTCAAGGACCCTCGGAGAGAGTTGGGGATTTTCCGGGTTTCATATTTTATTTTTATCGAATATTGAAACGAGGATCTTTGATTTTAATTATTTTTCTCCGAAAAATATTTCATAATAAAAATAAATGAGAGGAGATAATATGACTTCTCCAAAACAATTGAAATATTGGAGGAAAAATGTCAAAATCATTTTTTAGATTTTATTTGAGTTTATTTGGATTTTATTTGCATTAGAAAAATTGCACGTTTTCAAAATTGCATTTTAGGGCCAAGAAAATGTTCATCTCGTTCTAAATATTTCATTTAGATGGTGAAATTTTGTTTTGGCATTTTTAGATTTTTTATTTTATTTTATAGGATTTATTTTCTGTTGGCGGAATTATTTAAAAAAGTTCTCTACTTGACCGGGCCTAAGGCCCACTGAGCCAAAGCCGCCCGCAGCTGCCGCCACCTCCAGCGCGCTGCGCCAGCCGCTGCCGGACCCGAGTCCGGACTCGCCTCGCCGCCGCTGCCCCTCCTCCAAGTAAGCCCCCCTCCTTATAAGCTGCCACCCTTGCGCCAAACCACCACTTCGCCGCCGCCGCCACGCCACCTCGCCGCCGCCGCTAAGTCCTGCCGCCCGCAAGCCGCCGCCCGCCCGCGCCGCCCGACCCCCCCCGCCGGAGGTATCCACGGATCCGCCGCCATTTTAAAAAAAAAACGTTCGGTTTTTTTAGAAACCCTATTTCGGTTTTTTTTATCGGTTCGCCGGTTTTCCTCGGTTCGTTTATTTAGCGGACGTCCGTCCGTACATTCGTTTAAAGGAACGGTAGTTCGCCTGTTAGTTACAGATAACGAACGTTCGTTCGTTAGTCTGTTCGTCAGTTTTTCTTTTTCTCGGATTTATTCCGTGATTTTTCTGATCACGATTTCTGATCCAATCTTAGTTTTTGTTTATCTTTTCGCTCGTTAGTCGTAATCAGGCGATTCAAGCGCCTAGATCTTCGTCTCGAGACCCTCTTTCCGTTTAATCAACTTGAACAAGATTCTGATACTGTAAAATTTTACCTTAGTTCAGATTAGTAAATGGATCTTGTTTCTTTCGTCGTTTGAGTTTAGTTGCTCCGTTTGATTTGATTCTTTTTGCGAACCGGAGTTCTTAAGTTGAACTTTCTGGTCAATCTCTTTTATTTGAGTTTTGCTTGTGCATCTTTGCTTGTTGCTTATGTATGTTATTATTTGTTTGTGATAGAATTCCCGGAGTGCGAAGCGTGTTACTACGAGTCTCTAGGATTCGCGGATCGTCAGCAAGGCAAGTAACACATTGATCATACTCTTTCCATACCCAGTTTTATTGCATTAGTTCAATCCTCAAACTTTGCATGGTTAGGATGTTTTTAATTTGTGGGTTGGGAAGTAGTTGTTGAGGTAGAACCTATTGCCCTATTATTATCAAACCCTTGGGAGTTACTTCTACGTGTTGCTTATATTGCTATGCTATGCTCGTAGACGTGGTTTGGGTTTGAGTGAATCCATGACAGATGTGAGATTGTTAATTAATGGTTCAACTTAAGGTGGCAACTTAAATTAACATCTGGGTGGATTGAGGCACCTCGGGAACCCAGTGTTGTCTGTTTTATTTTTTGAAAATCCCAGCGTATCCGTGTGATCTTCCTATGGACCGCCACCCAGGCTCAAAGGGAACTGAGATGATTCATGCTAGAAACTTTCGTGTGCAGCCACAAGCTACTATGGGCTCTAGCATAGTTGAGTAGGTTACGTGAAGCTCTTGAAGAGGTTGATTAGCAGGTAGTGGGTTTTGTAGGTTTGGTATGGTCTACCCAGAGTAGAGAGTTAATGTTTCTGAAAGACTATGTCTCGGTCATCCGTTTCTCAAACACCATGCAGTACGAGAAATCAACGGAGGCCATCGAGTTTTGTGGGGAAAAGTGTGCAAACCTCTGCAGAGTGTACAATCTAATCATGGTTAGCCATGTCCCCGGTTATGGACAATGTTGAGTATCTAGTACTTGAGTTATCACTTGTATCTCATCACTCTTAATTAATATTTTTGGGTTGTTAACTACTTTAATTGGGATTGAGTTGGGGTTATACCTTCTCAATGTTTCAACCACCATGATAGTTAAATTAAAATCTATTCCTTTGTTGTAGGGAAAAATTGGATTTTCGCAAAACTATAACGATAGAGCTTTCCACTAGCCATATATGCATGTAGTGATAGCATTATTTTGTTCTTGCTCTACTGTGTTATATTGCCAGCATATTCCATGTGCTGACCCGTTCTCGGGCTGCAACGTATTATGTTGCAGACTTTTCAGACGAGGAGTAAGGTTCGTTAGGTCGTTTCCGTACAGCTCAGCTATGCCGTTGGAGTTGATGGACTCACTTTATCTTCCAAGCCTTCCGCTGTTATCGCACTAGATGGCCTTAAGCCATATTATTGTAATAAGTTCTTTTTTGAGACATTCGATGTAATAAGTGTGTGATTGCTACTCTGTTTTAAATCCTTCGAGTACTGTGCGTGTCAGCATTACTGATCCAGGAATAAAATGACTTTCCCAAAACTTTCACTTTGCTTTCTGATCTCCATGAATTCAAATTCTTTTCATCACAATACCCTGGAGAGAAGATGACATGACTTCTTCCATTTATTTAAATGACAAGGGGTGTTGAAAATATTTGAATTTCATTTGGAAAATATTTCCAACCCAGGAACTTTATGCAACTCAATGATTTTCATGAGCGAAGATAAAACGACTTCTTCAAAACATATGAAATATGAGTTGGGAGTTTCAAAGAATTAAATTCAAAGTCCATTTGAAATTATTTTCAATCTGGAGTTATTTGGTTTTATTCAAATTATTTTTCTCCAAAAATAAAATAAATGGAAAATAGGGTAAAATGATTCCCTACATCAGAAAATTGGAGATAAACAAATTTGAAATCATTTAGGTATTTTTAAAATGATTTTTATTGGATTTTAGTAGGGCAATAGCACTCTTTGAATTATTTGAATTTTGTAGATTTTATTTGACGCTAGAAAAATGTTCACGTTATAGAAAATATTTTTTTGAAAATTTTGATATATTATATGCCTATATAATGTTTTTATTTATTACAATATTTTTGTTTTTCTATAAAAATGTTTATTTTAAATAAAAAACTTCTCCCCGAACTAGGCCGGCCCAGCCGAAGCCAGGCCAAGGACCAGCTCCGCGCCGCCTCGCCCGTCGTCCCCGACCTGGACTCCTCCCGAGTCCACCGTCGCGCCGCCATGCTCGCCGTGCCCGCCCCGGCCTCCTTTGCCCCCTCCCGCACGCCACTGCCCCGCCTCCCTCCTATAAAGCCGCCCCTCCCTCCTCCCTCTCACACGCCCACCGCAGATCGCACGCCACACACAAGACTTCCTCTCCGCCGAAGGCCAGATCAGCCGGCCGCCGCCCGCGCCGCCGCCGTCGCCGGAGCTCGCCAGAACCGTTGATGCCCGATCCACCGCCCGACCCGCCAGATTCTCCCGGTTCGGTATAAAACCATCCGCGGTTCGCCGGTTTTCTTTTAAGTTTAGGTTCTTTTAGGTTTTGTTTAAAACCTGTGTTTTTTTATTTTTTTTGTTAAGTAACGAATGTTTTCTATTTAGTTAGTTTTAGTGAACGTTTTCTTTCTGTAGATCTGTTTAGCGAACGTTCGTTCGATAGGTTTTTTCTTTTTATTTTAGTTTTCGGCCTGGGACCTATACGTGATAAATTTCTTCACAGATTAGTCCCTGTACTTCAAACGACCACATCTTTTTACTCGTTTATCCAAATTCAATGAAACCAACGCTCACTTCTTCGTTATGATCTCCTCTATCCAGTAATACAACTTAAACATATTTTTGAAAGTTTTAAAATTTGAATTCAAACAGTTTTGTATTTGAACTTCTTTTGATCATAACTTGAGTTTTATAACTCCGATTTAATTGATTCTTTTTGCAAATTAAAGCTCTTGACCTAAACTATCTGATAAGGCCAAATTCACATAATTTTGGTACTGTTAGAAAATTTTTTATGTTGCAAGAGTTATTTGCTTGGTTTTGATGTTTCCGAATTGCTCTTCGTTCTTTCCGACCTTTTGAGTGATTGCTTGTGTGTGGTTACTATTGCTTGCTTACGATAGATTGACCGGAGTGTGACGAGTAGAACTATCAAGAGTTTTGAGTGTGAATCATCTTCATCAACTGTACAGGCGAGTTTACACTTTGATCATATCCCTTACATAGCCAGTTTTATGCATTAGTTTCACCTCAAACATTGCATGGTTAGGACTTGATAACATGTGGGTTTGGGGAAGTAGTTGATGAGGTAGGAACCTATTGCCCTGCATTCAAACCTTAGGAGTTACTTTTACGTTATGCTTATATTGCCATGCTGTGCTCGTAGACGTGGATTGGGTTTGAGTGTATTCATGACAGATGTGAGTATTGTTAATTAATGGTTCAACTTAAGGTGGCAAATTTAATACACATCTGGGTGGATTGAGGCACCTGGGGTATCCAGTGATTGCCTGTATTTTTGGAAATCCCGAGGTACCGTGTGATTCTCCTATGGACTGCCACCCAGGCTCAAAGGGATCATAAGATTATCCATGCTAGAAACTTCCGTGTGCAGCCACAAGCTATTATGGGCTCTAGCATAGTTGATTAAGTCGTGTGAACTCTTACAGTGGTAGACTAGCAGATGTAGGGGATGTAGGTGGTACTGTCTACCCAACGTAAGGTGCTAACGCTTCTGAAAGACTATGTCTCGGTCATCCGTTTCTCAAACAACATGTAGTGCGAGAAATCCAACGGAGGAGATCGAGTCTTGTGGGGAAAAGTGCGCAAACCTCTGTAGAGTGTACAAACTAATCATGATTAGCTGTGTCCCCGGTTATGGACATCTTGAGTATCTGGTTCTTGGATTATCATGTTGATCTCATCACTCTATAATTAAATTGTTGGGTTGTTAATGAATACTTTTAATTGGGATTGAGAGGGGGTTTACCTTCTCAATATTTTCAACCAACTTTGTATTAAATAAATTATATTCCTTTGCAGTAGGGAAAAATTGGCTTTTTACAAAAAACTTGATAACCATAGAGCTTTTCCACCAACCAAATATGCATGTAGTGATAGCCATATTTCAGCTTTGCTCTACAGTGTGAATTTGCCAGTACATTCAATGTACTGACCCTTTTGTGGCTGCAACGCCTCATGTTGCAGGATTTTCTTACGACAAGTAAGTGATACGTTAGGGTTACGATTTCTACACTCAACTTTGCCGTTGGTGTTGATGGGAATCCACAACCTTGTTACTTCCGCTTTTTGGATTGAGGTAATATTTTACGTTACTTTATACATGTGATTTACCTCTGTTATAAATCCTCGAGTACTGTGTGTGTCAGCATACCGATCCAGGGATGACACTTAAGCACAGAGACTTGACCGTCTGAGGTCGGGTCGCTACACAAGGGCTTGATTATTTTTCAATGATCTTGAGGGAATAAAAGAAAAGAAAAAGAATAAAAAGAAACAAAGAGATCATATTGATCTTATGGAGAGTAATGACTTCACATAGAAAGAGTTTGATGATTAAAAATTGTTGAGAGTTGACTAACATAGCTTTGGTCATCGTTGCAATTAATAGAAAGTAATAAAGAAAGAGAGGTTTCACATATAAATATACTATCTTTGACATCTTTTATGCTTGGGAGCACTCATTAAAATATGACATGCTAAAGAGTTGATGTTGGACAAGGAAGACAACGTAATGGGTTATGTTTTCTTATATTTGAGATAAAGTATATTGTCATGGATCATCCAACATGTTGAGTTTGCCTTTCCCCCTCATGCTAGCCAAATTCTTTGCACCAAGTAGAGATACTGCTTGTGCTTCCAAATATCCTTAAACCAAGTTTTGCCATGAGAGTCCACCATATCTACCTATGGATTGAGTAAGATCCTTCAAGTAAGTTGTCATCGGTGCAAGCAATAAAAATTGCTCTCTAAATATGTATGATTGATTAATGTGGAGGAAATAAGCTTTATACGATCTTGTGATGTGGAAGAAATAAAAGTGACAGATTGCATAATAAAGGTTCATATCACAAGTGGAAATATAAAATGACGTTCTTTCGCATTAAGATTTTGTGCATCCAACCCTGAAAGCGCATGACAACCTTTGCTTCCCTCTGCAAAGGGCTTATCTTTTACTTTTATCTCTTAACCTTATGCAAGAGTCATGGTGATCTTCACCTTTCCTTTTTACATTATATCCTTTGGCAAGCTCGATTGTGTTGGAAAGATCCGATATATATATATATATATATATATATATATATATATATATATATATATATATATATATATATATATATATATATTTGGATGTAAGTTAGCATGAGCTATTATTGTTGACATTACCCTTGAGGTAAAAGGTAGAGAGGCTAAACTATAAGCCCTATCTTTCTCTCGTGGTTCGATTAAAACTCCGTAACTACAAGTATTGTATGAGTGTTAGCAATTGTGAAAGACTAAATGATAGTTGAGTATGTGGACTTGCTGAAAAGCTCTGACATAGACTCTTTCTGATATTATGATAAATTGAAATTGCTTCAATGACTGAGATTATAGTTTTTTAGTTCTCAATAAAGTTTCTGATTCATACTTTGCATTGTGAATAGATTATTACTTGAGTATAAGAAATCATATGACAATTGCAATATATATATACAGCCGGTCTATTCTGATAATATTATCAGAATAACTATTCTGATAACACTTCCGCACTGCACGCTCAATGTAAGTGCACGTCATTGTTTGAACCAAGTGTGCTGCAGTACTGAGGCGAGTGAACTTCCCGTGGCAAAAAACTGCACGTAGTGTTTTTTCTGGTATTGTTTTCGCTCTAGTTTTTTAACCGTTTATCGGAATGAGGCGTGTAACATATCGTTGAAAATCTATGGATTAGCGCAACTTCGCCATATTGAACACTTTCCGAGATTCTTCACGGTTTAAGAGCAGTTTTGAAAATGGTGCAGCCAACAATGAGTGGCAGCGAGCGTTTTTTCGCATTTTTTTCTAAACCGCTCGTCGGAATGAAGCAAATGATACACCGTTGGATAGATATCGTTGAGGTGCATCTTTTTCATATCTATTTCTTTCTCTAACTCGTTATGGTTTAAGAGCAGTTTCAAATTTACTAAATCGCGGAATTCTGTTTTTCAAATTTTTTTCAAATTTTCGGTACTGTTTTCGCTCTAGTTTTTTTTAACCGTTTGTCGAAACGAGGCGTGTAATATGTCGTTGAAAAGCTACGGACAAGGCGCAACTTTGTTATTTTGAAATGGTTTCGAGATTCCTTACAGTTTTAAGTTAATTTTGAAAATCATGTGGCAGACGATAAGTGGCAGCGGCCGTTTTTCGCGAATATTTTACAAACCGGTCGTCGAAATGATTCAAATGATATTCCGTTGGAAAGATATCAACGAGACGCAACTTTTCATGTAGAACACTCTCTCTAATTCCTTACGGTTTAAGAGCAGTTGTAAATTTACTTAAATGCGGACACTCTGTTTTTCACGACACCCAAATCGACGTGGGTACTTCATCTGACTGAAAACCGCACTGCATCGGACGAAAAACCGCACTGCATCCGACGGGTAAGAGAACTGCATGGTTTCTTTTATTCAAACGTATTTTTTCAAGGATGAAAAAGTAGAGTGCACTTCACATCGGGTGTAAATGAACCACAACATTATCAAGAAGTGAACCGCATTATTTTTTTTCGCTTCCGTAATAATTTCTTGCACTTAAAGGATGAACAACATCACACGTCCGACCGCACTGCTTTAGAATGAAAACCGCACTGCATCAGACGGGCAAGCGAGCTGCATAATTTCTTTTGCCGGACGTTATTTTTCTCATACGAGTTTTTGTTGTCTTTTTTTCAACTTTCTTTTATGAACGAGAGTGGACCGAAAAGACAAGGGCAAGTGAACCGCGACATATACCGAAGTGAGCCGCATTACGATCTTGTTGTTTCGCCTTTTTTGCATTTTTCATGTTGGGTGCAAATGAACAGCATCACTCTCAAAAGTGAACCACATCTGAGGACCAAATGCACTGCAAAATGAACCGCATACATTTTTTTTTCTTTTTTCTTTTAGAAATTCTTTCGCACTGCAAGGATGAGGCGAGTGAACCACACTGTTTTTTTGCTAGGTTTCTTTTTTTTCGTTTTTATCCACCACCGTGTGTACCTTGAAATTTAAACTTGTGTTGTGGTTTCACATGGGCACCCCTCAATTTGTTTAGGCGCATGCGGACTACATGATCAAGGTTACTATACTACATGATCAAGGTTAGTGTACTGCATCATGTGTTTCCTCGTTTTCTAAAAAAGAAGAAGTGAATTTGCATCCAAGTCAACCGTAATTTTTTTAAGTTAACTGAGGGAAACAGAGGAAAATAAACAGTAGCACATGGCCAAATGAACAGCTAGGGTGCTCCAAGTGAACGGCATGCCCACACCCTCGGGACTGTACTCAAAGCATGCCCAAAACGTTGCATTAGTAATCACCGGACTACACTAGGAAATCTTCCGGGCTGAATACACCAAAACTAACAGCAAAAATCCAAAAGCATTTTTTTGAACTACCAAGCGCCGCCTACTGCTCTTCCTTGGGGCGTTGGTGCCGCCATCGACTCCCCTTGCACGCATCCAGGGAATACACTTGTTAAATAAAATGATATACATGTGCCTGAAAAACAACACTTCATACCTAAAAAACAAATACACCTTTTAAATACATTTTTCTATAAATGGTGTACTGTAGAATCCTTCGGAGTGGACTTCATTTTTTAGACCAGAGTGCACTACATTTTCTTTTGTAGTCTCTTACTGCACATGGCAAGCGAGTGAAATGTGTCAAAAAAATAATGCATCCAAACACAAGAAAACTACACACCCAAACTGTTTGGACGTCTGTGCTCGAGTGAACTTTTGTTCACAAGTACTAGTTTCCTTCTAGGACACAAATCTGTACAACTCGCTCTTGAACACATCAAATTCACAAGTGGTCTTCGAAACAAGAATGTTTCATTTTCTTGTTTTTTGCAATCAAAGAAGTAGTGCAGAAGGTAGTAGCACCCATCTGAAAACTGCACTAGAGATACATCAGCAATAAACTTCACCAGTGCACATATTTTGGAGGAAAAAATCAAACCGCACACTCAGCACCTAGGAACTGCACACAACTGAGTTGATTTTGGGGGCTTTTTGCAAGCTGCACTCGTGCTGTCGGGGAAGCTGATCTGACCCACGAACACCTATGGGACCGGCGGACCGAGCCCCTTTCGGTTCGGCGGGGGGCGGAGGTCGCACGAAGAGCAGATCGAGGCGAAGCACACGAGCAGTTTACCCAGCTTCGGAGCTCTACAGAGAGATCACACTCCTACTGTTGCATGTCTGAGTGTATTGAGTTCTTGCTAGGGAGCGTTGAGTGCTACAGTACACACACCAGCTACTAACGAAACCTAGCGTGAGTGTTTTCTGGCTTCGAACCTTTCGAACCCCCCACGCTACGCGCATGGGCCTCCTTTTATATGCTCAAGGGTCTCCGACAGGTGGCAACGTAGGCAAGGGTAAAATGAAAAGAGTGCAGAGGTACATCTACCGCATAAATGTATCATACCTAACCCCGACAGCAGGGACAAAGGCATTAAATGCCCGTCACGCCGCCCAAACAAAGGCAAACAGGACCGTCGGGGACGCCACCGCTGCCACGATGGCGATCTTGTCGGCGCCGCTTGCCACAGCTGGCTCGCGCCGTCAAGACACCTCTTGCCACGCGCTACCGAAAGGTCTCGTATGGCGACACGCTGGTGGATGTGCCGGAGCGCAGGAACAGAGTGGCGATCCCGACGTGGCAAGCGCTTTGCCGCTGTTGTTGCCTTGTCGCGTCCGGAAGCTTGTCGCTCACGGGCCTTTCGGCAAGCTCCTCTTGCCGGGCCTTGTCTCCTAGGTGCCTTGAGTTGGCCTTCCGCAAGCTCCTCTTGCCGGGCCTTGTCTCCTTGGCTTAAATACTTTGTTCTTGAATGGCTCCAAAGGAACCACGGAGGACCTTGGCGGTCACCCGCAAGCCTTGCCGCTGGTGCTGCAATCGCCTGTGCACAAGTTCGGGATACTAGGGTACCCCTACTCTAGTACACCGACAGAGCCCCGGCTCGGGCTACACACGGTGCCGAAGCGCTGTTGGGCGGGCCCAAAACAGGCACGGCACGCGCTGCCCGGGTTACGCCAGAAACTCACTCCGGACCACCACGCCCCACTTAACCACGACGCCGTCGAATGCGGCATCGTGGGAGAGATCGTGGGTGGTTTATTTATTCGAAAGGCGGAACGTCCCCCCCTCCTCTCTATAAGCAGGGGACACAGGGCAGTTCGCCCATCTCACCGCTTCTGTCCAATCTCGAAAAACCTCCGCTGCTCCCCCTTCTTCCCAAGGCTGAAAGAGAGCAAGGTTCTCCCCCATCGCCACCAAAGATCACCAACGCCGTCGATCTCCCCACCACCTCCGCCATGGTCCGAAGTCGACAAGGGAAGGCCGTGAAGTCGGCCGAGGCGCAGCTGCTCATGGGCGCCGCGAAAGGAGCGGCAATCTTCCTCCTCAACTCGCCACGAAGGATCTGAGGGAGTACTACTACCTCTTCTGGTCGACGGAGACGCGAGCGCATCCGCGCACGAAGGTACTCCCAGCTGCCGCTTCGAAACTTGCTCCGAATGGATATCCCTTCTTCGCGTTGTTCTTCTATTGTGGGCTCTGCCCGCCTTTCTCTGAATTTTTCTGTGACATCATGAACACCTACGGGTTCCGCCTCCTTGACTTCACCCCCAATGCCGTTCTGACCATGGCAGTTTTCGCACATCTCTGCCCTTTTCCGCCACTTCTTTATGCCCCGAGTTGAGAGAGGGGAGCCTCTTGCCGGCGGGATCGCTTGGATCTCGAGGATTGGCAAGAAGGAAGCTTATCTGGAGGGAGAGCTCCGCAGCAAGTGGGAGGAATGGAGGGCAGACTGGTGCTGGATTGTCGAGGAGAACCCGCAGCCATTTACAGCCCAGCGCCAAACCCCAATAGTGCGCGGCAACGATTGGAGCAACGTGGCCCCGGAAGACGCTAGGCTGAAGATTGCCGTCACCCGGATCTTGCGCCTCAGGCTTGTTGGGCTCACTGTAGGCACCGTTGGCGCAGACTTTCTTCGCCGCCACATCGCCCCCTTGCAGGAGAGAAGGAGACCTGCCTGGGAGTTCCAGAATGCGGCGGATATCATGATGCTGCGCCCAGGCCTTAATTTCAACTTCACTGTCTTGGAACTGGACGCGATGCTCTTGGAGCTGTTCAAGCCCGATCCTGATCATCCCGAGATGTTCAGGTTGCCGAGGGGTGTCATTCCGCTGTGCAACAATTCCTCGCTTGACTGCATTCGTGCAATGATGCCGCTGTGCGACTCGCATGGAATTGTCCCAACTTGGCAAGAACCTGCAGACGACGTCGTGCGGGAGTTCTTTGACAGCCTGGTAGAAGTGCCGGTCCGCCCTGATGAACATAAGAGCCTCACCCGCCGATGATGAGATGCAGCGCATCGCCACCAGGCTGGAGGAGGCGGCAGCAGCCGCTGCCGCTGGCGAGTTCGGATTCACCGTGGAGGAGGCATAGGCAGCAGAGGCGGCAAGCCTTGTCGAGCGAGGGGAGTTTGCCGACGAGGAAGAACTTTTCGCTCGGCTGAAGTCGAGCGAGCCGAGCCGAGGGCGCCTCCTCCTCCTTCGAGATAGCTTGCCGCGAGCGGAGCCCCAGCTCCACCAAGAAGGCGCTCCGCAAGGCCGGGCGAGCGGGCGGCACACGGGCCAACAGCCGCCGCGCTGACGCGCTCCACCGCGGCAAGCATCATTGTTGCATGGGAACACCTCACGCCGCTGCGGTAATCGGAGCGGGCCCTCCCAGCCACCGCTCGCTTCCCGCCAAGCGCCAAGGAACCCACTCCGCCTCGTCGCACCGGAGGCGAGCAGAATTTGATCTCTCCGCTCAGCTCCGACGAGGAAGAAGAAGAGTAAGATTCTTTGCTATACTTGTAGTTCTTCGACTTGTTGCTTTGTCTTGTATCTGATTTGCTTCACTCTGAACCCATTCCTTTTCAGGACGCTGGCCTAGAGAGCGTCGAAGAGAGCCAAGGTCCCGGTGATTGTCATCGAGGACGAACCCACCACGACAGCAGGAGGCGCGTCCGAGACCACCTTGCCGGATGCGGCAACTCTTCCTCAAAGCAGCCCCCAGCGTAGCCCCCAGCGTAAGTATATGGTTTATTTCCTGCTGTTAGGCGGGCATGGGTGCTCTCTCTTTGCTGATATCTGACTGCTGGTTTGTGCAGGAGCAGAGCAGCCCCACCAGGAGTGCCCTGAAGCCGCTCCTGACATGCCATCTGCTTCGACTACACCGCCAAGGGAGGATTCCCCGGCAAGGGAACGTTCTCCGGCAAGGGATACTTCTCCGGCAAGGGGCAGTTCTCCGGCAAGGGACAGCTCTCCGGCAAGGGGCAGCACCAGCGACCCCCCGGTGGCGGAGACCATGACTGCAGACCCTAGCACAGGTAATCCTCTTGCTTGAAAATTTCCTTGTGTTCTTTGATCTTCTTTTTGGATACTTTCTTGACTTTTCTTTCTTTTCCGGTCGTTAGATCCATCTGCCACGCGCGCGGCAATACTGACGACGCCACCGCCATCGAAGAAGAAGCTGGCGCTGACGAGCCCGCCGACGAAGAGGCCGCCAAAGCTGCCGCCGCAGAAGCCGGGCGAGGGTCCGGCGACTGACCGACGGCCCTTAGGCCGCAGGAGCGCCCTGGCGCTTCGCCGACCGCCGATCCCTCCGCGCTGCCTGCAGCGCTCAAGCTCAAGAGCCCCACCAGCGCCTACTTGAAGGCTGGCGATGGCGTCTTCATCAAGCTCCCAGGCGCCGAGCTCGTGGCTCGGTCGAAGAGAGACCTTTGACGAAGAGTTGCTCGCTCCGCTGGCCGACGGCTGGTCGACGCCAAGCAGCAGCAGCGGCGAAGTCTCGAGGAGGAGCAGCTGCTGCGAAGCTGTTGTCGTTCTACCGCGCCCGACAAGCCAAGCTGGAATCCCGGAAGCGCTTGTCGCGAAGGCGGAGCAGACATCGAGAAGCGCGCGAAGGAGCTCCGGGGCCTCAACCAGGAAGCTCTCTGGTTCCTGGCAAAGGAGCGGGAGCAAATCGCCGAGGAGCGTAAAGCCTTCCTCCTCGAGAAGGCAGAAGCTGAGGAGCAACAGCGGCTTGCCGTCGAGAAGCTATCTGCGCAGGAAGGCGAGTTGGCGCAGAGGAAGGTTAATCTTGACAGCCATGAGGAGGATCTTGCCACGCGCGAGCAAACATTTGGCGGGGCTCTCAAGGAAGCAAAGGATGCTACCGCAGCTGCCGAGGCCGCCAAGAAGGAGCTGGAGACGAAGGTGACGCAGTTGGAGGCCAATCTCAAGGAGAACGGCGAGGAGCTTGCTGCACTCAAGCATGAGCGTGAGAAGGACGCCTACACTCTTGGAGAACTGCAGGGTCGTCTCGCCGAGAGGAGCAAAGAGCTCAGCGCCGCCAAGGACTCCAACGCAGATCTTGAGTTTAAGCTGACCACCTTGACTCGGACGCTGGACGGCGCCAGGGAGCAGGAGGTGGCCTTGAAAGAGAAGATCAAGGCCGACGAGGCGTTGTTTGGCGAAATCTTGCTGCCGCCTAGAACACTTCGTGGAGAATGTGGAGCACTGGACCGAGGGTCTCATGGATGTTGCTGCAGCCATCGACAGGGAGCTGGCGCAGCTGGGGATGGAGGATCTTGGGTATTCCTCCGACGAGCACCTCCAACCCAGCGCCAAGCTCAGCTTGTTCTTCAAGGGCGTGGCGATGGCCCTCCAGCGACTCCGGGAAGAGATCCCAAAGCAGCTGGCCGACGAGTCGCGCCAGATCTGCGCGAGAGCTCTTCAAAAGGTGCTGATGAAGGTGGCCTTCCGCAATCCAGGCCTCAACCTCACCAACGTCCTCAAGTCCTTGCCGCCGGATGCTGATGTGGAAGCACTCAAGACCCTTGTCGCACCCATTGTGGACAAGGTGAGCAAGATCAAGAGGGTTGATGGCGACCGCGTAGATTAGGCCGCCCGTTTTCTCTTTTTCTTGCCGCTGCTGGTCATGTCATGAGAACAATCTATTAGAGCTGCGACAAGCTATCTTGTAATATAACTCTATTTCGGGTAGTGATTGCTATGTTATTTCCTTTACTTGATTCCTTCCTTTGTATGTTTTTTACCTACGCTTTTAGGGAACTTGTCGGCGCAGGCACCTTTGCCGCAAGCGCTGAGTGCGGGACGTCAGCAGCCTGCTGGCGATGCCACTACCGACAAGAAACCTTGTCGGAACTAGTCGCAGCTCACTTAAGTTGTTGAGCGGACTCGAAACAAAGTAAGGGCGCAACTAGCTACGAGTTGGTTCCTCCGCGCACAGGTTTTCCATACAAAGCACGGTCGTTCGAGGAGAATAACTTAAAAATTTTAAAACTGATTGCTCAAATTTTAGCAACTTAGCTTTTCTGTCGTTCGCTTCCCGGTAAGGCGAAACTTTCTTGAACGACGCTTGGTACACACCATTATCTTCTCCTTTCCCCCCGGCAAACTTGTGGGCGAGGGAACCTTCCTTTCTTCGAGAAAGAGAAAGAAGAGAAAATAAAGATATGGAGCCTTGCGGCTCGTTATTGCTTATCGGGTAGGTGCTGCACAAAGTGTCGATAACGCATGCAATAAAATGTAGAAAGCATGAATTAACAAGATGTGCGGAGCACATGAACTTTACTTATGCACGGGTCTGCGGCTTTGTACAAAGGATTACATGCAATGTCGGCAAGACTTGTACAAAAGGTGGTTGCGGAACAGGTTCCGCAACAACGCTTCCACGAGTAAAACTTACGAAGATGCTCAATGTTCCAGGAGTTGCTCACGGAATGCCATCTTGGTCTCAAAGCGGACAGCGCCAGGCCTAGTGACTCGTTTCACCCGGTAAGGGCCTTCCCACTTCAGCGCCAACTTGTTGGAATTCTTGGCGGACTGAACGCTAGCCAAGAACAAGGTCGCCTTCCTCGAGACTTCGGCATTAACTTTGCAGCTATGGTAGCGGCGCAAAGCTTGCTGGTATCGAGCAGCTCAGACAAGAGCTCAAGACGGTCCTCCTCAAGGAGCAGTGTGTCATCTTGTCGCAGCTGCTCTTGCTCAAGCTCATCATAAGAGAGCGCTCGAGGTGACCCGTATACGAGTTCCGTGGGGAGAACTGCCTCTGCTCCATAGACTAGAGCGAAAGGTGTCTGGCCAGTGGCTCGATTCGGCGTCGTGCTGATCGACCAAAGAACCATCGGCAGCTCCTCAATCTAGTTTCTTCCGCACTTGTGCAGCCTGTCGAAAGTCCTGGTCTTGAGCCCACGCAGCACTTCAGCATTTGCCCTCTCCGCTTGACCGTTACTTCTCGGATGAGCAACAGAAGCGAAGCAGACCTTGGCGCCAAGATCTTGGACGTACTGCATGAAGGTGCGTCTCGTGAATTGTGTGCCGTTGTCGGTGATGATCCTGTTAGGGATCCCGAAACGGCAAACAATCGACTGAAGAACTTGATCGCCGACTGTCTGTCACCTTCCTCATCGCTTCCACTTCCGACCACTTTGTGAACTTGTCGATTGCAACGCACAAGTACTCAAAGCCCCGATAACTCGGGAAAGGGCCGAGATGTCGAGCCCCTGCACCGAAAATGGCCAGGATAAAGGGATCGTCTGGAGAGCTTGAGCTGGCTGGTGTATCTGCTTGGAATGGAATCGCACGCTTCACACTTGGTTACTTGTGCAGTTGCATCACGGAGGGCTGTCGGCCAAAAGAAACCTTGCCGAACGCTTTGCGGCAAGTGTTCTGCGCCAATGTGGTGACCACATATGCCTCCATGTATCTTCGCCAACAGCTTTTGTCCATCTTCCGGTGAATACACTTCAATTTCACGCCGCTGAGTCTTCTTCATAGTGTGTTGTCGACAAACCGGTACATACTTGACTGCCGGGCTACTCTTTCCGCTTCTTCTTGCTCTTCGGAAGTTCTCCGTCTCAAGGAAATGGACAATTTGCTGCGCCCATGCTGGAGCTTGCGGCTCGACAACAAGGACTAAAGGCACATCTGCTGCTGCGGGAACATCCGCTTCTACGGCGAGAACTTGCGGCTCATCCGGAGCTTGATGTTCGCCGGCAAGCTTGCCGGAGCAAAACTTGTCGGGAGCGTCTGCTTCAACGGAACAAACCCTAGGGCTTGTCGGAGCAGACTGCTCCTCAGACTCTTGGTGTTGATCTTGGGGACCTTCTTGGCGGCGGTTTGGGAGCTCGCGGAAAATAATCACCAGAAATCAACTTCCTCTTCTTGTTCTGTCCAGCTTGATGGCGTTACTGAGGCCGGTTGAGTCAGCTTGAGCACAAAGATCCATGGTTCCATGTGTAACTTAAGTGCGGCGACTTGACGGGCCATCGGCAATGTCGCTCGAGCTCTTGGAACATATTCCATTTGTAGGCCGTCAAAGTGCTCTTCTAGCTTTCTCACTTCATCAACGTAAGCTTCCATCAACGGACTCGATAATTCTTGTTCACTTGGCGGACGACAAGCTGTGAGTCACCCGACAATGAGCTTCTTGATCCCAAGGTCTGCTGCGATCTCGAGACCGCAAGCAAACCTTCATACTCTGCAGATTGTTCGTTGCTTGCTCCTTGGGAAAGTGCATCGGACTACGTACTTGAGGTGCTCTCCGGTGGGTGCGACAAGTGCACGCCAAGACCGGCGCCTTGCAGCGAAGGCACCATGAAAGTACATCAGCCACTCTTTGCTCGCTTCCTGGACGGGATGCTCGTTTCGGAATTTCTTCATCTTGTGTTGGCGTCCATTCTGCTATGAATTCTGCCAATGCTCGCTTTGGATAGTTGAAGTGCTCTCAAACTTGAGGCCAAAGCTTGATAGTTCCAAAGGCCCACTCGACAATCCCGCACTGTTGCTTCTAGATTTTGCAAGATCCTCTTCAGCGAAAGCGAGTGACGATCAGAATCTCATGTGCTTGGAAGTAATGGCGCAACTTTCGAGACCATGAGAAGGCCGAAAAGCAATTTTGCACACCACACAGTACCTTGACCTAGCCCCTGCAGAAGGGAACTGACAAAGTAAACTGGGCGCTGCACCATTCTTTTCTGCATCTTCTCACACGCCTGCGCAGATCCATCTTTGTCGGGACCAGAGCTTGCCGGTGAAGTCCCTTGCTTGTCGTTGGATGCATCTGCCGTGGTTGCTAGCTCATCATCCGCCTCCCTCTCCGCTACTAACGCAGCACTAACCACTTGATTGGTTGCCGCTATATATAGCAGCAACTTCTCTTGTGGCCTAGGTGCGACAAGTGTTGGGGTGGAGGACAGTATCTCTTTAAGTCCTGCAGCGCAGCCTCCGCTTCGAGTCCATTTCATTGACCTGCCTTTTTCAATATTTTGAAAAATGGCGAGGCCTTCAGCAGAACCTAGAGATAAACCTCTTTGAGAGCAGCTACACATCCCGCAAGTCTTCGTACATCCTTGACGCGCTTTGGTGCTTCAATCTGCTCAATGGCCTTGATCTTGTCGGGATTGGCTTCAATTCCCGCCGAGACACGAAGAACCGAGAAGCTTGCGGAAGGACTCCAAACACACACTTCTCGGGGTTGAGCTTGAGGTTGATCTTGCACAGATTCGCAAAGGTTTCGTCTAAATCTTGAATCAGAGTCGCCTTGTCCTTGCTTTTGACCACTATGTCATCCATGTAGGCCTCCACATTTCTGTGCATTTGCGGCTCAAAAGCGTCATGGACTACCCTTGCAAACGTTGAACCAGCATTCTTTAAACCGAAAGGCATCCGTGATGAAAAAAGTATGTGCCACATGGGGTGATGAATGCGGTTTTCTCCTCATCCTCTTCTGCCATGAAGATCTGATGGTACCCTGAGTATGCATCAAGAAATGAAAGCAAGTCACATCCGATCGTGGAGTCAACAATCTGATCGATGTGCGGCAAGGAAATGGGTCTTTGGGACAAGCTTTATTAACATCGGTAAAGTCGATACAAAGCCTCCATTTCCCGTTTGCCTTCTTGCGCGACTACTACAGGATTGGCCAACCACGTGAGGATGGAGCACTCCTCGACAAGGCCCTGCTGCTTCAATTTCTTGATTTCTTCTGCGATGAATTCTTGGCGCCCACCGCCGCTTCATAACTTCGCTTTGGGCCGTGCATGAGGACAGGCGGCAAGATGGTGCTCGATTACTTTCAGGAACACCGGGATGTCGGGCGGTTGCCATGCAAACACGTCGACGTTAGCCGCAGGAAAGCAACGGCGCTTCCCTATTTAGGGTCGAGAGTGGCACTGATGGTGAAGGTACCACCAGTGCCGTCCTCCTTGGCGGACACCTTCTTGGTCTCTGGTGGAGCTGCCATCGTCTTCTTACACTTGCCGGTGGAGCTCGATGGTGCGTCCTCGACGGTAACGCAGCACTCCGAAGAGGTGCGCTTGCCGGAGTGGGCATCAAAGCTCTTGCCGGACTTGGTCTTCTTCTTCGCCCCGGGAGCTTCAACGGCAAGTGACTTGCGATCTGTTGCTGCTGCTGCTTCCCGGTAAATCTTGTCGGCGCAAATAAGAGCATCCTTCTTGTCGCCAGGGACGGAGATGACACTTATCGGGCCTGGCATCTTCAGCATGTTGTATGCATAGTGAGAGGCTGCCATGAATTTGGCGAGTCTTTGGACGCCAAGTATCCCATTATAAGGCAATGGAAAGTCAACAACGTCAAAAGTGACCCTCTCGATCCTGAAGTTCAACTTCGCGCCAAATGTCACCGCAGCGTGATCTTTCCTTCGCTTGCTCCTTCCGGATTGATTCCTTGGAATGTGCGGTCTCTTCGAGCTTCGCCATCGAGGATCCGGAGTTTCTGGAGCACGCGGAGGAGATCAGGTTCAAGCCGGCCCGCCGTCAACTAGCATCTTAGTGACCTTGAGGTTGCGGATAGTTGGTGAAACCAACATCGGCAAGCACCGACTTCTGATTATGCGATCGGGGTGGTCCTCAATATCAAAGATGATAGGCGTCTTTGGACCATTTCGAGGCCTGCGTGACTCGGCGGATGGTTACGCGCGCATTGACTTCCGCATCCACTGCTTGAGTTGGCGGTGTGAAGTATCGAGAGAAGCACCGCCGTCAACGCCACAGGACCTCCGTGGCTTTGGAACTCCTGCTCATCGGTCTCGTCATCATCCATATCTTCATCATCGTCGTCATCTTCATCCTTGTCGCGGCGCGGGGAGGTCTGTCTCCTTGCCGCTGCTTGGCTTTGCCATGGCGTCCTCCCGGCCGGGCATTTCTTGCTAGCTCCTCCGGCACCTTCTGAGGCCTTCTCCTTGTCGCGTCGCTCATATTCAGCCTTTGCTGCTCGACAAGCTGCTCGACCTTCTTGCAGCTCTGGAGGTCATGGCCCTTGGTGCGGTGGATCTTGCGATCTGCTTGTTGGTGCCGTCACTGCTTGTCGGCGACCGCCACAACTGGCGAGTTGGTGCCGCGGCAACCTCCTTGCGGAGCTACCAGCTTTGGCTTTCTTGGCGCCACCTCCGTTGCGGACTGCTCAACGACTAGCACATCTTTGCCTTTCTTTTTTCCTGTTGTTCCGCCACGACTTTTCTTTGCGGGGCAGCCTCCTCACTATCAGATCCTCCACTTCCTATTCTCTCAGGGAGTCTCCTCCCTTCTCAAAGCCGCGCACACTTGTCGGCCGGGGCATACAGCTCACTAACGTCTCGATCTTGCACATCGCCATCTCCTCCCGCATCCCTACGGTTTCGCTGCGTTCGATGGAGCCATGCTGATTACATCATGCGGGGTAGACATCTGGGATGTTGTGCTTTGTCTGTGGCTGAATCTCCAATGTACTTGCGCGGGGCTCTCCTTCATACAGGCGGCAGATGAAGGTCGCTCTCTTGGCCATGGGGCTTGTGGCCGCCTGTGAAGGCGCCGACAAACTGATGGCATAGATCCGCCCAAGAGGATATGGAGTTGTCCGGCAAGTGCATGAGCCAGAGATCGACATTGGGCTTGAGTACGGCGGGGAAGTAGTTGGCGAGGATCTTGTCGTCTCGCCCCGGCAGCTTGCACCGCAATGGTGTAGATGCCGAGGAACTCCGACGGATGCGTCTTGTCGTCGTACTTCTGCAGTGCGTCGGCTTGAAATTCTTCTTCTTTGGGCCTTGGACTTGCCGCAGCTCACGAAAGTGAACGCAGGGGCAACCTACGCGTATGGCAAGTCGCTGGTTCCTGGCGCA